>CM038677.1:454229873-454829873 GCA_021605205.1 Aegilops longissima | reverse complement strand
TAGGCATCACGTCCAAGATTAGTAGACCGACTCCTGCCTGCATCTACTACTATTACTCCACACATCGACCGCTATCCAGCATGCATCTAGTGTATTAAGTTCATGGAAAAACGGAGTAATGCAATAAGAACGATGACATGATGTAGACAAGAACCATTTATCTATATGGCGGTAGATATAGATCTCGTCTTTTTATCCTTAGTAGCAAAGATACGTACGTGTCGTTTCCCTTTCTGTCACTGGGATCGAGCACCGTAAGATCGAACCCACTACCGGGCACCTCTTCCCATTGCAAGATAAATAGATCAATTTGGCCAAACAAAACACCAAATATCGGAGAGGAAATATGAGGCTATAAGAGATCGTGCATATAAGAGATCAAAGAAACTCAAATAACTTTCATGGATATAAAAAGATATGAGTGATCATAAACTCGAAGTTCATCAGATCCCAACAAACACACCGCAAAAGAGTTACATTCATATGGATCTCCAAGAGACCATTGTATTGAGAATTTAGCAAGAGAGAGAGAGATAAAGCCATCTAGCTACTAACTATGGACCCGAAGGTCTACAACGAACTACTCACGCATCATCGGAGAGGTACCAATGGAGGTGGTGAACCCCATCCGAGATGGCGTATAGATTGGATCTGGTGGTTCTGGACTCTGCGGCGGCTGGATGAATATTCCGTTGACGTTTTTTGGGTTTCTGGAATATTGTGGTATTTATAGAGCAAAGAGCGGTCCGAGGGGCACCCGAGGTGGGCACAACCCACTGGCGCGCTGGGCCTCTGGCGCGCTACGGTGGGTTGTGCCCCTGACACACCCAGTGCAACCAGGGCCCATTGCCTTCCTTCTGGCCCATAAAAAATCATCGTGGAGTTTCGTGGCATTTGGACTCCGATTGATATTGATTTCCTGCGATGTAAAAAACATGGAAAAAACAACAACTGGCACTTGGCACTATGTGAATAGGTTAGTGCCAAAAGGTGATATAAAATGACTATAAAATGAATATAAAACATCCAAGATTGATAATAAAACAACGTGGAACAATAAATAATTATAGATACGTTGTAGACGTATCACCTTGCACTTACGTTATTGGCCCTTCCAAATTCAAACGTTTTTCTTAATTTTTTACATTTCCTGCTCGTGCGTTGGGACGAACAAAACTAGCCTGGGCCAACCTAGAAAACTCAAAATAGGTGCACACTTTTCAGCCACCCGAGGCGGCCGCCCATACCAGCCCCTACGGTGGCGTCGCCCCTTTTTGCATGTATGATTGGGGTAGTGAAAAATATTCTAGTGGAGCTTTTGATTTACCCATGGAATGGTTGAATTGCTTGTTTCTATGAACTGAGTTTGCCAATAATGTGAAGGACGCCAGCCTTTTGATCCTATTGTAGATTGCTTAGATCTCGATATGCCAAATGTAATCGCATGAAATATATAGTAAAAGCCAGTGTGATGTGTGTGGCTACAACTAGTCTGACTACACGTCCTCATATAACATATCAAGGACGCACCATCTTACCAGATTAACCATTCGACTTACCAATGCAGTGTGGGAAGAAAGAAGTATTGGGACTGCGTATCCAAGCAATTGATGCCATGGACTCCTTCTTAGAACCTTGTAAGCGAAAAATAAGTTGCAGTGAGCCTGTACAAAGAGCCAGCATAAGTTTAGTTACCTGCTTCTCGGAATTTTAGTTAGCCACTTATTGCAAAGTTGTTCAATTATGTTGCTTGGCTTCATTTAGTTTGCTATTGATTACATAATGCCATAGCCTGTTAATCCTATTATAGACTGTGCCTATCTATGTGTTTGATACTTACTGTAAAGAATTACCTGTTTGCCTGAACTTAAATAGCTACTTAAGCACGTAGATAGCTGGTCATATGTACTTCTAGGGTGCAACAGAATTCACGTGTAATTTACGTTCTGATACCCTGTTTGTTTACATGGTTTACTGTTATCACTTGTAGCACTAGTAATGTTCGCATGTTCATAGATAGACAACTGTCAGGTTTATATGAGGGACACCGCCTTTTTAACTTATATATGTGTTGGAATCATTTTGCTTACATCAAAGAAATTTACAGATGTCTGTGTTGCTGGTAAACGGTACCGACTTGTTACATTAATATGTTGTCAAGAACTTGTTAGTTTTACTAGTTCATGTGTAATTAAATACGTTGCCAAAACTGATTAGTTTTACTAGTTTGATGTTAGTTTCTTATGCCTCTTGCAAAACTTTATTTATTGATTGCTAACATTCAAGTTTGCATGATCCAACTGAAACTCCGTTGGAACAACATGTACATTTTCAGAATCTTCTTTGTGTTACCTGGTTTGCTGCTGTAAATTGTTGCTGTAATCATCTTACCAACTTCAAGTTTTCAGGATCCAATTGGAAGTCCAATTGCACAACAGGTACATTTTCAAAAATATATTTGTGTAACAGGTTTGCTGCTGTAACTTGTTGCTCTAATCAAGTTACTGACTACTCAACTTTTCAGGATCCAAGAGAAACTTCAATGCCACAACAGGTTCCTTTTGCAAAACTTGTTTGTTTAACTGCTTTGCTTCTGCAACCGGTTGCTCTAATCACGTTACTGGCTACTCAAATTTTCAGGATCCAAGAGAAACTCCAATGCCACAACAGGCACCTTTTGCAAAACTTGTTTGCTTTACTGCTTTGCTGCTGCAACAACCGGTTACAATGATGTTAATAACTACTTTTCAGCATCCAATTGAAACTCTTTATTTCCTTGTTTGTTTAACTGGTTTGCTGTTATAAGTCCCAGCTGAGATGTTTTACTAACTTCAACTTTTCGGAATCCAATCGGAACTTTAATGGCAAAACAGGTTAGCCCAAGATGAAAGAACGAGGTCCCCATGGACGTTGTATCATCCCACAACAGGGGCACCGGCCTAATCGTGCATCATCAATTGCCAAATGCTGATGCTCTAGAGGCTAAACTAGTGGTAGAAAGAGATTCTGCTTCTGCACTTAGTGATGAAGTTGACATGTTGAGGAAGCAAACAACACAATCACAAGCAGTACTCAAGACAACCATTAAATATTTGGTGGATTTCAAAATGAAGCAAGTTGAGACTGACCGCATTGTTAAGGTCTTGAAGGAAAAAAGGAAATTAAATCCCCACTTGGTAAATCATAGGTGAAATGTTCTTTCCATCGTTGAATAACCTTTGTGTTGTTTGTTCATGTAATCGATCAAACCATTTTTTTTAGAGATCATGTAATAATTGTTTTTTGTTTTTTGGTTTGTCATTTTATTTGAGCACAAGTCTGTATTAATTGATAAGACTCGGTGACATTTTATTTTGATTGTTGTGCCAGACCTACAAATATGCCAATCGGGCTGAATGTGCATCCAGCAATAATAGTAGTATACATGGACCATATGTGGCACGCATCAGAAAGGGCCAATATGTTGTACTAGCTTCGCTAAACAAAGGATGCTCATCTAGGAAAAAAGTGCAGCAGCCTGGCTTATGTATGTTAGTTGATATTATTGATCCATATACTCTATAAGTGTTTATATGTCTGTTAGTTTTGTACATTATTGGTTGATTGACTCGCTATTTGAATCTTGATACATCGCTTGTGTACATATCAAAATGGGAGTACACATTATGCTGCGTGTGACATTTGAGTTGGACATAAAGTGTTCCAAATATTCGCATTCACCTTAAACTGGATTCTAGCTTTTGAATTTGAGAATCGGCATTTGTAAATCATATTCATATATGACAGTGGAATACATCTTTGTCGTGCTTTTGAAGATATATAAAAACACATAGAATGATTTATAAAGATTCGTATAGGAATACAAAATGGATTCGAATTTAGTTGCCATGGTAAACATGGACGCTTATTGTCCTAAATTTCAAAAGAAGCGGCAAAATGTCCACTCCCACGTTGGCTGCCCGAAGCCAAGTGTTTGGGAGATGGAAATTACTGTCTACCCCTTACACGGACAATCCATCAGCCCGATTTCCACTGCTCTCTATAGAGGTAGGTTAATAACTTCAATTAGACATGACACGAGCGCCTCTAAGCCCATTCCGACACAGTGGGCGCCAAACGTGGGTGGCAAAACACATTTGATTCAAGCTCGTCTAAAAGACCTCCGTTTCTCCCTCCATTTCCCCATTCATACACGGTGGGCGGCAAAACAAACTCGACTCAGCCGAAATCGATGTAGGCAAATATTTTCAATAGGGGCAGGTTTGTAACTTCACTCAGACGTGACACAACCGCCCTACCTGTCAGCCCCGTTCATACACCGTGGGCGCCAAAACACCCTCTCCTCGCTCGAAATCGCTCTGTGCAAATATTTGTGAGATGTGAGATTACCGTCCTATCCCCAACCGACGAGACGTCCAAATTTTAAACAGGGGCTAAGTTCGTAACTTTCCCATATTTCAGACAGGCGCGTCCCAAAACACATCGTTCCCCATACCTCTCCCTCCATTTCCCGTTCATACACCGTCCGCGCTAGAACACCATCCCCACACCAGCCTCCTCCATCCGCCACCCCATCCATCACCGCCGCCCTCCACCCCATCCATCGCCATCGTCCTCCCTCATGCCGGAGCGCCTACCAAGGCCGTGTCGTCCACTGCTAGATGGACATTTCTCATCCACGGCGATGGACCAAGAGCCTTGCATCGCTTCCTCTCACTTCATCAGCGCCTTTGTCCTCTTTGTCGGAGCCGCTCACATGACCTTCTCTTCCTCCGCAACGGGACTTATCCCCCGATGCACCCGTCTACCATCGTAGATCTGCTTCAACGCCACCGACAGCCATCGCACCCCCGATGCCTACACGGCGCTGCAGCCTACACAGCGCCGCAAGAGTGGTGGTACTTCATATCTCCACAACTTTTTGATCTCATCCAGAAAATAGATCGTAACTTGGTTACTGTACTTACTTTTCAGCTCTTAGAATTTAGTTCTTAGTTCGAAGCAAACAATGGATGCTAAATAGCATTTCCCCGGTTTGCAGCTTTAAATCTGCCATGGCACAGTGGTTTACTTGATCATGTTGGTTCCGTGGTGGTTTCTTTAATAGAAATCGGAGGGGAAACCCTCTTTTGCTCAAAAAAATGCTTAGGGTTTCCCGCTTTTATGATCACTATACGATCAGCATACGTGCTTCGTGTCATAATAGCACTGCTCCACCCATCAAGCTAAACAAGCTTAGTTGTTCAAACACGAATATGATATTATTAAAACAGAGTCGTTTAATTGGTCAACTAAATGTTCCTAATTTAGTTTCGAAAATGCATGTTCGCCGCTCAGGTGTGTATCTCTATAGGGTGCCCATGGTGGGTCGCGGCCCACCCTGGGATTTTGGATCGGCCCAGGCCCCGATTCCCCTCTGTTCTGCTGCACGCTTCCGATCTCTACTCGCCCCCAGCCGCCTGCCTCGCTGGTGACTTGTCGTCCCCGGACGGCATGACTCTAGGAGGAGACTGATGGTAGCTGGAACTACGTCGGTATTTCCCCGGAGAGGGAGGGATGACGTAGCACAACGACGGTAGAGTATTTCCCTCAGTTATGAAACCAAGGTATCGAACCAGCAGGAGAACCAAGCAACACAACGTAAACATCACCTGCACACAAATAACAACACCTCGCAACCCGACGTGTTAAAGGGATTGTCAATCCCTTTCGGGTAACGGCGCCAGAAATTGGCAAGATGACGGGAGAAAGTTGTAATAGATTGAAGTAATAGATCGCAAATAAAATAAAGTGCAACAAAGTATTTTTTGTATTTTTTGGTTTAATAGATCTGAATAAAAATGCAAAGGAAAATTAGACCACAAGGCAAATATATGAGAAAGAAGACCCGGGGGACGTAGGTTTCACTAGTGGCTTCTCTCGAGAAAAATAGCAAAGGTGGGTAAACAAATTACTGTTGGGCAATTGATAGAACTTCAAATAATTATGACGATATCCAGGCAATGATTATTACATAGGCATCACTTCCAAGATTAGTAGACCGACTCCTCCCTGCATCTACTACTATTACTCCACACATCGACCGCTATCCAACATGCATCTAGTGTATTAAGTTCATGGAAAAACGGAGTAATGCAATAAGAACGGTGACATGATGTAGGCAAGATCTGTTTATCTATATGGCGGTAAATATAGATCCCATCTTTTTATCCTTAGTAGCAACGATACATACATGTTGTTTCCCCTTCTGTCATTGGGATCGAGCACCGTAAGATCGAACCCACTACTGGGCACCTCTTCCCATTGCAAGATAAATAGATCAACTTGGCCAAAAAAACCAAATATTGGAGAAGAAATACGAGGCTATTAGAGATCATGCATATAAGAGATCAAATAAACTCAAATAACTTTCATGGATATAAAAAGATATGACTGATCATAAACTCAAAGTTCATCAGATCCCAACAAACACACCGCAAAAGAGTTACGTCATATGGATCTCCAAGAGACCATTGTATTGAGAATTCAGCAAGAGAGAGAGAGAAAGCAATCTAGCTACTAACTACGGACCCGAAGGTCTACAAAGAACTACTCACGCATCATTGGAGAGGCACCAATGGAAGTGGTGAACCCCTCCGTGATGGTGTCTAGATTGGATCTAGTGGTTCTGGACTCTGTGGACGGCTGGATGAATATTTTGACGCTTGTTCTAGGGTTTCTAGAATATTGTGTTATTTATAGAGCAAAGAGGCTGTCCGGGGGCACCCGAGGTGGGCACAACCCAGCAGGGCGCGCATGGGCCTCCTGGCGCACCCTGGTGGGTTGTGCCCCCCTCGGGGCACCCCCAGGTGCAACCAGGGCCCATTGCCTTCCTTATGGCCCATAAAAAATCATCGTGGAGTTTCGTGGCATTTGGACTCCATTTGATATTGATTTCCTGCGATGTAAAAAACATGGAAAAACAGCAACTGGCACTTGGCACTATGTCAATAGGTTAGTACCAAAAATGATATAAAATGAATATAAAATGATTAGAAAACATCCAAGATTAATAATAAAATAGCATGGAACAATCAAAAATTATCGATACGTTGGAGACGTATCAGCATCCCCAAGCTTAACTCCTACTCGTCCTCGAGTAGGTAAGTGATAAAAATAGAATTTTTGATGTGGAGTGTTGTTCATCAAGTCATAACATATTCTTTTCTTTATAGCATGGACATTTGGACTTTTATGTGATTCAAAGCAATAGTCTAGTTTTGGCATAATAATTTAGATACTCAAGCATATCAACAAGCAACCATGTCTTTCAAAATATCAACGCTAAAATAAGTTATCCCTAGCCCATCATGCTCAAACATTGATCCACTCATGAAACACACTCGAATATTAACTACACCCAAAACTTGAGCACGATCATATTGCCTCCTAGTTGGTGCTTTTTATGAGAGAAGATGGAGACTCAAATTTCAAAATAAGAATTGCATAAAGTAAAAAAGGCCCTTCACAAAGGGAAGTAGGGATTTGTAGAGGTGCCAGATTTTGGGAGGTGTATCCATCCCATCAACGAAAACGACTTAGAGTTCCCAACACTTTCCATGCTAGATATGCCATAGGCGGTTCCCAAACAGAAAATAAAGTTTATTCCTTTTCCACCATTCTTTCACTTTCCATGGCTAGGCGTATCCACGGGTGCCCTCCATACCAACATTTTCCAAGGAATGTTTTATTTGACAACATAAAGTAAATTCAATTTTTTGTGCATTTCGGGACTGGGCATCCCTAAGACCTTTGCCTTACTTTCGTGCAATGACAAGTGAATAAATACTCATCTTGAGAATAACACATTCAGCATGGAAAATTTTTTCCACCCGTTACCGTTCCACGAGCAAAACAAACACACAAAAGAGAAGTTTATTTTGAAAATTAGAGATGGCACATGCAAATTTGCTTAGAACGGCAAAAGAATACCGCATATAGGTAGATATAGTGGACTCATGTGGCAAAAATGGTTTAAAGAATTTTGGATGCACAAGTAGAGGTCATACTTAGTGCAAAATGAAGGCTAGCAAAATATTGGGAAGCGACCAACCAAGAAACGAATACTCTCATAAGCAAGCATTAAGCATAATTAACACGGAAAAATGCACCACAAGTATGATATAATTTTCATTGCATGATTGTTGACTTTCGTGCATGCATAGGGAATCACAAACCTTAACACCAATATTCTAACTAGAGCACAATTACTCATCAACATAACTCACATATCACATCATCATATCTCAAAACTATTACTAAGAATCAAGTTTATTTTGTCCAATGATCTTCATGACATTTTCTTTTTCTTTATCCTTCTTGGATATCTATCACTTTGGGACTAATTTTCATGTGTTGCTTTTCATTAGCTCAAACAAATATAAGTGAAGATCATGAGCATAACAAATTTTCTTTCTGTCAAAATAATTTAAGTGAAGCAAGAGAGAATTTCTTTAAAATTTTACTAACTCTCAAATAAATCTAAGTGAAGCAAGAGAGCAATTCTAACAAGTCATGATATAATTTTGGCTCTCTCAAAAAGGTGTGTCCAGATGGGATTGATGATTTAAAACACAAAATAAAACAAGCAAAGACTCATATCATACAAGACGCTCAAAGCAAAACACATATCATGTGACAAATAAAATATAGCCTTGAGTAAAATACCAATAGTTGTTGGAAAAAAGTGGGGATGCCACTTGGGGGCATCCCCAAGCTTAGTTGGTTGCTCATTCTTGGATAATATCTTGGGATGCCAGAGCATCCCCAAGCTTAGACTCTTACATCCTTCCTTCATTCATCGTAAGATAACCCAAAACTTGAATACTTCAATCACACAAAACTCAACAAAACCTTCGTGAGATCAGTTAGTGTAAGAAAAATAAATCACTACTATAACTGTTGTATCAAACCAATTTTTATTTTGTTTTTGTATTATATCTAATGTATTCGAACTTTTGTATGGCAAAAACTCATCAAAGAAAACCATAGAGCCATCAAAATAAGCACACAACACAAAGGAAATACAATCCGTCAAAACAGAACAGTCTATAGCAATCTGATTTGTTCGAATACTTCTGGAACTCCAAAAATTCTGAAAAACTAGGACGACCTGGATAATTTGTATATTGATCTTCTGCAAAAAGAATTAACATTTTATCACGTTCGGGTGAATATTAATAATTATTTTCGTGAGCAAAAAGTTTTTGTCTTTTTCAGCAAGATCAAACAACTATCACCCAAGAAGATCCTATTTGGTTCTACTTGGCACAAACACTAATTAAAACATAAAAAACACAATCATAACAATAGCATAATTGTGTAAACACTCAAGAACAGAAAGCAAAAAGGAAAAATAAAATTTATTCATTGGTTTGCCTCCCAACAAGCGTTATAGTTTTACGCCCTTAGCTAGGCATAAAGCGATCTAAGTTTTGTCATCTTTGGTTCGAGATCCATAAGATGCCCTCATGATTGATTCATAAGGTGGCTTAATTCTAGTTCTAGGGAAGTGTTCCATGCCCTTCCTCAAAGGAAATTGTAACTTAATATTTCCTTCTTTCATATCAATCACGGCACCGATAGTGCGTAAAAATGGTCTACCAAGAATATTTGGACAAGACGGATTGCAATCAATATCAAGAACAATAAAATCTATGGGCACATCATTCCTATTTGCAAGTAATTCTTCCCATAGGCTTTTTAATAGTAGAATCCTCCAAGTGCAAATTCAAAGAACATTCTTCAAGATTAGTAAGACCAAGCACATCACATAAAGATTTCAGAATTGTAGAAACACTAGCACCCAAGTAACACAAAGCAAAACACTCATAATTTTTAATCTTGACTTTGATAGTAGGTTCCCATTCATCATGCAATTTTCTAGGAATTGGAACTTCCAATTCCAATTTTTCTTCTAAAGCTTTCATCATAGCATCAACAATATGTTTAGTTGTGTGCTTTTACTAAACATATTGTTGATGCTATGATGAAAGCTTTAGAAGAAAATTTGTATAGAAAGAAAGTGTCATTTCCAGCTTTTACATAGACTACGATCTTTTACATGGAATACAATCTGCCTACTTGCTTTGTGTCGCACTACCATGTAAGTGCATCTAGTGCCCCTTAGTGATTGGTATTGAAGACTTATAGGTTAAGGGTCTAATGCGTTTATGAGTGTACACATGTCTATAAGTCTATGAGGAGTTTGATATTTACAGAGAAAGTTGACCCCTAAAAATGAAGTTCTTCGACTGAAGTCTTTGGTATTCTGAAGACTTTCTGAAGACTTTGAAAGTGAAGAAATTGGTGTGACCTTGAAGGCTTGGTATTCATTTGAGGAATATGAAGCGTCAAGACTTTTGTTTTCGTAGTTTCATTTTCTCTTTCTTGAGTCATAGGAAACACTGTATTGTTAAAGGGGGTCGAGGAAATACTAAGGAAAAATTTCAATGTGATGCTCAACTCAAAATCCTACACCTACCAATCCCTTCGAGTGAAGCCATTGGAAATCTCATACAGTTCACCAATTTCTTGATGGAGAGACGAAGTTCTTCCAGTCACGAGAATTTGTTCGACCGAGGAGTTAGGAATTCGCCAGTGCGGATTGCCTACACAGTGAGGAACATGATAGCCCTGAGGAATTTGAACCTCAAATTTCCGACCGCTCGGGCTGCTCCCTAGGCTATAAATAGCCGCCCCCTAAAATCACTAGATGGTTGGCTGCTCCGAGAGAAACTGAAACTTCTCAATTGAGAGCATCCCATCCTCCGAGGACTTAGAGTGAAAATCATCATGTGAGGAAAACCCAAACCCAAACACCTACAAACCCAAAGTGATTGAGCATCACTGAAGAGATTGATCCTGCGTGGATCTGGCGCTTGTTACCTTTGAAGACTGTGCTTCTTCCAGACGGTTAGGCGTCATGGTCTAGAGCATCCAAGAGGAATTGTGGATCACCGAGTGACCAAGTTTGTGAAGGTTTGGACGTCGCCTGAAGACTTACCACGAGTGATTGGACGAGGTCTGTGTGACCTTAGTTCAAGGAGAATACGGTGAGGACTTGGTGTCCTGAGCTGCATGCTCAGGACTGGGTGTCCGGGACTGTGTGTCCTCGAGTTTAAATACTCAGCCACTCCAACCAGACGTACAACTGAGACAGCAGTTGGAACTGGTCTACCAAATCATTGTCTTCACCAAGCTTACTTGTTCTATTTCCTCAACTCTTTCATTTCCTCATTACTGTGTTAAGTTCTTCATCATATCTGTGTTTGAAGACTTTGACTGAAGACTTTCTCAATTTCCTCAGTTCAATTTCTTCAGTCTGTTTGTCTTCATCTTGTGTTATCCTGTGATTACGCTTTCTGTACTCTGTGCTTGTCTTCATTTCATCATGATGACCATGCCTGTATTCTGTTATGCTTACTTCTGAGTACTTATTCCGCTGCAAGTAGTTCTTCGCTAAGGAATTTCCTCACCGGCACATTCCTCAGTGAAGAATTCATAGAAATCGCCTATTCACCCCCCCCCCCTCTAGTCGATATAACGCACTTTCATACCAGCACTCCACCCTTGAAGCTAAACATTATGTCACTGATAATTCCTTAGTTTATTTGTTCAAATACGAATTTGATATGATTCTAGTGTTCCTACTTCAGCTTTGAAATGTGTGTATGACTGTTATAGAGACATAAGAGGTTTGTATTTCTGTGTGTGGTCTAGTCAGCACGGTTGGGGGTGAACTTTGCACATGCAGGGGTTTATAGGGAGACACTCTTTGAGTTGAATCTGCAATGCATTCCATAGATAATCTGACTACTTTTTATGTTTTCATGAATCTCAGATTCGGAATAGCATCATAAACAGAACTCATTGGCTGCTTGGGACATGGTGTGTCGACCCAAAAAGTGTGGTGGCTTGGGTATCCTTGATCTTAAAATTCAAAATGACGTGCTTTTGCTCAAATTCCTGCATAAATTCTACAACAGAATGGATGTCCCCTGGGTTTGGCTCATATGGGAAACCTACTATGTTGACTCCATCCCACATGCTTCGGATAGTTGTGGCTCTTTTTGGTGGCGTGATCTAGCAAATCTTATGCCAGTCTATCATGGCATTACTCAGGTACAAGTTAATCGTGGCGCTTCTGTCCTATTCTGGAAAGACAACTGGAACCAGTCCATCTTGGCAGAACAATATCCACGCGCTTTCTCTTATGCCCTTAAGGAGGACTTGTGTGTGCAAGGGTTTTTGACTGCCCACGCCCTTCACGAAAACTTTCAACTACCACTCTCGCTGCAAGCTCATGACGAACTCAAGCTCCTCCAAATTGATATGGCTGCGGTGACTTTGGAAGATCATGATGATGTTTGGTCCTATTGTTGGGGATCAACTGTGTTCAAAACCACAGCCTACTATCAGTTTGTTTTCCGAGATGTGGTTGCTCACGTGGCTTTCAAGTGGCTCTGGAAGACTAAATGCATACCCAAAATCAAAGTCTTTGGTTGGTTTTTACTTTCGGACCGGCTCAACACGAGGAATATGCTCAAGCGGCGTCACTACGATATTGGTAACAATCTTGACTGTTTACTTTGCGGGCGTCATATCGAAGAAACGGTGGAGCATCTCTTCTTTCGTTGCACCTTCAGTAAGGAATGTTGGAGTTTGCTACATATATCTTGGGCTACGCAAGGAGATAGGTTGCAACTGGTGGAGAACCTAAAGACACAACAACTACGCAAGGAGCTAGAGGGAGACCTAAGTCTATGTAGCTCCCTAGTGGAGGAGTCAGAGGCAGATGCCCTATCTTATTCACCCATCAAGGTGCTTGCTCTAACTTTCCAAGGTATATTGGTTGCACATATCTTGCAACTGATGCTTTGCATTGCTTCTACTTTGTTGCACTGCCATTAGCTTAGTTTACACATCGTGTATGTGAATACGCCCTGCCTATCCATTTTCAGTACATATTCCATCTGTCATCATACCATATTTATCCATTCAAATGCTATTGTTGTGTTCAGACGTTCAAAAGGAAGAGGGTGATTGCTGATCGCGGAGGAGCACGAGCAAAGTATTTGGAAAAGGTAGTGACACGTGAGAAATCAAATAGCCCATTAGGTATAGTTGCAATATCACCTGACCCACAAAACACCCCAACTCTAGCAGACTCTAGCCCTACTACACTGGTCATTTCTGATGCCCCAACTCAGCAGACCCCAACTGCAGAAAACAGTATGATGATGCAAGTTGACATAGCACCAGCTCTATGACGCAAAACCCCCATTCCAGCAAAGAGTACACCAAATCCAGTTGCCAAATCCCTTTTCGAACCAGAGAGAGCCCCAATTGCAGCAAATAGGACCCCTGTTCCATTTCTTCCCAGTTTAGAAGATGAAGCTTATATTTTTGTCAGGAACTTCGTGCTCATCTTTCCTTCATGGAAAGATTATACCGCAGACACAGAACAATTTCCAGATTTCCTTCGCAACTTACGCGTAAATAATGTACTAATGTTATTCATGGTAATTACTACATATGTTTCTGCTGATAGAAGACACACGATTTCATTCTTTTAAATAGGCAAGAACCAAACTGGATTGTCAAGACGAGCAAGGGTTGGTTGCAGTTTTCAAGCACTCGTTGATGAAGTATCATTCCTACCTGAGGCAAGCGCACTTCGATGGCAAGCCTCTAAACGAAATTTCTATAAAGTCTCTGGTGCTACATTTATCAGACAGTGACTGGAATAATCTTGTTGCACATTGGTCCCGTCTACAGCGTAAGGTACTGTCTATGATATCACATCACAATTTGAACTACATTTCTGTTACCTTAATGTCTCACTTGTACAAAAACTGTTAGCAGAAGAACATTCATTCTCAAGGGACCACAGGATCTGGCAACTATACTACACACTGCATTGCTCTTGCGAGTACCTCTTGCCCTGTATGACCATACTTACTTTCATAGCTGTTTGATTATGTAGCATCACTGCACATGTTAGCCTCGTTATCGTCCATTTGGTGGACATTATAAGATCCGTATGGACTCTTACATAAATTTAGAATCAACCCAATGCTTTTGAAGAGGTTCAGCTCTACAGTCCTCTTGTAAGGACTGAACATCGTCTATCACTGTACTTACATTTATAGCTACTCCCTCCGCCCATAATATAAGAATGTTTTGTACAGTACACCAGTGTTCAAAACACTCTTGTATTATGATAGGAGGGATTGGTTCATTGTGTATCATTCTGCATCTTATCTCCCTCGCCCACCATTTACTAAAAAAATACCAGATCTATATTTAACCTTACCAAAAAGTTGAATACACAGACAATGCCAGTGCAGAAGTGTAGCCCATTGCTCTTATCAGTACATTTTGTCCTGTAACGCTTGTACTTCCAGGGATTGGTACTTGATTATGTAGCATCAATCTTCATCTTATATTCATATCCTCTATCCCTTCCAGTATTATCATATCTATATTTACTCTCTACAAAATGTAGAGTACAGGCAATGCTTATAAAGAAGATTTTGTGCTGAAATTCTTGAGTTATCCTTCCCTTGACACGGAGAAGGGCATTATAAAGCCGGTGTTAACTATTAATGTAAGTCAGTACTTCTAAAGCCTTTATCCTCAACTGCTGTTTAATTTGCTCATACTCCCTATCGTTTACTGCTGTTTAGTTTGCTGTTTCTATCAGAATGCATGTTCGCAACAACCGTAAGTTCCAAGTTTTACTTGTAAAACCAAATTCCTTATTCATACCATGCACATTACTCAATACTCCCTATATTTATGCTTTTTTTGGATCTATAATCTAGTGTGTGGTGAAGCAGCCCACGTTTGCACCTTGTCATCTCCTGTTTTATCTTACTGATGTGGCTGATGATATGAACAACATGCCATGCACATTAACCAAAATAGATACAATGATTTTCTTTGCCCTTCATCTATGTTTGTTTTGTTGACATGGAAATCCAGTCGTGTGGTGAAGCTCCCTGCATTATGAACAATGCTAAATTATGTTATTGATATTTTTGAACTTACTCTTTATTTTCTAATTTGAAATTGGATGGAATTGACAACACAGTTATCATCTTTGTTTATACACGTGAAAACCCTGTCATCTCTCTGCTTGTTTCAGGGTGATATGCCTGATGGCATGCACAAGTCTGCTGAAGGTTGTGAGACAAACCCAACATATATTGCAGCAAAGAAGGCAAAACATCTTGAAGATAGCGAGACAACCCCAAAGTCTTGTCTTGATGCAGTGTTCAAGTTACTTGAGACTAACAGTCATACAAGCTCACAGAATTCGCTGTCTAAATCAGTTCGACTTTTTCAGTCCCAAGTTCTAGCAGAAAGGCATTCTGCAACTCAACTTCGACTTGAAGTGCTATCTCTAATAAAGATTGCGGAGAACACCGATGAGAACCTCATTGCTAAACAGCTACACCTAGAAGCTATGACCGACGTGCTAGGCCGGTCTCACAGCCTTGCTCAGCAGCTTGCGCAGAAGTTCCCGCGCAAGGCTAAACTTTCTTGAATTGTCTTGGAAGTGGTCTCGGTTCAGTATTATTTTGTTACGCTGCAATGGTGCCCAGTTTTTGTAATCTGCTTCTTCGTTGCGCTTTATGATCACTGGTGGCGAACTTCGACGCCCAGTGGATGTAATATACCATAAATCCTTTATTGTATAGTGTAGGTTTATTCTAAGTTACTATGCCATAATTTATTTATTGTATAGAGTAGGTTTGTTCTTAATTCCTACTAGTTACTGCCATCATTCGCTATCTGAAAGAAATCTGATGTAGTCGAGGGCCGAAACATTTGCCTCTAACGGGCCTGGTTTTTAGCGGGCCACAATTGGGCCGGCCTGCATCTTTCTTGGGCCCGAATGACCATTGGGGCCTTCACACTTTGCGCCAGGCCCACAACTTACTCCAGCCTATATTCGGCCCAAATTTTAGTTGGGCCTTTTGTGGACCCAACGCTTAGTTTGGCCCATGTAGCATTGGGCCATTAACAGGCTGAATATTCTGGTGGCCTGTTACAGCCCAGAAGAAACCATGGGCCTTTTAGCAGGCCAAAATTCATGTTGGGCCTCAATTTTCACTAGTCGTCGACGGGCCTTCAACAGGCTGAAAGGTAGACTGGGCCTTTTTTGGCCCAGTTATATGACGGGACGTTACCAGGCCGAAACATATCTTGGGCCTTAGTTGGCCCACTGATATCATGGGCCTTTAAGAGGCCGAAAGCTTAGTACAGGCATCAACAGGACAAATTATACGACAGGCCTTTAACAGGCCCAAAGTCACGTTAGGCTGAACTATGGCCACCTTTATCACGGGCCGCTAGTGGGCCGGATGTCGCGTCGGACCATATATGGCCCATGGGCAACATGGGCCATTCCCAGGCCGAAAGACACACCGGGCTAAAATGGGCCCATGTCTACATCGGGCCTCTAACAGGCGAAAGTCACTGGGCCGTAACTGAGCCTAGATATTCGGCGAACAATTAACGGGCCAGATCTAGATTCGGGCCGTAAATGGGCCTTATTAAGCATGCCGTTATTGGGCTGGCCCACTAGTACCTGAGTAAGTACTACGGGCCTTTGACTGGGCCGGCCTTTTTAACCTCTATGGGCCTTTGTTGGGCCCTGCCATGTGTCGACATATCATAGGCATGTCTCCTCCAATGGACGCACGACGTCTGGCCCACCGATGAGCAAACACGTGTTTTCTCCGGCCAATGAGAATTTTACACATAGAAAATCCCCATTGGTCCGGGCTGTTAACGGGTTATTGGATCCAAAATTGGACCCGATAGCTTAACAGCGACCCGTTATGGTGTATGCGACGTGTCGGTCACCCTTGACGAAAGCACTTCTATGATGCGCGATTTATCGTCATGGAAGTGGACACTTCCGTGATGATAATTTTGGTAATGTCATGGAACACTTCTACGACAACATAGGTATGACTATCTTGATTCTGTCATAAAATCGTCATGGATGTACATGCATGAAAGAAAACATGACCTACTGTGACAAACACGTATCATCACGGAAGTGTATATTTTTATGTAGTGAAGGACTCTCCTCCTGATGAGCATGCACAGGGGTCTGATTGCACGCCACCCGTACTCAAATAGCTACCCCGCATGACACCTCCTAGCCAATAAAAAAGGGGACGTGTGGCACCATGTAATTGGTAAGTAGGACGCCCACGGTTTCAATAATACTTGTGTTTCCGATTTGTAACGTGACAGCACTTGTTCCAAAATGACTTTGTTGATTGTTAATGTGCCTTCGCAAATCGGACAGAGAAATTACGACATCATGGTGCCATGTCATGACACCATGCCAAGTTTCATGATTTTCAGGGGTGTTTTGGATTTACAGTAATTAACAAACCAAGTTTCTCAATCTTTTCGACTGAGCCACGACGCCCAGATGTTTGAATTTCATTCCCATTTCTTACATGGGACCTAGAAATTCACCCAAGGAGACACATGTGATTTTTAAACCAACTTTGGTGCACTGGAGCATGTGCTTGTAGTTCAAATTTGAATTATGCACATTAAATGCCCAGAAATTCAATTAATGTATAAAAAGGCCAAACGAATCCGGAATAATTCCAAAATTTAGCACGATACTTCTATTTGGTCTAATCTGCCTGTGTAAAAAAAATTAAGGCAGGAGAAGGCAGTGTACGTATGTCATTTCACACACGGAGGTGACACGTTCCCTCTCGGAACCACGAGCCTTCTTGAGAGAAGCTCCGGTTTGCAAGAAGCTTATACCAAAGCGTGTCCCAATCCGGCCAAAAAATTTACCGTAGCATGTTGGTGCCATGTCATGACACCATGCATGATTTTTAGGCGTGTTTTGGACTTACATGAATCAAAAAACTAAGTTTCTCAATCTTTCGGGCCGCGCCACGACGCCCAGATGTTTGAATTTCATTCCCATTTCTTGCATGGGACCTAGAAATTCACCCAAGGACACACATGTGATTTTTCTACCAACTTTGGTGCACTGAAGCATGTGCTTGTAGTTCAAATTTTAATTATGCACATTAAATGCCAAGAAATTCAATTAATGTATTAAAAAGGCCAAACGAACCCGGAATAATTCCAAAATTTAGCACGATACTTCTATTTGGTCTAATCTGCCTGTGTAAAAAAATTACCACGGCATGTTGATGCCGCTCCATGATAGCATGCCAGGTTTCATGAATTCAGACGAGTTTTGGATTTACTAGAATTTCAAAACAAGGTATCTCAACGTTTTGCCGGCAATCAACAATGCCCTGGTGTTTGAAATTCATTCTCATTTCTTGCATGGGACCTAAGCATGCACCAAAGGACACATATTTGATTTTTCAACCAATTTATATGCACTGGAGCATGTGCATGTATTTCAAATTTGAATTATGCACATAAAATGCCTAGAAAACCCAGTTAATGTATAAAAATGTACAAACGATCCCAGAAAATTCCAAAACTTAACACAACACACTTGTTGTTCTATGTTTACACTATAAAATTTTTGAAAGCAATAAGAGGCAACGAATTTCGTTTCGTCCCCAAAGGTGGCACGTTCCCTACCAAATCCATGAGGCTTGTTGTGAGAAGCTCTGGTTTGTGAGAAGCTTATACCCAAACCTGCCCCAAATGGGTCAAAAAATTTACCACGGCATGTTGATACCACTCCGTGATACCATGCCAAGTTTCATGAATTTAGACGAGTTTTGGATTTACTAGAATTTAAAAACCAGGTATATCAATGTTTTGCCGGCAATCAATAGTGCGCTGGTGTTTGAAATTCATTCTCATTTCTTGCATGGGACCTAAGCATGCACCCAAGGACACATATTTGATTTCAACCAATTTATATGCAGTAGAGAATATGAATGTGAAAGTACAACTATCCCTGGGTGGTTTTGGTAATTCCTAACAACATATAGCTCATTGAGCTAATGCTATTCCAAGATAAATATTTCAGGAAAGCTCAATGTTTGGCATGGCATGGATTAGAAAGTGGACCCTTCAAAATGCTAATGACAAAGGATTGGCTCAAGCTCAAAGCACAAGACTCTACATTTTCTATTTTAGTGATCCAAGATCACATTGAGTCTATAGGAAAAGCCAATACTATTAAGAAGGGATGAGGTGTTGCTTAATGAGGATCTTGCTCAAAATTCTTAGTGATATGATCCAAAACCCTCCACTACTTTCTCATATCCACATATGTCCTAAACCAAAAAGTCCAACTCGGCCCCACCGATTCTTTCCATCCGGAGCCACCGAGTTCAGTTGACATAGCCACTGCCAGAAACCCTAATCAATTAGGTCTCACCGATAGGGATCTCGGTCTCACCGAGATGGGATTGCAAACTCTCTGTTTCCCTTCATAACATTTCGGAACCGAGATGAGCGATCAGTCCCACCGAGATTGCAATGCAAACTCTCTGTTTCCTTTTCGTAACGTTTCGATCCAACCGAGATGAGCGAATCGGTCCTACCGAGTTTGCCTGACCAACTCTCTATTTGGCTATTACTAAAATCGGTCTCACCGAGTTTGTGTAATCGGTCTCACCGAGATTACATTATGCCCTAACCCTAATAACATCGGTCCCACCTAGTTGACATGTCGGTCCCACTGAGAATCCTAACGTTCACCTTTTGAACTAAATCGGTCCGACCGAGTTTAATGATTCGGTCCCACCGAGTTTGGTGATTTGTGTGTAACGGTTAGATTTTGTGTGGAGGCTATATATACCCCTCCACCCACTCTTCATTCATGGAGAGAGACATCAGAACATGCCTACACTTCCAATACATATTTTCTGAGAGAGAACCACCTACACTTGTGTTGAGGTCAAGATATTCCATTCCAGCCACATAAATCTTGATCTCTAGCCTTCCCCAAGCTGCTTTCCACTCAAATCTTATTTCTACCAAATCCAATCCTATGAGAGAGAGTTGAGTGTTGGGGAGACTATCATTTGAAGCACAAGAGCAAGGAGTTCATCATCAACACATCATTTTTTACTTCTTGGAGAGTGGTGTCTCCTAGATTGGCTAGGTGTCACTTGGGAGCCTCCGACAAGATTGTGGAGTTGAACCAAGGAGTTTGTAAGGGCAAGGAGATCGCCTACTTCGTGAAGATCTTCCCTAGTGAGGCAAGTCCTTCGTGGGCGACGACTATGGTGGGATAGACAAGGTTGCTTCTTCGTGGACCTTCTTGGGTGGAGCCCTCCGTGGACTCGGGCAACCGTTACCCTTTGTGGGTTGAAGTCTCCATCAACGTGGATGTACGATAGCACCACCTATCGGAACCACGGATAAAAAATCTCTGTGTCAACATTGCATTTGCTCCCTCAAACTCATCCCTTTACCTTCATATGCAATTGTTTTACATTCCGCTGCTATACTCTTAGAATTGCATGTGTAGGTTGATTGCTTGACTTGTGCTAAGTTGCTAAAATCTGCCAAGAACTAAAATTGGGAAAAGGCTAGATTTTTATTTGGTCAAGTAGTCTAATCACCCCCCTCTAGACATACTTCCGATCCTACAAGTGGTATTAGAGCTTTGGTCTCCATTTGCTTTGATTTCCATAGCTTTTGGTGGTCATAGCCTTGGTTTCACAACCTAGGAGAGTATGGCATCTAGTGAGGGAAATTACCACCGTAGAGGTCCTTACTTTGATGGAACTAATTTTGCTAGTTGGAAGCATAAGATGAAAATGCATATTCTTGGACATAACCCCGCTGTTTGGGCTATTGTGTGTATTTGCTTGCAAGGTGAATTCTTTGATGAGAGAGAACCGAACCGTGAAGCTACCGCGGAAGAGTTGAAGATGCTAGAATACAATGCTCAATCTTGTGATATTCTCTTCAACGGATTGTGCCCCGAAGAATTCAACAAAATCAGCCGTCTTGAGAATGCAAAGGAAATTTGGGATACTTTGATTGATATCCACGAAGGTACCGACTCCGTCAAGGAATCCAAATTGGATGTGCTTCAAAGCCAACTTGACAAGTTCAAAATGAAGGATGGTGAAGGTGTCGCTGAAATGTACTCTAGGCTTGCTCTCATCACAAATGAGATTGCCGGCTTAGGAAGTGAAGAGATGACCGACAAATTCATCATCAAGAAGATCCTAGGAGCCTTGGATGGAAAATATGATACCGTGTGCACATTGATCCAAATGATGCCCAATTACAAAGATCTCAAGCCAACAGAAGTCATTGGAAGAATTGTTGCTCATGAGATGTCACTCAAGGATAAGGAAGAGCTTCACAACAAGTCAAGTGGTGCTTACAAAGCCTCATGTGATACTCCCACATCTTCAAGTGAGAAACAAACCTTCAATGAAGAATTGATCTTAATGGTGAAGAACTTCAACAAGTTCTACAAAAGTAGAAGCAAAGAAAGAACTTCCAAGTCAAGGTCCTACAATGACAAAAGATCTTCTAGTCGTGAGCGTAATTGCTACAATTGTGGAAGATCCGGACACTACTCCAATGAGTGTACGGCCCCCTACAAAAGAAGAGAAGATTCTCCCAAAAGAAGAAGTAGAAGAGAAGAATCACCACCAAGAGAAAGGAGGAGAGATGGTCGTTATGAACGAAGACCCTCTCGGAGAAGCAAGGATTCGGAAAGAAAGGAAAAGTCATCAAGGAGCTACACAAAAAGAAGACATCAAGCTCATGTTGGTGAGTGGGTATCCGGCTCCGACTCCGACAATCACTCGGAAAGAAGTTATCACTCCGACTCCGAATATACTCAAGATGAAGGTGTTGCCGGTCTAGCACTTGTGTCAACCAACTCCTATGACATATTTGACTCACCAAATGAAGGAATTGGAAGATGCTTCATGGCCAAAGGTCCAAAGGTAACACACCCCGAGTATGTTGATTTCAATAGTGATGAAGATGATTTGCTAGGTGATGATGATTTACTTGTTGACAACTCTAGTGATGAAAACTATGATGAAACGTCAATTAATCATGCTAATCAAGATAAAACGAATGATGATGATAAGAAGGGGATTGAGCATCTAACTCAAGAACTAAGCACTCTTAAGTTAGCTCATGAAACTACCTTGGAAAATCATCGAGAACTTTTAAAGACTCATGATAAGCTACGCTTTGAAAAGCTCAACTTTGAGCAAGAGCATGAGTTTTTAACATCAATGATGATCTTCGCAAGAAAAGTTCTTCTTACATTGCCAAGCATTTACTCTTGTCTACTTACATGCCACAAGTTAAATCTAGCAACAAGAACAAGAAAGATCCTTCATCAGTAGTAACAACAATCATGCTAAATCCAATGTTGATGCTTCTAGTAGTTCTCTTGATTCCACTAATGATTCTCTTAGCCAAGTTACACTTGAGCAAGAAAATAGCTTATTGAAGGGAATCATAGAGAAAGGTGTTTACAAGAGTCTTGCCGGAAGTAAGCAATTTGAGGAAATTGTGCGCAAGCAAGGAAGACACCGGAAGAATCAAGGTGTTGGTTTTGAACGAAAGTTCGATGCCAATGGAGTTGAGTGGGAAGATGATCAATACCCCAAGACGAAGTTTGTTCCTCAACAAGAGAAGTATGAATCTACTTATTTCAAAGGAACACAAGCTCAAGACGATCTTCCACCACAAGACCACAAGAAAAAAGGCAAGGATAAGCTTCAAGAGGAAATTGATGCATTTGAAGAAGCACCTAAGGCCTTGGTCAAGTGGGTTCACAAGACTACATCAAGTTCCACTTCATCAAGTACAACTACGACTCCAAGGGTTCCCATCAAGATGGTGTGGATCCAGAAGAAGAGAGAGTTCTTGAGGGTGACTCTACCAACATACTTCACTCCTATCATTTTGGCAAGGACAAGTGCAAACAACTTCCATATCTTGCACTAGTTCAAGGAGTCACAAACTCTCTTGTTGGTAAGACAAGGGACAAGGTAACCTAATGAATTCATGGACATCATCTTGTGTATTCTTCAATCTGTGTCTATGGATATCCTTGTTTGTTCCTTGTGGGACTAACCTGTGTAGGTATTGAAAGTGCAACTCACTCCAAAGGATTGCTCCAAATGATCTACATTAACTTTGAGCATCTACATCTTCAACACCTACATGAAGTCATCATCGAAAAAACCCAAGGTTAGTTCATTCCCTTTAGGGGGGATATCACATCTAGGGGGAGCTTTACTCAAATCAATGAGCTAAAACAACTCTAATGGTGTGAACACAACAATGCTTTATGTAAAAGTGGTAACCCCACTCGTGTTTAAACGATGAGTATGACCTATGATCAAGTGTTCTCAATTTACTCCTATGTCAATATACTCATATATAGATGACCTAGTCATCGCCAAATTGCTTGATAGATGCTAGAATGTTTGTGCATGCTTTGTCACATATTTCATTTGCCATTTTAATTGTGTGAGCATGTTGGATGCATATTTTACTCATTCGAGGACATCCATTTGTTGCTATGATTGTTTGGCTCTTTCTCTTTTGCCAAATGGATGGACAAGAATGCCTAAGAACACCCTCTGGCTATCTATGCTTTTCTCGTCTCAAACTCTATTCATGCTACATCACAAAGTTTGATCAAGTCAGATTCGAACCACTCTGTGTGAGGAGCACTTGGAGATCCCGATTCATCATAGACTTAAACCTCCAAAACATCTTTGTGCATCTCGGTCTGACCGATTCATCCTTTTCGGTCCTACCGAGTCACCAAGTTGATCTAGGGTTTTCAATCTCGGTGCAACCGATTAGAACTTTTCGGTCACACCGAGTTGCGATGCTCGCTTGCGGTTTGCATCTCGGTGCCACCGAGTCGTTCCACTCGGTCACACCGACAGGGTCAGGTTATATATACCGTTGGGTCAAAATTTGGAAATTTCTCCGAACCCCTTCTCCCGCGTGTAACCTACTCTGCCTCCTATGGTATCCGGATCGTCCTCTCGTCGCCAGCGACCTCCCGCCGCTGGTCTCCGCCGCCGTCAACGGAAATCTTCTCCGCCGTTGCCACCGTAGCAAGTTCGTCGCCGCAGTAGGGTACGGACTTGATCATTGTGCTAATCTTTAACTCTGATTCTTAGCACATTGCTTTGCCATGTTTCTTGCCATAATTGAAATCATCCTGTCCAGCGAAAACGTCCCGTAGATTAGTTTTGATTTGAAAATTTAGGGTTAGGTCTCCGCCGAATTCATCTCGGACCGACCGAGTTGTAGAAATCGGTTTCACCGATTTTGGCTTAGGCCAGAGTACACGCATTTTCGGTCCGACCGAAAATTGCAAATCGGTGTGACCGAGATCGATTCTCTGTGAAACCCTAGCAGTCTCGGTACCACCAAACTGTGACTCGGTCTGGCCGAGTTCACTAGTTCAGGTTCCAAAAGCTGCTTCGGTATCACCGAGTTTACAAATCGGTATATCCGAAATGCTTTCTGTGAAGAACTAAAACTATGTTTTTAAGTCATCTGTTTTTAAAAAACTCATGTACTTTGTGATGCTCATCTACTCTACCTCATCTACAACCTATTCACAGGGTCTGCTGACAGTTTGCTTGCAAGATGTCTGACCAAAGTGACAGCCAGAACAAGTCAGAGGAACAGGTTCAGTTAAGTGAGGGCACTAGTCCCTCTAGCAGCTATGATGATGGCAGCAGGAGCACTCCAAGCAATCTGCCAAAGGCTGCTACCAGAACAAGGAAGAAGAAGACTTCTGACTCTGAAGATGAAGATTATGTGGCTGTTGAAGATGAAGACACTTCTAAGAAGAAAGTGTTGAAGAAAGAGTATGGCTCAGCTGCTGCAACTAAGCCAGGTCTGAAAACTTAGATGCCAGCAAGAAGACAGCCCATGTCTAAGCCAAGGAAAGTTGCCACAGGTGAAACTATGAAGTTCACTATTGAGTCTGAAGAAGAGGCAGCTGGAGAAGATAAGAAGAAGAAGAAGAGGGCCAGAACCACTACTGCCAGAGTTCTTGGCAAGCCCTCAATGAGGAAAGATTCTGAAGAAGAGGAAGAGGAAGAGGATGCAGCACCAGCACCCAAAGCTCAAAAGCTTATGGGAAATGTAATTAAGGCAGGGGCTGCTCCATCTAAGCCCAAAACTGCTCCGACTGCTACTCTAGCTCCAAAGCCAAAACCCAAGAGGAGCACCAGGAACATCCCTGTTGAGGAGAAGAACAAGGCCCCAGTGCCTCAAGTTGCTGAAGAAGAAGAGGAAGATGATTCTGTTGTTTTGAGGAAGCTGAAGCCCAAGATCCCTGATCACAATGATGCACACCCAGTTGCAGAGAACATGAAAATCAGGAAGGATTCAGGATTGAGGCTATGGAGAGAGTCTGATCCATATTCCACCAGGAGAAGGACTGCTGTGGACTACAGATTCCACACTAAGGAACAGCAGGACTTTTATGAGACTGTTTTACTTGACAAGAAGCCCATAGTGTGTGACATGAGATGGGTTGACTGGGAATTCATCAAGGAAAATGAGGATCACTTCCCTTGTGTATATGACAGCTTCAAGGCATGTGGAGTTGATGAGTTTGTGGCTCAGAAGTTCACCAAGTGGAATGATGAGCTCATTATGCAATTTTACTCCACTACACAGTTCTATCCAGATGGAAGGATTGTGTGGATGTCTGAGGGTACTAGGTACCAGTCTACTGTTGAAGAATGGGAAAAACTCATAAATGCTCCTGAGCAACATGAGGATGACTTGGATGTCTATGCCAAGAAGAAGAAATACCACAACTCTATGGCCAATATGTACAAAGAGATCCCTGATGCTGCTTTGGACACACATAAGTTTGGATCTGTACACTATTTGTTGTCTGGTCTGCCAACAATCAATTGGATTCTGAGGCACACACTTCTTCCCAAGTCAGGTGATCACAAGATGATCAGAGGACATGCTATCAACTTGCTGAACATATTTGATGTCCCACAAAAGTTCAAGATTATGAGCCTGATTGTGGAAACAATCAAGAGGACTGCAGCTGATCAGAAGAGAAGTTGTGGATATGCCCCACACATCCAGGAGCTCATCAACTCAAAGATGGGCAAAGGCAAGTACATCTTGGACAAGGAGCATCTGCCCATCTATCCTGAATTTGAGGACAACACAGTTGTCATGACTGAGAATGAACCATCATCTGTGCAAGCACAAGAGAAGAAAGCCAAAGCTAAAGTTGAGAAGGCCGCAAAGATGCCAACTGTGGAAGAGGCATCTCAGGTCTTCTTGAAGAGCAAGCAAGACAAGCTTGGATATCTGATCCAATCCAATCTGAGGATTGAGCAGGGCCTGGCCACCCTGAGCAAGAAAGAGGAGAGCTTGGAAAGGATTGTTGAGACAAAATTCTATGACCTTGATGTCAAGATCACAGAGATCCAAACTGTAGTTGAGAAACTTCAGGAGGAAGCAAAGGAGAAGAAGGGCAAGTCTACCACAGATGCATTTGCTGCCCAGAGGACAGAGATCTGCTACATTGCCAGTGACAGACACTAGAGCTACAACATCAGCACCAGCAGCTACAGCTCCAGTTCCAACTGCAACAGCTACTCCACCAGCTCCAGGCACTTCATCAGAAGCTTTCGTCCTTAGCGTTCTCTCAACACCACCTCCCGAAGATCAAGCCTGAGAGTCATTTAGCACTATGCATTTTCAAACTTTTTGGTAACTTGTTGCCGAAGGGGGAGAAAAATGTATAGATCATAGGCTTCGAGAGAGAGAGTGTTGGTTTTTATCTCTCTTTGCACTCTTTTTGGTTGGTTTGAAACTTTACTGCATGCTTGTGTGATACTTATTTGGTCAAGTGTTTGATCATATGCTACCCTTAATGCTTGTTGGATAATGCTATCTTTCATATCCTATTATGATCGTTCACTTTGCTTGGTGATGAGTGCATGCCTTTAATCTCTATCATTTTGAGCGCTCCACCAAGATGTATGTGACATGGAAGAGTAACCCATGATCCTAACCAATTGTGCATTTGCATTCAAAAGCAAATCTTAAATAATGCACAAATTTAGGGGGAGCTCTTGCTTATCACATACTTCTCAAAGCGACGATGTTTTTCAATCTTATTTATCATTTGTCGAAGCTTTGATCTATATGTTGTCATCAATTATCAAAAAGGGGGAGATTGAAAGTACAACTATCCCTGGGTGGTTTTGGTAATTCCTAACAGCATATAGCTCATTGAGCTAATGCTATTCCAAGATAAATATTTCAGGAAAGCTCAATGTTTGGCATGGCATGGATTAGAAAGTGGACCCTTCAAAATGCTAAGGACAGAGGATTGGCTAAAGCTCAAAGCACAAGACTCTACATTTTCTATTTTAGTGATCCAAGATCACATTGAGTCTATAGGAGAAGCCAATACTATTAAAAAGGGATGAGGTGTTGCTTAATGAGGATCTTGCTCAAAATGCTTAGTGATATGCTCCAAAACCCTCCACTACTTTCTCATATCCACATATGTCCTAAACCAAAAAGTCCAACTCGGCCGCACCGATTCTTTCCATCCGGAGCCACTGAGTTTAGTTGACATAGACACTGCCAGAAACCCTAATCAATTCGGTCTCACTGATAGGGATCTCGGTCTCACCGAGATGGGACTACAAACTCTCTGTTTCCCGTAACGTTTAAGTCAAACCAAGATGAGCGATCGGTCCCACCGAGATTGCAATACAAACTCTTTGTTTCCTTTTCGTAACGTTTCGGTCCAACAGAGATGAGCGAATCGGTCCCACCGAGTTTGCCTGATCAACTCTCTGTTTGGCTATTACCAAAATGGGTCTCACCGAGTTTGTGTAATCAGTCTCACCAAGATTACGTTATGCCCTAACCCTAATAACATTGGTCCCACCGAGTTGACATGTCGGTCCCACCGAGAATCCTAACGTTCTCATTTTGAACTAAATTGGTCCGGCCGAGTTTAATGATTCTGTCCCACCGAGTTTGGTGATTTGTGTGTAATGGTTAGATTTGGTGTGGAGGCTATATATACCCCTCCACCCACTCTTCATTCGTGGAGAGAGCCATCAGAACATGCCTACACTTCCAATACATATTTTCTGAGAGAGAACCACCTACACTTGTGTTGAGGTCAAGATATTCCATTCCAACCACATAAATTTTGATCTCTAGCCTTCCCCAAGTTGCTTTCCTCTCAAATCTTCTTTCTACCAAATCCAATCCTATGAGAGAGAGTTGAGTGTTGGGGAGACTATAATTTGAAGCACAAGAGCAAGGATTTCATCATCAACACACCATTTGTTACTTCTTGGAGAGTGGTGTCTCCTAGATTGGCTAGGTGTCACTTGGGAGCCTCCGACAAGATTGTGGAGTTGAACCAAGGAGTATGTAAGGGCAATGATCTCGCCTACTTCGTGAAGATCTACCTAGTGAGGCAAGTCCTTCATGGGCGACAACCATGGTGGGATAGACAAGTTTGCTTCTTCGTGGACCCTTTGTGGGTGGAGCCCTCCGTGGACTCGCGCAACCGTTACCCTTCGTGGGTTGAAGTCTCCGTCAACGTGGATGTACGATAGCACCACCTATCGGAACCACAGATAAAAAATCTCTGTGTCAACATTGTGTTTACTCCCTCAAACTCATCCCTTTACCTTCATATGCAATTTTTTTACATTACGCTGCTATACTCTTAGAACTGCATGTGTAGGTTGATTGCTTGACTTGTGCTAAGTTGCTAAAATCTGCCAAGAACTAAAATTGGGAAAAGGCTAGATTTTTATTTGGTCAAGTAGTCTAATCACCCCCCCCCCCTCTAGACATACTTCCGATCCTACAGCATGTATTTCAAATTTGAATTATCCGCATAAATGCCTAGAAAACCCAGTTAATGTATAAAAATGTCCAGACGAACCCCGAAAAATTCCAAAACTTAACCAACACTCCTGTTGTTCTATGTTGACACTAGAAATTTTTTGAAAGCAATAAGAAGCAACAGATATCGTTTCATCCTCAAAGGTGGCACTTTCCCTACTGAAACCATCAGGGTTGTTGTGAGGAGCTATCCCTTTGCTGACAAAGATGCTGGTTCCGGCGCCGTACCAGGCACCAGAGAAGAAGGCCAAGAAGTGGGGCAAGGAGGCCAGAAGTGGCCTCCGCTGTAAAGGTACTTCGGACATAGCGTCCGAAGATACCGAGGTTCTCTCCTCCCCCTAGGGAGATGAAGATGAAGAAGACGAGGAGGAGAACAATTCTCCCCTCAAGGGGGAGAGAAGAAGAGGGGGGCGTCCGCAGACCTAGAAGCGGAGGCGTCCAAGAAGGGGAAACTCTCCCTTTCGGATGAATCAGAATCGAACATTGAAGCCATCCCCGAATTGCACCCCAGGCCGAAGCCCCCGGCTGAATCGTAAGTATTCAAAGATAACGTATATATCCAGCTTTCATAAATTGTAGGGTGATATATCATCTATGTTTTCCAGTCCGGCCCGTGATCTCCCCCAACAGTCATTGTCTTTGGGGAATTCTTTGTCGCCAGACATGATGGAGAGCGAGTCGCCTCCACTAACCTCCCCACCACGCGCCACGGATGACACCAAGGTGTTATCCCAAAGGACCTCTCCAGGCCAGGGAGAGGTGCTGAGGGCCGCTGAAACGGCGCCAGAGGGCAATGCCTTGATGGCTGGAAACATGGGGGGCATGATCCCATGGAGATTGATGGAGGGAGCCTTGACCAGTCCAGCCCCTAGCCGAATACTGCTCTGGAGTCCCACACGGCTCTGGATCCGAGCGAGCGGCCCTCTTTGAAAGAGGGGGGAGTGCCGACTCCACCGATGACCTCCATCCATCCGGAGGCGTCAGATACATTGAGGGAAGCACTTCGTAGCGCTTCCATCATGGATGAACACCGTGCCCTGATGGGTATGGTGGTTGAAAAGGTCCAGTCCGCAAAAGCGGACTGAATTGAGTGTTCACTAGCCTATTAACATGTTTTGAGGTATGTGATGTAATATCTATGGTCGCTTTTGCCTGTATAATCATATGCCTGTGTATAGATAGTAGCCCCTGAGACTCTGTTCGGCCTTTTGAATAAAGGGCCGGACAGAGGGTCGAATATCCCAGAGGTAACGTACTTGTCTATTTTGGTGAACAGGCTTCACTGCTAGCAGCTTCGGCCAAGAACGCAGAAGTTTCCGAACTCCAGTGGAAACTGAAACTGGCTGATGATGAGATCGACCGTATTAACAAGCATTTGATGAGGCCCAAGGTATGCTTTTAAAAGACCCCTTACAAGCCAAAATTATAATGCATACTCAGAGTTTTTAAGCTCATGCATAACTATTAGTGTTTGTAGGCAACGTGACCAAGGTCGAGGCCCTCAAGAGTGCCCTTGCCGAAGCCTAGGAGGAGGCGAGGGTAAGCAAAGCAGCCGCAAACAAGGCGGCTAAGGATGTGGAGGCCGAAAAGGCCTCCCGCCTTAAGTATGAGGCGAGGGTGACCGAAGTAGAGCAAGCGATCTAGGAGGCCGCCACCAAATGTGAGTCCTTGTAGGAGAGTAACAAGGCCCAAGCGGCCGATCTCACCAAGGCTCTTTAGGCTGCAAAGGAGGCGCGGTCCGAGTCTCGGGCTTCTCACGAGGAGATCAAGCAAGCTGGACAGATAGCGTCTTGTAAGCCTTTCCTTTTACAGAGTATATTCGGCGGTCGAAGATATGCTTTGTAAATCAACTGTGGAGTGCTCCAGCCGCTTTCGCGGATCTCCCGAGGAGTGTTGCTGATGCCGCCCAATATTTCCGGGCCCAAGATGGGAACGCGACGGAGAAGCTATTCTAGTCGCAGTATTTGGTGCCGGAGCGGCCAGCGCTGCTGAACAATCAGATGATGCAGCTGGCGGAGCTGCACAGGATGTCTGGTTTGGCCATGAAGGACATCATAGTCCGGTTATGGCCCGCCGGGCCCATTCCGAGCAGCTACTTCAGCCTGGTCAAGCGACTAGGCGACGCCTTGCCCCGAATAGAGGCGGTGAAGCGCTTGGCATGCATTGAGGGTGCCAGATGGCTTTTGTCCGTGTCAAAATGCACTGGGCCAGGATGAAGGCTGCTAGCGTTGCTGTTGAAGGTCCGCCCGGCGACAAGGCTCACCGCAAGCCGGAGCGCTCCTTCGACGATGTCCTTGAGGGTGCCCGTTTGATAGAGGGCCAATGCTCAAAGGATATTATGTTCGAGTAGCTGTGTCCGAGCGACTATATCCGAGCTACCCAGACATTGTATTATAAAGCGAGGCCTTTGTAATATATTTATTCCTGTTATCATTGAATTACTTCTCCCCCTGTGCGGTCGTTTATATCTTTGAGAGTTTGCCAGTCGTTGGCTTCAGCCCCCACGTAGGTAGTACGGGGGTGTTCGGGATAGCACATAATCACTCTTGACCCAATGTCTTGGTCCGTAAAGGGGTGTTAGTGCGGGGAACGAGGCAATCGGACTATGTGGCTTTACCACTCTCCTTTAGCCGTAGGAGTTTTACAATGGGGTTGTAAGATAGCCCCTAGTGCGTATGCGGCTACCAAACTTAGATGCCTTTAGATGCATGATTGAACACAGCCAACCCTTCGTGTAATACGGGAGAAATCGCTAGAGATTTAATATGTCACTGAATTGCTGACCAGCTCTCGCCGCATCACGACAGTCAATTTTCGGCTTTCTCTACTGAGGTGTTTGACCGGGCTAGCCGGAAACACGATCGCAATAGTTCTCCCTTTGCTACCTTAGCCGAAAAACGGAATGTAAGGTGGCAAGCACAGGAGCCGGGCAACCCAACTATTGACCAAACACGTGATTCGGAGCCGATGCATATAATGCAGTATTCGGGATGCCGAATTATACTCTAAAAGTATTCGGACTTACTATCGTTGAAGATATGTAGATGGCTTGAATAGGGCCCCTAACGATTTAAGTCGTACCAAGGTGTATATGCCAACTTGAATGTAAAGTGGGAAAATAGAAAAAGTGCCAATGCCAAACAAGGCTGGGCGAAGCTATTTCCATTATAATCTGATTGGTACGTCAAAACGTATTTTTACAAAAGATGCAATAAGCATCACGGCTATTGTACATGCCGAGAACAAGGGAAAGCTGTATACAGGTCCTAGATTTGAAAAGATGATCTAGAAGATCCTTTGGATGTTCTGCTGCACGTCTGCGCCGCTTTTCACCTTGTTGTAGGATCCTTTGAAAGGACCGATGGTCAAGTATGTATAAGGGGAATAAGAGGGGACCCTTGTTAACTCCAGAAATTGATGCGGGCTTGTAAAGAGCCTGAAAAAATGAAAACAAGATGAAAAAGGTGGAGCAATATATAGGTCCGGATAGGGTCAAGCCGTATTGTGGACCCTATGTTTAGTATACCTTCATCCCTGCCCATGGTATTTTTGACGCTTAGTTATGCACACACGGGACGTATGTTGCTATCAGTCTGGGGCATTGGCAGAGGCCGAATTGCTAATCTAGCTCTATATGAGCCGGACTGTCCTTCTACAAGGTAGAACAGACTCGTTTAACAGTGTCCGGGTGATTGACTGCCGGTGTGGTCTTCGACTTAGCGAGGCCACCCTACATCTCGGCCGCGAGGGCCGCCGTGTGCTCCTCTGTACGGAGGGAGCGCTCCATTTCTCCATTGACTTTTATAATGCCACGTGGCCCAGACATCTTAAGCTTAAGGTAAGCGTAGTGCAGGACTGCATTGAAACGGGCGAAAGCAGTTCATCCGAGTAGTGCGTGATAGCCACTTCAGAACGGGACAATGTCGAAGATCAGGTCTTTGCTCCGAAAGTTATCTGGTGATCCGAAGATGACTTCCAGCATTATGGATCCTGTGCAACATGCCTCTACGTTGGGTATTACCCCTTTAAAGGTGGTTTTAGTGGGCTTGATTCTTCATGGATCAATGCCCATTGAGGGAGTCCTGGATTAGGGGGTGTCCGGATAGCCGAACTATCACCATTGGCCGGACTCCTGGACTATGAAGATACAAGATTGAAGACTTCGTCCCGTGTCCGGATAGGACTTTCCTTGGCGTGGAAGGCAAGCTTGGCGATACGGATATGTAGATCTCCTACCATTGTAACCGACTCTGTGTAACCCTAACCCTATTCGGTGTCTATATAAACCGAAGGGTTTTAGTCCGTAGGAAAAACAACAATCATACCATAGGCTAGCTTCTAGGGTTTAGCCTCTCCGATCTCGTGGCAGAACTACTCTTGTACTACCCATATCATCAATATTAATCAAGCAGGAGTAGGGTATTACCTCCATCGAGAGGGCTCGAACCTGGGTAAAAACATCGTGTCCCTTGTCTCCTGTTGCCATCCGCCTAGACGCACAGTTCGGGACCCCCTACCCGAGATCCGCCGGTTTTGACACCGACATTGGTGCTTTCATTGAGAGTTCCTCTGTGCCGTCGCCGTCAGGAAGGATGCCTCATCCCGTCTTTAAAGACGATGCTATCGCCAAAGGAGCCTTGGCCACTGGTCAGACTCTTCAGATAGGTGGTTTTCTTATGACCGCCAGTTCGGCCACCGCGCCGATGATGACTTCTCGGGTCATCGAAACCAATCTTCATGTTAACTCGGAACTTTCCTAGCAATTAGATCCGATCGAGCTCTCCTCCGTAAACGAGCTCTTGGATCGCATCGCCGCCCTGGGAGTCGCCACAGACTACGACCAGATCGGGCCTAAAACCGATCTGAGAGAGATCAACTCTCCCCAAGCTACCCATCATGTTGTTGTGGCAGAGGAGCAATACGGCGATTCTTCTTCTATCTTAAGGACTATCTACGTCCGGATTCCCGATCCCTCCATGCCGGATTCCCGCAGAGGGACGGATGTCGATCAAGCCCTGAACTTAAAGTTAGGCGGCGGGTTGGATTCATTGGATAGCATTCAAAAATCCAAACTTCCAAGTTCGGAAATTTCTCGGCCCCTGAATCTTAAATTGGACGGGGTTCCGGATCTAGTTCCACCCGCCCACCCAAACATTAGCAATCTATCCCGAATTCGCAAGAGCCCGCTGAAACAAAGACATCATTCTTGGGCGATTCCTCCTGGTTATGGACAGGATAAAGGACTGCCGAGAGGAGGACGCAATCTCACTTTTCTGCAATAATTGCACGGACAAGGGAATCCTAAACGCCATAAGTCGTCGTGAAATTACACGCTTTGCTGACTTGGTGACCATAGTACAAAAGTACTGTGCGATGGAGAGTGCTTGGAAAACCGAAAGTAAATTTTGGGATAATCCGGCCCCGAATACAGCCCTAGTCCGAAATAAAAGGGTGCATCATCACCAAGCACCTGGGTTAAACATAAAAAAACAAAAACCCCTTAAAGGGCACGGAACCGTACTAGAGGGTTGGCTAAACGGACCCTGCAACATTCATAGCACAGAGGGCGCCACTCCAACTCATAGCCTTCGAGCATGTTGGATACTACGGCAGGTGGCCAAAAGTGGCGAAGAGCTTCTAGCCTCAGAATCCCAGCCCAGCAACACCAGTACGGTATTAACAGTCTTCGAGACTTTCACATCAAATAACATGCGGAAACGAACACTCCGCAACCTTGCCGAAGTCTACCAAGTAGCAACAATAAATCCATGGAGTGACGCGGCTATTACCTTTAATGCCAGTGACGAACCCAAATTCCGAACAACCCGAGCACCAGCCGCATTGGTCCTCAGTCCAATAGTGGACGACTTTCGCCTTACTAAGGTACTCATGGATGGCGGCAGCGGACTAAACCTCATCTACGAGGAAACCATCCGAAAAATGGAAATAGACTGGAACCGCATTGACGAAGCAGCACAACCTTTAGAGGAATAATCCCTAGCCGGGAAGCATGCTGCACAGGAAAAATCACACTGGACGTAGTGTTCGGCTCACCGGACAATTACAGGTCCGAGGAGGTCACATTTCAAGTGGCCTCGTTCAGCAGCGGATATCACGCTTTATTAGGGCGAGAGGCATTCACAATTTTTCAAGCTATACCCCATTATGGGTACATGAAGCATAAAATGCCCGGACCTAACGGAATCATCACTCTCGCTAGTGATCCGAACATAGCACTCCGCGCCGAAAACAAGACAGCCGCACTAGCCCCCGAGGCACTATCCGAAGCCCTAGCGGCCGAGGAACTCACTGCCATGCACTCCACGGTGAACAGGGACGATATGATACTTGATAAAAGATCCAAGTCCACCTCTTTTAAACCAGCGGATGAAATAGTCAAATTCCAAGTCCACCCAACGGACCCTACAAAGACGGCCTCCATTGGGGCACAATTAAACCCCGATGTAGACGCCGCACTACGAAAATTTCGATGAGAAAACTGGGATATTTTTGCCTGGCACCCTTCAGACATGCCAGGAATCCCACGTCGGCTGGCCGAGCACAGCCTAAATACCCTTAAAGGATTCAAGCCAGTCAAACAGGCTCTTCGGCGCTTTTCTGAACCCAAGAGACATGCCATGGGAGAGGAGCTAGCCAAACTTCTGGAAGTCGGATTCATCAGAGATATAAAACATCCGGACTGGCTAGCAAATCTGGTGATGGTACCAAAGAAGGATAAATCCTGGCGCCTATGTGTTGATTTCAAAGACCTTAATAAGGCTTGCCCAAAGGATCCCTTCCCCCTCCCTCGCATTGATCAAATTATCGATGCTACAGCAGGACACGACTCATTGTGCTTCCTCAACGCGTACTCCGGCTACCACCAAATCAATATGGCGGAGCCAGACCAAGTCGCAACAACATTCATCACTCCATACGGCCCATTCTGCTTCAACACAATGCCCTTCGGGCTCAAAAACGCCGGCGCAACATATCAGCGCATGATCCAGACATGTCTGGCAAACCAGATCGGCGAAACAGTAGAAGCATATGTAGATGACGTGGTCGTCAAATCCAAGCATGTCGAAACTCTAGTAGACGACTTGAGGCTCACATTCGACAATCTCCGAAAATATGACATTAAGCTCAATCCGGAAAAATACGTCTTGGCGTTCACCGGAAAGCTCTTGGGCTTCATTGTGTCCGGTAGAGGAATTGAAGCAAACCCAGCCAAGATCCGAGCTCTGTCACAATTGGATATTCCAAAAGACCTCAAACAAATACAAAAATTGACTGGATGCGTAGCGGCTCTAAGCCGCTTTATTTGGGATAAAAGGCGTTACCCCTTTACCGCCTCCTCCGGCGCACCGAACACTTCGAGTGGACGGATGCCGCCACGGCCGGACTCGAAGAAATCAAAGCCATATTGGCAAGAAATCCGGTCCTGGTCGCGCCCAACATGGGCGAACCAATGCTATTATATATCGCCGCAACACATCAAGTTGTCAGCGCGGTGCTCGTCGTCAAACGAGAAACGGACGGACACAGGTTCCCTCTTCAAAAACCGGTTTACTATGTGTCCACTGTCCTAACTCCATGCAAGTCCCGGTACCCACATTATCAAAAGATAGCATACGCGGTGTTCATGGCATCCCGGAAGCTGCGACACTACTTTCAAGAGTGTGCGATAACGGTAGCCTCCGAAGTACCTCTTAACGACATTATAAACAACCGTGACGCGACGGGCCGGATTGCTAAATGGGCCATAGAGCTCCTTCCATTCGACATAACCTATAAGCCACGACGAGCTATTAAGTGGCAGGTTTTGGCCGACTTCGTGGCCGAATGTGTTGGGGAACGTAGCAGAAATTCAAAATTTTCCTACGTGTCACCAAGATCTATCTATGGAGAAACTAGCAACGAGGGGAAAGGAGAGTGCATCTACATACCCTTGTAGATCTAAGTGGAAGCGTTCAAGAGAACGGGGTTGATGGAGTCGTACTCGTCGTGATTCAAATCACCGGAGATCCTAGTGCCGAACGGACGGCACCTCCGCGTTCAACACACGTACAGCCCGGTGACGTCTCCCACGCCTTGATCCAGCAAGGAGAGAGGGAGAGGTTGAGGAAGACTCCATCCAGCAGCAACACAACGGCATGGTGGTGATGGAGGAGCGTGGCAATCCCGCAGGGCTTCGCCAAGCACCAAGGGAGAGGAGGAGGAGGAGAGGCAGGGCTGCACCAAGAGGGAGAGAACTCATGTGTTATGGGCAGCCCCTTAGGCCTCATATATATAGGGGAAGGGGAGGAGGGTGCGCCCCCTCTAGGGTTCCCACCCCTAGTGGGGCGGCAGCCCTAGATGGGAAAAGGGGGAGGCAGCCAAGAGGGGAGGGAGAGGGAGGCGCCCACTAGATGGGCCTTAGGGCCCATCTGCCCTAGGGTTTGCCCCCTCCCACTCACCCTTGTGCCTTGGGCCTCTTGTGGGGGGCGCACCAGCCCCTTTGGGGCTGGTTCCCTCCCACACTTGGCCCACGCAACCTTCTGGGGTTGGTGGCCCCACTTGGTGGACCCCCGGGACCCTCCCGGTGGTCCCGGTACGTTACCGAAAAAACCCGAAACTTTTCCGGTTACCAAAATAGAACTTCCCATATATAAATCTTTACCTCTGGACCATTCCGGAACTCCTCGTGACGTCCGGGATCTCATCCGAGACTCCGAACAACATTCGGTAACCACATACAAACTTCCTTTATAACCCTAGCGTCATCGAACCTTAAGTGTGTAGACCCTACGGGTTCGGGAGACATGTAGACATGACCGAGACGTTCTCCGGTCAATAACCAATAGCGGGATCTGGATACCCATATTGGCTCCCACATGTTCCACGATGATCTCATCGGACGAACCATGATGTCAAGGACTCAATCGATCCCGTATACAATTCCCTTTGTCTAGCGTTATTGTACTTGCCCGAGATTCGATCGTCGGTATCCCGATACCTTGTTCAATCTCGTTTCCGGCAAGTCTCTTTACTCGTTCCGTAACACATCATCCCGTGATCAACCCCTTGGTCACATTGTGCACATTATGATGATGTCCTACCGAGTGGGCCCAGAGATACCTCTCCGTCACACGGAGTGACAAATCCAGTCTCGATTCGTGCCAACCCAATGACACTTTCGGAGATACCTGTAGTGGACCTTTATAGCCACCCGATTCGTTGTGACGTTTGGTACACCCAAAGCATTCCTACGGTATCCGGGAGTTGCACAATCTCATGGTGTAAGGAAATGATACTTGACATTAGAAAAGCTTTAGCATACGAACTACGATCTTTTGTGCTAGGCTTAGGATTGGGTCTTGTCCATCACATCATTCTACTAATGATGTGATTCCGTTATCAATGACATCCAATGTCCATGGTTAGGAAACCGTAACCATCTATTGATCAACGAGCTAGCCAATAGAGGCTTGCTAGGGACATGGTGTTGTCTATGTATCCACACATGTATTTGAGTTTCCTATCAATACAATTATAGCATGGATAATAAACGATTATCATGAACAAGGAAATATAATAATAATAACTAATTTATTATTGCCTCTAGGGCATATTTCCAACAGTCTCCCACTTGCACTAGAGTCAATAATCTAGTTCACATCGTCATGTGATTAACATCGATAGGTCACATCGCCATGTGACCAACACCCAAAGAGTTTACTAGTGTCGTAAACTAGTTCACATCATTATGTGATTTAGACTCAATGAGTTACGAGGTTTGATCATGTTTTGCTTGTGAGAGAGGTTTTAGTCAGCGGTTTTAGTCAGCGGGTCCGAACCTTTCAGATCCGTGTGTGCTTTGCAAATTTCTAGGTCATATTATAAATGCTGCTTCCACGCTCCACTTGAAGCTATTCCAAATGGTTGTTCCACTATCGTATCCTGTTTTCTACTTAGAGTCATTCGGATAGGTGTTAAAGCTTGCATCGGCGTAACCCTTTATGCGAACTCTTTATCACCTCCATAATCGAGAAATATGTCCTTATTTACTCCAAGGACAATTTTGACCGCTGTCCAATGATCTATTCTGGATCATTCTTGTACCCTTGACTGACTCATGGCAAGGCACACTTCGGTGCGGTACACAAAGATAGCATACTATAGAGCCTATGTACGAAGCATAGGGGCGACCTTCGCCCTTTCTCTCTTTTCTGCCGTGGTCGAGCTTTTAACTCTTAACTTCATACCTTACAACTCAGGCAAGAACTCCTTCTTTGACTGATCCATCTTGAACACCTTCAAGATCATGTCAAGGTATATGCTGATTTGAAAGTACCATTAAGCGGTTTTTGATCTATCCTCATAGATCTTGATGCTCAATGTTTAAGTAGCTTAATCCAGGTTTTCACTTGAAAAACACTTTTCAAATAACCCTGTATGCTTTCCAGAAATTCTACATCATTTCTGATCATCAATATGTCAACAACATATTGTTATCAGAAATTCCATAGTGCTCCCACTCACTTCTTTGGAAATACAAGTTTCTCATGAACTTTGTATAAACCCAAAATCTTTGATCATCTCATCAAAGCGCACATTCCAACTCCGAGATGCTTACTCCAGTCCTTAGAAAGGATCGCTGGAGCTAGCATACCTTTTAGCATCCTTAGGATCGACAAAAACTTTCTGATTGTATCACATACAACCTTTCCTTATGAAGACTGGTAAGGAAACTTGTTTTGACATCCATCTGCCAAATTTCATAAATGCAGCTAGTGCTAACATGATTCCGACGGACTTAAGCATCGCTACGGATGAGAAAATCTCATCGTAGTCAACTCCTTGAACTTGTGAAAAACTCTTCGCCACAAGTCGAGCTTCATAGACGGTGACATTACCGTCCATGTCCATCTTCTTCTTAAAGATCCATTTATTTCAATGGCTTGCCGATCATCGGGCAAGTCCACCAAAGTCCATGCTTTTTTATGATACATGGATCCTATCTCGGATTTCATGGCTTCTAACCATTTGTCGGAATTTTGGGCCCACCATCGCTTCTCCATAGCTCGTAGGTTCATTGTTGTCTAGCAACATGACCTTCAAGACAGGATCACCGTACCACTCAAGCGAGACGCATCCTTGTCACCCTACGAGGTACGGTAGTGACTTGATCCAAAACTTCATGATCACTATCATAAGCTTCGACTTCAATTGGTGTAGGTGCCACAGGAACAACTTCCTGTGCTCTGCTACACACTTGTTGAAGTGACGGTTCAATAACCTCATCAAGTCTCCACCATCCTCCCACTCAACTTTCCGAGACAAACTTTTCCTCGAGAAAGGACCCGATTCAAGAAACAATCCCTATTGCTTCCGGATCTGAATTAGGAGGTATACCCAACTGTTTGGGTGTCCTATGAAGATGTATTTTATCCGCTTTGGGTTCGAGCTTATCAACCTGAAACTTTTCACATAAGCGTCGCAGCCCCAAACCTTTAAGAAATGACAACTTAGGTTTCTCTAAACCATAGTTCATACGGTGTCATCTCAACGGAATTACGTGGTGCCCTATTTAAAGTGAGTGTGGTTGTCTCTAATGCCTAACCCATGAACGATAGTGGTAATTCGATAAGAGACATCATGGTACGCACCATATCCAATAGAGTGCAACTATGATGTTCGGATACACCATCACACTATGGTGTTCCAGGCGGTATTAGTTGTGAAACAATTTGCACAATGTCTTAATTGTGTGCCAAAACTCGTAACTCAGATATTCATCTCTATGATCATATCATAGACATTCTATCCTCTTGTCACGAAGATCTTAAACTTCACTCTGAAATTACTTGAACCATTCAATAATTCAGACTTGTGTTTCATCAAGTAAATATACTCAACATCTACTCGAATCATCTGTGAAGTAAGAACATAACGATATTCACTTCATGCCTCAGCACTCATTGGACTGCACATATCAAAATGTGTTACTTCCAACAAGTTGCTATCTTGTTCCATCTTATTGAAACCGAGGCTTTTCAGTCATCTTGCCCATGTGGTATGATTTGCATGTCTCAAGTGATTCAAAATCAAGTGAGTCCAAACGATCCATCTGCATGGAGTTTCTTCATGCGTATACACCAATAGACATGGTCTGCATGTCTCAAACTTTTCAAAAACGAGTGAGTCCAAAGATCCATCAACATGGAGCTTCTTCATGCTTTTACACCAATATGACTTACATGGCGATTGCCACAAGTAAGTGGTACTATCATTACTATCTTATATCTTTGGCATGAAAATGTGTATCACTACGATCGAGATTCAATAAACCATCCTTTTAGGTGCAAGACCATTGAAGGTATTATTCAAATAAATAGAGTAACCATTATTCTCCTTATGAATAACCGTATTGCGATAGACATAATCCAATCATGTCTATGCTCAACGCAATCACCAAATGACAATTATTCAGGTTTAATACTAATCTTGATGGTAGAGGGAGCGTGCGATGTTTGATCAAATCAAACTTGGAAACACTTCAACACATATCGTCACTCACCTTTAGCTAGTCTCCGTTTATTCCGTAGCTCTTTTATTTGAGTTACTAACACTTAGCAACCGAACGGTATCTAATACCACGGTGCTACTAGGAGTACTAGTAAAGTACACATTAACATAATGTATATCCAATATACTTCTATCGACCTTGCCAGCCTTCTTATCTACCATGTATCTAGGGTAATTCTGCTCCAGTGGCTGTTCCCCTTATTACAGAAGCACTTAGTCTCGGGTTTGGGTTCATCCTTGGGTTTCTTCACTAGAGCAGCAGCTGATTTGCCGTTTCATGAACTATCCCTTCTTGCCCTTGCCCTTCTTGAAACTAGTGGTTTCACCAACCATTAACAATTGATGCTCCTTCTTGATTTCTACTTTCGCGGTGTCAAACATCGTGAATACCTCAAGGATCATCATATCTATCCCTGATATGTTATAGTTCATCACGAAGCTCTAGCAGCTTGGTGGCAATGACTTTGGAGAAACATCACTATCTCATCTGGAAGATTAACTCCCACTCGATTCAAGTGATTGTTGCACTCAGACAATCTGAGCACAAGCTCAACGATTGAGCTTTTCTCCCTTAGTTTGTAGGCTAAGAAAATCGTCGGAGGTCTCATACCTCTCGACATGGGCACGAGCCTGAAATCCTAATTTCAGCCCTCGAAACATCTCATATGTTCCGCAACATTTCGAAAACGTCTTTCGTGCCTCAACTCTAAACCGTTTAACTGAACTATCACGTAGTTATCAAAACGTGTATGTCCGATGTTCGCAACATCCACAAACGTCGTTTGGGGTTAAGCACACTGAGCGGTGCATTAAGGACATAAGCTTTCTATTGTCCACATAATCGCTACTGTAAACTTTCAACTATATTTTCTCTAGGAACATATCTAAACAGTGGAACTAAAGCGCGAGCTTACGACATAATTTGCAAAAGGTCTTTTGACTATGTTCAGGATAATTAAGTTCATCTTATGAACTCCCACTCAGATAGACATCCCTCTAGTCATCTAAGTGATTACACGATCCGAGTCAACTAGGCCGTGTCCGATCATCACGTGAGACGGACTAGTCATCATCGGTGAACATCTTCATGTTGATCGTATCTACTATACGACTCATGCTCGACCTTTTGGTCTCTGTGTTCCGAGGCCATGTCTGTACATGCTAGGCTCGTCAAGTTAACCCTAAGTGTATAGCGTGTGTTCCGAGGCCATGTCTATACATGCTAGGCTCGTCAACACCCGTTGTATGTGAACGTAAGAATCCATCACACCCGATCATCACGTGGTGCTTAGAAGCGACGAACTTTTGGCAGCGGTGCACGTTAGGGAGAACACTTCTTGAAATTGTTGTAAGGATCATCTTATTTACTACCGTCGTTCTAAGTAAACAAGATGCATAAACATAATAAACATCACATGCAATTATATAGTAGTGACATGATATGGCCAATATCATATAGCTCCATCGATCTCCATCTTGGGGCTCCATGATCATCATCGTCACCGCATGACACCATGATCTCCATCATCATGATCTCCATCATTGTGTCTCCATGAAGTTGTCTCGCCAACTATTACTTCTACTACTATGGCTACGGTTAGCAATAAAGTAAAGTAATTACATGGCGTTGTTCAATGACACGCAGGTCATACAATAAATAAAGACAACTCCTATGGCTCCTGCCGGTTGTCATACTCATCGACATGCAAGTCGTGATTCCTATTACAAGAACATGATCAATCTCATACATCACATATCATTCATCACATTCTTCTTGGCCATATCACATCACATAGCATACCCTGCAAAAACAAGTTAGGCGTCCTCTAATTGTTGTTTGCATGTTTTACGTGGCTGCTATGGGTTTCTAGCAAGAACGTTTCTTACCTACGCAAAACCACAACGTGATATGCCAATTGCTATTTACCCTTCATAAGGACCCTTTTCATCGAATCCGTTCCGACTAAAGTGGGAGAGACTGGCACCCGCTAGCCACCTTATGCACCAAGTGCATGTCAGTCGGTGGAACCTGTTTCACGTAAGAGTAAGTGTAAGGTCGGTCCGGGCCGCTTCATCCCACAATACCGTCGAAACAAGATTGGACTAGTAACGGTAAGCATATTCAACATCATCAACGCCCACAACTACTTTGTGTTCTACTCGTGCAAAGAATCTACGCAATAGACCTAGCTCATGATGCCATTGTTGGGGAACGTAGCAGAAATTCAAAATTTTCCTACGTGTCACCAAGATCTATCTATGGAGAAACTAGCAACAAGGGGAAAGGAGAGTGCATCTACATACCCTTGTAGATCGCTAAGCGGAAGCGTTCAAGAGAACGGGGTTGATGGAGTCGTGCTCGTCGTGATTCAAATCACCGGAGATCCTAGTGCTTGAGCGGACGGCACCTCCGCGTTCAACACACGTACAGCCCGGTGACGCCTCCCACGCCTTGATCCAGCAAGGAGAGAGGAGAGGTTGAGGAAGACTCCATCCAGCAGCAACACAACGGCATGGTGGTGATGGAGGAGCGTGGCAATCCCAGCAGGCTTCGCCAAGCACCAAGGGAGAGGAGGAGGAGGAGGCGGGGGCTCCACCAAGAGGGAGAGAACTCATGTGTTATGGGAAGCCCCTTAGGCCTCATATATATAGGGGAAGGGGAGGAGGGTGCGCCCCCTCTAGGGTTCCCACCCCTAGAGGGGCGGCAGCCCTAGATGGGAAAAGGGGAGGCAGCCAAGAGGGAGGAGAGGAGGCAATCACTAGATGGGCCTTAGGCCCATCTCGCCTAGGGTTTGCCCCTCCCACTCACCCTTGCGCCTTGGGCCTCTTGTTAGGCGCACCAGCCCCTTTGGGGCTGGTTCCTCTCACACTTGGCCCACGCAACCTTCTCGGGGTTGGTGGCCCCACTTGGTGGACCCCGGGACCCTCCCTGGTCCCAGACGCGCACCGAAAAACCCAAACTTTTCCTGTTACCAAAATAGAACTTCCCATATATAAATCTTTACCTCCGGACCATTCCGAACTCCTCGTGACGTCCGGATCTCATCCGGACTCGAACAAAATTCGGTAACCACATACAAACTTCCTTTATAACCCTAGCGTCATCGAACCTTATGTGTAGACCCTACGGGTTCGGGAGACATGTAGACATGACCGAGACGTTCTCCGGTCAATAACCAACAGCGGGATCTAGATACCCATATTGGCTCCCACATGTTCCACGATGATCTCATCGGATGAACCACGATGTCAAGGACTCAATCGATCCCGTATACAATTCCCTTTGTCTAGCGGTATTGTACTTGCCCGAGATTCGATCGTCGGTATCCCGATACCTTGTTCAATCTCGTTTCCGCAAGTCTCTTTACTCGTTCCTAACACATCATCCGTGATCAACCCCTTGGTCACATTGTGCACATTATGATGATGTCCTACCGAGTGGGCCCAGAGATACCTCTCCGTCACACGGAGTGACAAATCCCATCTCGATTCGTACCAACCCAATGACACTTTCGGAGATACCTGTAGTGCACCTTTATAGCCACCCGATTCGTTGTGACGCTTTGGTACACCCAAAGCATTCCTACGGTATCCGGAGTTGCACAATCTCATGGTCTAAGGAAATGATACTTGACATTAGAAAAGCTTTACCATACTTAACTACGATCTTTTGTGCTAGGCTTAGGATTGGGTCTTGTCCATCACATCATTCTACTAATGATGGGATCCCGTTATCAATGACATCCAATGTCCATGGTTAGGAAACCGTAACCATCTATTGATCAACGAGCTAGCCAATAGAGGCTTGCTAGGGACATGGTGTTGTCTATGTATCCACACATGTATTTGAGTTTCATATCAATACAATTATAGCATGGATAATAAACGATTATCATGAACAAGGAAATATAATAATAATAACTAATTTATTATTGCCTCTAGGGCATATTTCCAACAGAATGGACCGAAGCCGAACTCCCTAAAGAGTACCGCACATACTCCAATTGGATCATGCACTTTGACGGCTCCAAAATGTTGGCCGGCCTGGGGGCTGGCGTCGTCTTGACGTCCCCAACTGGGGACACAGTCCAATACATCCTTCAGATAATGTATACGGACTCCAACAACGCAGCCGAATACGAGGCCCTTCTGCACGGCCTCCGGATGGAAGTCTCCATGGGCATTAAATGCCTAGAGGTGCGTGGGGATTCGAACCTCGCGATATCTCAAATAAATGGAGACTTTGATGACAAAGATCTGAAAATGGCAGCGTACCGCAATGCGGTCCTAAAAATGTCAGCACGGTTCGAAGGGCTCGAATTTCATCATATAGCCCGGGATAACAACCAAGCGGCGGACGTATTGGCACGCATCGGTGCAAAACGCGATGCCGTCCCACCCAACATCTTCCTGGAACGGCTGTTCAAGCCATCCGTACTATGGGAAGGGGAGTCCGGAAATAACAATCCGGACCCAACCGCACTGCCCGACACCGAACACTCTGACACAATCGGAGGCGCTGCCAACGAGATAACACCCTCCGCCCATGAAATAATGGCGGTTATCGCCCCGTGGACAGAACCATTCCTAGCCTACCTAACTAGGCAGGAACTCCCCGAAGACCAAAATGAGGTTCGCTGCATAGTACGGCGATCCAAAGCCTACAAAGTCCATGAGGGAGAGCTCTATAAGAAAAGCACAACAGGAGTCCTTTAAAGGTGTATCTCCGAAGAGGAAGGGCGAAACCTCCTGGCTGAAATTCATGCCGGACTGGGTGGGCACCACGCCGTAGCCCGGGCCCTTGTAGGCAAGGCCTTCCGTACAGGATTTTATTGGTCGACGGCCCGGGCAGATGCACAGGATTTAGTCCAACGATGCATCGGTTGCCAGCTTTTTGCTAACCAAAGCCACCTGCCACCCACCGCCCTCAAAACTATACCCATGACCTGGCCGTTCACGATCTGGGGGCTTGACATGGTTGGACCCCTTAAGGGAGGAACCCACAAGCAAAAATACCTATTGGTCATGGTGGATAAATTCACCAAATGGATAGAGGCCAAGCCTATTAAAACGGCGAATCCGGGCGGTGATAGACTTCATATCAGGGGTAGTGCACCGTTCACGGCGTCCCCACAGTATCATCACGATAACAGCACCAACTTCACGGCCGATGAGGTCAAATTATGGTGCAAAAACATGGGCATCAAGCTCGATTCGCCTCGCCTATCACCCCAAACCAACGGTCAAGTCGAGCGAGCAAACGGTCTAATCATGGCGGCATTAAACCCAGACTAGTGTGGTCCTCAAGGAATCTAACACGCCTTGGGTTGAGGAGCACGACTCCGTACTCACGGGGCTGCGGACCACGCCGAATCGTACTACGGATTCACACCATTTTTATGGTGTACGCACGAGGTAGTCTTGCCTGCGACATAATGCATGACTCACCTCGGCGTGCGCATGTATGAAGAAAGAGAAGCCGAGCTCGATCGCAGGACAGTTTGGGCGCATTGGAGGAGGAGCGACGTGGCAAAAGCTTGTTCCGCATTTTATCAACAGCAGGCTCAAGATATCAAAGCGAGGAAGTGCGGGCCAAAGCGTACTCGTTGGCGAACTAGTTCTCGCTGCGGACAAGAAAAGGACAAACTCAAGCCCAAATGGGAAGGTCCTTCATCATCGACCAGGAACAGACCGGCGGAGCATACCGCTTCTGTAAACGCATGCGGATAACCGACTCGAGCGAACCCATGGAACGCAGCCCGTCTCGAAGATTCTACGCCTAAGCGCGGACTCGAGTTCGCCTCCTTCCTCCGTCCACATTTTCTATTTTTGCTGTCTTTTATTTCTCTCCTTCCTCCTCCTTCTTCTTGAAGCCTTTAGAGGCTCGTTTGCGCTTTGTTTCCACATACTTGACGCGCTGTCCGCGCTCGTTATACCTGGGGGCTTCTTTAACAGAAGCTTATTTATACGGGCTTCATGCCCAACACATGTGTCAAACTTCCGCATGTACCTTTTACTCACCATTATATGCATCGATATGACTTAAGTTTTGGCCAAGCTGGGTTGCCTGGCTCCTGTGCTTACCCCTACGTTCCCGATTGTTCGGCTAGGTGGTAAAGGGAGCACCTCTGCGATTGTTCTTGCCGGGTCAGCGGATGTGTACCTCGACTGGGTGAAGCCGAAAGCTAGCGTTCTTAAGGGAATATTCGGTCGGTGAACTACAAGATGATTTTTAACTATTTATCCATCTGCCCCCAGATGATTTTCTGCTTTCTTAGCAGTTTGGACATGCACTTTAGGGCATGCCTCCCAGGGAAAGGAACCCTTAACGGAACTATTCTCCTTGGAAGATGTTTCTTACTATCCATGTAATATAACATAACTAGTTGGGCACTTGTCTGATACAACAACAATGAGCCCTACGCCTTGTCTCCATGCATGCCCGGTTCTTACATAACCGCGAGGGTATTCGGACACACCTGACTATTGGGTCCCGAGGTCGGGCGAAAAGGTCCGCTATGACAAACGATCTACAATCCGGCCGAAGATATTTTTCATGTCATATTCAATTACATAGTCAACTCGACTAATTGTATTCCTCCTCAATGCCATCTAATAGGCTATCTAATTTACAATCTTGCTTGGAATACTTGGCGGCCAATTCTACTTGGCCGTACACTAACTTCTGACAGGATCTCCTTCCCGTCAGCCCCACAGTCCGACCTCGCCATGTGGTTTGGGTCAAACCGTGTACCGCGTCTTTACCATGGCCCAGCCTCCTGGCGCCTTTGACGGCAGCCGATATCTTCCATAGTCGGAAGCGCCGCCGTGCTCCTTGAAGCCGCTCTGCCAGCTCCCCAATGCCTTGAGCGGGGAGATAGATAGCCACAAGGCACAGGCGACGCTTTTCATCACCGCCGAACTCGTTCGTGCAGTAGCCGACGAGTTCGGGAAGAAGATCACCCAAGAACGGGCATCTCCTCCTCGGGGCGACCTGTGAGCAAACCTACATACATGTTTAGGTTAGTCGCCTTCCTCGCTGAACTCTTTCAAAGTTCGTTCAAGCACTTACTGAAAATGCCGCGACGAAGCCGTCGATTCTCCTTCTGGAGTCGGATAACCGAGCACGGACATCCTTTAGTTCCTCACCCAGTTGGGTGTTGGCATCTTGGAGGTTATTTTTCTCCTGCCGCACCCACATAAGCACGCTCTCGCCGGCCTTTAGCTGGCGTAGGAGCTGTTGCTTGTCCGGATCCATCCCGGCGCTATCTACAATGTTAATGTCAGATTTATGCACACGTCGCACTTTGCGAAACTACTTCTACTTTGAAGGACATATATTACCAGAGGGAGTCTTCATGGCTTCCCGGTCACGCCAATCTTGACCTCAAGTTGGGCCTTGCACTCTTCAAGCTCTGGGACAAGCGGGTATTCTTTTGGTAAGAACCTGCATTCCAAATGATCCTTAAATCAGTTATCCTAACCATTTTAAGTTAGGGACTCTTGGCATATATAATGTCAAAATTCCTTACCCGTATGTCTTTCACATACTGCTCCATGGCTCTGGCTAGGCCATCTTGAGCGGCACGGAGGTGCGCTTCTCCCGAACTAAAGGCGTCCAACGCCTCTTGGGAGAAACATGCGTCACGTAGAATAGTTCGGCGGCGCCTATGATTCATGGTGCTCTCCACCTCCGACTTGGTGGCGGACAGTCTGTCGGCATCCTCCGTTGGAGGAGCATCTGACGCACGCCTCGTGTTTGTACCCCCTTCCGGACTCGGCTTTTGAGCCTGGTTGACGGAGGTCCGATTGGCAACTTCTCCAGACTCAGTCCGGCGAGCGCTCTTTTTCCTGAAAAAACCACGAGTGTCAGTGTGCCTCCCAGGAACCTCTCCTTAAAACACGATGGCACATCATACCGTTGCGGCGACGTCTCAAGTCGTACCGCACTTCTTTTCCGCCGGCTGGACCGAGCTGCCTCGTATTGGACGGTCGCGGCAGGCTCAGCTGCCCGTTCTGAAGGCACCCCCTGCGAAACACCACCAAATACGTGGTGATTAGAAGTAAAGCACGGGTGGGTCATGGTATCCGGACATCAGTCACAGTTACCTGGGAGGCTGGAAATAATCCGGGGTAGTCGGCCGTAATGGCAACCAAAGCATTGTCGATGCTAAGTTGGTGGAACACCCCGTCGATCAGCTCCACCTTTATATCCGGGTCCTCTTCGGAGGACGGATCGAGGGACCGTTCCGGATCCTCGGGTTGTGGGGGCGGGCTGTGTATCTTCTCCACGGCCCGGCGCAGTTCCTGCGCAGAAACCATGAAATGAGATATTTAACCACGGGAACATGGATCGGACAGGCCACTAAGGTATTTGCTCACCCAACTTCGAGGATTATTCGAAGAAAACCCGTTCAGTGGACTGACGCGGAGAAAATCCTCCTCTTCCCCTTTGTACATGGCGGACAAAGTCTTCACCAGTTCGGTGACCGATCCCGGCCCTTTGCGGCCATGGCGGGTGGCATCGTCCTCCCCGTTGAAGTCCCACATGGGGTGGCCCCTATATTGGAGCGGCTGCACTCCCCTCATAATGCAGGTTGCCATGACTCCAATCATGGTCAATCCGGCATGAGCCAGTAATTTTATTCGGCTCATCAAGTAAAGGACATCCCGATCATTTTCCCTCTGGGGGCTCCGCGGGCGCCAGCTTAGGCGCTTCTTCAGAGGAGCGTTGCTAAACTCCGGAAGGCCGATCCGAACAGGATCCGGCAGCGGGACGTCCTCCATGTAAAATCATTCCGAAGGCCAGTCTTGGGCGCCTTCTTGAGGTTCGGATCGATATCCGGTCCGGCGATCGCCATAGTTCGCTCCACCCACTTGATATATTGACCCCTCGGAGAACGGGGTACAAGGCAGAATAATCTCTTCCACAGCGCGAAATGAGCCTCGGCGCCCAAGAATAGTTCGCAAAAGGGCCACGACGCCCGCGATGTGCAAAATGGAGGCAGGCGTGGTGGTGCAATCGAGGCCGTAGAACTCCAAGAGCCCCGGAGTAACGGATGAATTGGAAATCCGAGTCCTCTTACTAGATAAGAGACAAAGCATACCCGCTCTCCTTTAGAGGGATCAGGGACACTCTCCGCTTGCTTTCCGCCCTTGTAGGTGGCAAGTCCGGCTCGAACCGGAACCATGAAGGCCGGGGGAAGAAATCCCTTGGTTTGGAGTGTCACTAGCTCGCTATCTTGGACTGAGCATCTCTCCCAATTTCCAGGTTGAGGGCTGGGAGCGCGAGAGGAGGAGCCGCGTCGACTGTCCATGATGGAATGGATTTTTGTCGAAGGCGCTCCGATGAAAGCTCGCGGAGGGGGGTTGGTGTGACTCAGATCTAGATCCTCGTCCCTTATATAGGCGGCTCATTTGCGCAGCTAGGGGGATAAGTGTAAAAATACCCTGGCTTTTCGCATTCATTCAAACACGTGGAAGATGGCCATTATTGGGCGTGGAAGCCAGGGAGCGCAGCATTTATCAGAAGCCGGACACTACTCGACAAGTATATGGAATTTGGAGAAGAACCCGCCGCAATGCGAAGACAATCTACGCTACGGACTCATCGCCATTGAAGCCTGTTTGGGGCTACTCTTGAGAGAGTCCTGGATTAGGGGGTGTCCGGATAGCCGAACTATCACCATTGGCCGGACTCCTGGACTATGAAGATACAAGATTGAAGACTTCGTCCCGTGTCCGGATAGGACTTTCCTTGGCATGGAAGGTAAGCTTGGCGATACGGATATGTAGATCTCCTACCATTGTAACCGACTCTGTGTAACCCTAACCCTATTCGATGTCTATATAAACCGAAGGGTTTTAGTCCGTAGGAAAAACAACAAGCATACCATAGGCTAGCTTCTAGGGTTTAGCCTCTCCGATCTCGTGGTAGATCTACTCTTGTACTACCCATATCATCAATATTAATCAAGCAGGAGTAGGGTATTACCTCCATCGAGAGGGCCCGAACCTGGGTAAAAACATCGTGTCCCTTGTCTCCTGTTGCCATCCGCCTAGACGCACAGTTCGGGACCCCCTACCAGAGATCCGCCGGTTTTGACACCGACACCCATTTTACGGACGGTGTCCTGATAAAGCAGATTGAGACTACTGCCGCCATCCATAAGGACTCGCGTGAGGTGGAATCCGTCGATGATTGGATCAAGGACCAGTGCAACCGAACCCCCATGACGGATACTGGTCGGATGGTCCCTGCAATCGAAGGTGATCGGACAGGCTGACCATGGATTAAACTTTGGGGCGACTGGCTCTAAGGCATAGATGTCCCTTAATGCGCTTTGCGCTCCCGTTTGGGGATATGAGTGACGTAGATCATGTTCACTGTTTTGACCTCAGGGGAAATTTCTTCTGTCCCCCTGTGTTCTATGGGCGAGGCTCTTCATCGTCGTCATCGCTGGGCGGCCCTTTCCCCTTGTGTTCGGCTTAAGCTTGTCGGCCTGTTTAAAGACCCAACAATTTCTGTTGGTATGGTTGGCAGGCTTGTCTGGGGTGCCATGAATCTGGCAAGGACGATCGAGTATTCTGTCCAAACTAGATGGACCATCTCTGTTTCCTTTGAATGGATTCTTCCGTTGACCGGGTTTGGAGCCACTAAATCTAGCGTTAACTACCTTGTCTTCAGTATCTTAGTTATTGCTTTGACGCTTGTGTTTATTGCGTCGTGGCATGCCATTGCCATCCCTGGCTTCGGAAGTGTCGGGGTCACTGGTATTATTGCTTTTACGAGCCAACCAGCTATCTTATCCCACGCAAAAGCGGGTCATGAGTGCGGTAAGGGCTGCCATGGACTTCAACTTTTCTTTGCCGAGGTGTTGGGCAAGCCACTCACCTCGGACGCTGTGTTTGAAGGCCATGAGGGCTTCGGTGTCCGGACAATCCACAATTTGATTCTTTTTAATCAATAACCTGGTCCAAAGTTTCCGGGCTGATTCTCCGGGCTGCTGGACTATGTGACTAAGGTCATCGGTGTATGGAGGCCGAACATAGGTACCTTGGAAGTTGTCTCTAAAGGCGTCCTCCAAGTCTTCCCAGCTTCTGATAGAGTTTTCTGGGAGGCTGTTCAGCAAATGCCATGCTGGCCCCTTGAGTTTTAGGGGCAGGTACTTGATGGCGTGGAGGTCGTCACCGTGAGCCATGTGGATGTGGAGAAGGAAATCTTTGATCCATACTGCGGGATCCGTCGTACCATCATATGATTCGATGTTTATGGGTTTAAATCCTTCGGGGAACTGGTGCTCCATAACCTCATCGGTGAAGCACAAGGGGTGTGCGGCGCCTCTGTATCGAGAGATGTTGCGGCGCAGTTTGGACGAAGTCTGAATGCGGTTCTCGGCTTGAGTGAGGTTGTGCCTGTCACGCCAGGCCTGATGGCCATCCTCTCGTGTCGGAGCACGCCCCCTTGACCCATAGATTGATCTTGTCAGACCGGCTCTACTGTCGAGGTCCTTGCGTAAGTCATCGGTATAGCCTGGGGCTGCCGCCTCCCTGCCTCGACGGCGGGGTGGCGCAGGCTGGTGTTCGACATGGGTAGCTGGTCTGTCCCGTCTGCGTGGCGGTCGGTCAGGTTCGTCGGTGGTTTTATGCTTTGGCGGTATTGGCTCAAGGTCCTCGTCGTCAAATTGAGGTAGTAGCTTACGATTCGGGTAACTCTTGGTTGGGCGTTCGAGGCCGTATTCCTCGGCTGCCAGGACATTAGTCCATATGTCATTGAGTATATCCTGTTCAGCTTGAAGCTGCAGCTGCTTCTTTTTTAGGCTTCTCGCAGTGGCGATTAGCCTGCGCTTAAAGTGCTCTTGATCGAGGGGCTCCTCCGGCATGATGAAGTCTTCGTTACCGAGGCTCACATCCTCTTCGGAGATCGGTAGGTAGTTACTATCCTCCGAGTCCTCATTTCTGATTGGATCATCGGGGTTAACTTGCCCGTCTTCTAATTCATCCTGTTCGGATGTTGGCTCGACAGGGGCTTCTGGGTCTTCGGCGTTCTCTGGAGTGTTATTATCTTCGGTGCCGGTATTGCTGTCTTTTTCGCGACGTGATTTTGAGCGGCGCCGCTAACGTCGACGCTTTGGAGGTGCTTCGGCAGGCTTGTCCTCAGCCGGATCCTTCTTGCCATCGTCATCATCCTCTTTGGGTGTATCCACCATGTATACGTCTTATGTGGAGGCGGCTGTCCAACATCCGGTAAACGGAGGATTTTGGCTTTGATCGTCTTCGGCATCGTCGTCCATACCGTCGATGTCTTCGGAGGCATAGTCCAGCATGTCGTTTAGATCCTCGATAGTGGCTATGAAGTGGGTGGTGGGTGGGACGTAAAATTCCCCGCTCTCAGCCCCTAATCTGGGCTGGGTGTAATTCGGAAGTGATTCATCTGCGATTGCGAGGGATCGCATTAACTCCAGGGCCTCATTTAGGACGAGGTTTGGACAGAGAGGCGAGGGTCTGCGGGGCTGGCCAGGGTGAGGGCCTCTTGGATGTGCCCGCTTATGGCGGACCTCGAGAGTTCGGATTTAGAGTCCGAGGGAGAGTCCGGCGCTTTAGTGACAAGGGGAGTTCGGTTCGTCTTTGGGTTTGCAGATGATGCCATCCCCACCAGATCTCCGGTAGCGAGTTCCATAACTGCAGAGAGTGGCGGGCTCTAAGTTCCCATCTTCGAACCCGGTGGTCCGCTCCGGATCTAAGTCTGGAGCGGCGGTCGTGGCCGCGAATCCTTCGAAGATCATTGTCGGTGTCAAAACCGACGGATCTTGGGTAGGGGGTCCCGAACTGTGCGTCTAGGCGGATGGTAACAGGAGACAAGGGACACGATGTTTACCCAGGTTCGGGCCCTCTTGATGGAGGTAAAACCCTACGTCCTGCTTGATTGATATTGATATTGTGGATGTTTACAAGAGTGGATCTACCACGAGATCAAGGAGGCTAAACCCTAGAAGCTAGCCTATGGTATGATTGTAAGGGTTGTTGTGATTGTTGTCCTACGGACTAAAGCCATCCGGTTTATATAGACACCGGAGAGGGCTAGGGTTACATAGAGTCGGTTACAATGGTAGGAGATCTACATATCCGTATCGCCAAGCTTGCCTTCCACGCCAAGGAAAGTCCCATCCGGACACGGGGGGAAGTCTTCAATCTTCTATCTTCATAGTCTTGGAGTCCGATCGATGATGATAGTCCGGCAAATGATAGTTCGGCTGATGATGGTAGTCCGGCTATCCGGACACCCCCTAATCCAGGACTCCCTCAGTAGCCCCTGAACCAGGCTTCAATGACGATAAGTCCGGCGTGTACATTGCTTGGCATTGCAAGGCGGGTTCCTCCTCCAAATGATAGAAGATTGGGAACACCAGGATAGTGTCCGGCTCTGCAAAATAAATTCCACATTCCACCGTAGAGAGAATAATAATATATACACAAGCTCAATCTGCTGACGTTTTCCGTGGCATGACGTCACACCACTACCAAGCCATTACTCGAATTGTTTTCTACTTTACCACCTCAGCACATTTAGCGAAGCGGTTTCCTTGCACGTCTTGTCGAGCGAGAGATCGTTTTCCCCTTAATCCGGGATTCTCATCAATACGGCGTGGTAACCCAACGCATCATTGATGGTGGCGCTTGGGAGATAAGCGAGTTTTACCAGGCGGTGGGGGCGCGTGAGATTTAGCCTACCATATAAGGGATAAGGATTCACCTTCTCACCTCGCCTTCTTCCTCCTTTGCTTATCCATCTCCGCGCTTTTCGAGCTCCAGCGCCCAAGTTCGCGCATCTCGTCTCAACCTTCTCGACCATGTATGGGCGGGAGGTAAATGGTTGGCCTCCATCGTTAAGGAGGAGCAAATCGCCAAACTTCTGCGGCGCGGATACCTCTCCGGCGATATCAGCGCACCGGCTGCCGACGAGGGCAGCTCATCCCACCCCTAGGCCCCATGAGAGGTTGTCTTTCTTTCCCACTTCCTCCATGGACTGGGCTTTCCACTTCACCCCTTTGTCCGGTGGCTCATGTTCTACTACGGCCTGGATTTCCATGATCTGGCGCCAACTTCATCCTCAACATCTCGGCGTTTATCGTCAGGTGCGAGGCCTTCCTCTGCATCCAGCCCCACTTGACTTGTGGCTCAAGACCTTCAATGTCAAGCGAAGGTAGTGAAGGGCATTCAAGCGGAGTCTTGGGCGCCATGTTGGGCAAGATGCCCAACGTCCTTTGATTGAAGGGCCTTCGTGGAATCCGTCAAGGGGTGGCAATCGGGGTGGTTCTACATCACCGAGCAGCGCGACCCTAAATGGGCGGCGGCCCCCAGAGTTTTGATCTGGTATCCCCACGCAGCTCACCTTACGGAAAGAAGGGCTTCTGTGGGGCAGTTTGAAGGAGGCAGCGGGACTCGGACACTGTATCAAGAAGCTGGTGAAGAAGCTCGGGCTGGTTAACGTGGTCCAAGTCATGCTCGCCGCGGATTCTCCCATGCCAAGGCGGGCATTCAATCTATGGGAGTTCGATCCGGAACAGCACCAGGCGCTGAACAAGCTCTTGACACAACGTCTGAAGGCGCTGGAAGGTGCTGTTCAAGGCGCCAAGCCCGCATCCATGACGGAATCGCGGATTTTGCTCATGGCCTTGGTGACGAGGTAAGTGATTCTACCCTTTACGGGACACTTGTTTTCATAGTTTGACTCTATCGGGTTTTAATTCCCCTTTTCCTTTGACAGGACTGGATGAAGAAGGCGGAGCAGATTACTGTCCGGCTCCTATGCCGAAAATCCGATGAGGCGCCGTCTAGCGAGGCTGCTGGTTCGGCACCGCACGTGGTGCGGAGAAGAAGGCCAAGAAGGAGGCCACGGGTGCTCGAAAGAGTGCCCGTTTTCAGTGTGTCCGGCGACTCGGGGCAGACTCCTCCCCGAAAATGAGGAGGAGGAAGAGGACTCTCTCCTAGAGGAGGGAGAGAGGAAGAGGAAGGCTTCCCCAGCCGGGGAGGCGGAGGGTCAAGAGGGAAGGACTATTCCCGGACAGCTCTGCCAACATCAACGTTGGCGAGGAAGAATGGCCTTCAAGGGCCAGGCCTCGGCGAGATCGTAAGTATCCGGTTCTGAATGATTTATAATTTCTTTTCTGCGTCACATAGTGTCATTCTAACGCCGCATGCTGCACGTAGTCCGGCGGTGATGATCTCCCCGCTTCATCGGTGGGTCGTTGGCTTCGTCGGATGTAGACTCCATCCGACCGCCTCCACCCCTCGTGACGCCGAGGGCCGAGGGGATCCCAAGAGGGACCCATCGGGGAGGCTCGGGCGCCACAAGGCGTCCTCCGGACTTCTGCGCGGACTCCTAATGTAACCCGCAGTGGTTCGAGTCCGCCGCGGCCTTCGAGCGAAGGGCAAGACCATGGCGCCAGCGGCTTCCGTCAACCGGGCGCCGGGTAATTTGTTGGGCGCTGCAGGCGCTTCCATCGAGGAAGAACACCGCACTATTATGAGTGCGGTGATTGAAAAGTGCAGCTTCGCCAAAGGCGGTGACGAAGCATGCAATAGCCTTCTATCGGGCTTTGAGGTAAGAAGTTAAAATATGCAATGTAATACCGCATAGACGGTAGCCCACGATGCTCGGTTCGGTGTTGGAAAGAAAAGCGGATGAGGATCTAATAAAAAATATATCGCAGGGTTGCTAAAAATTATGTCAATATGGGTTGCAGGCTGCGCTGCTGACCTCTGCTGCCTTGACCGGCGGAGGAGGTCGGTCTTTAAGGCAGCAGGAGCTCGGCCGCCGCCGAGAAGCAGCTCAAGACAAAGAAGGTGAGTAACACCACTTTGAATTTGTACCTTCTGAGAAAAGGATTTAGGTTGCGATAAAAAATAACAAGGATAACATGGGTGCTGCGGGGCCACGAGCGAGGTGGCGGCCTGAAGGAGGCCGTGTCATGACGAGCATAATCTGACGGCCACGGAAAGGGCAGAGCGAGAAAAGCAAGAGGCGAGGGTGGCGGTGGTTCAGCAAGAGCTCCGGGCTCTCATGGAAAAGCATGAGAGTTTGGGCGTGACTCAAAGACTCGAGTCCGAGCTTGCCTCGGCTCTCGAAAGTGCCAAAACCGCCAAGGCCGAGGCCCATAAGTCCCTTCAGGAGGTTGAATTGATGAAGAAGATAGCGGCGGGTAAGGCATTTTTCATGCAAAGCAAGCATGTGAATGTAAATTACGTGCTACTTACCCAAATTCGGAGCTCTCCAGGGGCGTTTGCAGATCTGCCTCATGGCGTGTCGATGCCGCCGCATTCTACCGAGCCGAGGAGGGAGCTCAGCGGAGAAGGTCTTACGGTCTCGATATCTTTGAGGCCGGCCATCCAGTGCCCCTAGCGACCAGTGAAGCAGCTGGTCGAACTTCCTAAGGTGGCCGAGCAGGCCATGAAGGGCCTCATAGTCCGGTGTGGCACGGAGAGGCCATGCACAGGAGCTACTTCGGCCTCGTCGACGGCTGGTGGATCGTGCCCACAGGGTGGAGGTTATCAAGCGCTCCGCTTTGTATTGAAGGTGCTCGTCGGGCCCTTGCCAGCGCAAAGGTGCATTGGGGCAAGCTGGATGCGAGAAGCTAATCAGCGGCGCGCCACCCGCAGGCAAGGAGCATCGTCGCCGAACTTTACTATAAGGCTGTCTGAAGGGTGCCCGCAAGATTGCGGATGAGTGCCCCGAGGATGTAATTTTGAGTGAATTCGCAATGTGTTATCACATGCGCTGAAAACTTTGTTCATATCGCTAAGCAACGCTTGTTTAATTTAAAATATTACCTTACATGCGGCCGTTTATTAAATCGAGAGATGGCAAGTCGTGGCTTCAGCCCCCATGCCACGAGTCTTTGGGGTGTTCGGGATAAACTTGAGCACTCTTGTTCCCATTTTGGGTCCATCTAGGGGGCGCTCAACACAACGAACAAGGCAACGGACTTATAGTGCTTGAACACTCTCACTTAGCCATAGAATTCTATAATTTTAAATTTGGTGAAGCCCCTAGTATTCGGAAGACCGAATTGGGGCGCTATCACGCCTTCATCGGACATAATCCGAACTTAGCTCGGCGGCGTAGGTCTTTAAGGACCGAAAGGACCTCTCGAACAGCGACCAGTCTCTCGCCTTATCGTGCGGTCAGTTTTAGCTTTCTCCTTTGGCGTTAACCCGGCTCAACCGGCGCAATCGCGATGGTTCTCCAGTGCTACCTTAGCCGATAGAGCGGAACGTAAGGTGCCAAACATGGGAGCAGGGCAAACCCAACTATTGACCCAAGACATGATTGGAGCCGATTCATATAATGCTATAAGTTAGGGTGCCGCACTTGTGAAAGTGTCGGACTTTATCACACCATAAAGCGGAGGACATAAGCCCTGGTGTGTTTGGCGTACCAAGATGCACGGGTGCAACATGTTGTAAATGAACATATATATATATATATAAAGTAATGCAATTAAAGGCAAAAGTGCTGCATTTTATTAGAGAAGATATGCTATCGGTGCGGAATGATACAAATAGTCACGGAAAGCAAAGTTGGACGAATTAAAGGCGTCTCCCTCGAGGGTAGGCAGCGGAATGTTGTATTTAACAAATTTAATGCTCGTGATGGAGACCACGAGTGTTAAATGCGGCCTTTGTCCTTCCACGGCTGTTGCATCATGAGTTCGGCAGGTTCGCCGGACTGAGTTCTGTATAAAAAGAAAAATAAAACAAAAAAGCGACACACTTGGGAGCCCTGGTGTGGTCGAACCGCACTCTGGTCTGTTGTGGTTGTGCCTTCCCCTATGCCCATGGTATCTCCGGGCGTAATTATGTCTGTGGAGAGTTTGTCTTGCAATTTTGCGAGGGCTGGGGTTGGGGCCGCATTGCTCTGGCGCACGCGGGCGTGCGGGTGGTCTTAGTTGATGTTGCTCGGCGCGTTTGGTCGTGTCCGGTCGTTTAACGGCGGACTCGAGAATTGCCTTAAAAGGCTGCTCGTACTTCTGCCGCGAGAGCTGTATGTTCCTCCGTTCGGAGGGCGTTCCGTGTTTCCATTGACCGTGATGACTCCACGAGGGCCTGGCATCTTGAGCTTAAGGTATGCATAATGCGGCACGCGTTGAACTTTACAAGCGGTTCGTCCGAGCAGGCGTGATAGCCGCTGCGAGCAGGACTATGTCGAAGATTAACTCCTCGCCGGAAATTATCGGGGATCCGAAGACCACTTCGATGTAATCGAGCCTGTACAATTGGCCTCGACACTGGTATGGCGCCTTTGAAGGTCGCGTTGTAGGTTTAATCCTTGAAGGGTCTATGCCCATCTTGCGCACTGTATCCTGATAAAGCAGGTTCAGGCTACTACCGCCGTCCATCAGGACTCTTGTGAGGTGAAATCCATCAACGATTGGGTCTAAAACCAATGCGGCGAATCCGCCATGGCGGATGCTAGTCGGATGGTCTCTTCGATCGAAAGTGATCGGGCAAGAGGACCATGGGTTGAATTTTGGGGCGACTGGCTCCATCGCGTATACGTCCCTTAGTGCACGCTTCCGCTCCCTCTTGGGAATATGCGTTGCGTATATCATGTTTACCGTCCGAACTTGAGGGGGGAATCCCTTTTGTCCTCTGTTGTTCGGCGGCCGGGTCTCTTCCTCGTCATCGCTGTGTAGCCCCTTGTCACTGTTTTTGGCGATTAATTTGCCTGCCTGCTTGAATACCCAACAATCTCTGTTGGTATGGTTAGCTGGCTTTTCGGGGGTTCCATGTATTTGACAAGAGCGGTCGAGTATTCGGTCCAAATTGGGCCGGGCCGGAGTGGTTCTTTTGAATGGCTTCTTCCATTGACGGGTTTGGAGCCTCGGAATCCGGCGTTGACTGCCGTATCCTCATTCTTGTCGCCGTTAATCGGCGCTTTTTTTGTTTTAGCGCAACCTGCCATTGCGGTCCTTAGTATCCGGACTGCCAGCGTTTTCTTTGAGGTTATTCTGCGAGCGAGCCAGCTATCCTCTCCCGCACGAAGCGGGTCATGAGGATGTGAGGGCTGCCATAGATTTCGCTTCTCTGTCCTAGGTGCGGGCCAGCCACTCGTCCACGGATGTTATGTTTGAAGGCAGCGAGTGCCTCTGCATCCGGACAATCGGCGATTTGATTTTTCTTTGTTAGGAACCGTGTCGAATTGCTGGCGATTAAATGCAGCTCTTGGATTATGTGGCTTAGGTCATCTGCGTCGGTGGTCGCATATCGTGCCACTCGAAGTTGTCGAGGAATGCGGCTTCCGTGTCTTCCCAGCGTCAATTGACTCTGCGGGCAGGCTGTTAAGCCAATGCCGAGCTGGTCCTTTAAGCAGAGGGAGATATTTGATGGCGTGAAGATTGTCGCGCGGGCCATGTGTATATGGAGAAGATAATCCTCAATCCGGACCGCGGGTCTGTTGTGCCATCGTGGGATTCGATATTAGCGGGTTTGAACCCTTGAGGATTTGATGATCCATTACTTCGTCGGTGAAGCATAGTGGGTGTCTTGGCGCCTCAGATTGAGCAATATCGCGGCGTAGCTCGAGAGGCGTTATCTGCTGTGTTCGGCCCGGCGGAGTAGTTGTATCCGGTGCGGCGGTATTAAATGCGTGGGTTGTGGGGCGTCCACGTGATCCATAGATAGATCTGGATTGTCTTGCCTTGTCCTCCAATATATCTCGCAAGTCCGGCGCGTTCCCCCGCGGCTTCTTGCTTTTAGAGCGATGCCGGGGTACGGTTTTCGTGGAGGGCTTACATGCCTCTTTATCGTGGCCACGGGGTGGTCGGTCTGCCGTATTGTGCGCTGGTGATGCTGCCTCCTCTAATCGGGGGAGCAACTTGCGTTTTGGGTAACTTTTGGAGGGGCGTTCGAGTTCGTACTCTTGACGCGAGGACCTCGGTCCATCTGCCGGCCATGAGGTCTTGATCAGCTTGAAGCTGTTGTTGCTTTTTCTTTAGGCTGTTTGCGTGGCCATTAGCCTGCGTCTAAACGCTCTTGCTCGACGGGATCCTCGGCACGACAAATTAAGTCGTCGCCGAGGCTTGCCTCGTCTCCGGAGGAGGTAAGTAGTTGTCATCCTCGACCTCTCGTCTGCCGCCCTCTCTGAGGGCTTGCTTCGCCTCCTCCTGCGCTGGATCGTCTTTGGAGGAGTTGTCTTCGGCACTTTCTGGGGTGTTATTATCTCCTGTGCTGGAATCTCCATTCTTGCTGTGGCGGGATTTAGAGGGGCGCCGCTGACATCGGCGCTTGGGCTGTTTCTTTAAGGAATCGGCCTCTGCTGCTTCTTCGCCGTCCCCGTCTTTTGGGGTGTCCACCATGTATATGTCGTATGACGAGGTGGTCTTCCAGTGTCCTGTAGGCACTGGTTCTTGGTAGTCTCCGGCATCGTCGTCCATACCGTCGATGTCTTTGGAGTCGTAGTTGAGTACGCCGGTTAAATCGTCGACGGTAGCTACGAAGTGGGTGGTGGGTGGGATCTGAATTTCTTCATCATCCGCGTCCCAACCGTCCCGGCGTTGATTCGGCCAGGATCTCGGATAGCGAGAGATGCTTCAATGAATTTATGATATCGCCGAAGGCGAGTGCTGAAAAGATGTCCGCAGCGGTGAATTCCATGATCGGCGCCAATCGGATTCGACCGCAGCGGCGTAGGAGGTTGGTCCGGCGGGAGTTCGGCACCTCAGAGTCATGGGCTTTACGTGGGACAAGGTAAGTATTCGGCTCCATCGCAGTAGGAATTGCGGCTCCCGAGGCGGTGTCCAGCCACCCGTCCTCGATTCGAGCGATCGGCTCCGGACTATAAGTCGGGCGGATCGAATCTTGACCTCAAAGTGCGTCCGGCGGCGAGTTAGGTCATGCCCATCGTGACAGCATGGCGCGATTGGCTGTGGCTCGAGATCCATCGAGGATCAAGTCCCGCGGATATCGGCCGTGAAGTTTAAGCTTCAAACCCGACGGCGGCGGCCGGGCGTAGCTTCGATCTGCTCGGATGGCCAAGGGAGTTGGCCCGCGATCTGGCCGCCGAATCGAAGATCCGTCCGGGAGAAAGGTCTCACCAGGGCTGCGTCGTTGTTGATTGAAGAGGCCATCAAGCCTATCGGTGGCGACACGGAGGAACTCTCAATGAAAGCACCAATGTCGGTGTCAAAACCGGCGGATCTCGGTAGGGGTCCCGAACTGTGCGTCTAGGCGGATGGTAACAGGAGACAAGGGACACGATGTTTACCCAGGTTCGGGCCCTCTTGATGGAGGTAAAACCCTACGTCCTGCTTGATTGATATTGATATTGTGGATGTTTACAAGAGTGGATCTACCACGAGATCAAGGAGGCTAAACCCTAGAAGCTAGCCTATGGTATGATTGTAAGGGTTGTTGTGATTGTTGTCCTACGGACTAAAGCCATCCAGTTTATATAGACACCGGAGAGGGCTAGGGTTACATAGAGTCGGTTATGATGGTAGGAGATCTACATATCCGTATCGCCAAGCTTGCCTTCCACGCTAAGGAAAGTCCCATTCGGACACGGGGGGAAGTCTTCAATCTTCTATCTTCATAGTCTTGGAGTCCGGTCGATGATGATAGTCCGGCAAATGATAGTTCGGCTGATGATGGTAGTCCGACTATCCGGACACCCCCTAATCCAGGACTCCCTCAATCATGTCTCCTCGGATATCAGTGACATAGTTTAGGTTCCCGAAACTAATCCGATGACCAGGGGCGTAGCTATCGATCTGCTCAACGTGGCCAATCGAGTTGGCATGCAGTGCGAAGCCGCCGAATACGAAGATTTGGTCGGGGAGGAAAGTCTCCTTCGAGACAGCATCATTGTAGATGATCGAACGAGCCATCGAACCTTCTGTCGACTACACAGAGGAACTCTCAATGAAAGCACCAATGTCGGTGTCAAAACCGGCCGATCTCGGGTAGGGAGTCCCGAACTATGCGTCTGAGGATCAAAGGTAATAGGAGGCGGGGGACACGATGTTTACCCATGTTCGGGCCCTCTTAGTGGAGGTAATACCCTACTTCCTGCTTGATTGACTTGGATGAATATATGGATTACAAGAGTTGATCTACCTCGAGATCGTGATGGCTAAACCATAGATGTCTAGCCTGTATGATTATGATTGCCTCTACTAACTAACCCTCGGTTTATATAGACACCGGAGGGGACTACGGTTATACAGAGTCGGTTTACAGAGAAAGGAATCTTGATATCCGAACGCTAAGCTTGCCATCCACGCAAAGGAGAGTCCCATCCGGATACAGGGGGAAGCCTTCCATCTTGTATATTTACGGCCCACCAGTCCGACCCATATCACATAGCCCAGACGACCGGGGACCGCCTAATCCCGGACTCCCTCACCGTGCAGCTAGCTGCATGGTCGAGGGACATGCACATGGCCATTGTCGAAGCGAGGCCTAAGCTTTTCAAGACACCCTGCTTGCTGCTATCTGGTCCTGCGAGATTTTCTCACCATGATATGGAGGCATACATGATGCCCCTCGACTTCAATCCGACCTCCATTAGCCGAAACTTCATTGCAGGTATGTAGTGGGTCGTCTTACATCATTTCCCTCGACTTCGATCCGATCACCATTGCCTGAAACTTCTTGGCAGGTATGTACTGGGTCGGCATGAACTCCCACTGGATAGCTGCTGTCAGAGAAGACGGGAGAAAGTTGGTGCTCATGAACTTCCAGACCTCCCATGAGATTGTCCTTCCTCCGTTGGATTATATAGGGTTTTACCGCCGCGGTCCAAGTCATCTAGATTACCACGTCAGTTGGACGGACCTTGTTTTGCAGAAGATTGTAATCTGCCAAGTGCCCACATGAAATACGGATTACGCAGACTTCAAGCTAATTTCCTTGTTCGACCGTGAACTCGCCTATCTTTACGCCGGTGCCTTATTTAGCTGGAGACAACTCAGCTAGCAGTGGATCGTCAAAGCTGATACACACTTCTGTGATGCTATTGAACACAATGGAATCATCTGTGTTGTCGACAAAGAAGATGGCAACACGTATTGCTGGGACGGCGCATGTAAGTTGTTTTCATCTGATGTTAATGATAGCGCCATGGCACTGTTTGAACTTTTTGTGATGATTGGCATATCCCTGTTTGATCATAATTTGAGTAGAACTATGGCAATGTATTAGAGATGCTGTAAATCTGCTATATTTGGAATGAGTTAATCCATGCGATTGTGACCATGTCATTACAGCCAGTTTGTACCCTTGAATAATCAAACGGTGAGGAAGATATGGATATTCTCCTTAATTTATAGTAATCTATATACTACTAAATATGAGTGTGTATCAATAGTGTATCAATAGCCATGTCAGTTTCCTGATTTTCATGATGTAGAAACATGCATCACACTTTTGGTTTCATCTAACAATACATTAAGGAAGTAAATGTGCATATGGATAACTCTATATTTGGAAGTAGTGAAATCCTGTAATGCATACCATATGTACATACCTATATTCGCCCTTCAGCAATCAATGTCTAGAATAATATCCTCACAAAAGATATGCCCACGGAACATGAGTATATAACAATGCATGGTCTGTTAGTTTCCTTGAAGAATTTGTTTGTGAGGACAGAACATGATTACATAGTTTCCTTGAAGAATTTGTTTGTGAGGACAGAACATGAGTATACCTAGGACTTCGGGAGGAAACTCCCCTGATTGTCAATGATACAGCCTACAGCCAAAAGAAGGTGAGAATGACAAAGGCATCTGGATTAACTTTGATCCTTGGATGTCTCTAGTTCGACAGGCAGTGATGTGGTTCAAGCCTCCAGGTTGATAGGTAATTGGGTTGTTGCGTCTAAAGGGTGGAGTACTGGTGTCTGTGGATCACTGGTGGCTAAAGCGGGGCTGCAAATTATGATGGTATTGGTCATCCCTCTTCGAATGACTTGTTGTCTTTGCTGCTTATTCTGGATGGGTAGTTCTCTCTTTTGTTATGCATATTCCTTGTCATTTGGTCATCCTCGTTTAAGTCACTCTTACTATGTAATAGTTGCCTCTATTTAGAATGTCATTCTCATCTGGATCACGAGAGTCTTAGCACTGCAGATGGGTGCGTTTTGGTGGTGTAGCAAGATTTCTAATGAACTATCATGTCTTGCTGTTTATGTCAGTAGTAGTCACTAGTCAGTGTTTGAATGTTGTATATATCGTTGTTTCAAACTGTTTATTGTCTCGAACTACTTGTGGGCTAAATGAGGGCATCACCATTCTCCAGTGTTCAGAGTATATCTCCAGTTTTCAAGTTATAATTTGAGCTTAGTGTCTTTTCGATGATGTACACTTGTTTGGGCCAGTGAGGTGTGCTACCTCTTGAGCACCGCGTTGGATTTCCTTGAAGAGGAAAGGATGATGCAGCAAAGTAGCGTAAGTATTTCCCTCGGTTTTTGAGAACCAAGGTATCAATCCAGTAGGAGGCTACGCGCGAGTCCCTCGTACCTACACAAAGCAAATAACTCCTCGCAACCAACGCGATTAGGGGTTGTCAATGCCTTCACGGTCACTTACGAGAGTGAGATCTGATAGAGATGATAGATAATATTTTTGGTATTTTTATGATAAAGATGCAAAGTAAAATAAAAGAACAGCAAAAAGAAAAGGCAATAAATAAAGTGATTGAAGATTAATATGATGGAGATAGACCCGGGGGCCATAGGTTTCACTAGTGGCTTCTCTCAAGAGCATAAGTATTCTACGGCGGGTGAACGAATTATTGTTGAGCAATTGACGAAATTGAGCATAGTTATGAGAATATCTAGGTATGATCATGTATATAGGCATCACGTCCGAGACAAGTAGACCGACTCCTGCCTGCATCTACTTCTATTACTCCACTCATGGACCGTTATCCAACATGCATCTAGAGTATTAAGTTCAAGAAAACAGAGTAACGCCTTAAGCAAGATGACATGATGTAGAGGATAAATTCATGCAATATGATAAAAACCCCATCTTGTTATCCTCGATGGCAACAATACAATCGTGCCTTGCTGCCCCTCATCCTTTGGGAAAGGACACCGCAAGATTGAACCCAAAGCTAAGCACTTCTCCCATTGCAAGAAAAACCAATCTTGTAGGCGAAACCAAACTGATAATTTGAAGAGACTTGCAAAGTTAACCAATCATACATAAAAGAATTCAGAGAAGATTCAAATATTGTTCATAGATAATCTTGATCATAAACCCACAATTCATCGGTCTCAACAAACACATCGCAAAAACAAGATTACATCGAATAGATCTCCACGAGAGAGGGGGAGAACATTGTATTGAGATCCAAAAAGAGAGAAGAAGCCATCTAGCTACTAACTATGGACCCGAAGTTCTGAGGTAAACTACTCACACTTCATCGGAGGGGCTATGGTGATGATGTAGAAGACCTCCGTGGTGGATGCCCCCTCCGGCGGAGCTCCGGAACAGGCCCCAAGATGGGATCTCATGGGTACAGAAGGTTGCGGCGGTGGAATTAGGTATTTGGCTCCGTTTGATATTCTGTTTCTTCGAAACTCCGAAATAGGCAAAAAACAGCAATTCTGGGTTGGGCCTCCGGTTAATAGGTTAGTCCCAAAAATAATATAAAAGTGGAAAATAAAGCCCAATATTGTCCGAAACTGTAGATAATATAGCATGGAGCAATCAAAAATTATAGATACGTTGGAGACGTATCAAGGTGTCGTTGAATATGGGCCGAGTAGTAACACAATGCCAAACAGGTCAATTATGACTCTCAGGACGGGCTCTCAAAAAAATAAAGAAAAAGGACTCTTAGTCCGACATGTGGGCGCCACTGGTGTTTTCATGCGCTTGCGCGCCGAGAGCATATTGGCGCGTGTTCGAAATTCATGCTACCTTTTCATCCCCAATCTCCCGCCCCTCCCCCACCTCTGGAATCTCGATTGCTACTCCAGTTCCCCCAAATCCCCCTGCCGTACTCCATGTACTCAAGCGCAATATCATGTTGCTGGTCAACTCGGATCTCCGAGCCGGAGATCCTGAGGTCCGACCTTCCTTCGGGCACTGCGTGATGTCGCTCAACAGTGGCATGGCGGCGTTTGATGACGTGTTTGCTGGCAAACTGCTGATGGTAACCATCAACGGCGACCGGCCTTCCGTCCCACCGGACGACCTTGTCAAAACTCTTGGCATGGCGCATGACATCCAAATAAGTGACTTGCTCGTCGAAGTCTATCTGTCACTGTCTGATTTGTTCATCAGGTTCCGTACAACTTTCGACTACAGTCGTGTGTTCGAATCTTCCCGACGTTTGTTCTGCGATGGTGCACTGGTGAGCTTTGATCGGTTGCACCCAGGATGGGGCTCGGTGCCCTCTAAGCTTGAGTTTTTAACAAGCCTTACCTTCCATGGCATGCCTCGACGTGCTTGGAACAATGAGTCCATGAATGAGCTTATCAACGACCTTGGAGGTGAGCTCATAAGTATGTTTATTCCTCCAGACAGCTGGGCTCTGATGGTTACGGCATGGATGAAGAAGCCGTCCACCATACCGAAGGTGATCGGTGTTGAGATACCGATGCAGGAACCGGGGTTGTACTATTCGTCACCACCAAGGCCGCCGTGGACCATGTTAGGGATGTACCTATATCGAGAGTCCGTGCATGTCGAAGAAGTGGTCAATCCATCAATCGAAGTCCTGCTGCCGCCGCTGGTGCCAGGGTCCATTGACCACGTCCATTACAGGAGTCAACGTTAGACTTTCCCCGTGTTGCTCGGTACGATTGATGGCACAGGGCCTACTCCATCGCGCGGCGGAGGCCACTGCTTCTTTCGGAGAAGAAGGAGGGCTGGCTGCTTGGATGTGCTCTAATTTGAGGTAACAACTGAATCTTGTCAGATACTAGTTAAATCCGAGCTATCGGTGTAAAGCACTTATGTGCCAGTACATTTGATTGTGCCCTGTTCTATTTTTGTACCTGAACTTTTTTTAGAAAGGGTTGTACATCAACTTAATGCGCTAGCAGAACTTATTGTGTTGTTTGTCTGTTTTCTTTGCACAACATTCAAGATATTTCCCCGTCATTGATAAAGACGATGAACCGTTATGTATGAGTTCGTTTGTTTCAACATAGCCCTATCCACTGCTTCCACCCTGATTGTGCCGCCTGCGTGAAATTTTTGCATGCAAGTTCGGTGTGCTATGATGTTCCATATGATTGTATCAACTATATAAGTTTTTACTGAGCATCAGCAATGCATATAGCTGAAAGATATATTTACGAGAATAGACCGATGGGTCTCTCTCTCTCTCTCTCACACACACACACACAGACAGACACATACAAGTGGGACCCGTTGAATTTTTTCTTCGCTCGTGCCAGCTTTTAATTAGGTTCCACTGTACTCTAACTTTTTTCTTAAGTTATTAATTGAGCCCAGTGACTTCAAAAAATTGTACAGAAGCCTTTTCTGGGCCTTTCCGGTGTCGTTGAATGTGGGCTGAGTAGCCATGTAAAGTTGTATTGTACTACACAGGCCTTTTTTTGAACATCAGCAACGCAACTGGGCCGACTGTTGTACACAATATCCTAAAATAAGCATAGCCTAGCCTATCTTTCTTTAAAAAAAATGCACAACCCAGTTCATTTTTGATATAATAAGATTACCAAGCTCAACTTAATTTTTTAATGATATTCATATCTCAATATTATTTTTATATGAAATGCTTAGTCCAGACCATCATGGTTTTTTCACCCATCCTAGAAAATGGGTCCATTTCTACTAAAATCAAATGGCTTGTAAATTATCATGAATTGTATTTTTTTGAGAAAAAATTATCGTAAATATTAAATCAGTTATTATTAATTTTACCCAGCCCAGGAAATAGATTATTTTTTGAGTCAAAGCCCAGGATATAGATGTATTGGCAAACAAAATGAAATGGGCTGTAAAACCTAAATAAATGGGCTGCATTACGCCATAGCTTTCGAAGCTGACTTTGTTGGCCCACTAGACGAAGCCTGTGCAAGGTGTTGTCCATTTAGTGAACAAAACGATTTAATGGTCTAAAATAAAAGGTCAGAAGGTTATTCTGACATCTGTAGTCATTGGATTGACATCCAACGGCTATCTTGCTTCTTCAATCTCTGATCTAGTTGCTCTTGCTCCAGCCGAAACCATCGCCGGCTGGAGCACCTGCATCTGCCTCCCGTGGCCGGCTGTGCTGCAGCGCAGGCCTCGCCGCCCCACTCTACTCCCAATGGTGGCCGGGTCATACATGTACTCACCCACACCTTCTTTTATTCTCTGGCGAAGGCAAGCTCACCCGGTAGCCGAACCAGTCCCTCATACTCCCCTCCGCCAGGGACTCCAGTGCCCCTTGTTCCATGACTCCAGATCGTTCCCATCTTAGGCCTCACCGTCGTCCACTGCCTTGGTGCGCTTGGCGCGGCGTGGTCAAGGAACTCCTTCCATCGGAAAGGACTATACGTGGAGAGGCTGACAGCTAGGTCCATGACTGCGGCACGGAAGTGCCTCCTTATTACGTGTCGGTGTTCTGGGAACGGGGGTACCCAGACTTGCCTGCCTGCAGCGTGGCTCAAGGGGTGGCCCAGTACGGCCCATCTTCATCAGCACAAGCTCAAGGCCCTCGCGAGGGGCCAAGCCTCGCGGGGCGGACAACAGGGAGCTTCCTCAGGCACGGCCTCGCCAGGCTGGCTCACGAGGAGGCGGAGAGATCAAGGCGGGGTACCTCACGAGGTGCCCATGACGCAAGCCGCACAGTGTCCTCATTTCCTCTTTGGTGCAAAGGGGGCAAGCGCAGGCGAGAGTATCAAGCAAAGGCATCCGTTTTGGTGCAACAAGACCAAGACCGTCGCAACGGCAGGAAGGAGGTCATCGTGGAGCCCAAGCCGGCGTCACCACCGGAGCCTTTGACAGGCGAGGACCAACTTTAGTCAGGATAAGTGTACTCGATGTTCCCCTTCAAAATGGCCAATTGTTGGCGCCCTTCCCACTCAATATTTGTGAAGAGGCCCAGGGCCACTGCCTATAAGTAGAGCTAGCCACCACGGTAGGAGAGGGATCCGGACATCTCATCTTAGCTTGATCCAATCCGATCGAGAGCCTAGCCACAAGAACACCTCACCCTTGCTTGGCTGTTCTCCCTTGTATTGTTCATCATCAGCCCAAGAGGCAATCCACCACACCACACACTGGAGTAGGGTGTTACACCACAATGGTGGCCCGAACCAGTATAAACCTTGTGTCTCTTGTGTTGTTCTTTTGGTAGTTTAGATCCTTGCGAGGCGGTGAGGTGCAGGTAGGTAGGGGGTGAGATCTCCGCGTGCACCCCAGAGTTTGAACCTAGAGGGTTTGCCGGAACCTGAAATCCGACATTTGGCGCGCCAGGTAGGGGTGCGCCGAAGCTTTCCCTTCCGCCGACCCGCTCTCCGCCGACATCGCGACTCGCCCTACGATGAGCAGCGCGCCACCACTCCGTCGCGCGCCCTTGACCGAGGCGGGGGCTCGAGCCTTGGCCACAGCCTTGCGACAGGTGCGGTGGCCGAACAAGTTCAAGTCGGAGACACCACCATGTTACAACGGCACGACTGATCCACTGGCCTTCCTGCTGGCGTACGAGGAGGCCGTCCTCGAAGCAGGAGGCGACGACAGGGTCATGGCTAACTGGCTTCCCATGGGCCTCACCGGCGCCCCGCGCATGTGGCTGCTCCACCTGCCAGCGGCTTCCGTGGCCTCTTGGGAGGAGTTGCGCAACCTCTTCCTCACCCAGCACGCTGCACCGGCGCCCCCGGTCGTCGCAGCTCTCCTGGGCGGCTCGCAGGCGCCACTTTCAGGCCGCCACGTCAAGCCATTCGTCCACCAGATCGGCGCTGCCTCAGCGCGGCAGGGGGCTCCCCCAGGTCGGTCGGCGCCCAAGGCCGATCTGGCCTTCAGCTCGGAGGACCACCCCTCCAACTCAGCCTGCTCGGGCGCGCTCCCAATGTTGTGCACCCCCACCATCTGCCAGGTGGCCATTACCAGGACCCTCATCAACGGCGGCGCAGGCCTCAGCGTGTTCTCTGTTAAAGCCTTTAGCCTCCTCCACATACCGCCAGAGCGGTTTCAACCTAGCGGGCCCTTCTTGGGCGTCGGAGGCGGTTCAGCCGGCTCCCTGGGGCAGATCCGTCTTCCGGTGACCTTCGGCACCTACGACAACTTCCGTACAGAGCTAATCAACTTTGACATCACCCCCATCGGCCTCCCATACAACGCCATCCTCGGCTACCCAGCACTAGCCAGATTCATGGCCGCGACTCACCCAGCGTACAACCTCATGAAGATGCCCGGGAGCAACGGCGTCCTCACCGTGTCCGGAGACACCGGGGATGCGTTGCAAGTACTCAAGCTCGTCTTCAAGACTGCGGCGGCAGCCCAGCCCGCCGGCTCAGACGCCCCTGAGCCCAAGGGGGCTGCGCCGGCCAAGAAGAAGCAGTTGTTCACCCAAGACAAGGCAGAAACCAAGCAGATACTGGTCGACGAGGACGGATCCACTAACGCCACCTTCACCATAGGCGCCAACCTCGAGCCCGAGCAGGAGGGGGCCCTGGTCAAGTTCCTGCGAGCGAACAAGAGGGTATTCGCATGGGAGCCAGATCAATTGGCAGGGATCCCAAGAGGCGTAATCGAGCACCACTGCAACATGTGCCCCAACGTACGCCCCGTGAAGCACAAAGCGAGACGGCAATCCACTGAAAAGCAGGCTTTCATCGTCCAAGAGACCCGCAAACTAGAAGTTGCAGGGGTCATTCGCGAGGTCCGATACCCAGATTGGTTGGCTAACCCGGTTGTCATGCCAAAGAAAGGGGGGAAGGAACGCATGTGTGTCGACTTCACCAACCTCAACAAAGCCTGCCCGCAGGATCCATTCCCGCTCCCCCGTATTGATCAGATCGGCGATTCCACCACCGAGTGCGACCTATTATGTTTTCTGGATGCCTTCTCCGGCTATCACCAGATCAATATGGCGGTAGAAGACGTGGAAAAAACGGCCTTCTTGACCCCGTGTGGAGTGTACTGCTACACATGCATGCCATTCGGGCTGCGCAACGCAGGAGCGACCTTTCAGCGGCTGATGCACATCACCTTGGGTCCGCAGCTCGGGAGGAATGTTGAGGCTTACGTCGATGACATTGTGGTAAAGTCTCGGGAGGCCAAAACCCTGATACAAGACCTGGAGGAAACCTTTGCGAGCCTCGACGCAGTGAACCTGTGGCTCAACCCGGAGAAGTGTGTGTTTGGGGTCCCCTCAGGCAAGCTCTTGGGCTTCCTCATGTCCCATCGGGGCATCGAGGCTAACCCAGAAAAGGTCAAGGCAGTTGAGGACATGAGCCCGCCGAAAACCCTCAGAGAAATGCAGAAGCTCACTAGCGCGTGACCTCGCTAGGGCGTTTCATCTCCAAGTTGGGGGAGCGAGCGCTACCCTTCTTCAAGCTAATGAAGAAAATGGGCCCCTTTGAATGGACTGAAGAAGCCGACAAGGCGTTCCAAGACCTCAAGAGGTACTTAACCAGCCCTCGGGTGATGGTGGCTTCGCGCCCCCAAGAGCCCATGGTGCTCTACCTTGCTGCCACCCCCTACTCTGCCAGCGCAGCCCTGGTGGCGGTTAGGGAGGAGCGTCGGACCAAAGCCGCGGCAGCTGCCCGGGTCAAGGCGAAGCAGGATCAAGGGGGCCTCACAGAGACCACTACCACAGCCGAGGAGGACCAGCCACCGCGGGGAAGCGCACTCGGGACAGAAGAGACCCCTCCCCCTGCCAATCAGCCACTTGGGGCTCCGTTGCCTCAAGAAGCGCCACGGCCTCCGGAGGACGCCAACGACACCAACACTCCCAACCTCGTCGAACACCCCCTATACCTCGTCAGCCACAGTGTTGCGGGACGCAAGGGCGTGGTACCCCATGCCCCAAAAACTCCTCCTCGCGCTCTTGGTGGCTTCGCGCAAGCTGCGCACTATTTTTAGGGCCATCCCATCAAGGTCGTCTCGGCGTACCCCTTGGAAAGGGTGCTCAGGAGCCCCAACTCAGCCGGAAGAGTCGCTGAGTGGAACATCGAGTTGCAAGCATTTTAGCTAGAATTCAGCACCACCAGAGTCATCAAGGGAGCCGCGCTAGCGGACTTCGTGGCGGAATGGACGGAGGCGCCAGGCCTCAAGGCTGGCGAGGATCGGTCCCTCTCCCTGGGAAGCGAGGCACCGGATGGTTGGATCATGTACATCGATGGGGCGTTCTCCAGACACGGCGCGGGAGCTGGCGTAGTGCTTATATCCCCTACTCAAGACAAGCTCTACTACGCTGTGCAGCTCTGTTTCCAGCACGGGGAAAAGGTCTCCAACAACATAGCGGAATATGAGGGCCTGATAGCAGGCCCGAAGGCCGCGGCTGCCCTGGGAGTGAAGCGCCTTACCATCAAGGGTGATTCACAACTCCTCGTCAACTTCTCCAACAAAGTATACGAGCCAAGGGATGAGCACATGGAAGCCTACCTCGCAGAGGTCCGCAGGATGGAGAAGCAGTTACGGGGCTAGAGTTGCAGCATGTGCCTCGTGGCACCAATCGGAGGCTGACGACATCGCCAAACGGGCATCCAGCGGCTACCTCGAGGCCAGCGTCTTGAGAACGGCTCTTCAAGCCCTCGCAACGACATCACTGTCAAGCCACAGTGCAGCCTCGGGAAGAGCTCCCCAGCCACCTGCCTCGGAGTCGATGCAGGGCCCGGTCTCGGGGCGCGTCGCTCCTAATGCTGCAGCCTCGGGAGGGATCTTTGGATCACGAGCTCTGGAGCTACAGCGCAAGGAACCTTGCCGGAAAAGGAGGAGGAAGCGGAGCGTGTGGCGCGGCAAGCCACGGCGTACTGCAACTGGAATGGAGAGCTCTACCGGAAGCGACCGAATGATGTGTCCCTGCGGTGCATCTCCAGGGAGCAAGGGAAGGAGCTGCTGGTGGACATACACGGTGGAGACTGTGGGCACCATTCGTCATCACAGACCCTCGTTGGCAAGGCGTTCCGCAGCGGGTTCTATTGGCCCACTGCGCTCAATGATGCCATGGAATTGGTAAAGGCTTGCGAGGCCTGCCAATTCCATGCCAAGCAGATCCATCAGCCGGCAGGAGGTCTGCAGGCTATACCCCTCTCGTGGCCATTAAGTAGTCCAGGGCTGGATATCCTGGGCCCGTTCCTCGGCGCCGAGGAGGCTATCGTTACCTCTACGTCGCCGTGGACAAGTTCACCAAGTGGGCTGAAGTGGAAGCCGTTTGCACCATCCCCGCAGGTTCTGCGGTCAAGTTCATCAAGGGCATCGTAAGCTGGTTCGGGATGCCGAACCGCATCATCACCGACAATGGTTCCACGGTTCACGATAACCTCTTCAAAACATATTGTGCTAACCTTGGGGCCTTGGTATGCTACGCCTCGATAGCGCACCGGAGCACACGGTCGTGCCGAGCAGGCCAACGCAGAGAGTCCTGAGGGGCCTCAAAACCGAGACATTCAAGAAGAAGCTGGAGGCCTGCGGCAGAGGCTGGTAGTATGAGCTTCAGTCCGTATTGTGGTCCATCCGCACGACGCGACCAAGCCGTGGCGAGACCCGTTCTTCTGGTCTATGGAGCTGAAGCAGTCCCCCTCACGAGTCGACGTCGTTCCGCATGGGTCCTGGCGTTCGACGAGGCGCAGCAGGACGCCATGCGGGGGACAGACCTCGTGCTGGGGGAGGAGCACCGTTGGGAAGCCGCGCTACGAGCGTCAAGATACCAACAAGCACTGCGGCGATACCAGTGCCGCAACATTCGCCCCAGGACTCTTGAGGTAGGGGACCTCGTGCTCAGACGGGTTCTCTCCAGGGAAGGACTGCATAAGCTATCTCCCATGTGGGAGGGCCCGTTCAAGGTTGTTCATGTTTCCAGGCCCGGCTCCGCGCGCTTGGAGACTCAGGAGGGGGTGCCCGTCCAGAACGCGTGGAACATCCAGCACCTCCGGAGGTTTTACCCATAAAAAGGCCCGGTGCCTGTGAAGAAGGAGAATGCCTGTGAAGCGTTGCGTTTTGGAAAAGGCCCGGTGCCTGTGAAGCTTATCTTTCTATGAAAGTCCTGGTGCCTGTGAAGAAGGCGAACGCCTGTGAAGCTTATCTTTCTATGAAAGGCCCGGTGCCTGTGAAGAAGGCGAACGCCTATGAAGCATATTTTTCTGAGAAAGGCCCGGAGCCTGTGAAGAAGGCCAATGCATGTGAAGCTCGCTGCCCGTAACACTCTCACGTAATAATGAGTTGGGGCTGTACACGCCCGAGTCTCGAGGCGCCACCCTCGGGCCTGGGCTCCCTCCCACGCCCATAGCAGCACTTAGCTCATATTTGGTGAGAAGACGTCGAAGACTAGATTAGGTACCGGACGCGGCTTTTCTTCATTTGCTTTCTGCAGTTGGCTTGTTCGTTTCCATTTGAAGTTTTATCGAAGTGGTTGCCGTCTTTGGCTTGTGACTCTTTGCCTTCTTCTCTCTCCTGCCTCAATTTGTCTCGCGCGAGTCACGCGAGGGAGCAACGCGGGCACCCTCGCGAGTGTTTTCTGCCCCTGTTGTTTGAGGCTTCCCCAGCCGGGTCCACTACGGGAGCGCCCCTCCAATCCGTGCCCCACGGGCACCGCGACGCGAACATCGGACCTAGGTCGGTCGCCTCCACGGCTGAGGCCGGAAGCTACCTCTCTTGGCTAATCTTTGTAGGGCATGAAGCGTTCGACGAGGCCTCAGCCTCGGGAGGCGAAGATCGCGACAGGTCACCCCCAAGCTAAGTAATTTCTACGCGCAGGCGTGTGGCACAGAAGCCTAATATAGAAATAGCGGGAACAGTACGATAATTAACAGCAATAGTCCAAGCACGCCCCCGCGGGGCCCTACACTACTGTCTCCTTGCGCAGGAAAAGGAAAAGAACAAAACGGGCGCGACTCGCCTGACACCAACTCGCGGCGAGAGCTCGAACTGCCTCCGGAGCTTAGGTGGACTCCCTCTCGCGCTTCACCGAGGCGCGATGGCGGGCAGACCCGCTACCTCCCTCCAGGCGGGCGCGGCGGCGCGGGGGCTGGTCGCGGCCACCGCTGGAGGAGCCGCTGTCCGAAGAAGAGACGCCAAAGCTCGACGAACACCGAGCGTCGCCTACCACGCGCGCGCTGTCATCTTCATCGTCGCCGGGGCTAGGCCCACGGCCGCGGTCGTTGTCCTCGGGGCAGCACCCAGCGCGGCGACCGTCTTCCCCGAACACCCTCACGTAGAGGGTGGCATTGCCGACAAACTTGAAGTGCAGGGTGCACCGCCGGCTCAGACCACGCGTGCTGGCAAACATTTGCTTGCCGCGGGTCAGGGCCACACTCCCGGCTGCGGAGACCTCCAGCGAAGCCCAGGAGGCCCGGCTGCAGCAACCGTCCGCCTGGAGCCAGAGGCCGCCCGGGGCGCCGACCGGAAGTTCACCTAAGAGGAAGCGGGGAAGCCGAAGCCGGGTGCTGGTCGGCTCCACCGACCACACGACAAACTCCGGCAGCACCTCTGCCGAGCGGAAGCGTGGCCTAGGGGGTCGCGCGGCCGTGGCGCACCCCGCATCAACAGCTGGACGCCTTGCCGCCGCGGAGATCGCCTCCATGGCGCGGGGAAGCCGCTCGGAGCCACAGGGTGCTGCGAGGACGGCCTCGACTGCGCTTGGCGGGGAAGAGTCGGGCTCTACCTGGCGGGCCTTTCCTTTCTCCGCGGCCGAGAACCTCTTCGGCGGAGCCATGGAGAAGAAGAGAAGCAAGAAGAGATGGACTGGAAGGGAACACGCCATTCCGTACTTATAGCCGGGAAGGCCAACCGTCGACCTCCACGATCGCAGGTAATCATGACCCGCTTCACATGCAGGGACTTGTCAATTCGTGCAGTTGTCGAGGCGTCGTGGGGAAGTGGAGACGCCCACGTCCAATCAACCGCCACGCGGCGCCCGAGGCCGCAGGCTGTTAGGGCCCGCGGCGCTTCGCACTTGCCCCTTCGCTTCTCCGCTCGGCCTAGTCCAGGTGTGCCTTGGGCCTGGGGGCTACTGTCGGGGTTCTGGGAACGGGGGTACCCAGACTTGCCTGCCTGCGGCCTGCAGCGTGGCTCAAGGGGTGGCCCAGTACGGCCCATCTTCATCAGCACAAGCTCAAGGCCCTCGCGAGGGGCCATGCCTCGTGGGGCGGACGACAGGGAGCTTCCTCAGGCACGGCCTCGCCAGGCTGGCTCGCGAGGAGGCGAAGAGATCAAGGCGGGGTACCTCACGAGGTGCCCATGACGCAAGCCATGACGACCAAGGGCGCCAGGCGGGCGCCAGCCCACGCAGTGTCCTCATTTCTTCTTTGGTGCAAAGGGGGCAACCGCAGGCGAGAGTATCAAGCAAAGGCATCCGTTTTGGTGCAACAAGACCAAGACCGTCGCAACGGCAGGAAGGAGGTCATCGTGGAGCCCAAGCCGGTGTCACCACCAGAGCCTTTGACAGGCGAGGACCAACTTTAGTCAGGATAAGTGTACTCGATGTTCCCCTTCAAAATGGCCAATTGTTGGCGCCCTTCCCACTCAATATTTGGGGAGAGGCCCAGGGCCACTGCCTATAAGTAGAGCTAGCCACCATGGTAGGAGAGGGATCCGGACATCTCATCTTAGCTTGATCCAATCTGATCGAGAGCCTAGCCACAAGAACACCTCACCCTCGCGAGGCTGTTCTCCCTTGTATTGTTCATCATCAGCCCAAGAGGCAATCCACCACACCACACACTGGAGTAGGGTGTTACACCACAATGGTTGCCCAAACCAGTATAAACCTTGTGTCTCTTGTGTTGTTCTTTTGGTAGTTTAGAACCTTGCGCGGCGGTGAGGTGCAGGTAGGTAGGTGGTGAGATCTCCGCGTGCACCCCGAGTTCGAACCTAGAGGGTTTGCCGGAACCCGAAATCCGACATTACGAGCAAAATAATGATTCCTCCACCTGACAGCAGGACCTACCAGAAGGGCCTCGAAAAAAACATTACCCCCTGATAGCTGGGACCCACCAGCTACATCTTCGTACGCAAGGAAGTGCGTCCATATTATGGGCAAAAAAATGATTCTTCCCCCTGAACCACCAGCTATATCTTCGCATGGCAAGTAGTGCCTCCTTATCCTCCCTGATAGCTAGGACCCACCAGCTATATCTTTGCATGGAAGGAAGTGCCTCCTTATCCTCCCTGACAGCTGGGACCCACCGGGTCAAACCGTACGTCGGGTGGTCTATCTGGTTGCAAATGTGTACATACATACTGGTCGATCGGTCTCTCTGCAGCGATGAATCGTGTCCGAGTAAGGAGATGCACGTGTCATAGTAGAGGCGCGGACGTAGCATGTCACGCAGTCTCGTCTATATATATCGGGTACACATGTACAACCACACTACGAGAAAAAATTAAATACGGCTACATATGTACACAGGGCGGGGTCTCGAGCGCGTACTCGCGTATACGTACGGCCAGGGCTCGTGTACATGGAGAGGCAACGGACGGCAGCGACGTCATCCTGTTCATCGGCAGCTAACCGACTGGGTCGGTACGGAGGAAACAATGTCGTCTTCACTGAGAGCCAAGTGACTGGGTTGGAACGCGTCCTGTTCATCGGGAGCGAAGCCACTGGGTCGGAACGCGTCTTGTTCATCGGGAGCCAAGCGACTTGGACGGAACAGCCGAAAAAAGTTCTGGCATACCGCAAAACGGAGGAAACAGGCCTTCTATTCGACCGCGTACGGTCGAAACGGGGTCCTGTTCATCGGGAAGGGTCTAGTGTACCGCAAAACGATGGAAACAGACTTCTGTTCGAGCTCCTACGGTCGAAACGGGGTCCCGTTGATCGGGAGGGATGTGGCGTACCGCAAAACGTAGGAAACGGACTTCTCTTCGATACCTAAGGTCGAAACGGGGTCATGTTCATCGGGAGGGGTGTGGCGTACCGCAAAACGGGACTCCACGGGCTACTGGTCATCCACCGTCGACTTCCTCCAGCCTCCGCCTGCTATTGTTCATCCACTGTCTCCAGCCTCCACCAGACATTGTTCATCCAGCCTCCATCGACTTCAGTTCAACGAGCCTCCACGGGGTCCTGTTCATCCACCCCAAACCAGCTGGGGTGTGTGGCAGCCCCCTTGGGCTCCTGTTCATCCAGTGGCAACCGCATACTATATACCATGGGGTCTTGTCCATCTAGCAGCAACCGCCTACACACGGTCGGGATTATGTTCATCCAACCCCCACCAGGAACTGTTCATCCATAGCCAACCCAACCGGCTCGACTCACACCATGTATCGACTCGTTCTACGTATCACGCGTGCGGCAACAACGGGCAATATTCATCCAGAGGCAACCCAACCGGCTAGCTACGTCTTGCACGGGGGTTCGATCGGCTTTAGTAAGCATGCATCAGCAGCGATCGATCGGGTTCAGTTAGCAGCGAAGGAGTCTCGGTCGGTTTTAGTTAGGAGTGAAGGAATCGATCGATCAGCTTCAGTACGTAGTAGCAGGAGATCTCTCGGGTTCAGTTATAGCGACACCGATCGCACCAGGCATGCGTACGAGAGAAACGCTCAAACCACACTGCATCGCTCGGCCTCGACCACCCACCATAACCGGGAACTCCTCGATATTTTCCTCGCCCTTGCTTCTACAATGATTTTCTCCGTCATGGATGGCCCAAGGAATGTCATGCAGGTGCGTCTCCGGCCAGCCCAGGACGAAAAGCCCATTTTCTGTCATGATTTTTTGTCATAGAAGTAGGATCCCGCCACATCTATGATGATACCGTCTTTGTCACAATTATCATCATAGAAGTGTCATAAGCATGACATAAAAAAATTTGGTTCGGGCCAAATGTCACGGATGTGTCTTTTTTTGTAGTGATGACCAGTCCTATTCCCCCCTCCCCAAGGTGCATGCTCTAACTTGGCAGGGTTATATTGCTCATAGCATGCATATGGTTTCTTGCATTGGCATGTCATTTGCTTAGTTTAGACATGCTTTGTGTGAATGCCACCTGTTTAGTGTCTAAATACCATATATGTGAATTTCGTAACGTCATCTTGTTGCAAGACATTATATATGTGAATTATGCAATTCTATCTTGTTGCAAGGCATTATGTATGTGAATTATGCAATGCCATGCTGTTTAGCCAAGCGTCATATATGTGAATTATATCATGCCATCCTTTTTTTGTATTACATATTCCATTTGTCGACAATGTTTGTATATTCAACTGCTCTTCCTATGCATCAGCCATTTGAATTGGTGATGGAAAAATCTGGAGTGAAAACAAGGTCTTCAGAGCAGACAATGCTACCTGTTGAAGTAGATATCTTGATGGTTACAGATAGCTCCTCAGAGGAGGATTCAGAGACAAATGACCAGTCCTATTTTCCCCCTGAGGTGTATGTTCAAACTTGGCAGGGTTATATTACTCATGTCATGCATATGTTGTCTTGCAATGCTTAGTTTTTACATCATATACACAATATTGAATGCTATCTGCTTAGTTGACACATCATATATTTGATTTCCCTATGCTCCCTTGCTTACTATATAAATCATATATTTGAATTATATCATGCCATGATGTTTACATAGACAACATGTATCTGAATTATGGGATGCCAACCTATTTTCTAAAGACATAATATATTTATATCATCTCATCCTATTTACATAGTCATCATATTTTGAATTATGTCATTCTATCCGTGAATTATATCATGCCATCATGTTTCCATCGACGGCATGATTGTGAATTATGGCATGCCAACCACTTTAATAGACACATCGTATAGTTATATCATGTCATCCTGTTTACATAGTCATCATATTTTGAAGTATGTCATTCTATCCTGTTTAGTTAGCCATCATATATCTGAAATTATGTCATGCTATCCTGTTTAATTAGACATCATATATGTGAAATTATGTCATGCTATCCTGTTTGCTTAGACAATATAAATGTGAATTATTTCATGCCCTGTTTTCTTCACTACTATCCATTGCACATGTCTGTCATAAAATGTCTGTACATTCAATTACTTTTCTTGTTTATCAGCCATTTGAATTGGAGGGGGTGATGGCAGTATCAATGGGAGTAAAAACACGGTCTTCAGAAAAGATCATGCTACTCGTCGATGCAGATAGAACCACGGTTGCACTTGCCCAAGAACCAGCCCCACAACACATAACCCAGACTCACGCAGATTGTACCCCTACCCAGTTGGACAGAGAACCAGCTACACCCCTTATAACCCCAACCTAGTAGATAGTAACCCAATTCCAGTTGACACAACACCATCTCCACCACAGAGCACCCAAACGCGAGCAGTTAGTAAGGCAACTGCAGTGCCCAAAGCACGAGGAGCACCACTCCGAACCCCAAGTCAACGATTAAAGCAGAAGAAGAATTGTTCTCAGGTTAGGTTTTGTAGCTATGTTTCATACTCCTTTGCTCTTCCATCACTGTATTTACTCATAACAACTAATTTCAAATTTGAAGGATGCAATTGAAACTCCAATGGCGCAACAGGTATGTTTTAAACCGGTTTTTTAACATTTTGCTGTTGTAACTTGCTCTATGTTGATTTCAGTTTCAATTGAATAAATAGTTATGTTCTCATGCCATGCACATTACAAGTGTTGTTAGTGCTGTGTAGTTTCCCACACATATATTCTGTCTATGCTGCTTTGTCTTAAACATATATGATTTGAACTGTCTCTATCTTGATTTGGCAACATAAACTAGAATGATATAGACCATACAATTACCATACTACATAGATATATGTTTGTTTCATGTTGTTATCTGTCCACCTTACAACTGAATTGGTTTACCAAAATGAGTTTCATATACACCATGGTAAACCTGTGATGTGTCTGCTTGTTTCTCTTTTAGAATGCAGACAAAATATTGGAGAAGAGTACCCCGTTATGCAATGCTAAAGGAAGTAATGCAGATAAGGTTCAAGATAGTGAGACATCCCTGTTGGTCTCCAAGAAAGCTGATAAAAACTATCTTGAAGATAGTGAGATAACCCCAAAGTCCTGTCTTGATGTAGTGTTCGAGTTACTGGCCACTACTGCTGGCGCCATCTCTTCGAAATTGCTGCCTGAATCAGTTTGACTTCTTGAGTCTCAACTTCAAGTTGAAAGACATCGATCAGATGTGCTGCGATAGGAAGCCGAAGGACTAAGGAAGTCCCTGCAGAATTCAGATCCATACTTTCTGGTGCAACAGTAAGCGCTGGAGGATTTAAGAGCTAAATAAGAGAAAGCTAATAAGCTTGCTAAGCGTCTGGCCAACATGGTGGATACCTAGGATATTTTTTCTTGAGCTCTTGTGAAGTGGTTTAAGTGCTGGACTTGATTTGTTGCGGCGTTTATTTGCACTAATCGCCAACTTTGACAACCAGTGTATGTAACATGCTTCTTTGTTCCCCATATTTGCACTGGTGGCGAACTTTGATGCCCAGTAGATGTAATATGTGTAATAGCCTAGCGTAAGTTGCTTGCTTTTTATTTCCTGGTTGTCTTGTTTATTTGTTTGCTTGTAGTCAGTGCAGTTCTTTTTCCGCTGTTTGCTAGTGGCCGCAATAACCTATTTTTTAAAACTAGGCCACAATAACCATGGGCTACATATCTACTGTAGTGACCATGGGCCTCCTACGGGCCGTAGCAACAATGGGCCTTCTACGGGCCATAGAATCAACGGGCCTTCTACGGGCCGTAGAATCAATGGGCCTTCTACGAGCCGTATGATCGATTGGCCAAACATGGGCCAAAAAAAGACCGCATTATGGGCCGTAAATGGGCTAGAGTGGGAATCGTTCATTCATGGGCCGATCATAACGGGTCGTTAATAGGCCGATGAGTATAACATGCTTGTTTCTATCGACAGGCATAACGAGTCGTTAATGGGTCATATTTAATGACACTATGAAAACAGCCCAACGGATTAACGGGCCACAAACGGGCCAACTTTAACCACGGGCTGAATTTGGCACACAAATAGAACAGACCAGTAACGAACCATAAGTAATCGAATGCTACAATTCTTCCCAAGAATAAATGGGCCCTGAGAAGGCCGAAAGATAACATGGGTTGGAATCATATTGGATGGCCCAGATGACGCTACTAGGCCTAATTCGGATAGGCCATAATGGGCCGTGAGGTAGCAGGCTGTAAATGGGCTATATGCGAATAGGCCGCTAACAGGATTTAAGTGGGCCGGCTGTTACCTTTTGACCAGGTCAAACGGGTTGGACTTTTGACCTGAATGGGCCACTGTTGGGTCGTGCCACATGTCGACGTATCATAGGCGCGTCCCGTCCATTCGATGGATGACAACTGTCCCAACACTGAGCTGACACATGGATCCGCCGGTGAATGAGAATTTTACACGTGGAAAATCCCCATTGGTCCGGGCTGTTAATGGGCTATCGGATCCAAACCGAAACCCGATGGCTTAACGGCGACCAGTTATGGTGATGCCACGTGTCGATTACCCTTGACGAAAGTGCTTCCATGACGCGCCATTTATCGTCATGGAAGTGGACACTTCTATGATGATAATTTTGGTATCGTCATGGAACACTTCTATGACAGCACATGTATGACTATCTTGATTCTATCATAAAATCAGCATGGATGTACATGCATGACAGAAAACGTGACCTACTGTGACAAACACGTATCATCATGGAAGTGTATTTTTTGTAGTGATACAGATCTCGGTCCCATCGGGATGGCCTTGCGAGCGCTTTGTGACTTATTGCATTCACTTCGGTCTCACCAAGTTGTTGCGGTCGGTCCCACCGAGTTGGCTTGACATATTCTCTATTGTCCATTGCATTCACTTCGGTCCCACCGAGATGATGCAATCGGTACCACCAAGATGAAGTTTGCCCTAAGCCCTAGTACATCGGTCCCACCGAGATTCCTAACATCCATATTTTTGAACAGATCGGTGCCACCGGGATGAGTCAAAAGTATGTAATGGTTGGATTTTGTGTGGAGGATATATATATATCCCTCCACCCTTTCTTCCTCACTTAGGAGAGGCATCAGAACGTGCCTACACTTCCACCATTCATTTTCTGAGAGAGAACCAGAGAACCACCTACTAATGTGTTGAGATCAACATATTCCATTATAATCATTTGGACCTTGATTTCTAGCCTTCCCCAAGTTGCTTTCTACTCAAATCGTTCTTCCACCATAGCAAAATCAGTGAGAGAGAGTTTACTGTTGGGGAGACTATCATTTGAAGGACAAGAGCAAGGAGTCCATCATCAACACACCATCTATTACCTTTTGGAGAGTGGTGTCTCCTAGATTAGTTAGGTGTCGCTTGGGAGCCTCCGTCGTGATGTGGAGTTGAACCAAGAAGTTTGTAAGGGCAAGGAGACCGCCTAATTCATGAAGATCTACCCGAGTGAGGCAAGTCCTTCGTGGGCGATGGCCATGGTGGGATAGACAAGGTTGCTTCTTCATGGACCCTTCATGGGTGGAGCCCTTGAAGTCTCCATCAACGTGGACGTACGATATCACTACCTATTGGAACCACGCCAAAAATCTTCGTGTCTCCATTGCGTTTTCCTTCTCCAAACCCTTCCCTTTACCTCCATTACGTTCAACTGCTCTATGCATGTGGTTGCTCGCGGTTGAGGCGGCCGTGGCACGCTCTGCTCGTGTCCCGACGCGTGCACACTGCTCTTGCATCCCTCCGCGCACTCTACCCACGTCCCTCCATGCGCACTGCCAGTGTTTGGGGCCAGCGCACAATCACGCACGTTCGTGTTGCCATTATGCATGCGGTTGCACCGGGAGCGACGCCATGATGCAGGTATCCGCTGCAAAAACTACCATGCGGACGTGCCGAGAATACAGGCCGCCCGGCCCCCATTTATTCCCGCGGTCATTTACCTTCATCTCTCGCGCCACATGACACAATAAGCACACCCACAACGACACATACAGATAGGATATCCAATGACTCCAATGGCACTCCCCGTGGCTCCAATGGCGCTCCCAGCGGCCGACGACGACAACAGGAGGCAGTTCACCCCACATCATGTAGTGGACACCCATGTGAGGGGGAAGGAACTCTCGGAGGTGTACATGAACGAGCTGATTTTCCGTGGAGAGCTCCATCCAAACAATGGAGCAGTTGCTTGCTGAGAACAAGTACCAAGTGGTCGGCTTCGACCTCGAGTTCACCAGTGGTCATGTCGGGCAAGATCAGAAGGTTCCCATCACCCAGTTGTGTGTGCAAAATGACGTCCTCGTCTACCACTACCACATGGCCATAAGGCCTTGCGAGTGTTTCGCCAGGTTTATCAATAGCCCCAACTACAGTTTCGCTACGATGGACACCACCAATGATCTAAAAACGCTCGATGTTTTGGGCTTGACCTGCCAGAATCGTGTCAACATCTGTGACCGCTACAAGGTCTGGGGCAGCACCAAGAACAAACAAAACTCCCTGGTTGACCTCGCCTCGGCCATCATTGACCGCTACTACATGAAGATGAAGGATGAGAGCAAGAAGGACAAGAACGCTTGGCAAAGTGCCTGGGATCAGAGACTGGATGAAGAACACGTCAAGTACGCGGCCGAGGACGCATACACAAGCTACGAGATGTACAAGCGGATCGTTGACATGAGGAAGTGTCTTCGTCCAGCCCCAGACGAGGGATCGAGCCACAGAGAAGTGGCGGGAGCATCACAAGAAGTAGATGACTAAATGATCGTTTCTCCTAGCTTAGAATGCATGCACTTGTTTATTGAGGTGTGTGCGAATGATTTGTATAGTCACTTATTTAATTGGATGTTTATTTTAGTTATATATGTTGTTCTTCTATACACAGAGAAAATCACACAACTTATTAGCAGCAATCGTTTCTGATTACGGACCTGTTTGCCGTGTATCGCACACATCTTGTTCAAGTGAACTGTTTCTGTGTCTTGGCTCATCGCAAACACCTTGATCTGGCTTACCATTTATGTTGTGTTGCCTAATCACAGATAGTTCATCCCAGTGAACTGTATGTCGTATATCGCACACACCCTCATCTGGCTAACTGTTTCTATTGTTCTGGATCATCGCAAACAGTTCGTATGGATTAACCATATGCCATGCATCGCACACACAACTCTGATCTGAATCGTGTTTGATGTCTACGCAGTCGCAAATAGTTCGTATCATTTTTTACGGTTTTCTTACACCACCGTTTGCGATTAATGCATGATACACAGGTTCGTTGAAGGGTCTCTGATTGTACTGTCGTGTTTGGACCATCCTACAGTAGTGATTGCTATGATTGGTTTATATTGCTTTTGGTTATGTTGATGTCCTTTGGTGCCCATCATATGAGCACGCGCGTGGATCACGCCATAGGGCTAGTTGTATGTTGATAGGACTATGCATTGGAGGGCAAGAGTGACAGAAGCTTTTTCCTACCATAAAAATTGATTCATACGAGACTGAAGGGGGACCAACATATCTTGCTATGGTTGGGTTCTAACTTAATGAACTTTGGTAGTTGCGGACGCTTGCTAACAGTTCCAATCATAAGGGCATAGAATTCCAAGTAAGGGTTGACATGCTAATTCTGGCCTCTTCCACAAAAAACTTGCCATCGGTCCAGTAACTTAGCCAATTGTTCAGGGACAATTCCGCAAATCCTACCACCGATACGTCTCCAACGTATCTATATTTTTTTGATTATTCCATACTATTATAGTATCAATCTTGGATGTTTTATATGCCATTATATGCAATTATATATCATTCTTTGGGACTAACCTATTAACTTAGTGCCCAATGCCACTTTGTTGTTTTTGCCTGTTTTTGGCATTTAGGAAATCAATATCAAATAGAGTCCAAATGAAGAAAAAACTTTGGATTAATTTTTCTGGACCAGAAGAGACCCTAGAAAAGGTTCGGGAGAAGGCCAGACGAGTCATGAGGGAGCGACAAGCTCGGAAGGCGTGCCCCAGGGGGGTGCCCCCAGGCTTGTGGGCCCCTTGTTGCACCTCCAACCCTAATTCCACCTCTATAAATTCTCAAATACTCCCCTGACATCAGGGATCCACCTGAAATGTTTTTTTCGCCGCCGCAAGTTTCTGTTCCCATGAGATCCCATCTAGAGGCCTTCTCCGGTACTCCAGTGGAGGGGGAATCGATCATGTAGGGGCACTACATCAACCTTGTTGCCCTTCTGATGATGCGTGAGTAGTTTACCTCAGACCTATGGGTCCATAGCTAGTAGCTAGATGACTTCTTCTCTCTCTTTGATCTTCAATACAATGTTCTCCTTGATGTTCTTGCAGATCTATTTGATGCAATGACTTTTTCTGGTGTGTTTGTTGGGATCCCATGAATTGTGAGTTTATGATCAAATCTATCCATGAATATTACTTGAGTTTTCTCTGAACTCTGTTATGCATGATTATTTTACCTTCGTATTTATCTTCGATCTATTGATTAGGTTTAGCCAACTAGATTGATTTTTCTTGCAATGGGAGATGTGCTTTGTAATGGGTTCGATCTTGCGGTGCTCAATCCCAGTGACAGAAGGGGACATGACACGTATTGTATCATTGCCATTAAGGATAAAAAGATGGGGATTATTCATACGTAGTTTACTTTGTCCACATCATGTTATCTTGCTTAAGGTATTACTCCGTTCTTTATGAACTTAAGACTCTAGATGCATGTTGGATAGCGATCGATGTGTGGAGCAATAGTAGTAGATGCAGAATCATTTTGGTCTACTTGTCTCAGATCTGATGCCTATATACATGATCATTGCCTTGGATATTATCATGATTATTTGCTTTTCTATCAATTGCCCAACAGTAGTTTGTTTACCCACTGTATGCTATTTTCAAGAGAGAAACATATGGTGAAAATATGGCCCCCGGGGTCTACTTTCTATCATATATTAAAACCAAAAATACTTTGGTGCAATTTTTCTTCATTTATTTTATTTTGTATTTTTGTTCGATCTATCTATCTATCACCATACAATTTAATCTTGCAAGTAACCGCCAAGGGATTGACAAACCCTTGTTCGTGTTGGGTGCAATGATTTGTTATCTTGTGTGTAGGTACTACTAACGAGGTGTTTCATGGTTCTCCTACTGGATCGATAACCTTGGTTCTTAACTGAGGGAAATACTTATCTATACTGTACTGCATCATCCTCTCCTCTTCGAGGAAATCCCAACGCAGCTCACAAGTAGCAACCACCACTTTTCCACACTCACAATATTAACTTTATTGTTCTTTTATTAAAACTGATGGGGAACAAAGCATGAAAATAAAAAATCCTACGAGAGGGGAGTGTGTCTACATACCCTTGTAGACCGAAAGGGTTAGCGTTTGTAACACGGTAGATGTAGTCGTATTCTTCGTGATGCAGTCGTGATCCGATCCGATCTAGTGCCGGACGGACGGCACCTCCGAGATTAGCACATGTTAAACTCGACGACATCCTCTCCTTCTTGATCTAGTAAGCGAGGGAGAGGAGGTAGATGAGCTCGGAACCAACACGACGGCTGCTACTTTTGATCCGCGTTGGGATTTCCTTGAAGAGGAGAGGATGATGCAGTACAGTAGAGATAAGTATTTTCCTCATTTAAGAACCAAGGTTATCAATCCAGTAGGAGAACCAACAAATGACTCGTTAACAACACCTCCACACAAACAACAAATCCGTGCAACCCAACGTGAACAAGGGGTTGTCGATCCCTTGACGGCTACGAGCAAGATTAAGTTGTATAGTTTTTGATAGATAGATCGGACAAAAATAAAAAATAAAATAAATAAAATAAAACATTGTCGGTGCAATAAGGTCCGGGCCCTTTAGTACCCCGTACTTGTGCATGGGCAGTCACAGCCATACCCGCGGCAAGGCATGTCGGGGACAGCTGGGAGCAAATACAAGGCGACCAAGATGACATCCGAGCCAGTAATCAGAAAACAGAAGGCACGTTGAGCCCCCAGCAAGGCCCTTGCCGGGATGGCTCGCGAAGTCCCAGCAAGATCCTCACCGGGATGGTTTGCGAAGCACCGGAAAGACCATCACCCTTGAGGTTGAGAGTTCTGACACCATCGACAATGTCAAGACCAAGATCCAGGGGCATCTGCATGGTGGCATGCAAATCTTTGTGAAGACTAGAAGGCAAAGTTCCCAGCAAGGTTCTTGCCGAGGACATCCTTGCCAGGGACGTTTGCGAGGCCACGGCAAGGCTCGCACATGGCAAGGTTCTGCCGCCCTGGCACCGCTCCAGCGCAGCAACTAGCCTGCCAGCCAGGCAAGCACCTGCGTGGTGGCATACAGATCTTTGTGAAGATCCTGCCACCGCTCCAGCGCAGCGGCTAGCCAGTCAGCTTGGCATTGCATGCCTCGTCATCCTGGATGTGTGTCAAGACGGGGTGAGGCGGCGACGGACGGGCCGGGCTCTATTTCTGTCCCCGATAAAGTTAGGGGCACATAAACAACGCATTTAATGTGTTTTTCCTAAGACGTCAGTGATAAGCATGCACACTATAGCAACTTTACACCTCATGTGTGCCTGTAAGCCGCTGTGGATGCCCCTTGGTATAAAAGGAGGCCCAAGGCGATACATGTTTTTTTTGGACTTTCCGGCCCAGTTTGCACCCGTAGCAGCTAGTCGAAGCTCAAGAACACTCAATATACACTAAAAGCAAGACTAGGGTTTTACGCTTCTCAGCGGCCAGAACCTGGGTAAAAATCCTTCATGTTGATTGTTAGATCTTCTCTTTGTGCACACTTCTTCCCTGCCAAACCGTAGAAGGGATCCATAGGATCCCATAGGTGTCGTTTCTCTGACAAACACAGCAAGGTATTTTTGGTTTTAATATATGATAGAAGATAGACCCCGGGGCCATAGTTTTCACTAGAGGCTTCTCTCTTGAAAATAGTACACGGTGGGTGAACAAATTACTGTTGGGCAATTGATAGAAAAGCAAATAATTATGACGATATCCAAGGCAATGATCATATATATTGGCATCATGTCTGAGACAAGTATACCAAAACGATTCTGCTTCTACTACTATTACTCCACACATCGACCACTATCCAGCATGCATCTAGTGTATTAAGTTCATGGAAAAACGGAGCAACGCCTTAAGAATGATGACATGATGTAGACAAGATAAACTTATGTATGAATAAACCCTATCTTTTTACCCTTAATAGCCACGATACATACGTGACATGTCCCCTTCTGTCATTGGGATTGAGCACTGTAAGATTGAACCCATTACAAAGCACCTCTTCCCATTGCAAGATAAATCAGTCTGGTTGGCCAAACGAAACCAATAAATTGGAGAAGAAATACGAGGCTATAGTAATCATACATAAAAGAGTTCAGAGAAAACTCAAATAATATTCATGGATAGATCTAATCATAAACTCACAATTCATCGAACCCCAACAAACACACCACAAAAAGTCATTACATCGAATAGATATCCAAGAACATCGAGGAGAACATTGTATAGAAGATCAAATAGAGAGAACAAGCCATCTAGCTACTAAATATGGACCCGTAGGTCTGTGGCAAACTACTCATGCATCACCGGAAGGGCAGCAAGGTTGATGTAGAGCCCCTCCGTGATCGATTCACTCTCCGGCGGAGTACCGGAGAAGGCCTCCAGATGGGATCTCATGGTTCTGGAACTTGCGGCGGCAGAAAAAATATATTTCCGGTGTCTCTCTGATGTCAGGGGAATATTTTAGTATTCATAGAGGTGGAATTAGGGTTGGAGGTGCCACGTGAGGCCGACAAGCCTGGGGGTGTGCCCCCTAGGGCGTGGCCCTAGGGCTTACCGCTCCCTCATGGATCTTCTGGCCTCCTCCCGAACTTTCTAGGGTCTCTTCTGGTCTAGGAAAAATCAATCAAAAGTTTTTTCTCCGTTTGGACTTCATTTGATATTGACTTTCTGAAAAGCCAAAAACATGCAAAAAAACATCGACTAGTACTGGGCACTAAGTTAATAGGTTAGTCCCAAACGGATTTGTACAAGATTTCGTTATCCTCGATGATGGTCCCCCACCTGAACTCGGTAGCGTTTTATTATAAGACTACTATGTGGTCATGCTTGTCTTGGATAGCGTGTTCACAGGTTTGTAGCAGAACCAGCTCATGTTTTGGAGCTTGCTATCGTAGTTCATTTCCCGAGAATTCCGCAACGTCATCTCGTCGGTTTGTGTTGCAAATTTTGTTTCCCAGATATGATGTCTGAAATATTATGTTACCAACCAGATCTGAATCTCAGGCAGATATGATGGTTGGAACTTTTCCAGGATCTATGATGTAGGTCCCGACAGGGTTGATGTTCTGGCCGACGCACCTAGCAGGAGGATCTATCACTATAGTATCTTGATTGGGCAATTTGTCCATTTTCTCCACGAGGATTTCATGCGGCTTATTCTATAAGTTGTTCCTTTGGGATTCTTGTACTCTGGGTTTCCCCGATAAGCTATAACCATTCAAACGGTGGAATCACTCTAGTTGAGTTATTCCTGCTACGAAATCATTCCCATTTGCATTTTGTTTCCAGCTTGCACCTCAGTAACTACTGTTTAGGATCATCTTCAAAAGTGGTCCTACCACGGGTCCCATCCATTTCCGACGATAAGAAAAATCATCCATTGCGTTGTCTTCAACAAGGTAGTCCACATCATCCATTCTAGTCCGAGTATGTCATTCTTTCGAACTCCTTCAAATGATCGATTGCGATTGCCTTGGGGTGGTATAAAAAGTCTCAATGATATCTATATCAAAAGTAATTCTTTTTGCCACTTAAGGGAATATTTCTGCGCGTCACCTTCCTTAAGATGTCTCGTTATGGTATCATGGCAACTCAACTCCTCGCTACGTGGACAACCGTTCACCACCTTCTTAAGTGTGGAATTGTGTCTAACGTAGTGAACCTTCGTCATTTGTTTCTTCCATCCCTCCTGATGCATGTTTTGCCTCCCAGCTCAAGAGATGTTCCTACGTCTCATTCTGTGAGATGATCTTGTGATCATTAAGATGATCCATCATTGTAGAGTTGTCTCTGAACTCGTGTTTGATGAAGATCTCGAAAGCAGAGTTGTCAAGACCAAGATGATGCAAGGAATCGTCGTTCCTATGATATGCAAGTTGGATCATGTCATGCTAGTTTCGAGTCCCTTGTGTCTTCTTACCTCACGTTTTGAATCTCGGGACGAGATTCTTGTTTAGTGGGGGTGAGTTGTCACATCCCTAGCTTTACCTTGCACTAGGCTAGCACTTGTTTGATGCATCATGTTTAAATTAAATAAACTTGAATTGAGGGAATTCGAAAGCCTCAAAATCTTTAAAAGAAGGGCAAGAACCCTTAAAATTTCATTCAGTGAATCCAAATGCCCTAAAAATAGTTTGAGAATTCTGGTAAGAGTTAGATACCAAACCAAAATTCTGGAACAATTTTAAGGAACTATTTGGCCTCTGAATTTAAAACAATAGTCTATTTGAATCTGAAAATATATTCAAATATATACGGGATATATTTTCAAATGCTCTGTGATAATTTATGTACCTCTCGAAAAGTCCATGAAGCAACATAAAAATGTTCACAGAAGATTTGTCACTTGTTTGAATTTTTGTTTGAATTCAAACAGTAGCAAATGAATAAAAAAAGAAAACATAACATAAAACTAAAACAGAGCAGAATCTTACCTGTTTACCTGGCCCAGGAGAGAATCAGCCCAGCCCACAAGGGGCGCCGATGTCTTCTTCCACCTCTGCCAGTAGGCAGAGGCGTGTTGCCTGCGCGCGCACTCGCGGCCACTCCTGCTTCCACCTCCTGCTGCCTCCCCGTCCCCATTCGAGCGCCACTGAGACGCCAGCACCCCCCTGCACCTCTCCCCCCTCTCCCCTTGACCCCCTGCCCCTCCTCTGCTCTCTTCCCGCAACGCCACCGTCGCCGCCGTCCGCTGCCACCACGGCCAAAGCCATCCCTGAACCTCTCCGACACAACCCCGAGCTCCGACACGACGTCGTCGTCCTCCCCGCCAAGCCACACGACGCCGGACGCCCTGGAGCGCCCTCATCGACGCCATCTTCGTCCTCGGCACGGACGGCCGCCGCCGACCGATTCGTTGTCACCAAGCCGTCCCCGAGCACGCTGGGATCACCGATGAACTCGCCGTGAGCTCCTGCCGGTTCTCCCCTCTTTGTTCTGCTCGTTCCCGTGCCGTAGCACCCTCGTCCGCGAGCTCCGAGCTCCGGCCGCCGCCATGGCCGACGAGCTCCATGCTCCGGCACTCTCCCGCTCGCCCCGGCACCATCAACATGCTCACCGCGTCCCCGGGAAGTAAACGCGCTGCGCCGTTTGCTCCAGCTCTAGCTGAATGTCACAGCCCCAGATCGGCCTTGCTTGACTTTGCTTGCTCATCATGTCATCATGTTTAAATTTCTAAGAAACTTGAAATGGGGATTGTTGAAACCCTAGCACCAAATGAAATTCAACTAGGTTCAATTAAAAAAATATATTTTCAATGACCCAGAATGCCTTTTGGAAATGTTCATGATCTTCTGTTAAAGGTGAAAACCTCTTCCAAAAATGATGAATATATTTATAGGCTATTCTGGATTTTTGAATTAAATCTTATTGTATTTGAATTTGGGCATTTAAACACTATAAATAATTTAAATGCTCAAATAATGCTGAAATTAAATGTGGGCCACTAGAATAATCCATAGAGTGCCCACAAATTATTGCAGCATTTTACAAAGTGCTTTAGCATTTTTTAATAAAGCCAAACAATTGCAGAAAATAGAAAACAGAAAACAATAGAGAGAGAGAGAGAGAGAGAGAAAACCCACATGGGCTTACCTCTGGTATAGCCACCTGGCCCAGCACTGTAGCTGGCCCGGCCCAGTCCACCACCGCCTCCTTCCGCTGCCTACCTCCCGCCAATGAGAGGCGGGCGCGTGGTCGCCGCGTGCCTCGCCAGCTCCTGCTTGCCACCGATGCCCTGGACGCCTCCCGTGACGCCACACAGCCCTCTCGACCCTCTCTCACTCTTCCCCGACCTTGTCCCCTCCTCTGTCCCGCTCCTCTCTCCACCGAACGGAGCCGTCGCCTCCGACGCCGTTCGCCGTGGCCACAGCCACCTCGTCGCCCCTCGACGTGTCCATGAGCTCAGTGCCGTCGTCCTCGTAACCTCCACCGAGCCAAGCAAGCCGGGAAGCACCACAACGACGCCATCGTCGTCATCCACACCGACGGGCGCCCGAGATCGCCGTCGTCAATCCATCGCCTCCGACGCTTCCCCGAGCACGCTGGGTTTCTCTGCGAGTCCGCTGTGAGCTCCTCTCCAATCCCCCCCTGTTCCCTTCCTCCAGCGCCTCCTCTAACACCGATTCCGCCAAGGCCAAAGCTCGCCGCTGCCGCGCTTATGTTGCCGCCGTGGCTATAGCCACCGGAGCTCCCACCAGTACACCATCGTTCTCGTAACGTCTCCACGAGCCCGCTGCGTGCGCAGCTCCTCCTCCGTGCCCCAAAACGCCGTGTCCGAAGCGTGCGAGCTCCGCCCGCCCGCCAGATAGCTCGCCGGTGCCTCTGTAGGCCGCCCAGCCCATCTCGCCACCACCACCGGATGCGCCCCACCGCCACTCTCCGTAGCCGCAAACCGTGCACGAAATGGTCCTCCGTGGCGAGCCCGAGCAACTCCGCGAGCCTCCGTCATGAGATGTGGTCGCGGCGCCTAATCCGGCGACGCTGACGTGGCGTTGCCATTAGCGGCTAATCCCCCAATTAGCACACTAACAGACACTGACAGTGGGCCCCACCACAGGGTCAAACCCCAGTCAGCGCTAGTTTTGACCTTGGTTTAGTCCCTGGGTCAATGACACATGGGTCCACCAGTCGGAGTTGACCCTGGTCAACTCGGCCGACCTGCTGACGCAGTAGTGACACAATGCTGATGTCATTAATCATTTTCTCGTTTAAAACTAATCAGGAAATTCCAGAAAATGCCCAACACTTCTAAAATTCATATAAAATCAACCGTAACTCCAAATGAAATAAATTATATATGAAAAATTATCAGAAAAATCCAATCTATCCATCTGTACCATTTTCATGCATGTTTGATCAAGTTAACTTCACTGTTTAGGATGAAACATGAATAGGGCAACTTTGATAATAGTTTTGGAGTTGGGATTTGATATAGTTTTGAATTCCACTTCAATCAAAATGACTTGCTGTTGCATTAGCCCAAATCACAGCATATTGCCATGTCATGATCATGCATCATATTGCTGCATTGCATTGATTGTGTTTCTTCCTTGTTTGTCGGTGCTTGTTCCTCTCGGTAGGCGATCCCGACGATGAGTTCGATGACACGGATGAAGAACTATATTATCTTCGAAGTGCGAGCAAGCAAAAACCCTTGTTCATTCCAATACAATCCCACTCTCTCGCTCCTACTCTCTTTTCTGCATTAGGACAACAACGATTCATCATTACTTGCTGCGTAGCTGAACCCCTTTATCCTCTGCATGACCCGTCATTCCACAAGTAAATAGATGAAACCCACTAGCATGAGTAGGAGTTGTTTGAGCCCTGTTGTGCCTACTCATTCATGCTTGTTTGTCATGCCTGCTACTGCTTAGAGTTGAGTCAGGTCTGATTCGTCGGGGATGAATCGGAGGTGTGTGAACATCTCCTACTGTGTGTGAGCTAAGTGTGTGAACACGATTTGGTAAAGGTAGCGGTGAGAGGCCATGTAGGAGTACATGGTGGGTTGTCTCATTGAAGCCGTCCTCAGGAACTGAGTTCCGTGTTTGTGATCCATGAAACAGTTACTACCACACATTGGGATCCTTAATTGACTCTCTCGGCTTCTTAACTACCCTTGTCCTCTGTCCAGTAGTTGCAACTAGTTTCTTGTGTTTGTAGGATATGTGTTGGAGGCCGTGCGTAGCTCTGACCCTAAGGGTGGGCTATGATGCGGTAGATACACCGTGGTCCGGTGTACCGATTCGCCCGTTTGGTGTCTCGGGAACCCTGCACACATCGTTCGGGGCCGTTAGTGGAAACCTCGGCCGGACTCCCTGCGGATGGAACCCGAATAGGCGATAAACCTGGACTAGGGACTTGAGTGTTTAGGTAGGCCGTGGCCGACACCCTCGCTGGGCTTCCGCTTGAAGGTTGCCGACTACATGTCGTGTAAACGGCAATAAGTGGCGGGAGCGTGTTTGAAGAAGTACACCCCTGCAGGGTTAATGTGATCTATTCGAATAGCCGTGTCCACGGAAAAGGACTTCTGGGTTGCCTATAACAGTTCATAGACAAGTGAAAGTGGATACTCTAAAACGCGCAAGATAAGCGTGAGTGCTACGGATGGCGTTCTCGTAGGGAGACGGGAGCGGATCCATAGTGGTGTATTGATATGGTGAATATGTGGACTCGTGTGCGCCACCTCAAAAGAGTTACTTGCAATGTAGTTCAGATAGCCATCGAGTCAAAGCTGGCTTGCTGCAATCAAACTCCACCACCCCTTTGTTGATAATGATGCATATGTAGTTAGTTACGATGTAAGTCTTGCTGAGTACGCTTGTACTCACGCTTGCTTATTTTATGTTTTGCGAGAGACGCCGCCTTGCTAGTAGTTCCGCTTGGACTTTGACGTTTAGCTTGTTACCTCAGCTACAATCTTGTGCCCTCGGCAGATCTCGGTAGATAGTCGCTTCTCACCTTTTTCATTTGTAGATGTCTCACTCGGACATGTTAAGCTTCCGCTTGTGCTTTGACTTGTATGCTCGAAAAGTTGGGTCATGAGACCCATGTTTGTAATATCTCGCTCCTCGGAGCCTAATGAATAAAGATTTGAGTCGAGAGTTATGTTGTGATGCCATGTTGTATTTACACATATTGAGCATATTGTGTGTATGTTTGAAATGATTGGTATGTGTGGGATCCGACGATCTAGTTGTTTATCCTTGGCAGCCTCTCATATGGGGAAATGTAGTCGAGTGCTTCTGAGCGATAGTAGTCCGCTTCTGCCGGTTCACGGAGTCCTGCTAGCCCAAAGACTACTTTACTCCGACACTTGATTGGCCGGCATGTGTTTCACTTCGTTCTGTATCTGTCCTTTGGGAAATGTCACGCGTGACATCCGAGTCCTGCCTAGCCTACTACAGCCGGGATACGGAGTCTGATAGCCCAGTGCTACAGCCCGGATTCACACGTCGATGACCGACATGCACGATGTGATTCATGTATGCCTGTCCCCATGGGTTAGTGCCGCTTTGGGTTCATGACTAGCCATGTCGGCCCGGGTTCTCTGTCATATGGATGCTAGCGACACTATCATATACGTGAGCCAAAAGGCGCAAACGGTCTCGGGCCATGGTAAGGCGACACCCGCGGGAATACCGTGCGTGAGGCCGCAAAGTGATATGAGGTGTTACCGGCTAGGTCGATGTGACTTGGAATCGGGGTCCTGACACTGAAACCCCGCACCCGCTCGAGGTTGAGCTCCACCGCTGCTAAACCTCTACGCCGGCGATGTACCTGGCCACCCCAGGACTGCCCGACGCCACCAACCTACGCGCCTCGCTGCGCCAGTTCCAACAAGCCCAGACGCACGACCCCTCGTCGCCGGAGTTGGCCGGACGGGCAACTCCGACGTGCCCCGCTTACGCTGGCAATTAGCCGCCGGCTAATCCCTGTTTAAGCTGCTAATTAACCCTCCCCGTGCGACTGACATTTGGGCCCCACACCCTAATTAAACCCCTGGTTAAAATAGTCTAGTTTAATTAACCCCCTGTTAACCAGTGTGTCTATGACATGCGGGACCCACTTGTCCGTTTTGACTGTGTTGACTTGCCGACGCAAGCTCGACGCATCTTGACGTCATAAACACATTTCCTGGTATTTTCTTATTTAGAAACAAATCTGAAAATTCCAGAAAATATCCCAAACTTCTAAAAATCATAGAAATTAATCTATAACTCCAAATGAAATAAATTATATATGAAAAATGATCAGAAAAATCCAATCTATCCATCTCTACCATTTTCATGCATGTTAGAACAACTTTTGTTCACTGTTTAGGTCAAATCAATTAAATGGCATTTGAATAATCACATATGGAGTTTGAATTTGAACCTAGGGTTCAAACCAACTCCATTTAACATGTTGCTAGTTGCATTAGCTCAAAACACAACATATTGACATGTCATAATCATGCATCATATTGTGCATTGCATTGATTATGTTTTACTTCTCTGTTGCCGGTATTTGTCCCCTCTCGATAGACGTGCCTCCGACGATGAGTTCGATGACACCGATGAAGAGCTATAATATCTTCAGAAGTGCCAGGCAAGCAAAACCCCCTTGTTCATTCCGATACAATCCCACTCTCTCGCTCCTGCTCTCTTTTATTGCATTAGGACAACAACGATTCATCTGTTACTTGCTGCGGTAGCTGAACCCCTTTATCCTCTGCATGACCTGTCATTGCCATAGTAAATAGATGAAACCCACTAGCATGAGTAGGAGTTGTTTGAGCCCTGTTGTGCCTACTCATTCATGCTTGTTTGTCATGCCTGCTATTGCTTAGAGTTGTGTCAGGTCTGATTCATCCGGGATGAATCGGAGGTGTGTGAACATGTCCTACTGTTGAGAGCTAAGTGTGTGAATGCGATTTGGTAAAGGTAGCGGTGAGAGGCCATGTAGGAGTACATGGTGGGTTGTCTCATTGCAGCCGTCCTCAGGAACTGAGTTCTGTGTTTGTGATCCATGAAACAGTTACTACCACGCATTGGGCCCGAAACCAATGAACCCTCTCGACTTATTAACTGCCCTTGCCCTCTGTCCAGGAGTTGCAACTAGTTTCTGGTGTTTGTAGGATATTTGTTGGAGGCCGTGCGTAGCGCTGACCCTAGGGGTGGGCTAAGATGCGGTAGATACACCGTGGCCCGGTGTACCGAGAGACCGTTTGGTGTCTCGGGAACCCTGCACACATCGTTTGGGGCTGTGAGCGAAACTCCGGCCGGATCTCCTCGCGGATGGAACCCGAATAGGCGATAAACCTGGACTAGAGACTTGTGTGGTTAGTCAGGTCGTGGCCGACTCCCTTGCCAGGCCTCCGCTTGAAGGTTGCCGAGATACACGACGTGTACATGGTGGTAAGTGGCGAGAGCATGTGTGAAGAAGTACACCCCTGCAGGGTTATAAATGATCTATTCGAATAGCCGTGTTATCACGCCCAATATGCGACCCTATCCAAAAGGAACTCAAAGGTCCCACCAAGGATAGACCCGCATATTGAGACGCTTTTGCAAGGTGGATATCATTACATCAACATTTCATGATACATAGGGTTACATACATAAGGCACAAATGCCACAAGAATACATCAACATCATATACAAGATCAACATCCGACTACAGATGAAACATAAACAGAAACTCAAACGACATCCACCCCGCTAGCCCAGGCTGCCGACCTGGAACCTATCAGCAACATCAAGACACCTAGTTTGCATGCTTGTGCTAGTCACCACAGAGATCACAAGAATACATAGCAAGCACCACTGGAAAGATGGCATGGCATATTACAAACACATGTAGGACTCAAGTTCATAGGATCCACACATCAATCATGGCAAAAATGACAAAAGTGCAAGTTCTGATAAAAATCAGAAACTAACATCACATAGCACACTTCTAACAGCATTTCGGGCATCAAGATGAGCTCAAATGAAAATGATGCAATGAAATTAAATGATCTACTCTTCGAGACAAACATTTTGACATATTACACGCAAAAGCGGAGCTACGGATGCAGAGTTACGATGCAATGAAAATGCAACAAAAATGCAACAATTTCGGGGACTTAGTGGAATTTATACCTCCGGAAAAGTCAACCCGGATGGAGATATCCGGACGAGGGATCCGGACGAGGCAGAGGCGCGTTTGGTTGGGATCCCGTGGATCTCGCCCCGATCCACCGGATCCCAACTCCGCGAGAGGAACTCCGGCGAGGCGACGGAGGAGCGGACGGCGCCGCGGGCCGGATCCGGCGAGCTCAATGGCGGCGGGCGGCCGGGATCCGGCCGCCGGGCGGCGCGGGCGCCCGAGGCGGAGGGCGCGGGTCGCCGGGCGCGTGGGCGCGGCAACCGGCGAGGCGAGTGGGCGCCCAGCGAGGGCGCCGGCGGCGACGGAGGCGAGGAGGCGCGGGATGGCCGGAGGTGGAGGAGGCACGGGCGGCGGCGACTTCGGCGGGCGGCGGAGGCGCGCCGCGGCGGGAGGACTCCAGCGAGGCGAGTCGGCGGCGGGCCGAGATATGGCTGGCGGCGGCGAAGCGCGGCGGCGGCCGCCAAGGCCAAGCAAGCGCGCGAAGTGACGGGCCCGGGCGGAGCCTGCCCTGGCGCCCATGGTGCCCAGGGCGGCGGGAGGACGGCGCCCACGTGGCATGCCCGGAGTGGCTTCGGGCGGCGGCTCGGGGTGTCCGGCGCGACGCGGGGACGATTTTAGGGTTTCGGGATGGATTTGGACTGCGATTTTGGAGGGGAAGGTGTTTATATAGGTGGAGGGAGCTAGGAGAGTCCAAATGAGGTGCGGTTTTAGGCCACGCGATCGTGATCGAACGACCGAGAGCATGGAGGGGAGTTTGGTGGGTTTTGGGCCAGTTTGGAAGGGGTGTTGGGCTGCAAGGAGAAGGAGGCTTTTGCGGTTACCCGGTTAACCGTTGGAGTACCAAACGACCTCCAAATGGCACGAAACTTGACAGGCGGTCTACCGGTGCTATACCAAGGCCGCTTGACAAACCTCGGGCAATTCCGAGACCGTTTAATACCCACACACGAAAAGAGGTAAAAGGGGGCGCCGGGAGACATAGGAGTGCCGGATTGCAAAACGGACAACGGGGAAAATGCTCGGATGCATGAGACGAACACGTATGCAAAATGAAATGCACATGACGACATGATATGAAATGCAGATGATGACATGGCAAAGTGCAACACGCAAGCAAATGACATGGCAACGACGGCGAATAACTGACGGACACCTGGCGCATCGAATCCGGGGCGCTACAACACTCCTCCACTAACAAGAGATCTCGTCCCGAGATCTTAGGACCGAGACGGAAGGGAAAAAGGATGAGGTGAAACAAGAACTGAAAGAAGAAGCAAAGAATGGAGAGCAGTCGAGAAGAAGAGAGGAACGACGAGAATGACGAGAATCGAAAACTCACGGAATCAAATAGACAATGAAGCATTCCGGATAGAACGAGATAAGAAGCGAAAAAGACTGAAAGGATTTAGGCAGCACTCCGGTTAAAACATGGAGGAATAGAACACGAACTTCACAAGATGGGATGACACTTGACGAGATGAACAACACAATGCCTCCGGAAGAATTGGAACAATTGAATGAAAAGAACTTAGAAGTAAGGATTGAACGGAGTTGACGAGGAAAATCAATAACGAAATAATAAGATGAGCATTGCGATGATTTAGATGGAGGTTCCGACGAAATTGTCGAGGAAATTTGGACTCGGAAAAGAAAAGATGAAAAGACTTGGAACTAGAATTTATTCATTACGAACAAACTCCAAAGAAAAAGATTAAACACTTGGATGAAATAAGAATAAGATTTATTGTATGCTTATCCTTCATCAAATTAAATTGATGACCAACAACGGATTTCGCATCTTACTTATTCTTCTTGAAAAGGATTGAGAAGTGACATGTCGCAAACTTGAGAAGGTCTTCACGAACCACCGGTAGGATTGAAAAGAACGAATGGATTTATATGATAAACAAAGGAAAGAATCTTGAACGAACCACCGTAAGAATTCGAAAATGACTGATGAAAGAGAATGAATCACCGGGAAGAATTAGAAGAACAAATATGCTCGAGGGGATTTAGATGCAAAAGAACAAAGAGATCACGAGCTGATAAAAGAACACTTGAACGAAGCACCGGGATAAATAGAGAACGATAACTGGAATGATGGCCTCCGGTGAAAAGAAATAGAAATCAACTTCTGAAATACTCCGGATGGTTAAGAAAAGAATTTGCATGACTAGAAACAATTAGATAGGATAACATCGAGCTATCACCATGAATCTCCGGGGGAACGGACAAGATTTAAGAGAAACTCTACTTGGTCTTCAAGGACGACGATAAACATCACCAAAATTAATGAGATACTCCGTAGAATGGAAAGCGAAGTAGAGCCAACAATGAAATGATTTGAAATTGCTCTTGGAAAAGGCATGTGACTGATGAGATCCATTCTTACATCACACTTTGAAAAGAATTGAGAATAACTCCGGGGAAATCGGAAGAGTCAGGTAAGATCCTGGGAAAAACCTGTGGTTAGGGCCCACTAAAAGAAAACACCGTTGGAAAGGGTTGTTGAACAGATAGATGATGCACCGGAACAATTGAAATATTTGAATGAGGTGACAACCTCGAATTAATTCAACACGATTTAATCTCCTGAGATGACTTCGGAACTCCGGAATGATAAACTGGCAAGAGGCGAACGAGCAGGGAAAACACTTGAAGGAAAAGAATATGATTAACCCGAAAAACTTGAATTGAGTGCACCGGAAAAAGAAAAAAAATGAAGAATGACGAACGAGACGAGAATTCACCGGTTAAAATAATTGAGGGAAGACTGAAGACACTCCACACGAATGGAATTGATGGTCGGAAGAAACTCGAACTGTGGGAATAATAGGGTGGGAGGGCGGGAAAAAAACAAGGGCAACTTGGAAGGGGAAACTGACGAATGAGTTCAAGAGGAAACAGCGGTTGAAATCATTGAGGAAAGAAAGGAAAGACTTCACACGAGTAGGATGGATACTCGATTACGAACTCCGGTTCCAAGAAGAAGAACAAGGAGGGCGGGTGGGAAAAACAAGGACAACTTCGGACAGGGAAAACAACATCGATTGAAAAGAACTGAAGATTGAACTTGCAAAGATGAAGAGGCTCGAGTCAACTTGACGAGAAATGCACCGGATAAAAAGAGCTGAGGAACAACTACCGGAAAACCAACTGCGTGATCCTAAAGAAAATTTTTGAACGGGAAGAGGAGTAATTCAAAACACCTACGTCAAGATTCCTTACCAGAGCGACGAAGGGGCTGAGGAGTAAAAAGAATTCCTACTCTCCGATATAACTAGACTCCGAAAAGTTTTATTCTAGACTCAACTGCGGCCAAACTACACGATCAATCAAGGGGGCTCCTAGGGTCGGTCGAGGCTCTGATACCAAATTTTCACGCCCAATATGCGACCCTATCCAAAAGGAACTCAAAGGTCCCACCAAGGATAGACCCGCATATTGAGACGCTTTTGCAAGGTGGATATCATTACATCAACATTTCATGATACATAGGGTTACATACATAAGGCACAAATGCCACAAGAATACATCAACATCATATACAAGATCAACATCCGACTACAGATGAAACATAAATAGAAACTCAAACGACATCCACCCCGCTAGCCCAGGCTGCCGACCTGGAACCTATCCCCTGATCGAAGAAGAAGCAGAAGAAGAACTCCAAAACAAGCAACATCGCTCTCGCGTCATGATCATCGCAAACCTGTACCTGCAACTGGTGGTGTAGTAATCTGTGAGCCACGAGGACTCAGCAATCCCATTACCATGGGTATCAGGACTAGCAAAGCTTAATGGGAAAGGAAGGGGTAAAGTGGTGAGGTTGCAGCAGCGACTAAGCATATATGGTGGCTAACATACGCAAATGAGAGCGAGAAGAGATACAAAGGAACGGTCGTCAACTAGTAATGATCAAGAAGTGATCCTGAACTCCTACTTACGCCGACATAACCCGAAACCGTGTTCTCCTCTCGATCAACCCGAAAAGAGACACTCACGATTACGCATACGGTTGGTGTATTTTAATTGAGATCAACTTCGGTTTTCTACAACCGGACATTAACAAATTCCCATCTGCCACATAACCGCGGCACGGCTCTCGAAAGTTTATACCCTGCAGGGTGTCCCAACTTAGCCCATGATAAGCTCTCGCGATCAACGAAGGATATTCCTTCTCCCGGGAAGACCCGAACAGTCTCGAATCCGGCTACAAGACATTTCACAGAATAAAACAAGACCAGCAAAGCCGCCCGATGCACCGACAATCCCGATAGGAGCTGCACATATCTCGTTCTCGTGGCAACACCGATGAGACATCCTACGAGTAAAACCAAACCTCGAGTTGCCACGAGGGGCCCCCGATCTACTCGGTTCGGGCCAGCACTTAGAGAAGCACCGTCCGGGGGCTAATAAAGATGACCCTTGGGTTAATTACTCCCAAGGGAAATATAGGTGGTGGTGAGGCAAATGGTAAAACCAATGTTGGGCCTTGCTGGACGTGTCTTATTCAAAGCGAACTGTCAAGGGGGTCCCATAAATCACCCGACCGCGTTAGGGACGCAAAATCCGGGAACATAATACCGATATGACGGAAACTAGGGCGGCAAGAGTGGAACAAAACACCAGGCATAAGGCCGAGCCTTCCACCCTTTACCAAGTATATAGATGCATTAATAATATAAAACCCAACAAGTAAACATGTTCCAACAAGGAACAACATCTCCATGTTCCAACAAGGAACAAACTTCATCTTCACCGCAACTAACAACGCTATAAGAGGGCTGAGCAAAGCGGTAACATAGCCAAACAATGGTTTGCTAGGAAGGGTGACAATGGTTAGAGGCTGACATGGCAATTTGGGATGGCTTGAGCAGAAGTGATAGGTAGCGCAGCATAGCGATAGAACGAAGCAACTAGCATAGCAATGATAGTAATGAGATCCAGGTAGCGGTCATCTTGCCTGAAAACCCGCAAGGAAGAAGAACGAGTCCATGAAGAAGATGAACGGATGAAGCCGAACCAAGCGTAGACGAACGAATCCTCACGATCGCAACGAAATGGGAACTAACAAGAAGAAGCACACAACAAAGTAAACACACCACACATGAACAGGGCATGATGCACAACAAGCATGACGCATGACAAAGCTAGATGAGACTACTCATGGCAAGAGATGATGCAAACAAAACAACACATCAAGGCAAGTTTAAATGAGGCCGAACAACATCGAACAATTCCTAAGTCCTCATATGCAAATTTCGAAATTGGTCCAGATCTGAATAAACCTTATGTTCAAGTTGTTAAACAGCAAGTTAAAATGCACCACGATGATCTACACGAAATTCTAGTCAAGTTACATATAAAGTTCATTGGATTCGAGCTACGCCTAGAAGATATGAGCAAAACAAGATAAGCATGGCATTGATGCAAAATGCATACAAACATCAAGCAAACACCTCAAAACAAGGATGCAACATGATAATATGAAACTACATGCAAAAACAAGCAAGTTTCATATAGAGCACACTCAAAACGGAGCAACGGTTCAACACATACACATGAAACAAGTTTAAATGACAAGCTGTCCAAAACAGCAACTAGGCATATTGCAAGCATCAAAACAACATGCTACAGGACCTCAACATGAAAACAAAAGGCATGGGCATGATGTACAGGTAAAGCATTACAAAACATGAACACTGAGCTATCTCCAGAAACAACTAGAACATGCTCAAAATGACATGGCAAGATTGCAAGTAATAACAGTTTCAGGCATTGGCAGAAATATAACATCAGGTTGCAATGTTTAGAGCTATCAAACAACATGTTACAGGAACTTAAAATGGCAAACAAAGGCATGGCATGAATCTACTCAAAGCATAGAACAAAAGTCCTTTAGTGACCATAAGCCAAAAAGGATCAGAAGATATGATGGCACCCACGTAAACATGGCAAGTTATATTACAGATTCATACATGGCAGAAACAACGATAAGTAGGCATGTTGGTGAGCTTGAACCACTCACCACAGAGCAAAACATGGCGTCGCAAGGGAACCAACAGTAAGAATACATTTCATAGAAGCTATACATGGCAAGAACAACATCATAGCATGCAAGGATCAACTACAACAACCTTGGCAAAATTGAATAACATGTAAACAATCTGCCAGGAACATTTAGTAGCAAAAGTAGAGCTCGATTGACTCAAGCTATGGCACTCCATAATTGCAAACAAGGGCATGGATGGATAGAGCAAGACATTTATAACAAAACATCCTTACTGAAGTATCTCAAAATATGCATGGATCTCTTGGTAGCATCAAGTTAACATGGCATCAAAATATCAGCTAAACAGGGCTGAAATCAGCAACATCAAGACACCTAGTTTGCATGCTTGTGCTAGTCACCACAGAGATCACAAAAATACATAGCAAGCACCACTGGAAAGATGGCATGGCATATTACAAACACATGTAGGACTCAAGTTCATAGGATCCACACATCAATCATGGCAAAAATGACAAAAGTGCAAGTTCTGATAAAAATCAGAAACTAACATCACATAGCACACTTCTAACAGCATTTCGGGCATCAAGATGAGCTCAAATGAAAATGATGCAATGAAATTAAATGATCTACTCTTCGAGACAAACATTTTGACATATTACACGCGCAAAACGGAGCTACGGATGCAGAGTTACGATGCAATGAAAATGCAACAAAAATGCAACAATTTCGGGGACTTAGTGGAATTTATACCTCCGGGAAAAGTCAACCCGGGATGGAGATATCCGGGACGAGGGGATCCGGGACGAGGCAGAGGCGCGTTTGGTTGGGATCCCGGTGGATCTCGTCCCGATCCACCGGATCCCAACTCCGCGAGGCGATGGGAGGAGCGGACGGCGCCGTGGGGCCGGATCCGGCGAGCTCCGGGCGGCGGCCGGATCCGGCCGGCCGGGCGGCGCGGGCGCCGAGGCGGAGGGCGGGTCGCCGGCGCGTGAGGCGCGCAACCGGCGAGGCGAGTGGGCGCCCGGCGAGGGCTCGCCGGCGACGGAGGCGAGGAGGCGCGGGATGGCCGGAGGTGGAGGAGGCACGGGCGGCGGCGACTCGACGCGGGCGGCGGAGGCCGCGCGGCGGGAGGACTCCGCGGGGCGAAAAGGTCGGGCGGCCGGCCGAGGATGGCCGGGCGGCGGCGAAGCGCGGCGGCCTTCGCCTTCAGGCCGGGCGAAGGGCGCGGGCGACGGGCCTGGCGGGTTTGCCCGGCCATGCCTGTGGGCGGGGAGGACGGCGGCGCCACGTGGCATGCCCGAGTGGCTTTGGGCGGCGCTGGGTGTCCGCGGGACGGACATGTCCGCGCGGCGCGGGACGATTTTAGGGTTTCGGATGGATTTGGACCGCGATTTTGGAGGGAAGGTGTTTATATAGGTGGAGGGAGCTAGGAGAGTCCAAATGAGGTGCGGTTTTAGGCCACGCGATCGTGATCGAACGACCGAGAGCATGGAGGGAGTTTGGTGGGTTTGGGCCAGTTTGGAAGGGTGTTGGGCTGCAAGGAGAAGGAGGCTTTTGCGGTTACCGGTTAACCGTTGAGTACCAAACGACCTCCAAATGGCACGAAACTTGACAGCGGTTCACGGTGCTATACCAAGGCCGCTTGACAAACCTCGGCAATTCGAGACCGCTTAATACCCACACGAAAAAGAGGTAAAAGGGGCGCCGGAGACATAGGAGTGCCGGATTGCAAAACGGACAACGGGGAAAATGCTCGGATGCATGAGACGAACACGTATGAAAATGAAATGCACATGACAACATGATATGAAATGCAGATGATGACATGGCAAAAGTGAAACACGCAAGCAAATGACATGGCAACGACAGCAAATAACCGGCGGACACCTGGCGCATCGAATCCGGGGCGTTACAACACTCCTCCACTAACAAGAGATCTCGTCCCGAGATCTTAGGACCGAGACGGAAGGGAAAAAGGATGAGGTGAAACAAGAACTGAAAGAAGAAGCAAAGAATCGAGAGCAGTCGAGAAGAAGAGAGGAACGACGAGAATGACGAGAATCGAAAACTCACGGAATCAAATAGACAATGAAGCATTCCGGATAGAACGAGATAAGAAGCGAAAAAGACTGAAAGGATTTAGGCAGCACTCCGGTTAAAACATGGAGGAATAGAACACGAACTTCACAAGATGGGATGACACTTGACGAGATGAACAACACAATGCCTCCGGAAGAATTGGAACAATTGAATGAAAAGAACTTAGAAGTAAGGATTGAACGGAGTTGTCGAGGAAAATCAACAACGAAAGAATAAGATGAGCATTGCGATGATTTAGATGGAGGTTCCGACGAAATTGTCGAGGAAATTTGGACTCCGGAAAAGAAAAGATGAAAAGACTTGGAACTAGAATTTATTCATTACGAACAAACTCCAAAGAAAAAGATTAAACACTTGGATGAAATAAGAATAAGATTTATTGTATGCTTATCCTTCATCAAATTAAATTGATGACCAACAACGGATTTCGCATCTTACTTATTCTTCTTGAAAAGGATTGAGAAGTGACATGTCGCAAACTTGAGAAGGTCTTCACGAACCACCGGTAGGATTGAAAAGAACGAATGGATTTATATGATAAACAAAGGAAAGAATCTTGAACGAACCACCGTAAGAATTCGAAAATGACTGATGAAAGAGAATGAATCACCGGGAAGAATTAGAAGAACAAATATGCTTGAGGGGATTTAGATGCAAAAGAACAAAGAGATCACGAGCTGATAAAAGAACACTTGAACGAAGCACCGGGATAAATAGAGAACGATAACTGGAATGATGGCCTCCGGTGAAAAGAAATAGAAATCAACTTCTGAAATACTCCGGATGGTTAAGAAAAGAATTTGCATGACTAGAAACAATTAGATAGGATAACATCGAGCTATCACCATGAATCTCCGGGGGAACGGACAAGATTTAAGAGAAACTCTACTTCGGTCTTCAAGGACGACGATAAACATCACCAAAATTAATGAGATACTCCGGTAGAATGGAAAGCAGAGAAGTAGAGCCAACAATGAAATGATTTGAAATTGCTCTTGGAAAAGGCATGTGACTGATGAGATCCATTCTTACATCACACTTTGAAAAGAATTGAGAATAACTCCGGGGAAATCGGAAGAGTCAGGTAAGATCCTGGGAAAAACCTGTGGTTAGGGCCCACTAAAAGAAAACACCGTTGGAAAGGGTTGTTGAACAGATAGATGATGCACCGGAACAATTGAAATATTTGAATGAGGTGACAACCTCGAATTAATTCAACACGATTTAATCTCCGAGATGACTTGAACTCCTAATGATAAAGCGGCAAGAGGAGAACGAGCAGGAAAACACTTGAAGGAAAAGAATATGATTAACCCAAAAACTTGAATTGAGTGCACCGAAAAAGAAAAAAATGAAGAATGACGAACGAGACGAGAATTCACCGTTAAAATAATTGAGGGAAGATCAAGACACTCCACACGAATGGAATTGATGGTCGGAAGAAACTCGAACAGTGGGAATAATAGGGTGGAGGGCGGAAAAAAACAAGGGCAACTTGAAGGGGAAGCGACGAATGAGTTCAAGAGGAAACACCGTTGAAATCATTGAGGAAAGAAAGGAAAGACTTCACACGAGTAGGATGGATACTGATTACGAACTCCGGTTCCAAGAAGAAGAACAAGGAGGCGGTGGGAAAAACAAGGACAACTTCGGACAGGAAAACAACATCGATTGAAAAGAATCAAGATTGAACTTGCAAAGATGAAGAGGCTCGAGTCAACTTGACGAGAAATGCACCGGATAAAAAGAGCTGAGGAACAACTACCGAAAACCAACTGCGTGATCCTAAAGAAAATTTTGAACGGAAGAGGAGTAATTCAAAACACCTACGCCAAGATTCCTTACCGAGCGATTTAAGGGCTGAGGAGTAAAAGAATTCCTACTCTCGATATAACTAGACTCAAAAAGTTTTATTCTAGACTCAATCTGCGGCCAAACTACACGATCAATCAAGGGGCTCCTAGGGTCGGTCGAGGCTCGATACCAACTTGTCACGCCTAATATGCGACCCTATCCAAAAGGAACTCAAGGTCCCACCAAGGATAGACCCGATATTGAGACGCTTTTGCAAGGTGGATATCATTACATCAACATTTCATGATACATAGGGTTACATACATAAGGCACAAATGCCACAAGAATACATCAACATCATATACAAGATCAACATCCGACTACGGATGAAACATAAACAAAACTCAAACGACATCCACCCGCTAGCCCAGCTGCCGACCGAACCTATCCCCGATCAAGAAGAAGCGTAAGAAGAACTCCAAAACAAGCAACATCGCTCTCGCGTCATGATCATCGCAAACCTGTACCTGCAATGGTGGTGTAGTAATCAGAGCCACGAGGACTCAGCAATCCCATTACCATGGGTATCAAGACTAGCAAAGCTTAATGGGAAAGGAAGGGTAAAGTGGTGAGGTTGCAGCAGCGACTAAGCATATATGGTGGCTAACATACGCAAATGAGAGCGAGAAGAGATACAAAGGAACGGTCGTCAACTAGTAATGATCAAGAAGTGATCCTGAACTCCTACTTACGCCGACATAACCCGAAACCGTGTTCTCCTCTCGATCAACCCGAAAAGAGACACTCACGGTTACGCATACGGTTGGTGTATTTTAATTGAGATCAACTTCGGTTTTCTACAACCGACATTAACAAATTCCCATCTGCCACATAACATCGCGGCACGGCTCTCGAAAGTTTATACCTGCAGGGTGTCCCAACTTAGCCCATGATAAGCTCTCGCGATCAACGAAGGATATTCCTTCTCCCGGAAGACCCGAACAGTCTCGAATCCGGCTACAAGACATTTCACAGCAATAAAACAAGACCAGCAAAGCCGCCCGATCTTGCCGACAATCCCGATAGGAGCTGCACATATCTCGCTCGAGGCAACACCGGATGAGACATCCTACGAGTAAAACCAAACCTCGAGTTGCCACGAGGGGCCCCAGATCTACTCGGTTCGGGCCAGCACTTAGAGAAGCACCGTCCGGGGGCTAATAAAGATGACCCTTGGGTTAATTACTCCCAAGGGAAATATAGGTGGTGGTGAGGCAAATGGTAAAACCAATGTTGGGCCTTGCTGGACGAGTCTTATTCAAAGCGAACTGTCAAGGGGGTCCCATAAATCACCCGACCGCGTTAGGGACGCAAAATCCGGGAACATAATACCGATATGACGGAAACTAGGGCGGCAAGAGTGGAACAAAACACCAGGCATAAGGCCGAGCCTTCCACCCTTTACCAAGTATATAGATGCATTAATAATATAAAACCCAACAAGTAAACATGTTCCAACAAGGAACAACATCTCCATGTTCCAACAAGGAACAAACTTCATCTTCACCTGCAACTAACAACGCTATAAGAGGGGCTGAGCAAAGCGGTAACATAGCCAAACAATGGTTTGCTAGGAAGGGTGACAATGGTTAGAGGCTGACATGGCAATTTGGGATGGCTTGAGCAGCAAGTGATAGGTAGCGCAGCATAGCGATAGAACGAAGCAACTAGCATAGCAATGATAGTAATGAGATCCAGGGTAGCGGTCATCTTGCCTGAAATCCCGCAAGGAAGAAGAACGAGTCCATGAAGAAGACGAACGGATGAAGCCGAACCAAGCGTAGACGAACGAATCCTCACGATCGCAACGAAATGGGAACTAACAAGAAGAAGCACACAACAAAGTAAACACACCACACATGAACAAGGCATGATGCACAACAAGCATGACGCATGACAAAGCTAGATGAGACTACTCATGGCAAGAGATGATGCAAACAAAAACAACACATCAAGGCAAGTTTAAATGAGGCCGGGAACAACATAGAACAATTCCGGTAAGTCCTCATATGCAAATTTCGAAATTGGTCCAGATCTGAATAAACCTTATGTTCAAGTTGTTAAACAGCAAGTTAAAATGCACCACGATGATCTACACGAAATTCTAGTCAAGTTACATATAAAGTTCATTGGATTCGGAGCTACGGCCTAGAAGATATGAGCAAAACAAGATAAGCATGGCATTGATGCAAAATGCATACAAACATCAAGCAAACACCTCAAAACAAGGATGCAACATGATAATATGAAACTACATGCAAAAACAAGCAAGTTTCATATAGAGCACACTCAAAACGGAGCAACGGTTCAACACATACACATGAAACAAGTTTAAATGACAAGCTGTCCAAAACAGCAACTAGGCATATTGCAAGCATCAAAACAACATGCTACAGGACCTCAACATGAAAACAAAAGGCATGGGCATGATGTACAGGTAAAGCATTACAAAACATGAACACTGAGCTATCTCCGAAACAACTAGAACATGCTCAAAATGACATGGCAAGATTGCAAGTAATAACAGTTTCAGGGCATTGGCGAAATATAACATCAGGTTGCAATGTTTAGAGCTATCAAACAACATGTTACAGGAACTTAAAATGGCAAACAAAGGCATGGCATGAATCTACTCAAAGCATAGAACAAAAGTCCTTTAGTGACCATAAGCCAAAAAGGATCAGAAGATATGATGGCACCCACGTAAACATGGCAAGTTATATTACAGATTCATACATGGCAGAAACAACGATAAGTAGGCATGTTGGTGAGCTTGAACCACTCACCACAGAGCAAAACATGGCGTCGCAAGGGAATCAACAGTAAGAAGACATTGCATAGAAGCTATACATGGCAAGAACAACATCATAGCATGCAAGGATCAACTACAACAACCTTGGCAAAATTGAATAACATGTAAACAATCTGCCAGGAACATTTAGTAGCAAAAGTAGAGCTCGATTGACTCAAGCTATGGCACTCCATAATTGCAAACAAGGGCATGGATGGATATAGCAAGACATTTATAACAAAACATCCTTACTGAAGTATCTCAAAATATGCATGGATCTCTTGGTAGCATCAAGTTAACATGGCATCAAAATATCAGCTAAACAGGGCTGAAATCAGCAACATCAAGACACCTAGTTTGCATGCTTGTGCTAGTCACCACAGAGATCACAAAAATACATAGCAAGCACCACTGGAAAGATGGCATGGCATATTATAAACACATGTAGGACTCAAGTTCATAGGATCCACACATCAATCATGGCAAAAATGACAAAAGTGCAAGTTCTGATAAAAATCAGAAACTAACATCACATAGCACACTTCTAACAGCATTTCGGGCATCAAGATGAGCTCAAATGAAAATGATGCAATGAAATTAAATGATCTACTCTTCGAGACAAACATTTTGACATATTACACGCGCAAAGCGGAGCTACGGATGCAGAGTTACGATGCAATGAAAATGCAACAAAAATGCAACAATTTCGGGGACTTAGTGGAATTTATACCTCCGGGAAAAGTCAACCCGGGATGGAGATATCCGGGACGAGGGGATCCGGGACGAGGCAGAGGCGCGTTTGGTTGGGATCCCGGTGGATCTCGTCCCGATCCACCGGATCCCAACTCCGGCGAGGAGGAACTCCGGCGAGGCGACGGGAGGAGCGGACGGCCGCGGCGGGCCGGATCCGGCGAGCTCAGGGCGGCGGCGGGATCCGGGCCGCCGGGGCGCGCGGCGCCCGAGGCGGAGGGCGCGGGTCGCCGGGCGCGTGAGGCGCGCGGCAACCGGCGAGGCGAGGTGGGCGCCAATGAGGCTCGCCAGCGACGAGAGGCGAGGAGGCGAGATGGCCGGAGGTGGAGGAGGCACGGGCGGCGGCGACTTCAGCTGGGCGGCGGAGGGCGCGCGGCGGGGGAGGACTCGCGGCGCGAAGAGCGCGGTCGGCGGCCGAGATGGCCGGCGGCGGCGAAGCGGCGGCGGCAAGCTGCAAGGCCGGGCGAAGCGGCGCGGGCGGACGGGCCGGGCGGGTTTGCCTGGCCCGCTTCGGGCGGGCGGGGAGGACGGCGGCGCCACGTGGCATGCCCGAATTGCTTCGGCGGCGGCGCTGGGTGTCCGCGGGACGGACATGTCCGGCGCGCGGGACGATTTTAGGATTTCGGGATGGATTTGACCGCGATTTTGGAGGGAAGGTGTTTATATAGGTGGAGGGAGCTAGGAGAGTCCAAATGAGGTGCGGTTTTAGGCCACGCGATCGTGATCGAACGATCGAGAGCATGGAGGGAGTTTGGTGGGTTTTGGCCAGTTTGGAAGGGTGTTGGGCTGCAAGGAGAAGGAGGCTTTTGCGGTTACCGGATAACTGTTGAGTACCAAACGACCTCCAAATGGCACGAAACTTGACAGCGGTTCACGGTGCTATACCAAGGCCGCTTGACAAACCTCGGGCAATTCCGAGACCGTTTAATACCCACACACGAAAAGAGGTAAAAGGGGGCGCCGGGAGACATAGGAGTGCCGGATTGCAAAACGGACAACGGGGAAAATGCTCGGATGCATGAGACGAACACGTATGCAAAATGAAATGCACATGACGACATGATATGAAATGCAGATGATGACATGGCAAAGTGCAACACGCAAGCAAATGACATGGCAACGACGGCGAATAACTGACGGACACCTGGCGCATCGAATCCGGGGCGCTACAACACTCCTCCACTAACAAGAGATCTCGTCCCGAGATCTTAGGACCGAGACGGAAGGGAAAAAGGATGAGGTGAAACAAGAACTGAAAGAAGAAGCAAAGAATCGAGAGCAGTCGAGAAGAAGAGAGGAACGACGAGAATGACGAGAATCGAAAACTCACGGAATCAAATAGACAATGAAGCATTCCGGATAGAACGAGATAAGAAGCGAAAAAGACTGAAAGGATTTAGGCAGCACTCCGGTTAAAACATGGAGGAATAGAACACGAACTTCACAAGATGGGATGACACTTGACGAGATGAACAACACAATGCCAGCGGAAGAATTGGAACAATTGAATGAAAAGAACTTAGAAGTAAGGATTGAACGGAGTTGTCGAGGAAAATCAATAACGAAAGAATAAGATGAGCATTGCGATGATTTAGATGGAGGTTCCGACGAAATGGTCGAGGAAATTTGGACTCCGGAAAAGAAAAGATGAAAAGACTTGGAACTAGAATTTATTCATTACGAACAAACTCCAAAGAAAAAGATTAAACACTTGGATGAAATAAGAATAAGATTTATTGTATGCTTATCCTTCATCAAATTAAATTGATGACCAACAACGGATTTCGCATCTTACTTATTCTTCTTGAAAAGGATTGAGAAGTGACATGTCGCAAACTTGAGAAGCGAAAAAGACTGAAAGGATTTAGGCAGCACTCCGGTTAAAACATGGAGGAATAACTGACGGACACCTGGCGCATCGAATCCGGGGCGTTACACGTGTCCACGGTAAAGGACTTCTGGGTTGCCTATATCAGTTCATAGACAAGTGAAAGTGGATACTCTAAAACTCGCAAGATAAGCATGAGTGCTATGGGTGGCATTCTCGTAGGTAGAAGGGAGCGGATCCATAATGGTGTATTGATTGATGAATATGTGGACTCGTGTGCGCCACCTCAAAAGAGTTACTTGCAGTCGTAGTTCAGGATAGCCACCGAGTCAAAGCTGGCTTGCTGCTGTTAAACTCCACCACCCCCTTTGTCGATACCGATGCATATGTAGTTAGTTCTGATGTAAGTCTTGCTGGTTACATTTGTACTCACGTTTGCCGATTTTATGTTTTTGCAGAGAGACTTCGGTCTCGCTAGTAGTTCCGCGTGGACTTCGACGTTTAGCTTGATACCTCAGCTACGATCTTGTGCCCTCGGCAAGATCTGGTAGATAGTCAGGCTTCTAAGCCTTTTTCATTTGTAGATGTCTCACTCGGACATGTTATGCTTCCGCATGTGCTTTGATTTGTATGTTTCAATGTTGGGTCATGAGACCCATGTTTGTAATATCTCGCCCTCGGAGCCTAATGAATAAATACTTGAGTCGAGAGTTATGTTGTGATGCCATGTTGTATTTACACATATCGAGCATATTGTGTGTATGATTGAAATGCTTGGTATGTGTGGGATCCGACAACCTAGTTGTTTATCCTTAGTAGCCTCTCTTATGGGGAAATGTAGTCTTGTGCTTCCACGAGCCATAGTAGTCCGCTACAGCCCAGTTCACGAGTCCTGCTAGCCCAAAGACTACCGCTCCGAACACTTGATCGGCGGCATGTGATTCACTTGCTCTGTGTCTGTCCTTCGGGGAAATGTCACGCGGTGACATCCGGAGTCCTGCCTAGCCTGCTACAACCCGGGTTCCCGGAGTCCTGTTAGCCCAATGCTACAGCCCGGATTCACAAGCTGCTGACCGACATGCTCGATGTTGATTCATGTATGCTTGTCCCTATAAGTTAGTGCCACTTTGGGTTCACGACTAGTCATGTCGGCCCGGGTTCTCTGTCATATGGATGCTAGCGACACTATCATATACGTGAGCCAAAAGGCGCAAACGGTCCTGGGCCATGGTAAGGCGACACCCGTGGGAATACCGTGCGTGAGGCCGCAAAGTGATATGAGGTGTTACCGGCTAGATCGATGTGACTTGAATCGGGTCCCGACAGCTTTGGTATCGAGCTCGATCACTGTGAGGATTACCAAGCCAAAATGGTCGAAGTTGAGTATAGAAATTCTTTAGTTATGTAGGGGAATTGATTGTGGGATGGAACGTAAGGCTCTTTTACTCCTTTACCCTATGGCCTTCTCATCTGAGTCACCCTCTTCTTTTCTACGGGGATTAAGAACTAGGCCTTCTCATCTATCTATCAGGATGACGTGTTACTAATCCATAGACTTATAAGATTGTTGGATTTAAGCCCCAGTGCAGTTCCTACTACTTCTGTGTGTTCATAGTTGGTCTCGGAACCTTGATATTGTGCTTCTGAGTGATTATGCCACCATTTTTGCAGGTTGTCCCAAATCTTTTGAGCATTTGCAGCCGTTATGCTGTCCGAATCATCCCAGGTTTCTAACTACTCTGATGCATTTGCAAATTCCTTCTTCCGTTATCGACGCCCTTTGGGCCAGTTTAACCACACTAATCGGTGAGTTGAGGTACTCTGCCCTCGACATATATGTTGGAGCTATTATTATGACCCTAGGTGTTTTAGGGAGTCACCTAGTAATCTAGCCATGTTTTGTGTTCCCGGTGTGATAATTCTGGCCACCATTCTCGAAAGCATTCCGTTATGCCATTTAGTTAGTAGGCATTCTATTCCTGGGGTTTTGTACCCGAGATTCACCCTACTTACTTCATGATGATAGTGTTTGCTCGTTCCTTTAGGATATTAGTGACCTTGTGATAGTCTTCGAGGTCCGTGGTATTTCCTTCTTCCAAATACCATGAACCATTAAAGCAGAAGTTCTTTGAACCAAAAAACCACAATCAGAGTACTCTTGAGGAGTTCTCCATTCATAATTGTGATTCTGCCAGTCCTACCTCTCTGCATGGGTTATCCGGAAGAAACCTGTTGAACTTGGTTCGACATACTAATCTATGCATCCACAACTCAGAAAGTCATATGTTCCTTGAGTTGACCCTTCTCAGCTGTATTCTGACCCCCGTTTGTCAATTGATAGTCAGGAGTAGTCGTGTATTCGTCATCGATGCCTATTATTCTTGTGGTCTGTCAAGCCATTCTATTCTAGAATGACTGGGAGAAACAAACTCCAGTACCTCATCCATATCTAGGATTGGGTCAAAGCAGTTGTATTCCGCAGATCAAAATGCCAATCCAGCTTTTGATTCTGTTCTACCCTGAAGTATTGCCCTCTTTATGTCAGGAACATCAAGAGAATTGCACCTTCCCTTATGAACTCTTGACGTAGTGATACTTCTCGCCATCATCATTCGCTCCTCGGTTCCGTGTTGTTGCAACCGGAATACCGACAAGTGAACTATGATGTGTGAAATCAATACTCCTAGTAACCCCGTTGCTTGGTAGTTAATGGCCAATAAACTCACTCTTAGCGTGTTGGTTATTGAATTATCATTCTAAGATTGATAGTGCTTCCTAGTCCATATTTCGGGTGCACACTTCGATCAATGATTTAGGATTGTGTAATCCATCACTCTCCTGATCACATCATCTTTCCCTGGAAAGCAAGATTGTTTTCGAGCTTAATAACATATCGGTGGTTCGTGATGTTCCGAATTTCTTCTCGGAAGCATTACCGGGTTGTTCCCTGGCCTTTATGTTGAGTTTGTGATCAAGTTGGTTTTCCAATAAACCACTCTCTCTCCAAGAATCTGTGTTGGATATCCCTGAGCTAGTTGGTTGAGCTAGACAACAACTTGGAGAGCTGGAAGATAAAAGCTTGTCTGACTTAGTTCATTTTAAGGGATATTCTTTTGAGTGTGTGTTGAAGAAAGATGATATCTTCATTGATTGGTCCTCGTGATCAGTTGTTGGATCTATTGTCTTGTCAAAACTTTGATTTGAGTATGGGCTATCATCAAATCAAATCAGAACCAACGGTATTCGTAATGTTGTCTTACTCACGGTTGTCCCTCGGGCATACACCATTATATCTTTTGGTCTGACCAATGCTATCACCGTGTTCACATGATGGTGGAAGTCCAGTGATATGGAAAATTCCGATGAGTTGTTGTTGAACCCATCAGCATCATTTTGTCTCCCCCATGATTCATGCTGAACATCAACCTAGTGTTGAAAATTTTGTAAGCAATGCCTTTGTGCTCCGTTCATGAAGCTTATGCTTGGATGGAAGAAGTGACCTCCTCGAATTCATGTGCATTTGGTGCAAGTTGCCGCCGTGAGTTCGAGAAAGATTGTTTTTGTTCCTCGGGAATCATCCCAAATCAGTCATGCATACGTGCTAAGTATTCTATGGTTTGGTAGATTAACTACCTCCACTCCACTCGTATTCCTAGCACACCAAGCCACTGGTTGATTTGTTCAAAGATAATAAGTTCTAAGTACTAGTCCTGAAGGTACCAGACAGATTTGTACAAGATTTTGTTATCCTCGATGATGGTCCCCCACCAGAACTCGGTAGCGTTTTGTTATAAGACTACTACTTGGTCATGCTTGTCTTGGATAGCGTGTTCACAGGTTTGTAGCAGAACCAGCTCATGTTTTGGAGCTTGCTATCGTAGTTCATTTCCCGAGAATTCCGCAACGTCATCTCGTCGGTTTGTGTTGCAAATTTTCTTTCCCAGACATGATGTCTGAAATATTATGTTACCAACCAGATCTGAATCTCAGGCATATATGATGGTTGGAACTTTTCCAGGATCTATGATGTAGGTCCCGACAGGGTTGATGTTCTGGCCGACGCACCTAGCCGGAGGATCTATCACTATAGTATCTTGATTGGGCAATTTGTCCATTTTCTCCACGAGGATTTCATGCGGCTTATTCTATAAGTTGTTCCTTAGGGATTCTTGTACTCTGGGTTTCCCCGATAAGCTATAACCATTCAAATGGTGGAATCACTCTCGTTGAGTTATTTCCAGTTACCAGAATCATTCCCAGCATTTGCATTTTGTTTCCAACTTGCACCTCAGTAACTACTGTTTAGGATCATCTTCAAAAGTGGTCCTACCATGGGTCCCATCAATTTCCGATGATAAGCAAAATCATCCATTGCGTTGTCTTCAACAAGGTAGTCCACATCATCCATTCTAGTTCGAGTATGTCATTCTTTCGAACTCCTTCAAATGATCGATTGCGATTGCCTTGGGGTGGTATAAAAAGTCTCAATGATATCTATATCAAAAGTAATTCTTTTTGCCACTTAAGGGAATATTTTTGCGGGTCACCTTCCTTAAGATGTCTCGTTATTGTATCATGGCAACTCAACTCCTCGCTACGTGGACAACCGTTCACCACCTTCTTAAGTGTGGAATTGTGTCTACGTAGTGAACCTTCGTCATTTGTTTCTTCCGTCCCTCCTGATGCATGTTTTGCCTCCCAGCTCAAGAGATGTTCCTACATCTCATTCTGTGAGATGATCTTGTGATCATTAAGATGATCCATCATTGTAGAGTTGTCTCTGAACTCGTGTTTGATGAAGATCTCGAAAGCAGAGTTGTCAAGACCAAGATGATGCAAGGAATCGTCGTTCCTAAGATGTGCAAGTTGGATCATGAAGATCATGCTAGTTTCGAGTCCCTTGTGTCTTCATACCTCACGCTTTGAATCTCGGGACGAGATTCTTGTTTAGTGGGGGTGAGTTGTCACATCCCTAGCTTTACCTTGCACTAGGCTAGCACTTGTTTGATGCATCATGTTTAAATTAAATAAACTTGAATTGAGGGAATTCAAAGCCTCAAAATCTTTAAAAGAAGGGCAAGAACCCTTAAAATTTCATTCAAGAATCCAAATGCCCTAAAAATAGTTTGAGAATTCTGGTAAGAGTTAGATACCAAACCAAAATTCTGGAACAATTTTAAGGAACTATTTGGCCTCTAAATTTAAAACAATAGTCTATTTGAATCTGAAAATATATTCAAATATATACGGGATATATTTTCAAATGCTGTGTGATAATTTATGTGCCTCTGGAAAAGTCCATGAAGCAACATAAACATGTTCACAGAAGATTTGTCACTTGTTTGGATTTTTGTTTGAATTCAAACGGTAGCAAATGAATAAAAAAAGAAAACAGAACATAAAACTAAAACAGAGCAGAATCTTACCTGTTTACCTGGCCCAGGAGAGAATCGTCCCAGCCCACCACGGGTGCCGATGTCTTCTTCCACCTCTGCCAGTAGGCAGAGGCGTGTCGCCTGCGCGCGGACTCGCGGCCACCTCCCGCTTCCACCTCCTGCTGCCTCCCTGTCCCCATTCGAGCTCCACGGAGACGCCAGCACCCCCCTGCACCTCTCCCCTCTCTCCCCTGGACCCCCTGCCCCTCCTCTGCTCTCTTCCCGCAACGCCACCATCGCCGACGTCTGCTGCCACCATGGCCAAAGCCATCCCCGAACCTCTCCGACACAACCCCGAGCTCCGACACGACATCGTCGTCCTCCCCGCCAAGCCACATGACGCCGGACGCCATGGAGCGCCTCATCGACGCCATCTTCGTCATCGGCACCGACGGCCGCCGCCGACCGATTCATCGTCACCAAGCCGTCCCCGAGCACGCTGGGATCACCGACGAACTCGTCGTGAGCTCCTGCCCATTCTCCCCCCTTTGTTCTGCTCGTTCCCGTGCCGTAGCACCCTCGTCCGCGAGCTCCGAGCTCCGGCCGCCGCCATGGCCGACAAGCTCCATGCTCCTGCACTCTCCCGCTCGCCCCAGCACCATCAACATGCTCACCGCGTCCCCGGGAAGTAAAAACGCCGCGCCGTTTGCTCCAGCTCTAGCTGAAACCCCGCACCCTCTCGAGGCCGAGCTCCGCCGCTGCTAAACCTCGACGCCGGCAACGTACCTGGCCACCCCAGGACTGCCCGACGCCACCAACCTACGCGCCTCGCTGCGCCAGTTCCAACAAGCCCAGACGCACGACCCCTCGTTGCCGGAGATGGCCAGACGGGCAACTCCGACGTGCCCCGCTTACACCGGCGATTAGCCGCCGGCTAATCCCTGCTTAAGCTGCTAATTAACCCTCCCCGTGCGACTGACATTTGGGCCCCACACCCTAATTAAACCCCGGGTTAAAATAGTCTAGTTTAATTAACCCCCTGTTAACCAGTGTGTCTATGACATGCGGGACCCACTTGTCCGTTTTGACTATGTTGACTTGCCGATGCAAGCCTGACGCGGTGCTGACGTCATAAACACATTTCCTGGTATTTTCTTATTTAGAAACAAATCTGAAAATTCCAGAAAATATCCCAAACTTCTAAAAATCATAGAAATTAATCTATAACTCCAAATGAAATAAATTATATATGAAAAATGATCAGAAAAATCCAATCTATCAATCTGTACCATTTTCATGCATGTTAGAACAACTTTTGTTCACTGTTTAGGTCAAATCAATTAAATGACATTTGAATAATCACATATGGAGTTTGAATTTGAACCTAGGGTTCAAACCAACTCCATTTAACATGTTGCTAGTTGCATTAGCTCAAAACACAACATATTGACATGTCATGATCATGCATCATATTGTGGATTGCATTGATTGTGTTTTCCTTCTCTGTTGCCGGTATTTGTCCCCTCTCGATAGACGTGCCTCTGACGATGAGTTCGATGACACCGATGAAGAGCTATAATATCTTTAGAAGTGCCAGGCAAGCAAAACCCCCTTGTTCATTCCGATACAATCCCACTCCCTCGCTCCTGCTCTCTTTTATTGCATTAGGAGAACAACGATTCATCTGTTACTTGCTGCGGTAGCTGAACCCCTTTATCCTCTGCATGAACTGTCATAGCCACAGTAAATAGATGAAACCCACTAGCATGAGTAGGAGTTGTTTGAGCCCTGATGTGCCTACTCATTCATGCTTGTTTGTAAAGCCTGCTATTGCTTAGAGTTGTGTCAGGTCTGATTCATCCGGGATGAATCGGAGGTGTGTGAACATGTCCTACTGTTGAGAGCTAAGTGTGTGAATGCGATTTGGTAAAGGTAGCGGTGAGAGGCCATGTAGGAGTACATGGTGGGTTGTCTCATTGCAGCCATCCTCAGGAACTGAGTTCTGTGTTTGTAATCCATGAAACAGTTACTACCACGCATTGGGCCCAAAACCAATGAACCCTCTCGACTTATTAACTGCCCTTGCCCTCTGTCTAGGAGTTGCAACTAGTTTCTGGTGTTTGTAGGATATGTGTTGGAGGCCGTGCGTAGCACTGACCCTAGGGGTGGGCTTTGATGCGGTAGATACACCGTGGCCCGGTGTACCCAGCGCCCGTTTGGTGTCTCGGGAACCCTGCAGACATCGTTCGGGGTTGTGAGCGAAACTTCGGCTGGATCTCCTCGCGGATGGAACCCGAATAGGCGATAAACCTGGACTAGAGACTTGTGTGGTTAGTCAGGTCGTGGTTGACTCCCTCGCCAGGCCTCCACTTGAAGGTTGCCGAGATACACGACGTGTACATGGTGGTAAGTGGCGAGAGCGTGTGTGAAGAAGTACACCCCTGTAGGGTTATAAATGATCTATTCGAATAGCCGTGTCCACGGTAAAGGACAACTGGATTGCCTATATCAGTTCATAGACAAGTGAAAGTGGATACTCTAAAACTCGCAAGATAAACATGAGTGCTATTGATGGCGTTCTCGTAGGTAGACGGGAGCGGATCCATAGTGGTGTATTGATTGGTGAATATGTGGACTCGTGTGCGCCACCTCAAAAGAGTTACTTGCAGTCTGTCGGTGTACTAGAGTAGGGGTACCCTAGTATCCCGAACTCGTGCACGGGCAGTTGCAGCACCCCTCGGCAAAGGCTTGCCAGGTGACCGCCAAGGTCCTCCGTGGTTCCTTTGGAGCCATTCAAGAACAAAGTATTTAAGCCAAGGAGACAAGGCCCTGGCAAGAGGAGCTTGCCGGGAAGGCCACTCAAGGCACCTAGAAGACAAGGCCCCGGCAAGAGGAGCTTGCTGGGAAAGCCCGGTGAGCGACAAGCTTCCGGTCGCGACAAGGCAACAACTGCGGCAAGGCGCTTGCCGCGGCAGACTACCACTCCGTTCCTGCGCTCGAGCACATATACCAACGTGTCGCCATGAGACCTTTCCAGGCGCGCGTGGCAAGAGGTTGTGTGGCCAGCGGAGCGCGGTGGCAAGCGGTGCTGACAAGATTGCCATCGTGGCAAGCGGTGGCGCCCCGACGGTCCCTTTCTCGCACTTGTTTGGTCGACTTAGACGGGCATTTAATGCCTTTGTCCCCTGCCGCCGTGGTTAGGTATGATACATCGTACAAGTAGCTGTACCAACCACGACTCCTTTTACGTTTTGCCCTTGTCTACGCTGCCACCTGTCGGAGACCCTTGAGCATATAAAAGGAGGCCCATGCGCAACGAGAAGAGGGGGGTCGGTTCATTCAAACCAGAGAACACTCACGCTTAGGTCTTGTAGCTCTCAGCCCCCGGCAAGAACACAATACAATCGCACAAGCAGCAGAGGAGTATTATCTCTTGGAGAGCTCCGGCTGGGTAAAACTGCTCGTGCTTCCGCCGATCTGCTCTTCGGCGACCTCCGCCCCACCGAACCGAAGGGGCTCGGTCCGCCAGTCCCATAGGTGTTCGTGGGTCGATCAGCTTCCCGACATCTTTGGCGCGCCCGTAGGGCGCCGAGGCTGTGTGAACCTGATCTGGCGTTCACACGAGCTACATCTTCATCATCTTCCTCGACATGCCACCGAAGAAGAAGGCTTCGGCGGCAGCAGAGCCGTCTACGTCGATCCCACCACCACCGGAGCAAATGGGTGGTGGGGTAGACACCGGCGGAAGAACGGGCGTCGGTGAGGGAGCTCATGATGCTGCCAAGTCCAAGGACAAGGCTGCACAAACCTCGACGTCCGTACACGCACCGCGCCCATCTCAGGAGGCGCGAGACCGACAGCGTCATGGTATTCACAGTACCATACGCACGTTGGATCAAGATCGAGCTGGTGGATCCCGAGGCCCTCAAGACCAGCGTGCCCGCCAACATGCTGGCACGAGCGAGGCACGGTCGCATGGACGGATATCTGCCCTTCTAACATAGTTAGAAGTCCGAGCATATCCCGCTCCTCGCACCGTTCGCCACTGCCACCTACCACTCCAGCAGAAGCTTTGGCGAGAGCTCAACTGCTCCTAGATTACCCTCCAACGGCCGACAAGGTCGATGAATGGAGGGCCACCATTCAGAGTCTCATCGGCTTTGCCAACGGCGACACTCCGCGGCAACCAAGTACATCGCTTCCGCGGCAAGACTGCCAAGCACGAGTCGGTGGCGACGAGACCGGTGGAGGTGCAACCACCATGCACTCTCCACCCCGAAGGCCAAGATCGCCGACTCGCCGGATCCACCTCGACAGGACTCCACCGCGTCATCAGATCCACGAGCTCGTCGCGATCAGCGCCAAGTTCTTCACGAACGACAAGAAGAAGACGCCGAACTCGCATCGAAGCGCCAAGAGAAGCGCGCGTCAATCGACCAGCGCCACTGGCCCTCTGTCGACATGCATGCGCCGGGGAACCAGCGATTTGTCAGACGCGTAGGTTGCCCTGCGTTCACTCGTGAGCTGCGGCAAGTCCAAAGGGCCCAGAAGAAGAATTTCAAGCCGATGTACGAGAGAAGTACGACGGCAAGACGCATCCGTCGGAGTTCCTCAGCATCTACACCATTGCGGTGCAAGCTGCCGGGGGGCGAGACGACAAGATCCTGGCCAACTACTTCCCGCTGGTACTCAAGCCCAATGTCAGATCCTGGCTCATGCACTTGCCGGACAACTCCATATCCTCTTGGGTGGATCTATGCCATCAGTTTGTTGGCGCCTTCACAGGCGGCCACAAACCTCATGGCCAAGAGAGCGACCTTCATCTGCTCGCCCAGAAGGAAGGAGAGCCCCTGCGCAAGTTCATTCAGAGATTCAGCCGTGTACAGCACAACATCCCAAATGTCCACCCTGCTGCGGTAATCAGCGCGTTCCATCAGAACATGCGGAACCGCAGGATGCGGGAGGAGATGGCGATGTGCAAGATCAAGGACGTCAGTGAGCTATATGCCCTGGCCGACAAGTGTGCACGTGCTGAGGAAGGGAGGAGACTCCCCAGAGAGAATGTAGGAGCAGAGGTAGGATCTGATAGTGAGGAGGCTGCCCCGGCAAAGAAAATGCGGCGGCGGAGCAACATAATGAAGAAAGGCAGAGATGTGCTAGTTGTCGAGCAGTCCAGCAACGGAGGTGGCGCCAAGAAGGCCAAAGTTGGTAGCTCCGGCAAGGAAGTTGCCGCTGGCACCAACTGCCAGGCTGTGGCGGTCACCGACAAGTAGGACGGCTCCAACAAGCAGTATTTCAAGATCCACCGCACCAAGGGCCATGACCTCCAGAGCTGCAAGAAGGTCGAGCAGCTTGTTGAGCAGCAGAAGGCTGAATACGAGCGACGTGACAAGGAGAAGGCTCAGGAGGGAGCTGGAGGAGCCAGCAAGAAACGTCCAGGCCGAGGAGGACGCCGCGGCAAGGCCAAGCAGCGGCAAGGAGATAGACCTCCTCGCGGCCGCGACAAGGATGAAGATGACGACGACGATGAAGACATGGATGATGATGAGACCGATGAGCAGGAGTTCCAGAAAGCCACAGAGGTCTTGTGCGCTGACGGTGGTGCTTCTCTGCATACTTCACACCGCCAACTCAAACAGTGGATGCGGGAAGTCAATGCGGCAGAACCATCCATCGAGTCACGCAAGCCTCTGAAATGGTCCAGCACGCCTATCATCTTTGATATTGAGGACCACCCTGATCGCATCACTGCGGTCGGGTGCTTGCCGATGTTGGTTTCACCAACTATCCGCAACCTCAAGGTCACTAAGATGCTAGTTGACGGCGGGGCCTGCTTGAACCTGATCTCCTCCGCGGTACTCCAGAAGCTTCAGATCCCCGATGGCGAAGCTTGAAGAGACCGCACATTCCAAGGAATCAATCCGGGAAGGAGCAAGTCAAGGGAAAGATCACGCTGCGGTGACATTCGGCAGCGAAGTTGAACTTCAGGATCGAGAGGGTCACTTTTGACGTTGCTGATTTTCCATTGCCTTACAATGGGATACTTGGCCGCCCAAAGACTCGCCAAATTCATGGCAGCCTCTCACTATGCATACAACTTGTTGAAGATGCCAGGCCGATAAGTGTCATCTCTGTCCTCGGCGACAAGAAGGATGCTCTTATCTGCGCCGACAAGATCTACCGGAAGCAACAGCTGCAACAGATAGCAAGTCACTTGTCACCGAAGCCCCCGGGAAGAAGACCAAGTCCGCAAGAGCTCGATGCCCACTCCGCAAGCGCACCTCTTCGAGTGCTGCGCTACCGTCGAGGACGCACCATCGAGCTCCACCGGCAAGTGTAAGAGGACGATGGCAACTCCACCAAAGACCAAGAAGGTGCCCACCAAGGAGGACGGCACTGGTGGTACCTTCACCATCAGTGCCACTCTTGACCCTAAATAGGAAGGCGCTCGTTGCTTTCTCATGGGCGAACGCCGACGTGTTTGCGTGGCAACCGCCCCGACATCCCCGTGTTCCTGTGAAAGTAATTGAGCACCATCTTGCCGCCTGTCCTCACGCCGCCCGTCAAGCGTAAAGTCGAAAGGTGCGGTGGGCGCCAAGAGTTCATCACGTAAGAGATCAAGAAATTGGAAGTAGCAGGCCTTGTCGAGGAGTGCTCCATCCTCGTGGTTGGCCAATCCTGTAGTCGTGCGTAAGGCAAACGGAAAATGGAGGCTTTGTATCGACTTTACCGATGTTAATAAAGCTTGTCCCAAAGACCCATTTCCCTTGCCGCGCATCAATCAGATTGTTGACTCCACGGCCGGATGCGATTTGCTTTCATTTCTTGATGCATACTCAGGGTACCATCAGATCTTCATGGCAGAAGAGGATGAGGAGAAAACCGCATTCATCACCCCATGTGGCACATATTGTTTCGTACGGATGCCTTTCGGTTTAAAGAATGCTGGTTCAACATTTGCAAGAGTAGTCCATGACGCTTTTGAGCCGCAAATACACAGAAATGTGGAAGCCTACATGGATGACATAGTGGTCAAGAGCAAGGACAAGGCGACTCTGATTCAAGATTTAGACGAGACCTTTGCAAATATGCGCAAGATCAACCTCAAGCTCAACCCCGAGAAGTGTGTGTTTGGAGTCCCTCCGCAAGCTTCTCGGATTCTTCGTGTCTCGGCGGGAATTGAAGCCAATCCCGACAAGATCAAGGCCATTGAGCAGATTGAAGCACCAAAGCGCGTCAAGGATGTACGAAGACTTGCGGTTGCGTAGCTACTCTCAAAGAGGTTTATCTCTAGGTTCTGCTGAAGCGCCTCGCCATTTTCAAAATATTGAAAAGGCAGGTCCAATGAAATGGACTCGAAGCGGAGGCTGCGCTGCAGACTTAAAGAGATACCTGTCCTCCACTCAATACTTGTCGCACCTAAGCCACAAGAGAAGTTGCTGCTATATATAGCGGCAACCAATCAAGTGGTTAGTGCTGCGTTAGTAGCGGAGAGGGAGGCGGATGATGAGCTAGCAACCACGGCAGAGGCATCCAGCGACAAGCAAGGAACTTCACCGCAAGCTCGTCCCAACAAAGATGGGTCTCAAGCAGCGTATGAGAGGATGCGAAAAGGATGGTGCAGCGCCAGTTTACTTTGTCGGTTCCTTCGCAGGGGCTAGGTCAAGGTACTGGTGTGCAGAAATTGCTTTTCGCCTTCTCATGGCCTCGAGAAAGTTGCGCCATTACTTTCAAGCACATGAGATCACAATCGTCACTCGCTTCCGCTGAAGAGGATACTGCAAAATCAAGAGGCAACAGCAGGATTGTCGAGTGGGCATCGGAACTGTCAAGCTTTGGTCTCAAGTTTGAGAGCACCTCAACTATCCAAAGCAGAGCTGCAGGAGTTCATAGCAGAATGGACGCCAACACAGGATGAAGAAATTCGAAACGATCATCCCCGTCAAGGAAGCGAGCAAAGAGTGGCTGATGTACTTTGATGGTGCCTTCTCGCTAAAAGGCGCCGGTGTTTGGCGTGCTGCTTGTCGCACCCACCGGAGAGCACCTCAAGTACATAGTACGATGCACTTTCCCAAGGAGCAAGCAACAAACAATACCGCAGAGTATGAAGGTTTGCTTGCCGGTCTCGAGATCGCGGTAGACCTTGGGATCAAGAAGCTCATTGTCGGGGTGACTCACAGCTTGTCGTCCGCCAAGTGAACAAGGATTATCGAGTCCGCTGATGGAAGCCTATGTTGATGAAGTGAGAAAGCTAGAAGAGCACTTTGACGGCCTACAGATGGAACATGTTCCAAGAGCTCGAACGATATTGCTGATGACTCACAAAGTGCGCCGCCTCAAGTTACTGTGGAACCAGGGATTTTGTGCTCAAGCTGACTCAACCGATCGTAACGCAATCAATCGGACAGAACAAGAAGAGGAAGTTGATTTCTGGTGACTATTTTCCGCAGAGCTTCCTGCCGCCGCTAAGAAGGTCCCCAAGATCAACACCAAGAGTGCTGAGGAGCAGTCTGCTCCGACAAGCCCTAGGGTTTGTTTCGTTGAAGCAGACGCTCCCGACAAGTTTTTCCCCGGCAAGCTTGCCGGGGAAGGTCAAGCTCCGGCTGAGCCGCAGGTTCTTGCCGTAGAAGCGGATGTTCCCGCAGCAACAGATATGCCTTTAGTCCTTGTTGTCGAGCCACAAGCTCCAGCATGGGCACAGCAGATCATCCGTTTCCTTCAGACAGGAGAACTTCCCGAAGAGCAAGAAGAAGCGGAAAGAGTAGCCCGGCAATCAAGTATGTACCAGTTTGTTGACAACACACTGCATGTAAGAAGACTCAACGGTGTGAAATTGAAGTGTATCCACCGGAAGATGGATGAAGCTGTTGGCGAGATACACGGAGGCATATGTGGTCACCACATTGGCGCAAGAGCACTTGCCGCAAAGCTTTCCGCAAGGTTTCTTTGGCCGACAGCCCTCCGTGATGCAATCGCACAAGTAACCAAGTGTGAAGCGTGTCGGCCCATTCCAAGCAAACACACCAGCCAGCTCAAGCTCTCCAGACGATCCCTTTATCCCGGCCATTTTCGGATGGGGCTCGACATCCTGGCCCCTTTCCCGAAGCTGTCGGGGCTTTGAGTACTTGTACGTCGCAATCGACAAGTTCACAAAGTGGCCGGAAGTGGAAGCGATGAGGAAGGTGACAGACAACAAGCATCAAGTTCTTCAGGTCGATTGTTTGCCGCTTCGATTCCTAACAGGATCATCACCGACAACGGCACACAATTCACGAGTCGCACCTTCATGCAGTACGTCCAAGATCATGGCGCCAAGGTCTGCTTTGCTTCTGTTGCTCATCCAAGAAGTAACGGTCAAGCGGAGAGGGCAAATGCTGAAGTGCTGCGTGGGCTCAAGACCGAACTTTCGACAGGCTGCACAAGTGTGGAAGAAACTGGATTGAGGAGCTGCCGGTGGTTCTTTGGTCGATCAGACGACGCCAAATCGAGCCACCGCCGACACACCTTCGCCTAGTCTATGGAGCAGAGGCAGTTCTCCCCACGGAACTCGTGATACGGGTCACCTCGAGTGCTCGCTATGATGAGCTTGAGCAAGAGCAGCTACGACAAGATGACGCGCTGCTCCTTGAGGAGGACCGCTTTCAGTCATTGACGAGCTACTCGATATCAGCAAGCTTTGCGCCGCTACCATAGCCGCAAAGTTAGTGCCAGAAGTCTCGAGGAAGGCGACCTTGTTCTTCAGCGCATTCAGTTTGCCAAGAATTCCAACAAGTTGACGCCAAAGTGGGAAGGTCCTTACCGGGTGAGACGAGTCACTAGGCCTGGCGCTGTCCGCCTTGAGACCGAAGATGGCATTCCGGTGAGCAACTCCTGGAATATTGAGCATCTTCGTAAGTTTTACCCGTAGGGCACGGTTGTCGGAACCTGTTCCGGCAACCACCTTTTGTACAAGTCTTGCCGATGTTGCATGTAATCCTTTGTACAAAGCCGGGCGCAGATCCCGTGCATAAGTAAAGCTCATGTGCTCCGCACAACTTGTCAATTTCATGCTTTCATCATTTTATTGCATGCGTTATCTAACACTTTGTGCAGCACCTACACCCGGTAAGCAATAACGAGCCGCAAAGCTCCATAACTTTATTTTCTCTTCTTTCTCTTTCTCAAAGAAAGGAAGGTTCCCTCGCACACAAGTTAGCCAGGGGGGAAGGAGAAGATAATGGTCTGCACCAAGCGTCGCTCGAAGAGATTTCGACTTACCAGGAAGCAAACGACAAAAAAGCTAAGTTGCCAAAGTTTGAGCAATCGGTTTTTAAATTTTTAAGTTATCTTCCTTGAACGACCGTGCTTTGTATGAAAAACCTGTGCGCGGAGGAACCAACTCGTAGCTAGTTGCGCCCTTACTTTGTTTCGAGTCCGCTCAACAACTTAAGTGAGATGCGACTAGTTGCGACAAGGTTGCTTGTCGGAAGCGGCACCGCCAGCAGGCTGCTGACGTCCCGCACTCAGTGTTCGCGGCAAAGGTGCCTGCGCCGACAAGTTCCCTAAAAGCGTAGGGCAAAAACATACAAAGGAAGGAATCAACTAAAGGAAATAACATTGCAATCACTGCCCAAAATAGAGTTATATTACAAAATAGCTTGTCGCAGCTCTAATAGATTGTTCTCCTAACATGACTAGCAGCGACAAGGACAAGATAAAACGGGCGGCCTAATCTACACGGTCGCCATCAACCCTCTTGATCTTGCTCACCTTGTCCACAATGGGTGCGACAAGGGTCTTGAGCGCCTCCACATCGGCATCCGGCGGCAGGGACTTGAGGACGTTGGTGAGGTTGAGACCTGGATTGCGGAAGGCCACCTTCATCAGCACCTTTTGGAGAGCTCCCGCGCAGATCTGGCGCGACTCCTCGGCCAGCTGCTTTGGGATCTCTTCCCGGAGTCGCTGGAGAGCCATCACCACGCCCTTGAAGAATAAGCTGAGCTTGGCGCTGGGTTGGAGGTGCTCGTCGGAGGAGTACCCGAGATCCACCATCCCCAGCTCCGTCAGCTCCCTATCGATGGCGGCGGCAACATTGACGAGACCCTCGGTCCAGTGCTCCACATTCTCCTCAAGGTGTTCTCAGGCGGCGTAGCACTCTCCAGCGCCTCGTCGACCTTGATCTTCTCCAACAAGGCCACCTCCCGCCTCCTGGCGCCCTCCAAATACTCTGAGTCAAAATAGTCAGCTTCAACTCAAGATCTGCCTTGAGTCCTTGACGGCGCTGAGCTCCTTGCTCCTCTCGGCGAGACGGCCCCGCAGCTCGCCAAGAGTGTAGGCGCCCTTCTCGCGCCATGCTTGAGTGCAGCAAGTTCTCGCCGCTCTTCTTCAGACTGGCCTCCAGCTACGTCACCTTCGCCTCCAGCTCCTTCTTGGCGGCCTCGGCAGCTGCGGCGGCATCCTTGCTTCCTTGATAGCCCCGCCAAATGTCGCTCACAGCGGGCAAGATCTTCTTCATGGCTATCAAGATTGACCTTCCTCTGCGCCAACCCGCCTTCCTGCGCAGACAGCTTCTCAAGAGCAAGCCTTTGTTGCTCTTGACTTCAGCCTTCTCGAGGAGGAAGGCTTTACGCCTCGACGAAGTCGCCCCGCTCCTCCGCCAAGGACCGGAGAGCTTCTCGATTGATGCCCCGGAGCTCCTCCGCGTTTCTCGATGTTCCGCTCCGCCTTCCCGACAAGCGCTTCCGGGATTCCAGCTTGGCTTGTCGGGCGCGGTAGAGCGACAAGAGCTTCCTCAAGAGCCTCCTCCTCGGACTTCGCCACTTGCTTGCTGCTTGGCGCGTCGACCAGCGTCGACCTAGCGGAGGCGAGCAGCTCTTCGTCAAAGATCTCTCCTTCGACCGGCGCCTGGAGCTCGACGCCTGGGAGCTTGATGAAGACGCCATCGCCGCCTTCGATAGGCGCTGGCTGGGGCTCTTCGAGCTCGACGCTGCAGCGATGGCGGAGGGATCGGCGGTCGGCGAAGGCGCTGGCGCCTCGCGCCCTCAGGCCGTCGGTCGATCGCGGACCCTCGCCAGCCTCTCTGGCAGCAGCCTTATGCCTCTTCGCCGACGGACTCATCGGCGCCAGCCTCTTCCTCAATGGCGGCGGCGTCGTCAGTATTGCCGCGCACGTCCTCCTTGCTGGCGACCTCAGTCTCCATCGGCTCTGCGGCGGATGGATCTGACGACCAAAAAAAAGAAAGAACAGTCAAGCAAATGTTCAAAAAGAAAATCAGAATAAGAAGAACACAAGGGAAGTTTTTAAGCAAGGGGGTTACCTGTGCCAGGATCTGCAGCCGTGGTCTCGACCACTGGAGGATCGCTGGTGCTATCCCTTCTCGGAGAACTGCCCCTTGCCGGAGAACGCTCCCTTGCTGGGGGATCCTCCCTTGGCGGTGTAGTCGACGCAGATGGCACGTCGGGAGCGGCTTCCGGGCACTCTTGGTGAGGCTGCTCTGCTCCTACACAAACCAACAAATGATATCACCAAGAAAGAGCACCCATGTACGCCAACAAAGAAAAAGTAAACCATATACTTACGCTGGGGGCTGCAATGGGGGCTGCTTTGTGGAAGAGTTGCCTCGTCCGGCAAGGTGGTCTCGGACGCGCCTCCTGCTGTGGTGGTGGGATCATCCTCGATGACAACCACCAGGACCTTGGCTCTCTTCGACGCTCTCTGGGCCAGCGTCCTGAAAAGGAAAGAGTTCAGAGTGAAGCAAATCAGATACAAGACAAAGCAACAAAATTGAAGAACTACAAGTACAACACGGAGTCTTACTCTTCTTCTTCCTCGCCGGAGCTGAGCGCGAGAGATCACTGCTCGCCCCGGTGCGACGAGGCGGAGGAGTGGGTTCCCTTGACCGCTTGGCGGGAGTAGCAGCCGGTGGCTCGGGAGGCCCGCTCCCAGCTTGCTGCAGCGGCGTGAGGTGCTCCAGCAGCAACAGTGCTTGCCGCGGTGGAGCTGGCGTGCGCGCAGCGGCTATTGGCCCGCCTGCCGCCCGCTTGCCTCCAGCCTTGCGGAGACGCCTTCTTAATGGAGCTGGGGCTCCGCCGCGCAAGCTGCTAGATGGTGGGGAGGAGGCGCCCTCGGCGGGTTCGCTCGACTCGGCTTCAGGTTCGGCAAGCTCCTCCTCGCCGACAAACTCCCTTCACTCGACAAGGCTTGCCGCCTCTGCTGCCTCTGCCTCCTCCACGGTGAACCCGAATTCACCAGCGGCAGCAGCTGCTGCCGCCTCTTCCAGCCTGGTGGCAATGCGCTGCATCTCGTCGTTAGTGGTATCGCGGGTGAGGCCCCTCTGCTCGTCGGGGCGGACCGGCACTTCTACCAGGCTGTCAAAAAATTCTCGCACGACGTCATATGCGGGCTCTTGCCAAGTGGGGACGATTCCATGCGAGTCGCACAATGGCATCATTGCACGGATGCGGTCGAGTGAAGAATTGTTGCACAACGGAACTACGCCCCTCGGCAACCTGAACATTTCGGGATGGTCTGGGTCGGGCTTGAACAGCTCCAACAGCATCGCGTCAAGTTCCAAGACTGTGAAATTGAAATTAAGGCCGGGCCGCAGCCGCATGATATCTGCCGCGTTCTGAAACTCCCAAGCAGGCCTCCTCCTCTCCTGCAAGGGGGCGATGCGGCGGTGAAGGAAATCTGCGCCAACAGTGCCTATGGTGATCCCGGCAAGTCTAAGGCGAAGGATTCGGGTGACTGCAATCTTCAGCCTAGCATCTTCCGGGGCCACATTACTCCAATCGTTGCCGCGCACTATTGGGGTTTGGCGCTGGGCGGTGAAGGGCTGCGGGTTCTCCTCAACAATCTAACACCAATCTGCCCTCCATTCCTCCCACTTGCTGCGGAGCTCTCCCTCCAGATAGGCTTCCTTCTTGCCGATCCCCGAGATCCAAGCGATTCCTCCGGCAAGTGGCTCTCTCTCGACTCGGGCATGAAGAAATGGCGGAAGAGGGCTACGCTTGGGTGGACTCGACAAAATTTTCGCAAAGATGTGCGAAAACTGCCATGGTCGAGGACAGCATTGGGGGTGAAGTCAAGGAGGCGGAACCCGTAGGTGTTCATGATATCGCAGAAAAATTAGAGAAGGGGGCAGAGCCCGCAATAGAAGAACAAAGGCTTGAAGAAAGGGTACCCGGTTGGGGCTAGTTCGAAGCAGCTGCTGGGAGTACCTTCGTGCGCGGATGCGCCGCGTCTCCATCAACCGAAGAGGTAGTAGTTCTCCCTCGGCTCCCTTGCGGCGAGCTGGGGGGGGGGGAAGATGGCCCGCTCCTTTCGCAGCACCGGGAGACCGACGGCGTTGGTGGTACTGTGGCGATGAAGCGGAGCGCTGCTCTCTTCGCATAAGGGAAGAAGGGGGAGCAGCGGAGGTTTTTTCGAGATTGGACAGCAATGGCGAGGTGGGCGAACTGCCTGCTTCCGCTTATAAAGAGGGGGGGCGGACGCCCGCTTTTCGAATAAAGAAACCCCCACGATCTCTCCCACGACGCCGCATTCGACGCGTGCTGCCTGTGGGGCGTGGTGGGTCCGGAGGAGTAACGGCGTAACCCAGGCCGCGCGTGCCCGTGCAGACTGCTTTTGGGCCTGGCCCAACAGCGCTTCGGCACCGTGTGGCCCAGCCCGGGGCTCTGTGCCGGTGTACTAGAGTAGGGTACCCTAGTATCCCGAACTCGCAGCGGGCGAGTTGCAAAGACCCCGCGGCAAAGGCTTGCCAGGTGACCACCAAGGTCCTCCGTGGTTCCTTTGGAGCCATTCAAGAACAAAGTATTTAAGCCAAGCAGACAAGGCCTCGGCAAGAGGAGCTTGCCGGGAAGGCCACTCAAGGCACCTAGAAGACAAGGCCCCGGCAAGAGGAGCTTGCAGGAAAGCCCGGTGAGCGACAAGCTTCCGGACGCGACAAGGCAACAACCGCGGCAAGGCGCTTGCCGCGGCAGACTACCACTCTGTTCCTGCGCTCCAGCACATCTACCAACGTGTCGCCATGAGACCTTTCCAGCGCGTGGGCAAGAGGTGTCGCGCCAGCGAGCACGGTGGCAAGCGGTCTTGACAAGATTGCCATCGTGGCAAGCGGTGGCGTCCCGACGGTCCCTTTCGCCTGTTTGGTCGACTTAGACGGGCATTTAATGCCTTTGTCCCCTGCCGTCAGGGTTAGGTATGATACACTGTACAAGTAGCTGTACCAACCACGACTCCTTTTACGTTTTTGCCCTTGTCTACGTTGCCACCTGTCGGAGACCCCTTGAGCATTATAAAAGGAGGCCCATGCGCAACGTAGAAGAGGGGGGGTCGGTTCATTCGAAACCAGAGAACACTCACGCTAGGTCTTGTAGCTCTCAGCGCTCCCTAGCAAGAACACAATACAATCAGACAAGCAGCTGTAGGAGTATTATCTCTCAAGAGCTCCGGCTGGGTAAAACTGCTCGTGTGCTTCGCCTCGATCTGCTCTTCGTGCGACCTCCGCCCCCCACCGAACCGAAAGGGGCTCGGTCCGCCAGTCCCATAGGTGTTCGTGGGTCAGATCAGGTTCCCCGACACAGTCGTAGTTCAGGATAGCCACCGAGTCAAAGCTGGCTTGCTGCTGTTAAACTCCACCACCACCTTTGTCGATACGGATGCATATGTAGTTAGTTCTAATGTAAGTCTTGCTGGGTACATTTGTACTCACGTTTGCCTATTTTATGTTTTTGCAGAGAGATTTCGGTCTCGCTAGTAGTTCCGCGTGGACTTCGACGTTTAGCTTGATACCTCAGCTACGATCTTGTGCCCTCGGTAGGATCTGGTAGATAGTCAGGCTTCTAAGCCTTTTTCATTTGTAGATGTCTGTACTCAGACATGTTAAGCTTCCGCATGTGCTTTGATTTGTATGCTCTGAATGTTGGGTTATGAGACCCATGTTTGTAATATCTCGCTCCTCGGAGCCTAATGAATAAACACTTGAGTCGTAGAGTTATGTTGTGATGCCACGTTGTATTTACACATATCGAGCATATTGTGTGTATGATTGAAATACTTGGTATGTGTGGGATCGGACAACCTAGTTGTTTATCCTTGGTAGCCTCTCTTATGGGGAAATGTAGTCTTGTGCTTCCATGAGCCATAGTAGTCCGCTTCAGCCAGTTCACCGAGTCCTGCTAGCCCAAAGACTACTGCTCCTAACACTTGATGGCCGGCATGTGATTCACTTTGTTCCTGTGGTTCATCCCTTGAGAAATGTCACGCGTGACATCCGAGTCCTACCTAGCCTGCTATAGCCCGGGTTCCCGGAGTCCTGTTAGCCTAGTGCTATAACCCGGATTCACACGCTGCTGACCGACATGCTCGATGTTGATTCATGTATACCTGTCCCTATAAGTTAGTGCCACTTTGGGTTCACGACTAGTCATGTCGGCCCGGGTTCTCTGTCATATGGATGCTAGCGACACTATCATATACGTGAGCCAAAAGGCGCAAACGGTCCCGGGCCATGGTAAGGCGACACCCGTGGGAATACCGTGCGTGAGGCCGCAAAGTGATATGAGATGTTACCGGCTAGATGGATGTGACTTGGAATCGGGGTCTTAACAAAAGATGCAAAATGTTTGCGATGGCGGCGACATCAAACACGGTTCATATTAGAAAAATGGTTAATCCATAAGAACTATTTGCGATGATGCAGAACAACAGAAACGGATAGCCAGATGTGGGTGTGTGAGATATACGACATATAATTCACTAGGATGAATTGTGTGTGATTAGGTAACACAATGGAAACGGTTCAACTGAACAAGATGTGCGTGATACGCGGCAAACAAGTCCGTAATCAGAAATGTGTGAGAAGACCAATAATAACACAGACGATTGTTGCTTATAAGCCGTGCAATTTGCTCTGTCTATTGAAGAATAACATGTATATATATAACTGAAATAAACATCCAATTACATAAGTGACTATACAGATCATTCACACACACCTCAATAAAACAATTGCACGCATTTAAACTAGGAGAAATGATCGTCTAGTCATCTACTTCTTGTGACGCTCCCGCCACTGCTTTGTGGCTCGATCCCTCATCTGGGGCAGGAAGAAGACACTCCCTCATGTCAACGATCCACATGTACATCTCGTAGCTTGTGCACGCGTCCTTGGTTGCGTACTAGACGTGTTTTTCATTCAGTCTCTCATGCCAGACACTATGCCAGCCGTTCTTGTCCTTCTTGCTCTGATCTATCATCTTCATGTAGTAGGGGTCGACGATGGCCGAGGAGAGGTCAACCAGGAAGTTATGTTTGTTGTTGTCACTGCCCCAGACCTTGTAGTGGTCCTAGATGATGACAAGATTCTGGCATTTCAAGCCCGAAACTTTGAGCGCTTTTAGATCATTGGTGGTGTCCACCGTAGCGAAACTATAGTCGGAGCTGTTGATAAACCTAGAGAAATGCTCTCAAGACCTTGTGGCCAGGTGGTAGTGGTAGATGAGGATGTCATTTCGCACGCACAACTGGGCGACGATAACCTTCTAATCATTCCCGGCACGACCGATGGTGTACCCGAGGTCGAAGCCGACCACTTGGTACTTGTCCTCGGCAAGCAACTTCTCCATGGTTTGGATGGAGCTCTCCACCGAGACCGTCTCGTTCGTGTACACCACCGAGAGGGCCTTCCCCCTCACGTGGGTGTCCACTACGTGATGCAGGATGAACTGCCCGTTGTTGTCATCGTCGGCCTCTGGGAGCGCGACTGGAGCCACGGGGAGCGCCATTGAAACCAGTGGATGTGCTCTCTATATGAGTTGTCGTGGGCGTGCTTATTATGTCGTGTGGCGCGAGATATGAAGGTAAATGGCTGCAGGAATAAATGGGGGCTTGGCGGCCTGGATTCTCGGCGCGTCCCCATGGCAGTTTTTGCAGTGGGTAATTGCATCATCGCGCCGCACCCGGACCATCCGCTTGCACACGAACCTGCGTGATCGTGCGCCGACCCCAAACACTTGCAGCGCACGTGGAGGGATGAGGGAAGAGCACACGGAGGGACGCGAGAGCAGAGCGCGTGCAGCGGGACATGAGCAGAGCACGCCGTAGCCGCAGCTACTTCTTGAGCTTGCGTTGGTTTTTTCCTTGAAGAGGAAAGGGTGATGCAGCAAAGTAGAGTAAGTATTTCCCTCAGTTTTGAGAACCAAGGTATCAATCCAGTAGGAGACAACGCACGAGTCACCGGATACCTACACAAACAAACACCAACTTGCACCCAACGCGATAAAGGGGTTGTCAATCCCATCATGGTTATTTACAAAGTGAGATCTGATAAAGATGGATAAATGGTAAAGTAATATTTTTGGTATTTTTGGTTTATGGAACAAAAAGTAAAAGATTGCAAAGGAAGTAAATAGAGAACTAAAATTCTAGATCGGAAAGTTATATGATATGGAAAATAGACCCAAGGGCCATAGGTTTCACTGGAGGCTTCTCTCAAGATAAAAAAATATTATGGTGGGTGAACAAATTACTGCCGGGCAATTGATAGAAAAGCACAAATTTATGACGATATCTAAGGCAATGATCATGAATATATGCATCATGTGCATATCAAGTAGACCGACTCCTGCCTGCATCTACTACTATTATGCCAGACATCAACCGACTCCTGCCTGCATCTAGAGTATTAAGTTCATAAGAACAGAGTAACGCTTTAAGTAAGATGACATGATGTAGTGGGATAAACTCAAGCAATATGATGAAAACCCCATCCTATTATCCTCGATGGCAACAATACAATATGTGTCGGTTCCCCTTCTGTCACTCGGATCAAGCACCGCAAGATTGAACCCAAAGCTAAGCACTTCTCTCATTGCAAGAAAAACCAATCTAGTTGGCCAAACCAAATCGATAGTTCTAAGAGACCTGCAAATATATCAAATCATGCATATAAGAATTCAGAGAAGATTCAAATAATATTCATAGATAAGCTGATCATAAATCCACAATTCATCGGATCTCGGCACAACACATCGCAAAAAGGTATTACATCGAATAGATCTCCAAGATCATTGAGGAGAACATGGTATTGAGAATCAAAGAGAGAGAAGAAGCCATCTAGCTACTAGCTATGGACCCGTCGGTCTAAGGTAAACTACTCACGCTTCATCAGAGAGGCAATTGTGTTGATGTACAAGCCCTCCATGATCGAATCCCCCTCCGGCAGGATGCCGAAAAAGGCCCCTAGATGGGATCTCACAGGTACAGAAGTTTGCGCGGTGGAAAAGTGTTTTCATGGCTTTCCTTTTAGGGTTTGGAATATTTGATAATATATAGGTGGAAGAAATAGGTCGGTGGAGTCACGAGGGGCCCACAAGGGTGGGGGCACACCCTACCCCATGGGCGCGCCCTCCGTCCTTGTGCGTGCCTCGTGGCTTCCCTGACGTGTACTCCAAGTCCTCTGCATGTCTTATGGTCCAAGAAAATTCATCGCGAAAGTTTCATTCCGTTTGGTATCCCTTTTCTGTGGAACTCTAAAACAAGGAAAAAATATAAACTGGCACTGGGCTCTAGGTTAATAGGTTAGTCCCAAATATAATATAAAATATCATATTAATGCATATAAAACATCCAAAACAGATAATATAATAGCACGGAACAATAAAAAATTATAGATACATTGGAGACGTATCAGCCGCCTCAACCGCAAGCAACCACACGCATAGAGCAGTTGAACACGCAGGAAATGGTCGCCTACAAGCCGGCCGATAGTTGCGTCGCTGCATAGAGAGCGGTCGTGTCCTACTACCTCCGTCTTGGTCTATTAGTCCCCTTTATATTTTGTGCCATACTTTGCCCTTAAATTTAACCAACAAAATGTTAATGCATGTTATACAAATTATATAATTGGAAATTATGTTCAAATACGAATCCAACGATATAATTTTTGGCGACATGCATTCGTATTTTATTAGTTAAATCCTACTTATAAACCAGGACATGGGTATAGTAGGTAATTAAATCACAAACATTTTTTTATTAACCGTATGTGTACGTGGCCTTTTGTCCTCCTCTCGCACGTCTTGTCACCCCGCTGCCGCAGACGGCTTACAACGCAAGCTTGCGTAGTGCGCGGGGGCGTTCTTTTATCCAAACGGTGGCTCGAAGTGGCGCCAATGAATCGTCGGTGAGCCCGTTCCCACGCAAGCTTCCCGCCCGACTTGGCGAAATCCCTCAAAATCCCAATGCTTACCGGCCTACTATATAAACCCTCACGGCCTGCGAGTCCTATGTCGCATTTTCCCCTCCCTCACTGTAGCTTATCTCGTCTGCTTCTCCAACAATCGCCAATGGCACCGGTCCGTCGTCGTCGCTCAACCACTCCGCCGTCATTAGAGGACAGCTCCAGCTGGGAGGCTACACCGCGGCGTGGGCGCAGTCCTCGGTGTAGTGTAGTGCGCGTGGTGTCCCTATTGGGTGTGCGCGGAACACCCACCACACGGTCCGCCACTGCTGCACATCGGCAGCTGTTGCCGGCTGCCGTTGCCGCCACCCCACCATCCGCTGCCATGGCCACCACACCACCATCGAAAGCCAGGGCCATCGCCCGCTCTGCCGCCGCGGCCCGAAGCCGGGAGGTGGTCGTCATGGCCTCCACCCCACTGCCAGCCACCGTGGCCATCAACCGCCCCGCCGCCACGGCCCGAAGGCGGGAGGTGGTGATCGTGGCCACCACCCCATCACCGGCCGCCGTGGCTGCCAGCCCACCATTGACCGCTGGGGTCATCACCCGCTCCGCCACTGCCGCCCAAAGGCAGAAGGCGGAGGTGGAGGCCCGCATGTGCGTCAGCGACCTTGCGCGCTACACCGAGTTCCTGCGGGAGGAGGAGGAGTGCCTCGTCGAGTATGCAAAGAGCCTTACCGCCGCCATGGCCGCAACACAAGCCGCCGCAGAGGCGAGGAATCAGGAGATCTATGAGGAGAACCACCGCTTCGAGAGGGGCCGTGTGGAGCGGCAGAGGGCGTTCGAGGTGAGCGTCGCTGAAGGTGCAGCAGCGACATGCACCGTATTGCAGTTGTCCAGCTCGTCGGTAGGCTCCTCCTCCTCTACCTCTTATTGAGCATGCTCGACAAAGGAGAGGCTGCCGGAAATAGTACAAAGCCCATCTGTAGTAGTAGTATTTAGGGGCTATTTTGTTCAGTTCATCTGACTATAGATGTGGTGAAACTGTACAACATACTTAAAATTAGCTAGTATATATAGTTGAACTAGCTATTTTAGTACATGGTTGGCAACAATTGGGGAAAATTTTGGTCGGTTCAGCTGTCGAGTTGAACGTTTTGTATAAAGAATGACTGCATAATCTATGAATGAAATCTATGCTTAATTACTGAATCTTAGTTGCAAAAATTAGATAGTGCTAGTGATTTTTAGCTGCATATTTTGACAAATCGCAGTGTTACAAGGTTGAGAAATGGCAATGTTAATAGATCAACAAATGAAAATCTTTCCAGTTTGACAAATGGCAATATACCCAATATGACAGGTGCAAATCTTACCAAATTGTCTATACGTGGTTGCACACGGGTCATCCAAAACAACCGTTTGCGTTGAAGGGATGTACAAATCCTTCTCGGCACATTTTCTCTTGGCTTAGCACGGAAGTCTGGCTTTGCATACCATATTCAATCTGAACCGTTTGCATTGAAGAGATGCAAAAATCCTGTGCTATGAATTTTCCCTTGACTTACGGGTGAAGACCAGAGCTCTCACTTTGCATATGGGTGTTCTATCTAAAACTTTTGCGATCAAGAGCTGCACAAATCCTGCTCGGCACATTTTCCCTTGGCTTCCTGGGTAAGCTGTCAGTTTGCATACGGGTGTTCTAACTAAAACGTTTGTGATGAGTGTTTTATATTTAAAAACCATTGACGTTTTTTCAAAAGAAAATCCTTTGATAAGTCTATGCATTAATAGAGAAAAACGCAAGTTTGTTCAAACTATATCTTTCATTCAGTCACACAGCGAATTTATATTCAAATGATCGAGATACAGTATTAAACCAAAAAAACTATTTCCGGTGGCGGCGAAGGCAGTGTGCCATGTCGGCGTTGTCGTTGTCGTCCTCCGGGATGCCGTTGTTGAAGTCTTCAAGGCAGCACATAATGTTCTTCACATGGAAATCAAACATCATGTCATCGCGCGTTCGACGGGCAGGGTGCGGGAGGACGGCAACTAGCGGAGCTGCGAGGTAGCGGTCGATGGCGGCATCCCATGCCGCTGAGGGGGGTGGGGCGCACGGGCAGGTTGCGGAGGGTGCAGACAAACGCACGGGAACCGGCACCGCGGTGGGTGGAGGGGTACGCACGGGCACGGGTGCTGGCACTGGCATGTACATGAGCTCGCGCGGGTCCACAGAGACCTCGCTGACGCCTGTGGCTTCCAGCTCTGTGATAGTGCTCGGCGACCAGCCCATCAATGCTATGGGGATGTTCGCTGGCGCGAGCGCGAGGATGGGTGCTGGGACGGGCGCATGGACAACAACCTCCGCGGCCATCTCGTGTCGGATTCCAGGCTCCGCCGGCCATGGATAGATTCGAACTCTGGGGTGCGTGCGAAGAACTCAACCTCCCTAGTCTACCTACTCATCAATCTCATGGCCTAGCTCAATGAACTAGAAGGAAATGGGACACAACAGTTACCCAGGTTCGGGCCACCTTGCGGTATAAAATCCTACTCCTGCTTTGTGGTGGATTGGCCTCGAGGTGGGCTGAGGATGAACTAGTACAATGGAAGAACAACCTCAGGTGGTGTGTTCTTGAGCTGGTGAGGGAGAGGATGATCTGAATGATCCGGATTTTCCGTCCCCTTCTATGGTGGTGGCTAGCTAGGCCCTATTTATAGTGGCCTTGGTCCTCTTCCCCCAAAATGGAGGCGGGAAGGGATCCCACAATGGACAAATTCGGAGGGAGACAACTAGTACACCTTATCCTGACGAAAGGTGGCCTTCACTTGCAAAGCTTCTGGCCGTGACATCGTGGTGGGATCGGCGATGACCTCCATTCTGCCGTCCTGGCAGTCCTGGTCTTGTTGCATGGAAATGGTAACCTTTGGCTGATTCCTCGGGACTCCGGGCCTGCGCTTGCCTCATTAGCGCGGGTCTAGTGTTGTTGATGCCGAAGGTGGGCCGTACTAGGCCGTCGATGGAGCCACGCCGTGGCCCACAGGCAGGCAACTCTGGGTACCCCCAATGCCAGAACACCGACAGTAGCCCCTGGGCCCAAGGCGCGCTCGGAGTTGGCTTTGAGGCGAAGCCAAAGGGCAAGGTGAAGCGTCGCGGGCCCCAAACCGCCTGCGGCCTAGGTCGGCACATGGCACTTGATGGGACGTTGCATCTCTGCTTCCCCACGTGGCCTCGGCAACCTTCCTGGGCTGACAAAAAGGTTGACGCCTGCCGCCGAGCCTTCATTCCCTCCCCTTCGTCTTGCTCCAGATCCGCTTCTTTCCTTGCTCAGAGTGCCTCCAGCTCTGCCAACTTCTCCCCTGACTTGCCTCCGACAGCGACTGATAATACCCAAGTGCAGGGAGTCATCGTAGCAATTTCCAAAGGTGGAAGTGATTAGTATGGAGTGTCGAACCCACAAGGAGCTAAAGGTAAGATCAATATTCTCTCAAGTCCTATCTGGCACTGATACGATTCTACGTACACCGAACGTTTGCTTCCAACTAGATACGAGAAATAAAACTACGTTGTGGGTATGAAGAGGATAACTTTGCATGATATCGGAGAGCTAAAATATAAAAGTAGGTGTTGTTATCATAAAGTTAGAATATATTACTAAGTATTATAAATAGCGAGTGTGGAATAATGGTGGATAGGTGTGCGGAATTGTCCTAGGCAATTGTTAACAAGACCGATAGTACTCATTGCAATTTCATATGAGGGAGAGGCATAAGCTAACATACATTCTCTACTTGGATCATATGCACTTATGGAACTCTAGCAAGCATTCGCAACTACTAAAGATGATTAAGGTAAAACCCAACCATAGCATTAAAGCATCAAGTCCTCTTTATTCCCATAAGCAACAACCCCTTACTCGGGTTTGTGTTTTTGTCACTCACCAACCCACTATAAGCGAATCATGAATGTATTGCAACACCCTACAGCGGGAATCCCTCATGCTTGCGCGACACGGAGGGCACCATAGGACAGCACCAAAATAAAACATACAACTCGTACCAATCTCGATCATCAATCAACCCAAAGACAAAGGATACCTACTCAAAACATCATAAGATGGCAAAACATCATTGGATCATAATATGTGGCATAAAGCACCATGTTCAAGTAGGGATTACAGTGGGGTGCGGGAGAGTGGACCGCGTAAAAAGATGAGGATGGTGATGTTGATGAAGACGATCACCGCGGCGATGATTCCCCTCCCGATGGCACTCCGCCGCCACCGAGAGAGAGGAGGAGAGGTTCTCTCCCTTGTGCTTCCTCCTCCATGGCCTCCCCCTAGATGGGGAGAGGTTCTCCCTCTGGTCCTTGGCCTTCATGGCGATGATCGCCCCTCCGAGATCCTCCTCGATGGCCTCCGGTGATGATGGCCCCTCCGGGATCCACCTCGATGGCCTCCGGTAATGATGGGCCCCTCCGGCAGGGTGCCAGAGAGGGCATAGATTGATTTCTCGTGCCTACAGAAGCTTGCGGCGGCAGAACTTCCGATCTAGGTTATTCTTTTTGGGGGTTTCTGTATTTATAGGAATTTTTGGCGTTGGTTTCACGTCAGGGGGGTCTCCGAGTCGTCCACAAGGCAGGGGCCCACGCCCAGGGGGGTGGGCGCCCCCCACCCTCGTGGACAGCCCGGGACTCTTCTGGCCCAACTCTTTTGCTCCAGGGGCTTCTTTTGGTCCATAAAAACTCAACAAAAATTGGCACGTCAATTGGACTCCGTTTCGTATTCCTTTTCTGTAATACTGAAAAACAAGGAAAAAACAGAAACTGGCACTGGGCTCTAGGTTAATAGGTTAGTCCCAAAAATCATATAAAATATCATATAAAACATCTAAGATAGATAATATAATAGCATGAATACTTCATAAATGATAGATACGTTGGAGACGTATCAGCATCCCCAAGCTTAATTCCTGCTCGTCCTCGAGTAGGTAAATGATAAAAGAAATAATTTATGAAGTGTGAATGCTAGCAGGTGCACAAGTTTGATCAATGATAATTTCAGTCACCTTTTCTAGCATCATTATATGTCATAACAGTAGCTCATCTCATAAAACTTTTCATCATCAAGTAACAAGCTATTCACTTGTTAAAGTATAGATCATAAACTTTCTTGAAAACTAACAAACAGTGCTCTTAGTCATCAAACAATTGCAATTCATCTTATTTTCAGGAAGGGTCTATGTCAGAGCTTTGATTTAGCAAACTCCACATAGTCAACTATCATTTAATCTTTCGCAATTGCTAACACTCACGTGATATTTATGGGTTCAAAGTTTTAATCGGACACAGAGAAAGATATGGGCTTATAGATTCGCCTCCCAACCTTTTACCTCAAGATCTTTCCAACACAATGTGCTTGCCAAAGGATAAAATGTAAAAAGAAAAGGTGAAGATCACCATGACTCTTGCATAAGGTAGAAGATAAAAGTAAAAGATAGGCCCTTCGCAGACGGAAGCAGAGGTTGTCATGCACTTTTATGGTTGGATGCACAAAATCTTAATGCAAAAGAATGTCACTTTATATTGACTCTTGTGATAGAGACCTTTATTATGCAGTCCGTCGCTTTTATTTCTTCCCTATCAAGTTCGTATAAAGCTTATTTTCTTCGCACTAATAGATCATACATATTTAGAGAGCAATTTTTATTGCATGCACCGATGGCAACTTACTTTAAGGATCTTACTCAATCCATAGGTAAGTATGGTGGACTCTCATGTCAAAACTAGTCTAAGGGATATTCGGAAGCACAAGTAGTATCTCTACTTGGTGCAAAGAATTTGGCTAGCATGAGGGGGAAAGGCAAGCTCAGCATGTTGGATGATCCATGACAACATACTTTATTTCGGATATAAGAAAACATAACCCATTACGTTGTCTTCCTTGTCCAACATCAACCTTTTTGCTTGTCATATTTTAATGAGTGCTCGCAATTACAAAATATGTCCAAGATAGTATATTTATATGTGAAATCTCTCTTCCTTCAATATTCTTTCATGAATTGGTCAAGTGACCAATTCTACGTTTGATAACTTTCAATAAGTTTACTACCTATACTTATTCTGTGTGAAGTCATTACTCCCCATGTTATAAGCATATGAAACATATATAAATTCAGATTCATGATATTCAATTCATTCAACCATTTAATCATAGGATATATATGAAGCATATGAGTAAATGACAAACTACTCCAAAAAGATATGAGTGAAGAACACTGAGTAGTCAAATGATTAATTAGCCATGGGAAGATTATTTTTATTCAAGATTTCAGATCCAATGATTTTATTCAAACAACAAGTAAAATTGAAAATACACTCCAAGCAAAACACATATCATGTGACGAATAAAAATATAGCTCCGAGTAAGGGTATACCGATAGTTTTGAAGACGAAAGAGGGGATGCCTTCCAGGGCATCCCCAAGCTTAGGCGCTTGAGTCATCCTTGAATATTACCTTGGGGTGCCTTGGGCATCCCCAAGCTTAGGGTCTTTCCACTCCTTATTCTCCTCATATCGATATCTCACCCAAAGCTTGAAAACTTCAATCACACAAAACTTAACGGAACTTCGTGAGATAGGTTAGTATGATAAAGAGTAAACCATTCACTTTGGTACTGTCAAAGACAAGGTTAATAATTGTTCTCACACAATGCCTACTATACCATATCATTTATACAATTTATATTGAAAAATATAAGCCATAGAAACTAGAAAACAAGCAAACTATGCAATGAAAACAGAATCTGTCAGAAATAGAACAGTCTGTAATGATCTGAACAGCAACCATACTTCTGCTACTCCAAAAATTATGAGATAAATCGGTGGACGTGAGGAATTTGTCTATTAATCTTCTGCTAAAAGAATCAACTCAAAAGCACTCTTCTGTAAAAAAAATGGTAGCTGATCCCGTGAGCGCAAAGTTTCTGTTTTTTACAGTAAGATCACATTAACTCTCACCCAAGTCTTCCCAAAGGTCTTACTTGGCACTTTATTGAAAAAAAGCTATGAAAGATTACTACAGTATCTTAATCATGTAAAGACAAAAAAACAGTAAGGGTAAATATTGGGTTGTCTCCCAACAAGCGCTTTTCTTTAATGCCTTTTAGCTAGGCATGATGATTTCAATGATGCTCACATAAAAGATAAGAATTGAAACATAAAGAGAGCATCATGAAGAATATGACTAGCACATTTGAATCTAACCAACTTCCTATGCCTAGGGATTTTGTGAACACATAATTTATAGGAACAAGAATCAACTAGCATAGGAAGGCAAAACAAGTATAACTTCAAAACTTTAAGCACATAGAGAGGAAACTTGATATTATTGCAACTCCTACAAGCATATATTCCTCCCTCACAATAATTTTCAGTAGCATCATGAATGAATTAAAAAATATAACCATCACATATAGCATTATTTTCATGATCTACAAGCATATAAATTTTTCTACTCTCCACATAAGCAAAATTCTTCTCATTCGGAATAGCGGGTTCACTAGTTCCTAAAGTTGACACTCTTCCAAACCAGCTTTAGATGATAGTATTATTCATACTACAAAAGATATAAGTTAAGTTCATGGAGCATTCTACAATTAATATATACTAACCAATATCCAAGCTCAAAATATATAAGTGAAGCACACGAAGCATTCTATAAAACCATACTCAAAAGATTTAAGTGAAGCACAAAGAGCAATTCTATAAGATCATACTTAAAAGATATAAGTGCAGCACATGAAGTATTATATAAATCAATGAAGGGATATCTCATACTAGCATGGTTCTTAAAGGAAAAACAAAAACACAAAGGACACAAATCATGTGAAGAAAACAAAAACCAAGGTACACCGATATTTGTTGAAGAAGAAATATGGGATGCCAACCGGGGCATCCGCAAGCTTAGATGCTTGAGTAGACTTTGAAATATTTACTTGGGTGCCTTTGGAATCCCCAAGCTTGAACTCTTGCCTCTCTTTATTCTTCTCATGTTGATAGCTCCTCGATCTTCAAACACTTCATCCACACAAAACTTTAACAAAAACTTTGTGAGATCCGCTAGTGTAATAAAGCAAATCACTACCTTTAGGTACTGTTGAAAACTTATTCCAATTTCATATTAGAACTATATCTACTGTATTCCAACTTCACCATGGTTCATACCCCCCAATACTACCCATAGATTCATCAAAATAAGCGGTCAACACATGGGAAACAGAATCTGTCTAAAACATGACAGTCTGTAGTAATCTGGAAGTTTAGTAAACTTATGTAACTCCAAAAATTATGAAATAAATTTTAAAATTTGAAAAATTTGTACATAAGTAATGATAAAAAAGTTTCAGACCCATTTGACTTTCCAGTAAAAAATTTAAAATAACGCGCTACAGCCAAAGTTTCTGTTTTTTGTCTGCACATAGTAAACAAGCAATCTAATCATCCTAAAACAAAAGCTTGGCACATTATTTTTATAATACAATGGATATATACAAGGGGATAATTATTTACAGAGAAACTTCCATGAAAAATTCTACATTGTTTCCGTGAGCATGAACACAAGTGCTCAAGGTCGACCCTCACTGAGGGAGTCCCGGATTAGGGGGTGTCCGGATAGCCTAACTATCACCGTTGGCTGGACTCTTGGACTATGAAGATACAAGATTGAAGACTTCGTCCCGTGTCCGGATGGCACTTTCCTTGGCTTGGAAGGCAAGCTTGGCGATACGGATATGTAGATCTCCTACCATTGTAACCGACTCTGTGTAACCCTAACCCTATCCGATGTCTATATAAACCGGAGGGTTTTAGTCTGTAGGATGAACAACAATCATACCATAGGCTAGATTCTAGGGTTTAGTCTCTCGGATCTCGTGGTAGATCCACTCTTGTACTACCCATATCATCAATATTAATCAAGCAGGAGTAGGGTTTTACCTCCATCGAGAGGGCCCGAACCTAGGTAAAAACATCGTGTCCCTTGTCTCCTATTACCATCCGCCTAGACGCACAGTTCGGGACCCCCTACCCGAGATCCGCCGGTTTTGACACCGACACTCACTTCTTCAATGCATAACTTTCCAATTACTTCTCTTTTTGGAAAAACCTTTTAGGCAAGGAAGGCAAGTAAACTTTTTTTGTATTTTCATTCTTAATTTTTTTGTATGTTTCATCCACAACTAAACAGAAACAAAAAGGAAAAACAAAATCTACTTAGTGAAGAAAGCAAACAGGCACACACGAGAATATCAACCCCACGCTATTGCTCCCCGGCAACGGCGCTAGAAAAGAGCTAGATAATCCCCAAGTGCAGGGAATCATCGTAGCAATTTCCAAAGGTGGAAGTGATAATTATGGAGTGTCAAACCCACAAGGAGCTAAAGGTAAGATCAATATTCTCTCAAGTCCTATCTGCCACTGATACGACTCTACGTACACCGAACGTTTGCTTCCAACTAGATACGAGAAATAAAACTACGTTGTGGGTATGAAGAGGATAACTTTGCATGATATCGGAGAGCTAAAATATAAAAGTACGTGCTGTTATCATAAATTTAGAATATATTACTAAGTATTATAAATAGCGAGTGCGGAATAATGGTGGATAGGTGTGCAGAATTGTCCTAGGCAATTGTTAACAAGACCGATAGTCGTCATTGCAATTTCATATGAGGGAGAGGCATAAGCTAACATACTTTCTCTACTTGGATCATATGCACTTATGATTAGAACTCTAGCAAGCATCCGCAACTACTAAAGATCATTAAGGTAAAACCCAACCATAGCATTAAAGCATCAAGTCCTCTTTATTCCCATACGCAACAACCCCCTTACTCGGGTTTGTGTTTCAGTCACTCACCAACCCACTATAAGCGAATTATGAACGTATTGCAACACCCTATAGCGGGAATCCTCATGCTTGCGCGACACGGAGGGCACCATAGGACAACACCAAAAAAACATACAACTCATACCAATGTAGATCATCAATCAACCCAAAGACAAAGATATCTACTCAAAACATCATAAGATGGCAACACATCATTGGATCATAATATGTGGCATAAAGAACCATGTTCAAGTAGGGATTATAGTGGGGTGTGGGAGAGTGGACCGCGTAAAAAGATGAGGATGGTGATGTTGATGAAGACGATCACCACGGCGATGATTCCCCTTCTGATGGCACTCCGGCGCCACCGAGAGAGAGGAGGAGAGGTTCTCCCCCTTGTGCTTCCTCCTCCATGGCCTCCCCCCTAGATGGGGAGAGGTTCTCCCTCTGGTCCTTTGCCTTCATGGTGATGATGGCCCCTCCGAGATCCTCCTCTATGGCCTCCGGTGATGATGGCCCCTCCGGGATCCTCCTCCATGGCCTCCGGTGATGATGGGCCCCTCCGGCAGGGTGCCAGAGAGGGCCTAGATTGATTTCTCGTGGCTACAGAGGCTTGTGGCGGCGGAACTTCCGATCTCGGTTATTTTCTGGGGGTTTCTGTATTTATAGGAATTTTTGGCGTTGGTTTCACGTCAGGGGGGCCTTCGAGTCGTCCATGAGGTATGGGCCCACGCCCAGGGGGTGGGCGTGCCCCCCACCCTCGTGGACAGCCCAGGACTCTTCTGGACCAACACTTTTGCTCCAGTGGCTTCTTTTGGTCCATAAAAAATCAACAAAAATTGGCACGTCAATTGGACTCCGTTTGGTATTCCTTTTCTGTAAAACTCAAAAACAAGGAAAAAATAGAAACTGGCACTGGGCTCTAGGTTAATAGGTTAGTCCCAAAAATCATATATAATAGCATATAAAACATATAAGATGGATAATATAATAGAATGAATACTTCATAAATTATAGATACGTTGGAGACGTATCAACGATTGAAAAAGCGACGCCTGCCGCTCCTTCCGCGCGCTCTGCTCTCTCGGTTGAGCCGTCAGTGCATCCACTGTCACTAAGGGGAAGCATCTTGTCGACGTGCTCCCCCTGACGGCGAGCAGCGCCAATGAGGGAGGGAGACGGCGCTCCGGGTCGGCTCAGCCAATCCGGAGACCTTGGGGGAGACCTTCTACCCCTTCTTCCTGCACAACGTCTTTGTTGGGCTTGTCCCCCCATTCGCCAGCTTCTTCTTCGCCATTCTCAATCATTACCAGATCCATGCCCTCCATCTCCACCCCAACTCCATCCTCCTAACATGTCGATCTTCGCCTTCTACTACGAGGCATTTGTGGGGGTGGCACCCTCTGTCGCGCAGTTCCGCCACTTATTCTACCTCTAGTTAGGCAGTGCCCGGTGCTCCGGGTGCGCCTGCTTCATTGCAGCCAATGGCAGCAACGCGATATCGAGGGCCGGGAAGAAGGTGCAGGACTTCCAACACAAGTGGATCTTCATGGACGCCAAGCGCTCCCACGCTTGGTTGGAGCCGTCGACCGCATTGCCGATGAAGCTGGACCGGTGGGCTCATGAGAAGCTCACCGACCCCCGGGTGAAGTAGCCGCTGGAGAAGATGACGACGGACCTGAAGGCGGAGAAGATGACTGAAACCATGATCCTCAGGGAGTTCCTAACGCAGCGCCTTGTTGCTCTCCAGGCGCGCTCGCGCCCTCTGTGGGGCCTCAAGGGCACAGAGGACGAACTCTGGCTGCGCCTAGATGATCTGTTCGACAAGAAGCTGAGCAAGGCCATGCACACCTTGCTCGAGAAGGAGTCAGGCGTCCTCCCAGCGGCATACCTCCGATTTACCACCGTGACGATGCAGAGGAGGTAGCCATCGCTATGCCCATTTTCAACGAGCGGGGGCTCGTGCCGCTGAAGCCTTCCTAGCCCCCTAACTCCCCGATGTTGGTGTCCTCCGGTGAGCGCTTCGAGGAGAAGGAGGATGATGAGGAGGGGGACTCGGAGGCGACCTTGGAGGGGGTAGTGCAGACCTGCCCCCGCGGCAGAGCAATCTCCTCTGTGTCCTCTCCGATGACAATGATGTCGGCGCGTACCTGGTCAAGGGATTGCCGCGTCCCGTCGGGGTCGCCACGAGGTCTAGGTGCACCCCCTTGAGGAAGCCCAAGCAGGGGACCCCGAAGAAGAGCGCGACGGTGTCGCCTTCCCGGGGCGATGCCTCCCGCTTATCGCTGGCCAGCACTAACACAGAGCCAACCGCCAAGACTCGCTCTGCTTCTCGAGGCGCGCGGCTCAGGCTCTGATACGTCTCCAACGTATCTATAATTTTTGATTGTTCCATGCTATTATATTATCCATCTAGGATGTTTTATATGCATTTATATGCTATTTTATATGATTTTTTGGGACTAACCTATTAACCTAGAGCCCAAAGGCGGTTTACTTTTTTCCTTGTTTTTGAGCTTTACAGAAAAAGAATACCAAACGGAGTCCAATTGACGTGCCAAATTTTGATGATTTTTTATGGACCAAAAGAAGCCCCCGGAGTAAAATAGTCGGGCCAGAAGAGTCCGGAGCCGTCCACGAGGGTGGAGGGCACGCCCCCTGCCTCATGGATGACTCGGAGAACCCCCCCTGACGTGAGACCGATGCCATGAATTCCTATAAATACAGAAACCCCCGAAAAGAAACCTAGATCGGGAGTTCCGCCGCCGCAAGCCTCTGTAACCACCAAAAACCAATCGGGACCCTGTTCCGACACCCTGCCGGAGGGGGATCCATCACCGGTGGCGATCTTCATCATCCTGGCACTCTCCTTGACGAGGAGGGAGTAGTTCACCCTCGGGGCTGAGGGTATGTACCAGTAGCTATGTGTTTGATCTCTCTCTCTCTCTCTCTCTCTCTCTCTCTCTCTCTCTCTCGTGTTCTTGATTTGGCACGATCTTGATGTACCGCGAGCTTTGCTATTATAGTTGGATCATATGATGTTTCTCCCCCTCTATCTCTTGCAATAGATTTAGTTTTCCCTTTGAAGTTATCTTATCGGATTGAGTCTTTAAGGATTTTAGAACACTTGATGTATGTCTTGCAGGTGCTTATCTGTGGTGACAATGGGATATTCATGTGATCCACTTGATGTATGTTTTGGTGAGTTCTGTGACCTTGTGAACTTATGCATAGGGGTTGGCACACGTTTTCGTCTTGACTCTTCGGTAGAAACTTTGGGGCACTCTTTAAAGTTCTTTGTGTTGGTTGAATAGATGAATCTGAGATTGTGTGATGCATATCATATAATGACACCCACGGATACTTGAGGTGATATTGGAGTACCTAAGTGACATTAGGGTTTTGGTTGATTTGTGTCTTAAGGTGTTATTCTAGTACGAACTCTAGGATAGATCAAATGAAAAGAATAGCTTCGTGTTATTTTACTATAGACTCTTGAATAGATCAATCAGAAAGGATAACTTTGAGGTGGTTTCCTACTCTACAATAATCTCTTCGTTTGTTCTCCGCTATTAGTGACTTTGGAGTGACTGTTTGTTGCATGTTGAGGGATAGTTATATGAGTTAATTATGTTATCCTTGTTGAGAGAACTTGCACTAGTGAAATTATGAACCCTAGGCCTTGTTTCAACGCATTGCAATACCGTTTTCGCTCACTTTTATCATTAGTTACCTTGCTGTTATTATATTGTCAGATTACAAAAACCTATATCTACCATCCATATTGCACTTGTAGCACCATCTCTTCGTCGAACTAGTGCATCTATGCAATTTACCATTGTATTGGGTGTGTTGGGGACACAAGAGACTCTTTCCTATTTGGTTGCAGGGTTGTCTGAGAGAGACCATCTTCATCCTACGCCTCCCACGGATTGATAAACCTTAGGTCATCCACTTGAGAGAAATTTGCTACTATCCTACAAACCTCTGCACTTGGAGGCCAAACAACGTCTAGAAGAAGAAGTTTGTGTAGTAGACATCAAGCTCTTTTCTGGCACCGTTGCCAGGGAGGTTAGTGCTTGAAGGTATATCTTTAGATCTTGCAATCAAATCTTTTGGTTTCTTGTTTTATCACTAGTTAGTTTATAAAAGAAAACTACAAAAATAAAATGGGATTGATGGTGCCTCAGATGCTTCATCTTTTTAATATCTTTCATGAAAATAAGGATTCCGATAATTGTGCCAAAATGTTAGAAGAAGAATGCAATAAAATGTTTGGCATACAATCTTTGAACGATGAGCATGATTGCAATGTTGTTAGTATGAACCCTTTGAATATCCATAGTACTAATGATGATTGCACTAGTCACGATGAAAATGTCTATTATAAGCATGTCAATTTTTGTGGAGTGCATAGAGTTTGCAAGTACACACCAAATAGGGAAGATAGATTTTGCAAGAGGCATAAGTATTTAGAAACAAAATGGTTGCAATAAAGGCTAGATGTTTGTGCTAAAAATTTAAATTTTCTTAGCCATCCTTGTGAACTTTGCAATGAACGCGGTCATTTAAATATCTAATGCAAATTGTTTCATGATCGAATCGTGTCCAAAAAGTGTGATGACTTGATTTCCCTTGCGCATCATAATGAACTTAGTTTGCTTCTGGGTTAAGAAGAAATGAAACGTATAACTAAGGATATTCCAGAATTTGCCCTTGAGACAGTTCTTGATTTTGATCTAGAGGAAATTTATATGTACTGTGCGGTGAATTGCATTGAAAATCCTTATATAGCCAATTACTTTAAGACAAGAAAACAAATAGAAGATGAAGAGAATACTAATGAAAGGGAAGAGATTTCCCAATATCCTCCTATTCTTTCTTATGATGAATTAGGTAACGAGGAGGAGCCTTCTATTCAACCAATCTAATTAATAAGGAGCTCGAAAAAGAGGATTAAACCTATACTTAATGAGAAGAAGAAAAAGAAAAGAAGGAGAAGCAAAGGTAAAAAGGTATCCCTCCCAAATGATGTTGCTCATATTACTCATTGTGATGATGATAATTGCAATACTATTGGTGCTATCCATACTATTAATGATGAGAGTGATTATGCTTATGATATGAAAAGGCCCAAGCTTGGGGATGCTATGTTTGATGAGAATGACATGTTTGATAATTTATTTGCTACAATTAATGTTTGTCCCAAGCTTGGGGATGCTATGTTTAATGAAGATGATATTTTTAGTCTCCCGAGTTTTGATGAGCAAATTTATTATGATGATAGCATGCCTCCTATTTATGATGACTATTGTGATGATACTTATGCTATAAAAAGTAGTGATGATTATATTTATAAAACTTGTCATGATTATGATTACTCTTTTTCTGAACATTACTCTTTTAATGTGGAAACAATTTATAGTATCTGAGTTTCTTATGATACTCCCACTATTCCGAATGAGAAGAATTTTGCTTATTTGGAGAGTAGTAAATTTTCTATGCTTGTAGATCATGAAAAGAATGCTTTATGTGATATTTATATTGTTGAATTCATTCATGATGCTACTGAAAATTATTATGAGGGAGGAATATATGCTTGTATGAATTGCAATAATACCAAGTTTCCTCTCTATGTGTTGAAAATCTTGAAGTTATGCTTGTTTTGCTTTCCTATGCTAGTTGATTCTTGTTCCCATAAATTGTTTGCTCACAAAATCCCTATGCATAGGAAGTGTGTTAGAATTAAATGTGCTAGTCATATTCTTCATGATGCTCTTTTTATATTTCAAATCTTATCTTTTATGTGAGCATCATTGAAATCATCATGCCTAGCTAGGGGCGTTAAACGTTAGCGCTTGTTGGGAGGCAACCCAAATTTATTTCTGTTCTTTGCTTTTTGCTCCTGTTTAGTAATAAATAATCAATATAGCCTCTGGTTAGATGTGTTTTTATTTTTTAATTAGTGTTTGTGCCAAGTAGAACCAATAGGATCTTCTTGGGTGATAGTTGTTTCATCTTGCTGAAAAAGACAGAAAGTTTGTGCTCACGAAAACAATTGTTAAAATTCACCAGAACGTAATAAAATGCTAATTATTTTTGCATAAGATCAATATACAAATTATCCAGGTTGTCCTAGTTTTTCAGAATTTTTGGAGTTCCAGAAGTATTCGAACAAATCAGATTGCTACAGACTGTTCTGTTTTTGATAGATCCTGTTTTTCGTGTGCTGTTGCTTATTTTGATGAATCTGTGAGTAGTATCGGAGGGTATGAACCATAGAGAAGTTGGAATACATTAGATATTACATCAATATGAATTTAGAATGAGTTCACAACAGTACCAAAAGTGGTGATTTTATTTCTTTACACTAACGGAGCTTACGAGTTTTCTGTTGAGTTTTGTGTTCTGAAGTTTTCAGTTTTGGGTAAAGATTCGATGGACTATGGAATAAGGAGTGGCAAGAGCCTAAGCTTGGGGATTCCCAAGGCACCCCAAGGTAATATTCAAGGACAACCAAGAGCCTAAGCTTGGGGATGCCCCGGATGGCATCCCCTCTTTCGTCTTCTTCATCGGTAACCTTACTTGGAGCTATATTTTTATTCAACACATGATATGAGTTTTGCTTGGAGCATCGTTTTATTTTCTTTTGTTTTGCTTGCTGTTTGAATAAAATACTAAGACCCGAAATTCTTAAATGTTATAGAGTCTTCACATAGTTACATAATTATTTGACTACTCATTGATCTTCACTTATATCTTTCGGAGTAGTTTGTCATTTGCTCTAGTGCTTCACTTATATCTTTTAGAGCACATCGTTGGTTTTATTTAGTAGAAATAGATGAAATCTCATGCTTCACTTATATTATTTTGAGAGTCTTTTAGAACAACATGGTAATTTGCTTTGGCTATAAAATTAGTCCTAATATGATGGGCATCCAAGATGGGTATAATAAAAACTTTCATATAAAGTGCATTGAATACTATGAGAAGTTTGATTCCTTATGATTGTTTTGAATATGAAGATGGTGATATTAGAGTCATGCTAGTTGAGTAGTTGTGAATTTGAGAGATACTTGTGTTAAAGTTTGTGATTCCCGTAGCATGCACGTATGGTGAACAATTATGTGATGAAGTCAGAGCATGATTTATTTTTTGATTGTCTCCCTTATGAGTGGCGGTCGGGGACGAGCGATGGTCTTTTCCTACCAATCTATCCCCCTAGGAGCATGTGCGTAGTACTTCGTTTCGATAACTAATAGATTTTTGCAATAAGTATGTGAGTTCGTTATCACTAATGTTGAGTCCGTGGATTATACGCACTCTCACCCTTCCACCATTGCTAGCCACTCTTGTGTCGCGCAGCTTTCGCCGGTACCATAACACCCACCATTACCTCTCTCAAAAAAGCCACCATACCTACCTATTATGGCATTTCCATAGCCATTCCGAGATATATTGCCATGCAACTTTCAACAGTTCCGTTTATTATGACACGCTTCATCATTGTCATATTGATTTGCATGATCATGTAGGTGACATCGTATTTGTGGCAAAGCCACCTTAATAATTCTTTCATACATGTAACTCTTGATTCATTGCACATCCCGGTACACCGTCGGAGGCATTCACATAGAGTCATATTTTGTTCTAAATATCGAGTTGTAATTCTTGAGTTGTAAGTAAATAAAAGTGTGCTGATCTTCATTATTAGAGAATTGTCCTAGTGAGGAAAGGATGATGAAGACTGTGATTCCCCCACAAGTCTGGATGAGACTCCGGACGAAAAATAAAAAAAGGCCAAAAAAAGAGAAAGGCCTAAATAAAAAAATGAATGAGAGAAAAAGAGAGAAGGGGCAATGCTACCATCCTTTTTCAACACTTGTGCTTCAAACTAGCACCATGATCTTCATGATAGAGAGTCTCCTATGTTGTCACTTTCTTATACTAGTGGGAATTTTCATTATAAGAACTTGGCTTGTATATTCCAATAATGGGCTTCCTCAAAATGCCCTAGGTCTTCGTGAGCAAGCAAGTTGGATGCACGCCCACTTAGTTTCTTTTATTGAGCTTTCATACACTTATAGTTCTGGTGCATCCGTTGCATGGCAATCCCTACTCAATCACATTGATATCTATTATGGGCATCTCCATAGTCATCGATACGCCTAGTTGATGTGAGACCACCTTCCTCTTTTTGTCATGTCCACAACCACCATTCTATTCCATCTATAGTGCTATGTCTATGGCTCACACTCATGTATTGCATGAAAGTTGAAAAGGTTTGAGCACATCAAAAGTATGAAACAATTGCTTGGCTTGTCGTCTAGGTTGTGCATGATTTGAGTATTTTGTGTGATGAAGATGGAGCATAGCCAGACTATATGATTTTGTAGGGATAAGCTTTCTTTGGCCATGTTATTTTGAGAAGACATAATTGCTTTGTTAGTATGCTTGAATTATTTTTTTATGTCAATATTAAACTTTTGTTTTGAATCTTATGGATCTGAATATTGTTGCCACAATAGAGAAGATTACATTGATAAATATGTTAGGTACCATTCCACATCAAAAATTCTGTTTTTATCATTTACCTACTCGAGGACGAGCATGAATTAAGCTTGGGGATGCTTCATACGTCTCCAACATATCTATAATTTTTTATTGTTCCATGCTATTATATTATCCATTTAGGATTTTTATATGCATTTATATGCTATTTTATATGATTTTTGGGACTAACCTATTGACGTAGAGCCTAGTGTCGGTTTCTGTTTTGTCCTTGTTTTTGAGTTCTACAGAAAAGGAATACCAAATGGAGTCCAATTGACGTGCCATTTTTTGATGATTTTTTATGGACCAAAAGAAGCCCCCGGAGTAAAATAGTTGGGCTAGAAGAGTCCCGAGCCGTCCACGAGGGTGGAGGGCGCGCCCCCTGCCTCGTGGACGACTCGAAGACCCCCCCTGATGTGAGACCGACGCCAAAAATTCCTATAATACAGAAACCCCCAAAAAGAAACCTAGATCGGGAGGTCCGCCGCCGCAAGCCTCTATAGCAACCAAAAAACAATCGGGACCCTGTTCCGGCACCCTGCCGAAGGGGGGATCCATCACCTGTGGCCATCTTCATCATCCGGGCGCTCCCCAAGACGAGGAGGGAGTAGTTCACCCTCGGGGCTGAGGGTATGTACCAGTAGCTATGTGTTTGATCTCTCTCTCTCTCTCTCTCTCTCTCTCTCTCTCTCTCTCGTGTTCTTGATTTGGCACGATCTTGATGTACCGCGAGCTTTTCTATTATAGTTGGATCTTATGATGTTTCTCACCCTCTATCTCTTGCAATAGATTGAGTTTTCCCTTTGAATTTATCTTATCAGATTGAGTCTTTAAGGATTTGAGAACACTTGATGTATGTCATGCATGTGCTTATCTGTGGTGACAATGGGATATTCATGTGATCCACTTGATGTATGTTTTGGTGATCAACTTGCGAGTTCTATGACCTTGTGAACTTATGCATAGGGGTTGGCACACGTTTTCGTCTTGACTCTCCGGTAGAAACTTTGGGGCACTATTTGAAGTTCTTTATGTTGGTTGAATAGATTAATCTGAGATTGTGTGATGCATATCGTATAATCATACCCACGGATACTTGAGATGACATTGGAGTATCTTGGTGACATTAGGGTTTTTGTTGATTTGTGTCTTAACGTGTTATTCTAGTACGAACTCTAGGATAGATCGAATGGAAAGAATAGCTTCGTGTTATTTTACTACGGACTCTTGAATAGATCGATCAGAAAGGATAACTTTGAGGTGGTTTCGTACCCTACAATATTCTCTTCGTTTGTTCTCTGCTATTAGTGACTTTCGAGTGACTCTTTGTTGCATGTTGAGGGATAGTTATATGATCTAATTATGTTATCCTTGTTGAGAGAACTTGCACTAGTGAAAGTATGAACCCTAGGCCTAGTTTCAACGCATTGCAATACCGTTTTCGCTCAGTTTTATCATTAGTTACCTTGCTATTTTTATATTTTCAGATTACAAAAACCTATATCTACCATCCATATTGCACTTGTATCACCATCTCTTCGCCGAACTAGTGCACCTATACAATTTACCATTGTATTGGGTGTATTGGGGACACAAGAGACTCTTTGCTATTTGGTTGTAGGGTTGTTTGAGAGAGACCATCATCATCCTACGCCTCCCACGGATTGATAAACCTTAGGTCATCCACTTGAGGGAAATTTGCTACTGTCCTACAAACCTCTGCACTTGGAGGTCCAACAATATCTACAAGAAGAAGGTTGTGTAGTAGACATCATGCCCGGGAAGCTCGGGGCGCGACGCTCATGGGCAGGAAGAGGTCGTACATCGCTGATGACGAGTAAGTGCTTCACCTTGGTTTTTGCTTCCCTCTCTTGACGTAGTGCTCAGACATTCTCCTCTTGATGGCGAGGTTGATGTTGGCGGTGAAGAGGAAGAAGGAGGAGGCCAAGGCTTCAGAGGCCAAGCAGCCTACCTCGGCCGCAGCGACTCCGGGCGGAAAGACGAGGCCGCCTCGCATCCTCCTGCGGCGGGGTTGCCCTCCCGAGGCTTGGGGGCCCAACCTCCATAGAAGACCGCCCCCACGGCCAGGCTGAATCCGGAGGCGCCCATCTCCAGCGCGCCTGCCGGGGTCCGAGGGCTCCGGAGCCCCCGGCTATCCTTACTGATGTTGCTTCGCCAACCTTGGCGCCGGTGCCGCCTCCTCCCCAAGCCGTCATGCAGGTGGACCATGGTTCTTCTGCCGAACCCGGTGCTCTGTAGGAAGCCTTCTCCGTGCTGGACTGGCTCCGGGCTGATCTTCGTGGCGCTGACCGGCGCATGGCGACGGGGCGTCTAGAGCTGGTCTCGGGGTGGCTCCGAGACGACTCGTCCGTCAGGATAGCCTGGGGCCAGGCCGAGGTCGCCGCTGAGGAGGGCAGGAAGGTGGCCAACATGGCCGCAGCTGCTCACGATGCAGCAGCCGCCGAAGAGCTATGGCGGAGGCCGAGTTGAAGGGCCTCCGCGACGAGCAGGAGGCCCGCGCCTGTCAGCTCGAGGAGCAGGAAGAGAAGCTGAAGACCCAATAGGCCGCGCTCACCGACCGCGGTGCTGAGCTAGAGCAGGCAGCCCAGGAATAGGCCACAGAGCGCAGCCGTCTCGAGAAGCTGAAGGAGGAGGTGGAGGCGGCCCAGACGTCCCACACCAAGCTCATCTCCGAGGAGAAGGCCTGGCTGAAGGTGTAGCGACCTGACCTTAGATGGTCAAGTCTCTGTGCATAAGTGTCATCCCTGGATCGGTAATGCTGACACACACAATACTCGAAGGATTTGTAACAGAGTGCAACCACACACTTATTACATCGAATGTCTCAAAAGAGAACTTATTACAATAAATATGGCTTAAGGCCATCTAAATAAATAACAGTGGAAGGTTGGAAGATAAAGTGAGTCCATCAACTCCAACGGCATAGCTGAGTGCACGACAACGACCTAGCGCACCTTACTCTTTGTCTGAAAAGTATGCAACATTATATGTTGCAGCCCGAAAACAGGTCAGCACATGGAATATGCTGGCAAGATAACACAGTAGAGCAATGAACAAGATAAGTGCTATCACTACATGCATATATGGCTGGTGGAAGCTCTACTGGCTACAATGTTTTGCGAAAAGCCAATTTTTTCCTAGAACAAAGGAATGTATTTTATTTAACTATGATGGTAGTTGAACAACATTGAGAAGGTTCCTCCAACTCAATACCAATTAAAAGTAATTATCAACCCAACAAATTAATTTAGAGTGATGAGATCCATATGATAATCCAAGAACCAGATACTCAAGATGTCCATAACCGGGGACACGGCTAACCATATTTAGATTGTACACTCTGCAGAGGTTTGCGCACTTTCCCCACAAGACTCGATCTCCTCCATTGGATTTCTCACACTACATGGTGTTTGAGAAACGGATGACCGAGACACAGTCTTTCAGAAACATTAACTCTTTACTCTGGGTGGATAGTTACACCTACTTTCCCCTACATCTGCTAGCCCACCACTGAAAGAGGTCATGCAACATACTCACTTGCTAGAGCCCATAATAGCTTGTGGCTGCACACGGAAGTTTCTAGCATGAATAATCTTATGATCCCTTTGAGCCTGGGTGTCGAACCATAGGATGATCACACGGGTACCCTGGGATATCATAGGACAACACCGGATTCTCCAGGTGCCCACAAGCAATCCACCCAGATGTGTATTAAAATAGCCACCTTAAGTTAACCATTAATTAGAAATCTGACAACTGTCATGGATCTCTCAAACCAACCATGTCTACGAGCATAGCATAGCAACATAAGCATAACGTAGAAGTAACTCCCAGGGTTTGAAAATAAACAGGGCAATAGGTTCTACCTCATCATCTACTTCCCAACACCACATGTTAATCACATTCTAATCATGCAATGTTCTAGAATTGAAACTAATCCATAAAAACTGGGTATGAAAGGAGTATGATCAATGTGTTACTTGCCTTGCTGACGATCCGGTGGCTTGGATCGGATCAGGAACGGCGGCGGCTCCGGCGAGGCGAGGCGCTGCGGGGTGACGGCGGGTGCGGGTGGGCGTGCGGGCGGCGTGTCGGGCGGCAACGGGCGGGCGGCGCAGGCGACGGCGAGTGGCGCGGGCGGCGGCGCTGCTGCTATTGGCGGCGACGGCTTGGGTGGCGTTGGGGGCGGGGCTGCGGCTTTAAGGAGGGCGGGCCGGCTTGAGGAGGGGCGAACCGAGGCGGCGGCGGCGTCCCAGACTCGGCGAGTCCGGCTCGTGCATACTGGGCGGCCTTGAGGGAAGGCGGCGGCGGTGCCGGGCAGTGAGCTTGCCATTCGGTCCATGAGTTTTTTGAAACAGATTCCGCCGGAAAAATCGAACATTTTATAGATAGAATATTTAGAAGAAAGCGAACATTTTCTTGGCCTAAGGATGCAATTTTGAAAAATGCATATTTTTCTAATTCAAATAAAATAGCAATAAAAATCCGAATAAAATTATTTATTTGATTTTAACATTTTTCCTCTAATATTTCATTTATTTTGGAGAAGTCATATTATCTCCTCTCATATATTTTTAATATGAAATATTTTCGGAGGGAAAATAATTAAAACCAAAACGATCCTTGTTTCAATATTTGAGAAAATTCAAATATGAAAACTGTGAAATCCCCAACTCTCTCCGTGGGTCCTTGAGTTGCTTAGAATTTCGAGGATCGCAAAACTAAATGCAATAAAATATGATATGCATGGATTACCTATGTATAACATGCTAGATTGAATATTTGGGATGTTACAGAAGGCCAAGGAGAAACTCCTTGCCGCGGTTGAGAAGGCGGCCACCATGGGGCGCGAGGCCTTCGTCTCCCTCGAGCAGAGGTCTCGCGTAGCCCTGCGGTCCCTCTACGGGGAGGAGTACAAGAAGGTGCTGGCAACACCGGAGGAGAGCTCCGCCGGACTGCTCCCCAAGCTTGTTACGGCGCCCGAGGGCATCATTGTCGGAGTGGGCCCCATGGTGGAGGGAGAGGCTCGCACGCTTTTTACCTCAGCCATGACGCGCATCTTCAGCCACCTCCATCTTTGGGACTCTAGCGTCGGCCTTGGTGCGTTGCTTGAACCTGTGGATCCTGAGCTCCACGATGTCGCCGCCGAGGCCGTGAAGGAGTAGGTGGAGGCCTTGCTACAGAAGTTCCTCTACGTCGACCCCGCGGCCATGACTGACAAGGACGGCAGCGATGTTGTCGATGACGGGCCTCCCGGGGTGGGCGACGGCGATGTCCAAGGCCGAGGAAGAGGCTCGAAGGCGGCACTCCTCCCCTTTTGAATCCTGCAACATTTATCGTACCTTGTGGAGGCGTAAGAACTCATGCTTTTGTGATTTTAAGAGACAGTACGTTTTGTAATAATTTACTAGGTTTTCGCAATTTTCTTTCCGTTTGCTTTAGTGTTCTGCGTCGGCGGGGCCCGGACCCGCGCATACCTCAGCCGCCATTGGATCATCCGGATCACCAGGACGAGACCAAGGGGTGAGGGTCTACTTGACTAGTGAGGCTCCTGAGTTGCGATGCTCAGGAGTCCCCCTTGCCGTACAGGCAGCCCTCAGGAAGGAGATGCGGGCGTACGTTTTAGCGTTCTGCGTCGGCAGGGCACAGCCCCGCGCAAACCTAAGCCGCCATTGGGTCGTCCCGATCACTAGGACGAGACCAAGGGGTGAGGGGCTACGTGACCATTTAGGCCCTTGGGTTGCGATGCCCAGGGGTCCCCCTTGACGTACGAACAAACCTCCATACTTGTCCTCGCCGATCTCTCGCTCGGGAGGGGCGCGTGAAGACTAGGCCCGAGGGACCTGGTGAGGTGGCGTACGCTAGGTGTGACCTGAGCGCAGCCCACGTGCCTAGCCCCCTTGTGCAACCCTCCCGAGGGGAGAATGACACGGTGAGGCTGAACAGTGAGCCTGATGGCTCTCCTGAGGTTACTGCAGCCGTTAGGCAACCCACAGTTGTTTATTCACCAGCGTGGAGCATGGTGCTTCCGCTCTTGCATGGGCATAGCCGCTCCTCGGCCGTGTCGTCTACCAGCGCGGACCATGGTGCTTCCACTGGTCCATGGGTGGGAGCTCCCTCTGAGGGGAAGCTCCGGGCATGTACAACCTCGCCCTGATACGTGGGTTGCACGACAGGGCTACAGGAGGTGTGTATGGGCACTCGTGAGCCAGTGCGGGACTCACGAGGCCCTACCTCAAGGCGGGTTGCACCTGATTTTGATTTGGAACACATGTGATAGTCCTGTGAGATGGTTAGGCAGCCTGCGCCGAGTGAATCTCCTGAGGTTATCGCATGAGAAGGCCAAACACAAACAACCCCAGGAGGTGACGTGAACGGGGCCGGCCCGCCAGACATAGCTCAGCCGTTGGGTTTGTCGACGCTGCAGGGACGGACCCGAGCATAGAGGCCATGCTCAGTCTTCTCATGCGAAAGTCTTGAAGAAAGACAACTGGCGCACGGCTCCCGTGGCGACGAGGCACAGGGTCGCGTGCCCTAACTTATGCGAGAACAAGGCACCAAGGACCATGGAGGTGACGTGCATGGGAGCTGGTCTGCGAGCCAGAGCTCAGCCACTTGTGTTTGGCGACGCTGCAGGGACGGACCCGAGCACAGACGTCGTGCCAGTCCTTAATCATGAGGCGGTCGTGGGTGGGTTTGCAAGGGCGTAGAACGTTCATGGCGAGGAAGCACCGGACAGATAGGTGATAATCATAAAGCAACTCATGAACAAAGGGGGTAAAGCCAGTTATGATAGATGCAAAGAATGATACATGCCGCAGGGACAGACCCATATGGCTTGGGGATGATGCAGCCCGAGGGGCTCCCCCAACTGAACAAACCAAAAAGTGTCAACTGGCACCGTTGCTGAAGAAAAGTGTTGAAGTAGCTGAAGACGCATGCTGCAGAATTCGCTCCTCACAAGCCGCCCAGGTCTTGAACCTCACGAGGCTCTGGAGGCCTGGGGGGCTTGCGAGTATCCGGCACCACCGAAGTCGCTCCTCACAAGCCGCCCAAGTCTTGAACCTCGCGAGGCTCTGGAGGCCTGGGGGCGCTCCCGAGGATCCGGCACCACCTCCGATAGGATCGTCTGGTGCCTGGCCTCATGAGTCGCCAGGACGCCCTGCATGTGGCGCTGGTGTGTGGCATCCCTATTCAGCAAACCGAAAGGCATGCGAACGTAGCTGTGAGGGGGGCCCTCACACCGACCAATGTGGGACGGCCAGAAGAGCTCCTGAGACGCGACCCTATTGAGCCCTTGGATGCTGACGCGGGCGCACAGCTCACTGTCCTCGCCGGGGCAGGGAGTCGTGCCAGGTGGTGCGGGGCGATGCTCGCCCCGCATAGCTCTTGCCTCCTGAAGCTCCTCGATCGCCTTGGTGATGAACTCCTGAGCGCCTGGCGCCTCGCGCCCTGTGCCCTCCCCATGGAAGCGCGTGCTAAAGCACGCCTACACATGGTGCCCGAACGCCTCCCTCGTGACGTTGGCTAGGTCTGAGGCCTTCCAGAGGAGAGCCCCCAAGCCCAGCCTGAGAGGGGCACCGGGTGTGCCTTCCTATGCGAGAGGGGAAACCGCCCCGTTAGTGGGCGCAGGTCCTGAGGCAGGGCCATCGGCCACCCCATCCTCCCGAGGGCCTCGGTGGAGAAGCTTCTTCTTCTTGGTGACGACCTCAGGAGGATAGACAATGCCTTCATCACCTGGTTCCTCGATGGCCGCAGCCTGGTAGGCGCGCTCAAGGGAGCACACCACGTCCTTCTGATCGCAGGTGACTGTGATGATGCCGCAGCTTCCTGGCATCTTGACGACGTTGTAGCCATGATGAGTCGCGGCCATGAACTTGGCGAGGTCCGGATATCCAAGGATGGCGTTGTACGAGAGGCGAATGTGGGCGACATCAAAGTCGATGAGCTCAGTGCGGTAGTTCTCGCGCTTGCTGAAGGTGACAGGGAGGCGGATTTGCCCTATCGAGGTGGTGGAGCCGTCGGTCATGCCTGAGAAGGGCTTGGTAGGTTGAAGATGGTCGTAGGGCACCTGGATTCGGTCAAACGTCTCGACGGAGATAACATTGAGCCCGCGCCGCCATAGATGAGTATCTTGGTGATGAGGACGTTGTTGATGGTAGGCGAGCAGAGCATCGGGAGGGCACCAGAAGTGGCCGCACACTTGAGCTGGTCAGAAGAGTCGAAGGTGATGGTGTGTACTTGGAGCACCTGAGCGGATGCGTCGCCTCGAGCTTGGGGAGGGCCGCGTTCACCTCACGAGCGAACTGCTTGAATATGCGATGGGAGGCAGGGGCCTGAGCGCCGCCTAGGATGCAAGAGATGGCACGAGGCTCTTGGAAGCCCCCAGCCCCATCATCCCGGTGGTGGTCATCATTCCTTCTTGGCGGTGGTGGCAGCGGAGGAAAGCCAGCACTGCCCCGAGGACGATCCTCGCGAGGAAGATCCCTCCAGGCGCCCTCGCGAGGTTGGCCCTGCCAGCGGTCCTCACGAGGCTGATCGCGCCAGTCCTAGCGGGGGCGCGGTTGTGCCAGCGTCCTCCGCGTCGGCCTCCTCCGCGGTTGTAGCCTCTGTCATTACGCTCTGGGCGGCGACCAAGGCGCCCGTCGCGGATGGCCCTGAGCTCATGGTAGTCATGTTGTGGCTGTGCATGTCGTGGAAGTTGCAGAACGGGCGGCTGCTCTTGGATGACTCCGGCTGGTCGTAGCCGTGCTTCATCTTTGGTTCGGCCGCGAGCACAGCTGGCCCCTTGCGCTTCACATCCTTGGCCTTGGCTTTCTTGTCTTCTGGGTCGGCCTCCGGGAGCTCCAGGAGGGAGAGGCGACCTTCCTCAGCTCTCGCGCATTTGGTAGTCATGTTGAACATCTCCAGAGCCGTGCACAGGTCCTCGTGTATGGCGAGCTCCTCCTTCATCTTGACATCCCAAACGCCATCAGTGAACGCCGAGATGATGGCCTCGTCCAACACCTTGGGAATCTTGAGGCGAACGTTGTTGAAGCACTGTATGTATTTGTGTAGGGTATCTCCCGGTTGCTGCTTGCTGCGCCGCAGGTCACCCGCAGCTGTGGGCAGTCGCGAGTGCCCTGGAAGTTGGCGACGAAGTGCTCTCGCATCTCATCCTAGGAGGAGATCGATCCCGCAGGGAGATTAAGGAGCCACGAGCGTGCACCCTCCTTGAGGGACATGAGGAACCAGTTCACCATAACCTTCTCGTCGCCGTTGGCCGCCTCGATGCTCAGGTCGTAGAGCTACAGGAACTCGGCAAGGTCGGGGGTGCCGTCGTAGCACGGAGGCGGGTCGGGCTTGAACTTCCCCGGCCAGACAACTTTGCGCAGCTTCGGAGTGAATGCGCGGCATCCCACCATTGTCATGGGAACCCGATGTGGAGGTGGGGCCTGATCTTGGCACTCACGCACCACCGCCTCGGGCGGCACACGGTCTTGACGTGGCGGTGCTGGGAGCGCGCGCACATCTCCTTGCAATACAAAAAAAAGACACTTCCATGATGATACGTGTTTTTCACAGTAGGTCACATTTTCTGTCATGCATGTACATCCATGACAAATTTATGACAGAATCAAGATAGTCATACCTGTGTTGTCATAGAAGTGTTCCATGACATTACCAAAAATATCATCACGGAAGTGTCCACTTCCATTACGATAAATCGTGTGTCATAGAAGTGCTTTCTTCAATGGTGACCGACACGTGGCATCCACCGTAACGGGACGCCGATGACCCATTAACAGCCCAGACCAATGGGAATTTTCCGCGTGTAAAATTCTCATTGGCCGGAGGAAACACGTGTCGGCTCAACTTTCGGATAGATGTCATCCACTCATTGGACAGGAGGAGCCTATGATACGTCGACACATGGCACGGCCCAACAGAGGCCCATTCCGGTGAAAAGGCCGGCCCGTTTGACTTGGTCAAAAGGTAACGGGCCGGCCCACGGAAAGCCTGTTAACGGCCTGTTCGTATATAGCCCATTTACGACCCATTACAGCCTATCGGAATTATGCCCAGTAGCTTCATCTTGGCCGTCAAATATGATTCCAGCCCGTTGTAACTTCCGGCCCATGTATGGCCGATGATGTCTTTCGGCCCATATGAGGCCCTTTGTAACTCTCGGCCCGTTAAAAGCCCGAGATGAAACTGGCCCATAATGAACAGTGTATCGCTTTATACCCATTAACGGCCCATTGTTCCGTCAGCCGTTTCCAGCCCGTGTTAACTTTCGGCCTTCTAAGGGCCCATTTATTCTTGGGCTCATTTCTAGAATTCGGTTAGATACGGTCCGTTACTGGCCTGTTTCATTTGTGGGCCAAATACAACCCATGGTTACATTCGGCCCATTTGGGGCCCGTTGGGCTGCTTTCATAGCGTTATCAAATACGGCCTATTAACGGCCCGTTATGGTCCACGAAGAGTACGGTCCATGTCTGGCGAAATGATTATACGCCCCGTAGAAGGCCCATGGATCCTACGGCCCGTAGAAGACTAATGGATCCTACGGCCCGTAGAAGGCCCATGGATCATATGGCGCGTAGAAAGTCCATGGATCCTACGGCCCGTAAAAGGCCCATGGATCCTACGGCCCGTAGAAAGTCCATGGACCCTACGGCCCGTAGAAGACCAATGGATCTTACGGCCCGTAGAAGGCCCATGGATCATACGGCCCTTAGAAAGTCCATGGATCCTATGGCCCGTAGAAGGCCCACGGATCCTATGGCCCGCAGGAGGCCCATGGTTACAATAGTTCATGTGTTGCCATGATTATTGTGGCCTAGTTACCAAAACTAGGTTATTGTGGCCACTAAAAAAACATGAAAAAAGAACTGCAGTGACTACAAGCAAAAACCTAAACAAGACAATAAGGAAATAAATAAGCAAGCAACTAACGATATCCTATTACAGCTATTACACATATTACATCCACTGGGCATCAAAGTTCGCCACTAGTGCAAATATAGGGAACAAAGCAGCATATTACATACACTGGCCGTCAAAATTGGCCACTGGTGCAAATAAACGCAGCAGCAAAACAAGTCCATAACTAAAACAACTTCAGAAGAGCTCAAGAAACGTTATCATGGGTATCCACCATACTGGCAATAAGCTTAGCAAGCTTATTAGCTTTGTCCTGTTTGGCGCTAAAATCCTCCAATGCTTGCTGTTGCACCAGAAAGTATGCATTTGAATGCTCTAGGGACTTCCGCAGTCCTTCCGCTTCTTGTCGCAACACAGTTGATCGATGTCTTTAGCTTGTAGTTGAGACTTAAGAAACTGAACTGATTCTGACAGTGAGTTTGAATAGCTTGTGCAAGCGGTAGTGTCCAGTAACTCGAACAGTAAACCAATACATGACTTTGGGGTTGCCTCACTGTCTTCAAGATAGTTTTCCTTAGCTGTTTTATCTGCTTTGTTGGAGACCAACAAGGATGTCTCACGATCCTGAACCTTATCTGCATTACTTCCTTTATCATTGCTTAATAAGGCACTCTTCCCCAACATTCTGTCACCATTCTAAAAGAAGAAACAAACAGACACATAACAGGTTTAGCATGTACTAGTATATGAAACTCATTTCGGTGAACCAGTTCATTAGTAAGGTGGACAAGATTAAACTACCAAGTCTTCTATTGCCAAGTAGTACATTATAAAAGCATCAAACAAAGATATATCTATATCCTATGGTCACTGCATTGTCTTGCCAAATCAAAATAGAGACACCGTTCAAATCATATCAGTTTAAGAGAAAGCAGCACTGGCATAATACAAAGCGTGGGAAACTAAACGGCACAACAAGATTTCAGATGGGTACCACGGGTCTACATGTACAACAACACTATTGGGCCTGTTATGATGCTAGTAATGTGCATGATATGAGAAGTCAACTGTATACACAATTGAAATTGAAAGCAACAGAGCTATTTATAAGAGCAAACCTGTTAAAGAAACATGCGTAAACATACCTGTTGTGCCATTGGAGTTTCCATTGGATAGTTCAATTTAAAAATAAGTTTGTATGAGTAAATACAGTGATACAAGAGCAAAGCAGTATGCACGATTACAATGGAATCTTAAATGAGAACCGTTGTTCTTCAAGTTTAAGCACTTGTTCTACATGAAAAGAGTACAGTAAGACGCAAACATATAGTACTTTAAATAAAATGAGCTCATAGACCTTACCACATTCTTGGTTCGGGACCAGTAAAGAACAAGGCGTTCCCACTCATCATCCAGTAAATGTGTCTTAGGAGAGCGTAAGGGAATCGATGAGTTTCTTTGCCGTGAAATACGTTTTCTTGAGTAATTCGATATCGCCACCAAGCATTCTTGAAGATAGCAGAGGTATTAGCACAGGTTACCTCATCCTGAGTTTCCAAATCGGTCCTTCTCTATAGAGAAAAATGGGAAAATTTCCTGTACTATAACCATCATGGAGGTGGGATGTATGGGACAAAGCAAAGTAATTGCCATGAATAACATTACTTACACATAACTCATGGACAAACACCTGCAACTGGCATTTTCCTTCATCTTCAGTATAAAATTTCCATGATGGGAAGATACGCACATAGGATTTAACAACATCAAATGCGATAGATGCTAAACTATGAATGGCTGGTTGTGCTTCCTCCACAGGAATAGGTGTGCTAACTGGTGGAGTTGGGGTTCACCGTGGTAGTACTGGCGCTTTGGGCACTGGAGCTGCGTTACTAACTGCTCTTGTTTGGGAGCTCTGTGGTGGAGATGGTGCTGTGTCAATAGGAACTAGGTTACTATCTGCTGGGGTTGGGGTTAGATTGGGTGAAGCTGGTTCTCTATCCATCGCAGTAGGGGTAAAATTTGCGAGAGTCTGGGTTATGTGTGGTAGGGCTGGTTCTCGTGCATGTACAACCGGGGTGCTATCTCCACCAAGACCGTGTTTTTACTCCGCTAGATACTGCCATCACCCGCTCCAATTCAGATGGCTGATAAACAGGAAACATAATTGAATGTACACACATTGTATGAGAGACAGATGCAACAGATAGTGTGGAAAAAAGAGGGCATTAAATAATTGACATGTATATTGTTTAACTAAAACGGATAGCATGACATAATTTCACATATATGATGTCTATCTAAACTGGATAGCATAGCATAACATAATTCAAAGATATGATGACTAACTAAATAGGATCGCGTGACATAATTCACATACATGTTATCTAAGTAACCAGGATCACATGATTTAATTGACATATGTGATTTATATGCTAAGCGGAGGGCATTCGCATATACGATGTCTGAGCTAAGAACATGGTGTTGAATATTGTGTATATGATGTCTAAACTATGCAATGCAAGACACCATATGCATGATATGAGTAGTAGAACCGTGCCAAGTTAGAGCATACACCTCGGTGGGGGAATAGGACTGGTCATCTATGTCTGAATCCATCTCTGAGGAGCTACCGGGATCCAGCAAGAGATCTGCTTCGACAGGTAGCACTATCTACTCTGAAGGCCTTGTTTTCACTCCAGATTTTTCCATCACCCACTCAAATGGCTGATTCACAGGAAGAGTAGTTTAATGTACAAACATTGTCGACAAATGGAAATTTAATGAAGAAAAGGATGGGCTAGATATCATTCAAATATATGATGAGTTAAACAGGATGGCGTTGCACATTTCACATATATTATGTCTGGCTAAAAGACATGAGACTGCATAATTCCCATATATGATATTGAAACTAAACAGGTGTCATTACAGAACATGTCTAAACTAAGCAGATGACATATATGATGTCAAAAGTAGGCACTCCAAGGCAACATATGCATGATATGACTAACATCATCATGCCAAGTTAGAGCAAACAACTTTGGGGGGTAAATAGGAGTGGTCAGCTGCGTTTGGATCCGCCTCAGAACAGATATCTTCCTTTGGATTACAATCTAGAGAGGGGGGGAGAGTATGCCATTGAACCCACCATGGAGCGATGTCTGCATGACATTGTATTGCCACGCAAAACTCTTCTCTTTTTATCAACATGTTCAACATGACTGTGTACAATATCTTACATGCATACAGAAAAAATATAGTGAGATTATGTAAGGAGAGCATGCAGAAATCTAGAGTAATGGTAACAACCAGTGGATGGATCCAAAAATAATAATAGCAGGCTGATGATTGCTTTAATTTGATAAAAACAGATGATGATTGCTTTACTATTTGTTTCCCACCCAAGATGAACAACATAGGCATACCCTAGGTGAACCAGATATTAGACAGAGATACTATTCATTGCTGCCTCAATATGTGCCCCACAGCTAATTTAGAACTCAAGTTTGAACATCAATTTGGACCTGACTTGGAGTCTAAGAGGTTAACATGACAATAAAGTAGCAGGTAATATTAAGCAATGTATAACATAAGCAGAAACAAAAGAGTGCGACCTCTCTTGTGGACCCGTGTACTCCTCAGGTTCATCTGCTGAGTCGATGATGGTGATGCTGTTGCGGTGGGTGCCGGCGGCAGGGAAGGAGATCTGAGGCGGCGAAAGACAATCAGGAGTCGTGATGTCTGGTTTGGTGGATGCTTCTGTCGATGGAGCATCTCAGGTGAGGTGGACGATGTCGTGGCAGGAGCAGGACAAACCACACAAAGTTTTTTCGACTCCTACCTGTAACTGACGTAATTCTTTAAGGGCTCATTTGGCTTGCATGATTCTAAAAATGCAAGTATAGGAGGAAAAACACCGGAATAGGATAGGAATGCACATGGGAAACAGAGCATTTGTGAACACAGGATTTCTGTCAAGTTGAGTGTTTGGTTCACAGGAAAAGGAGGAGCAGAGGAATGCAAAGAAACATGGCCAAAATAAAGTGAAACCATATGAAAGTGTGTACAGTTAGAATGTTATTCTGCCACTAATGCACTTGGTCTTGTTTTCATGCATAGGATTTTGAAAAGTAGGTCCAGGTGAATGTTATTCTGCCACTGATGCACTTGGTCTTGTTTTCATGCATAGGATTTTGAAAATGCATGAATAATTGAATAGTAGAGTGCCACAGGAAAATTTCTTATTGCTATGTTTTTCCGTTGAACCACAATATCCCTAATGGATCAACATGAATGTAGAGTAATAAGTGATGCGACAAGTGTACAACCTCTTTGCCGTAGCCATGTCTACCTAACCATCATTGGGTTGGTCGCTAAAGAAGTTGAGGCAGAGGTGGCTATCGGAGGTGTGGAGGAAGATCTGAGGAATCTGTAGACGGCTGATACATTCCATCGTATCAACTTTTCCAAACACTTTTGCCCTTGTTTTGGACTCTAACTTGCATGATTTGAATGGAACTAACCCAGACTGGCGCTATTTTCAGCAGAATTGCCATTGTGTTATTTATGTGCAGAAACAAAAGTTCTCGTAATGACCTGAAACTCCACGTAACTTATTTTTGGAAATAATAAAAATATTGGCGAAAGAATCAAGGCCAGGGGCCCACACCCTGTCCACGAGGGTGGGGGCGCGCCTTCCCCCCTGGGCGTGCCCCCTGCCTCGTGGGCCCCTTGGAGCTCCATCGACCTCAACTCCAACTCCATATATTCTTGTTCGGGGAGAAAAAAAATCAGAGAGAAAGATTCATCGCGTTTTACGATACGGAGCCGCCGCCAAGCCCTAAACTCTCTCGGGAGGACTGATCTAGAGTCTGTTTGGGGCTCCGGAGAGGGGAATCCGTCGCCATCATCATCATCAACCATCCTCCATCACCAATTTCATGATGCTCACCGCCGTGCGTGAGTAATTCCATCATAGGCTTGCTGGACGGTGATGGGTTGGATGAGATTTATCATGTAATCGAGTTAGTTCTGTTAGGGTTTGATGTAGCTATGACTTTTCTATGCTTAATGCTTGTCACTAGGTCCCGAGTGCCATGATTTCAGATCTGAACCTATTATGTTTTCATGAATATATTGATCCTATCTTGCAACTCTATAGTCACCTACTATGTGTTATGATCCGGCAACCCCGATGTGACAATAATCGGGACCACTCCCGGTGATGACCATAGTTTGAGGAGTTCATGTATTCACTATGTGTTAATGCTTTCGTCCGGTACTCTATTAAAAGGAGGCCTTAATATCCCTTAGTTTCCGCTAGGACCCCGCTGCCACGGGAGGGTAGGACAAAAGATGTCATGCAAGTTCTTTTCCATAAGCACGTATGACTATATTCGGAATACATGCCTACATTACATTGAGGAATTGGAGCTTGTTCTGTGTCACCCTATGTTATGATTGTTACATGATGAACCGCATATGGCATAATTCTCCATCACCGATCTAATGCCTACGGGCTTTTCACATATTGTTCTTTGCTTATTTACTTTTTCGTTGCTACTGTTACAATCACTACAAAACCCAAAAATATTACTTTTGATACCGTTACCGTTACTTCCATATTACTTTGCTACTAAATACTTTCCTGCAGATACTAAGTTATCCAGGTGTGGTTGAATTGACAACTCAACTTCTAATACTTGAAAATATTCTTTGGCTCCCCTTGTGTCGAATCAATAAATTTGGGTTGAATACTCTACCCTCGAAAACTGTTGCGATCCCCTATACTTGTGGGTTATCAAGACTATTTTCTGGCGCCGTTGCCGGGGAGCATAGCTCTATTCTTTGAGTCACTTGGGATTTATATCTTCTGGTCACTATGAAGAACTTGAAAGACGAGAAACAAAAATTTATCCCTCAACTACGAGGGGAGGTAAGGAACTGCCATCTAGCTCTGCACTTGATTCACCTTCTGTTTTGAGTAAGCTTGCGACACCTAAACCCGCTTCTGCTATTAATTCTGATATGTCGCATGTTGCTGATGATGCCACTTCTGCTATGCATGATACTTATGATGAAACTACTTCTATGCTTGATACTACTGTGCCACTTGGTGAATTTCTTAATGAACAACTTGCTAGGGCTAGAGAGAATGAAATTATTAAAACTGATAATATTGATGAAGGTGATGATGAAGATTCTCCAAATAAATATGAATTGCCTGTTGTGCCTGAGGGCTATGTTATGTGTGAAGAAACTAAAAGAGACTTTCTTGCTTGCAATGATAGAAGTGATCTTAAGAAATTATTAGCTAAGCTGAAACAAAAAACTCTGAATGCTAGAATGAAATATGATCCTGCTTACGCTACTTCACCTATCTTTGTTACTAATAAGGATTATGAATTCTCCATTGATCCTGATATACTTACTTTGGTTGAATCTGATCCTTGTTATGGCTATGAATCTGAAACTGTTGTGGCACATCTTACTAAATTAAATGATATAGCCACCCTGTTCACTAATGACGAAAGAACTCGCTACTTTTACATCCTTAAAATATTTCCGTTCTCATTAAAGGGTGATGCTAAGATATGGTTTAATTCTCTTGATCCTGGTTGTGTGCGTAGTCCCCAGGATATGATTTATTACTTCTCTGCTAAATATTTCCCTGCTCATAAGAAACAAGCTGCTTTAAGGAAATATATAATTTTGTGCAAATTGAAGAAGAGAGTCTCCCACAAGCTTGGGGAGGCTTCTCCAATTACTAATGCTTTGCCTGATCATCCTCTTAAGAAAAATGAAATACTTGATATCTTTTATAATGGACTAAGCGATACTTCCAGAGATTACCTGGATAGTTGTGCTGGTTCTGTTTTCAGGGAAAGAACACCGGATGAAGCTGAAATTCTATTGAATAATATGTTGACCAATAAAAATAATTGGACACTTCCTGAGCCAACTCCTGAGCCTATTCCTAAACCAACTCCGAATAAAAGGAGTGTTCTATTTCTCAGTCCTGAAGATATGCAAGAGGCAAAGAAATCTATGAAAGAAAAGGGTATTAAAGCTGAAGATGTTAAGAATTTACCTCCTATTGAAGAAATACATGGTCTTAATCCATTACCTATTGATGAAACTCATGGTCTTGATAACCCGACACATGTAGTAAAGGTAAATTCTCTCTATATATTTGATGAAGGTGATATTTCTCACTATAAGTCTGCTAGACAATGCTTAGATGAGTTTGACAATTTTATTGTTAAACAAGAGAACTTCAATGCTTATTTTGGCAGACAATTGAAACAAAATTCTTATATGCTTGAACACTTGGGTGATTATATGTCTAGAATTAAAGGTGAACTTAAACTCATTAGTAAACATGCTTCTATGGTTACCACTCAAGTAGAACAAGTACTTAAGGCTCAAAATGATTTGCTCAATGAATTGAATAATAAGAATAATGACTATGCAGTTAGAGTGGCTACTAGAACTGGTAAAATGACTCAGGAACCTTTGTATCCTGAAGGCCATCCTAAGAGAATTGAGCAAGATTCTCAGAGAAATAATATGGATGCACCTAGTCCTTCTAAGAGGAAGAAAAGGAAAAATGATAGGACTTTGCATGCTTCTAGTGAACCTGTTGTAGAACCACCTGAGAATCCAAATGATATTTCTATTTCTGATGTTGAAATACAATCTGGTAACGAACATGAACCTAGTGATAATGTTAATGATGATGTTCATGTTGATGCTCAACCTAGCAATGATAATGATGTAGAAATTGAACCTGTTGTTGATGCTCAACGTTATGATAAGAGAGACTTTGTTGCTAGGAAACACGGTAAAGAAAGAGAACCATGGGTTCAGAAACCCATGCCTTTTCCTCCCAAACCATCCAAGAAAAAGGATGATGAGGATTTTGAGCGCTTTGCTGAAATGATTAGAGCTATCTTTTTGCGTATGTGTTTGACTAATATGCTCAAAATCAATCCTTATGCTAAATATATGAAAGAAATTGTTACTAATAAAATAAAGATACCTGAAGCTGAAATTTCCACCATGCTTGCTAATTATACTTTTAAGGGTGGAATGCCTAAGAAGTTAGGAGATCCAGGAGTACCCACTATACCATGCTCCATTAAAAGAAACTATGTTAAAACTGCTTTATGTGATCTTGGAGCCGGTGTTAGTGTTATGCCTCTCTCTTTATATCATAGACTTGATTTGAATAAGTTGACACCTACTGAAATATCTTCGCAAATGGCTGATAAATCCTTTGCTATACACAGCCGGTATTTGTGAGGATGTGCTGTTGTGGTTGCAAGCGTTACTATTTTAACGGACTTTGTTATTCTTGATATTCCCGAGGACGATAGTATGTCTATTATTCTTGGAAGACCTTTTTTGAATATTGCAGGGGCTGTTATTGATTGCAACAAAGGCAATGTCACTTTTCATGTTAATGGTAATGAGCATACGGTACACTTTCCGAGGAAACAACCTCAAGTCCACAGTATAATTCTATTGGAAAAATTCCATCGATTATTTTTGGAGGCTTTGAATTTCCTCTTCCTACTGTCAAGAAGAAATATGATATTCTTATTATCGGGGATGTGCATATCCCCGTTGAGGTAACATAGTGTTATTCGAAATTTCTCTGGTTTCATGCGATTCGGAATGAGTTTGTTAACAAGACCTGATCATCCTTGTTAGTGGATTCATTTTGATGAGCATGAGATGGATGAAGTTAGAAAGCACAACCTTCTGTACCTTCCTTCTACTTTCTGTTATTTAGTTGAAATAAAGTAAAAATAGTATTTTTCTATCAGTTTTCTGAATTATCCGTGCAATATAAAATACCCTGAAAATAAAAGTTCTCCAATGCCCTGCCAATTTAATATGATTTTTTCTGAAATATTTGAGAATATCTGGCACTGAGAACACAACAGGGGGAGCTGGCACCTGGCCAAGAGGGTCCAGGTTGCGCCAACCCCCCTGGGCGCGCCCCCGTGCCTCGTGGGCCCATGGTGGCCCCCTCCACTTATTCCTGCAAGCACACACTCCATCTTCCTCCCAAAAAAATCACCATCCAGCTCAAGCACGAGTTCTAGCTCATTTTGCTGTGATTTTCGATCTCCTTGCTCAGAGCACCTCTCACAAAACTGCTTTGGGGGATTGTTCCTTGGTATGTGACTCCTCCATTGATCCAATTAGTTTTTGTTCTAGTTATTTATTCATTGCAAATTTGTGTTGCCTAGGTGACCATGTTCTTGAGCTTGCATGTCAAATTTATATGGTTCCAAGTAGTTCTAATGCATGATATAGGCTCTAGGCATTTGTAGGAGTAGTTGTTATCATTTTTTCTTGAGTTTGGTTTAGTTTTATTTGAATTACTAAAACTTTCAGAAATTTTTTAGAGAAAAAAATATGCTTAGGAAAATGTACCAAGGTGGTTCTTCAAGGAAACAAGGACCCAGGCTTGCAATGCGTGATGCGGATGATGAGCCACCAAGGGACGCTCCCGTGCGGCCTTGTGAATGGCCTTTAGAAGACTTCATGGATCAAGCTGGAATTAAGGAAGAATTTAACGCATACTTGCGTAACGCTGATCTTGAGAGCTTCGAGGCAGAAAAGTGCCACCAGTACCACTATCTCACTAGCTCCTTTGTGAGGAGGTTTGAATTTTCATCTTCACGCAATTCTCAAACCGTCCTCTTTGATCTTTATGAAAATTCTTATACTATGGACTTAGAGGATTTTACCACTGCTTTCAAACTCCACAATGGGATAGTACTAGTGAACCTCGCAGATCTGAATTTAAAGATTTTCTTGCTAGTATAACTGTGGGGGAATCTAGAGATATAGCACAAGCTACCATAGGGAGCATTAATTTTCCTGCTATACACTATTTTGCTCTCTTCATAGGTAGGTGCATAAATGGTAAGGATGAAGCATGTAACATGTGTGTCCCTGACCTCAGTATTCTTAGGAGTCCTGTGTTAGGATATAAACATTATAATTTGGGAGCCATTGTTGCACGTAGGTTGCATCATAATAGATTTAATGGAGATTTCTTTGGTGGAATTTATGCAACCCGTATAGCTAATTTTCTCGGGGTAGCCATACGTGAGGATGATATTGAGTTGCCTCCTGCTTATTTGGATTATGAGGCTATGGTTCGTCATCATTTTATTGAGAGGAACGATCAGTTCCTCTAGTACCGACTAATCTTTGATAGACGACACACCTATCATGTCGCTCTCCCTGCTTCTACCTTCTTTGACTTTCAGGCAAAGAGGAGATATTACATAACCAGAGAGGAGGCAGATGAGTATAAGAGGGGGGCTGAGATAGCTCGCCTCCAAGCTGTAGCCCACGATGCAATGACTGCTGCATCTCAGTACGACCCCAACTACAACTTTGGATATCCGCCAGGCCATCCGTGGCCATAGACCAACTTAGGCCAAAAGCCTAAGCTTGGGGGAGTACGTATCTCTCACCGACATTACATTTATGTTCACACACTAATTGCTAGATGTCGGTGCTCATACTTTTTCACTGTAATATCCATGCTAGTTTATTTTCCTTTTTATGCTTTCTTCTTGTGTGTTTGAAAAACCTTAAGAAAACTAAAAAAATTAGTAATAGCTTTTAGGTAGTTTACTTTCTTGGTGTAGTAGTAATAATTAAAACAAAACTCAAAAAGATTTCTTGTTCTTCTTTTGCTTGTTGGGAGATTTCCCATGTAAATATTTTTATTTCTTGTCTTTTCTTTGGGGTCGATAGGAGAAGACCATGATGAAATTGTTGAAGTGGCTCTTATATGCATTATTGTTGATTTAACCAAGAGCCCATATTGCCTTTTCTTCTCCTGTTTATTGAATGCTCACTGATTCCAGCTTAGTCTAATGCACGTGCACTATTAATATTTTTCACATCATTCGGTCGTGCAAGTGAAAGGCAATAATGACGATATATGATGGACTGATTGAGATGAGAGAAGCTGGTATGAACTCGACCTCTCTTGTTTTTGTAAATATGATTAGTTCATCGTTCCTGATTCAGCTTATTATGAATAAACATGTTTGCAATGACAATTAGAGTATAGTTGCTTATTCCATACTTAATTAGCTAGGAGTTTATAATGGTTTACCTTGCGTGCCAACATGCTATTAAAATGGTTGTGATGTGGTATAGTAGGGTGGTATCCTCCTTTGAATGATTCGAGTGACTTGACTTGGCACATGTTCACGCATGTAGTTGAAATAAATCAACATAGCCTTCACGATATTTATGTTCATGGTGGATTATATCCTACCCATGCTTGCACTCAGTGTTTATTAATTTTAATGCATGTTCATGACTGTTGTCGCTCTCTAGTTGGTCGCTTCCCAGTCTTTTTCTAGCCTTCACTTGTACTAAGCGGGAATACTGCTTGTGCATACAATCCCTTAAACCCCAAAGTTATTCCATACGAGTCCACTATACCTTCCTATATGCGGTATCTACCTACCGTTCCAAGTAAATTTGTATGTGCCAAACTCTAAACCTTCAAATGAAATTCTGTTTTGTATGCTCGAATAGCTCATGTATCTACTAGGGTTGTCCGTATCTTCCATGCTAGGCGGGTTATTCTCAAAAGGAGTGGACTCTGCTCCTCACTCACGATAAAATGGCTGGTCACCAGGAGGCCCAGTCCCATGCTTTATGCAAACCAAATCAAAATAATTGCAGATAAAACTCCCCCTAGGACTGTTGTTAGTTGGAGCACTCATTGTTTTGAGCAAGCCATGGATTGATGCTTGTTGGTGGAGGGGGATTATAAATTTTACCATTCTGTTTGGGAACCGCTGATAAGTCTCCGTCGTATCTACTTTTCCAAAAACTTTTATAATTGTTTTGGACTCTAACTTGCATGATTTGAATGGAACTAACCCGGACTAACGCTGTTTTCAGCAGAATTGCCATGGTGTTATTTATGTGCATAAACAAAATTTCTCGGAATGACCTGAAACTCCACGGAACTTATTTTTGGAAAATATTAAAAATATTGGCGAAAGAATCAATGCCAAGGGCCCACCACTTGTCCATAAGGGTGGGGGGCGCGCCTGCCCACCCTGGGCGCGCCCCTGCCTCGTGGGCCCCCTGTTGCTCCACTGACCTCCAACTCCATATATTCGTGTTCGGGGAGAAAAAAAATCAGAGAGAAAGATTCATCGCGTTTTACGATACAGAGCCGCCTCCAAGCCCTAAACTATCTCGGGAGGGCTGATCTAGAGTCCGGAGAGGGGTCCGGAGAGGGGAATCCGTCGCCGTCGTCATCATCAACCATCCTCCATCACCAATTTCATGATACTCACCGCCGTGCGTGAGTAATTCCATCGTAGGCTTGCTGGACGGTGATGGGTTGGATGAGATTTATCATGTAATCGAGTTAGTTTTGTTAGGGTTTGATGCCTAGTATCCACTATGTTCTGAGATTGATGTTGCTATGACTTTCATATGCTTAATGCTTGTCACTAGGGCCCGAGTGCCATGATTTCAACCTATTATGTTTTCATGAATATATGTGAGTTCTTGATCCTATCTTGCAAGTCTATAGTCACCTAGTATGTGCTATGATCCGGCAACCCCGAAGTGACAATAATTGGGACCACTCCCGGTGATGACCGTAGTTTGAGGAGTTCATGTATTCACTATGTGTTAATGCTTTGGTTCGGTACTCTATTAAAAGGATGCCTTAATATCCCTTAGTTTCCGTTAGGACCCCGCTGCCACGGGAGGGTAGGACAAAAGATGTCATGCAAGTTCTTTTCCATAAGCACGTATGACTATATTCGGAATACATGCCTACATTACATTGATGAATTGGAGCTAGTTCTGTGTCACCCTATGTTATGACTATTACATGATGAACCGCATCCGGCATAATTCTCCATCACCGATCCAATGCCTACGAGCTTTTCACATATTGTTCTTTGCTTATTTACTTTTCAGCTACTACTGTTACAATCACTACAAAACCCAAAAATATTACTTTTGCTACCGTTACCGTTACTTCCGTATTACTTTGCTACTAAATACTTTGCTGCAGATACTAAGTTATCCAGGTGTGGTTGAATTGACAACTCAACTGCTAATACTTGAGAATATTCTTTGGCTCCCTGGTACGTCTTCAACGTATCTATAATTTTTTTTGTTCCATGCTATATTATATTCTGTTTTGGACATTATTGGGATTTATTATACACTTTTATATTATTTTTGGGACTAACCTATTAACGGAGACCCAACCCGGAATTGTTGTTTCTTGCCTATTTCAGAGATTCACAGAAAAAGAATATCAAACGGAGTCCAAACGGAATGAAACCTTCGGGAACGTGATTTTCGGAATGAATGTGATCCAGAGGACTTGGACCCTACGTCAAGACTTCAACCAGGAAGCCACGAGGTAGGGGCGCGCCTACCCCCCTAGGCGCGCCTTCCACCCTAGTGGGCCCTACGTTGCTCCACCGACGTACTCCTTCCTCCTATATATACCTACGTACCCCCAAACTACCAGATACGGAGCCAAAAACCTAATTCCACCGCCGCAACCTTCTGTACCCGTGAGATCCCATCTTGGGGCCTGTTCCGGAGCTCTGCCGGAGGGGGCATCGATCACGGAGGGCTTCTACATCAACACCATAGCCTCTCCGATGAAGTGTGAGTAGTGTACCTCAGACCTTCGGGTCCATAATTATTAGCTAGATGGCTTCTTCTCTCATTTTGGATCTCAATACAATGTTCTCCCCCTCTCTTGTGGAGATCTATTCGTTGTAATCTTATTTTGCGGTGTGTTTGTTGAGATCGATGAATTGTGGGTTTATGATCAAGTTTATCTATGAACAATATTTGAATCTTCTGAATTCTTTTATGTATGATTGTTTGTCTTTGCAAGTCTCTTCGAATTATCAGTTTGGTTTGGCCTACTAGATTGATCTTTCTTGCAATGGGAGAAGTGCTTAGCTTTGGGTTCAATCTTGTGGTGTCCTTTCCCAGTGACAGTAGGGGCAGCAAGGCACGTATTGTATTGTTGACATCACTACAAAAAAAGACACATCCATGAAAATTTGGGCCAAATGAATTTTTTCCTGTCATACGTATGACAATTCTATGACGATAATTGTGACAAAACCCGGTATCATCATAGATGTGGTGGGCTCCTACTTCTATGACAAAAAATCATGACAGAAAATGGGCTTTTCGTCCTGGGTGGGCCGGAGACGCTGCTGCATGACATTCTTTGGGCCGTCCATGACGGAAAAAACCGTGGTAGAAGCGAGGGGGAGGAAAATTTCAGGGAGTTGCCGGTTACGGTGGGAGGTCGGGGCGGCGATCGCGCTTTCTCTCGTGCGTCTGCAGCGTGTGTGCGAGTGTTCGCTCTAACGAACCTGAGCGAGGCGTTGGGCTCTAATGAACCCGAGCAATTGCATCGCAGCTACGTTCTCGAACCCGAGCGATCGATCGATGGCTGTTAATCGAACCCGATGGGCGATTCGCCGCTGCTGCTGCTAATCAAGCCGATCGATTGGATGAGCGATGGCGTTGTGGGGGGGGTTGGATGAGCGATGGCGGTGGCGTTGCCTCTGGATGAACAGGACCCGTGGTGTGGAGGGCTGGATGAGCGTAGACGGTGGAGGGTGGCCGTGGAGGGGTGGTTGAACAGGACCCCGTGGTGTGGAGGGCTGGATGAACAGTAGACGGTAGAGGGGTGCCCGTGGAGGGGTGGTTGAACAGTAGCCGGTGGGGTAGCGCGTGGTGGAGGCTGGATGAACATGAACCCGTGGAGGCTGGAGGAGGTCGGTGGTAGCCCGTGGAGGCTGGAGGAGGTCGACGGTGGAGATGAACAGCATCCTGTGGAGTCCCGTTTTGCGGTACGCCACACCCCTCCCGATGAACAGGACCCCCGTTTCGACCGTAGCGCTCCAACACAAGTCCGTTTCATCCATTTGGCGGTACGCCACACCCCTCCCGATCAACAGGACCCCCGTTTCGACCGTAGGAGGTCCGTTTCCTCTGTTTTGCGGTACGCCACACCCCTGCCGATTAACAGGACCCCCGTTTCGACCGTAGGACGTCCGTTTCCTCTGTTTTGCTGTACGCCAGGCCCCTCCCGATCAACAGGACCCCGTTTCGAACGTGGCCGATCAAACACAAGGCCGTTTCCTCTGTTGTGCGGTACGCCAGGCCTCGTTTCCATCGCCTGTTCCATCCAAGCCCTCCCGATGAACACGACCACGCATTCCGTTCCGACCTAGCCGGTTGGCTCCCCATGAACACAACGACGACGCTGTTTCTCCGTTCCGACCCAGCCATCTACGTATGCACGATAGGCGTTCGAGACCCTGCCCGTATGTACATACGTGGCCGTATTTTCTTTCTTGCACCCTCGCCGTTGTACGTGCGCGCCTCTACTACGACACGTGCGCGCCTCTACTACGACATGTGCGCGCCTCTACATCCACCAGTATATATGTACGTACATGTTCGCGACCAGAATGACAACGCTACGTACGCTTCGACCAGGTGGGTCCCGACTGTCAGGCACTTCCTTGCATGAGAAGATGTAGCTGGTGGGTCCCAGCAGTCAGGGGGCGAATCGTTTTTTTTTCGGACGCACTTCCTTGCGTGCGAAGATGTAATTGGTGGGTCCCAGCAGACAGGGGGCAACGTTTTTTTTGCTAAATATGGTGGCCCGTCCGGTGGGTCCCCGCTGTCAGGTGGAGGAATAATTATTTTGCGCGTAATAAGGAGGCACTTCCTTGCTGCGGCCGTGGACCCAGCTGTCAGCCTCTCCATGTACAGTCCACGTCCGATGGAAGCCATTCCTTGACCACGTTGACCACGCTGCGCCGAGAGCACTAGGGCCGTGGACGACGGCGAGGCCTAGGAAGGGGACGACGCGGCAGTGGATGCCCACGCGTAGAGGAATATGAGGGTTCACTCGTTCGGCTGCGGTGTGAGGCTGCCGTCGCCGCAGAATAACAGTGGGTGTGGGTGCATAGAGGGATGGCCTGGCCAGCGGTGGGAGTAGTAGGGGGTGGTGAGGCCTCCGCGGCATCACAGCCGGCCACGGGCGGCAGGAGCAAAGCGGCACGACCGGCGCTGCTTTGGGCGGCCGGAGCAAGAAGACCAGAGGTTGAAGAAGCACTCTGACCGTTGGATGGACATCGTCACGTCCTTTGGAGCTAGAATCGTTCATATATTGACTAAAGTTGACAAAGGCCTCCGTCCCAGTCAACTTAGTAGGCCCACAAGTCAGCCTCCCACCAAGGTTGGTCCCAGCTAGCAGGGAGTATTCATTTTTTTTGTGCGCAATAAGGAGGCACTTCCGGTGGGTCCGAGCGGACAGGGCGGGGAACGTTTTTTTGCGAAATACGCTAGCCCGTCCGGTGGGTCCCAGCAGTCAGGGGGGAAACGTTTTTTTCCCAAAATAAGGTGGCTCGTCCGGTGGGTCCCTGCTGTCAGGTGGAGGAATAATTATTTTGCGCGTAATAAGGAGGCACTTTCTTGCAGCCGCCTGGACCCAGCTATCAGCCTCTCCACGTACAGTACTCTTCCGATGGAAGTCGGTCGTTGACCACGTTGACCACGCCGCACCGAGAGCACCGGGGCGGTGGTCTGGACGACGGTGAGGCCTAGGAAGGGGACAACGCGGAGCTGGGGAAGACGCAGCAGGGGTAGCCCGCGCGGAGAGGAGTACGGGGGTTCACTGGTTCGGCTGCGGTGTGAGGTTGCCGTCGCCCATGAGAATAACAGGGGTGTGGGTGAGTAGAGGATGGCCTGGCCAGCGGTGGGAGTAGTACAGGCGGTGAGGCCTCCAGGCATCACAGCCGCCACGGGAGGCGGGAGCACGCGACACGACCGGCGCTGCTTTGGTAGGCCGGAGCAAGAAGACCAGAGGTTAAAGAAGCGCTTCGGCCGTTGGATGGACATCGTCACGATCACTGCAGCTAGAATCGTTTATATTGACTAAGTTGACAAAGCCCTTGATACGCGTCAACTTAGTAGGCCCACAGCTCGGATTTGGCAGAGAACATATAGCCCATTTGCGATTTGTGAGAATGTACAGCCCATTTTCCAATTCTAATGGAATTTACTACAACCCATTTACGGGTTTGTTAAAAGTACAGCCCAACTTCTAGCTAGGTCAACGATTAATAGTTTCAAACAACCGCTCAAAACAGAATTCAAAAAAAAATTCCCACATTTTGATGGGATCTGAAAAATTTTATCCGAAATTTCTAGTCAGGTTAAATATAATTTCAAAATAAAGTTGTATCATGTTAAAATCCAACGAAATATTGCGCGCATAGTAATTGCCCAGTTCATCCCATTTATTATTTCTTAAAGTCCATTTTCTTGTTAAGCCTAATGCATACCTCCTAGGAAACTTTGCAGCCAGTGAAGGATAACAAGTGACCGGATATTGTGTACAACTGTCGGCCCGATTGCATTGCGATGTTGAAAAAAAAGCCTGTGTAGTACAGTACAACCTAACATGGTTACTCAGCCCACATTCAGGGGCCGGAAAGGCCAAAACAAGGCTTCAGACAACTTTTGAAGTCATCGAGCTCAATTAATAACTTACGAAAAAGTTAGATTACAGTGGAACCTAATTAAAAGCTGTCACGAGCAAATAAATAATTCAACGGGTCCCACTTGTGCGTGTGCGCGTGTGTGTGCGTGTGTGTGAGAGAGAGAGACAGAGAGATAGAGAGAGAGACCCATCGGTCGTTGCTCGTAAATACATCTTTCAGCCATATGCATTGCTAATGCTCAGTAAAAACTTATATAGTTGACACAATCATATAGAAAATTATAGCACACTGAACTTGCATACAAAAATTTCACGCGGGCGGCACAATCAGGATGGAAGCAGTGGATCGCTACGGGAAGGGCTATGTTGAAACCAACAAAGTCGTACATAATGGTTCATTGTCTTTATAAATGACGGGGAAATATCTTGAATGTTGTGCAAAGAAAACAGACAGACAACACAATAAGTTCTGCTAGCACATTAAGTTGAAGTACATCCCTTTCTAAAAAAAGTTCAGGTACAAAATTAGAACAGGTCATAATCAAATGTACTGGCATATTAGTGCTTTAGACCCATAGCTCGGATTTAACTAGTACTATCTGACAAGATTCAGTTGTTACCTCAAATTAGAGCACATCCAGGCAGCCAGCCCTGCCTCTTCTCCCAAAGAAGCAGTGGCCTCCGCTTCGCGATGGAGTAGGCCCTGTGCCATCCATTGTTCAGCAACACGGGAAAGTCGGCGTTGACTCTGTAATGGGCGTCGTCGACGGACCACAGCACCAGCGGCGGCGGCAGGACTTCGATTGATGGATTGACCACTTCTTGACATGCACGAACACTCGACATGGTACATCCCTAACGTGGTCCGCGGCGGCCTTAGTGGCGACGAATAGTACAACCCGGTTCCTGCACGAGTATCTCAACACCAATCACCTTCGGTATGGTGGACGGCTTCTTCATCCATGCCATAACCGTCAGAGCCCAGCTGTCTGGACGAACAAACATACTTACGAGCTCACCTCCAAGGTCGTTGATAAGCTCATTCATGGACTCGCTATTCCAAGCATGTCGAGGAATGCCGTGGAAGGTAAGCTTTGTTAAAAACTCAAGCTCAGAGGGCACCGAGCCCCATCCTGGGTGCCACCGATCAAAGCTCACCAGCGCGCCATCGCAGAACAAACGCCGGGAAGATTCGAACACACGACTGCAGTCAAAATTTGTTCGGAACCTGACGAAGAAATCAGCCGGTGGCAGACAGACTTCGACGAGCAAGTCACTTATTTGGATGTCGTGCGCAATGCCAAGAGCTTTGAAAAGGTCGTCCGGCAAGACGGGAGGCCGGTAGCTGTTGATGGTTACCATCAGCACTTTGCCGGCAAACTGGTCGTCAAGCGCCGCCATGCCACTGTTGAGCGACAGCACGCAGTGACCGAAGGCAGGACGGACCTCAGGATCTCCGGCTCGGAGATCCGCGTTGACCGGTGACATGATAGTGCGCTTGAGTACAGGGGAGTATAGGAGGGATTTGGGGAACTGGGTAGGAATCGAGATTCGAGAGGTGGGGAGGGCGGAGGCGGGGATGAAAAGGTAGCATGAATTTCGAGCATGAGCCAATATGCTCTCGGCGGGCAAGCGCACTTAAACACCGGTGGCGCCCACATGTCGGCCTAAGAGTCCTTATTCTTTCTTTTTTGGAGAGCCCGGCCTTTTTTTTCAGGATCTTTTGAGAGCCCGGCCCGAGAGTCATAATTGACTTGTTTGGCATTTCGTTACTACTCGGCCCATATTCAACGACACCTCACTGGCCCAAACAAGTGTACATCATCGAAAAGACAGTGAGCTCAAATTATATAACTTGAAAAAGGAGATATACTCGAACACCGGAGAATGGTGATGCCCTCATTTAGCCCACCAAGAGTTCGAGACAATAAACAGTTGAAACAACGATATATACAACATTCAAACACCGACTAGTGACTACTATCGACATAAACAGCAAGACATGATAGTTCATAAGAAGTCTTGCTACACCACCAAAACGTGCCCATCTGCGGCTCGGACTCTCGTGATCCGAGGCGAGAATGACATTCTAAATGAAGCAACTATTACATAGAAAGAGTGACATAGACGAGGATGACCAAATGACAAGGAATATGCATAACAAAAGAAAGAACTACCCATCCAGAACCAGCAGCAAAGACAACAAGGTCATTTGAAGAGATGATCCAACACCATCATAATTTGCGGCCCCGCTTCAGCGACCAGTGATCCGCAGACACCAGTACTCCACCCTTTCGATGCAACAGCCCAATTACCTATGAACCTGAAGGCTTGAACCACATCACTGCCTGTCGTAATTGAGACATCCAAGGATCAAAGTTAATCCGGATGCCTTTGTCATTCTCACCTTCTTTTGGCTGCAGGCTGTATCGTTGACAATCAAGGGAGTATGCTCCCGAACTCCTAGGGCTCGCCGTGTAGACACAGTTTTCCATAGCAAACAGAGCCTCTCTGCCATCAAGGTCCTTGCCAACGGTGATCTCCTGGTTAATCGAATAATTGAGTCCGAAAAATGAGAGTGTGAACCAAGGCTGTTTACCCGCCTCCAACTAAAAATCCTAAAGGCCCCAACAAGCTGGTATCCTGCTCATAGACGTAATAGCCACTGTCCGGATACTCACGTATTACACGGTGCTTGTATACAGTGGGGTTTTTGCAATATAACTTTTTCCGGCTCATGTGTCCTAATGATCATTAGTCTTTTGTCGTCGTCTGATCGAGCGAGGAACCAGTTGTGCTTCCCTGTTTTTGGCAAAGGTGGTGTAATTACAAAGGGCAGTAGCTGTAGGGACACTGCATCATATCAAAAAGGACATGCATTGTTAATGTAGGATCAGCATTGTTCAGAGTATGAGTAGGATAATGCAAGAAATGACATTGATATGTCCCTGTTGGAACTGGGAGGAAAATACAGGGAAATGTATCTTGGGTTCAAAATATAGAAGTGCCATGCATGGTTATAATCATGTTATCTCGCAATCGATTCTTCACAGAAACTACCATGTCATGCATGTTATGTAATCATGTTCTGTCCTCACAAACAAATTCTTCAAGGTAACTAACAGACCATGCATTGTTATATACTAAATGTTACGTGGGCAAAAATTTTGTGAGGATATTATTCTAGCCATTGATTGTTTGAAGGGCGAATATAGGTATGTACACATGGTAAGCATTGCAGGATTTCACTACTTCCAAATATAGAGTTCTCCATATGCACATTTACTTCCCTAATGTATGGTTAGATGAAACCAACAGTGTGGTGCATGTTTCTACATCATGAAAATGAGGAAACTAACATGACCATTTATACACACTCATATTTAGTAGTAGTATATAGATTACTGTAAAATAAGGATAATATCCATATATTCCTAACTGTTTGATTATTCAGGGTACAAATTGGCTGTAATGACATGGTCACAATCGCATGAATTAACTCATTCCAAATATAGCTGATTTACGGTGTCTTTAATATATTGCCATAGTTCTACTCAAATTCTGCTCAAACAGGGATATGCCAATCATCACAAAAAGTTCAAACAGTCTCATGGCGTCATCATTAACATGAGATGGAAACAACTTACACGCGCCGTCCCAGCAATACGTGGTGCCATCTGCTTTGTCGATCGCGTAGATGATGCCATTGTGTTCAATAGCATCACAGAAGTGTGTATCAGCTATGACGATGATCCACTGCGAGCCGAGTTGTCTCCAGCTAAAAAAGGCACCAGCGTAAAGATAGGCGAGTCCGCGGTCGAACAAGGCAATTAGCTTGAAGTCTGCGTAATTCGCATGTCGTGTGGGTACTTGGCAGATTACAATCTTCTGCAAAACAAGGTCCGTCCAACTGACGTAGTAATCTAGATGACTTGGACCACGATGGTAATACTCTATATAATCCAACGAAGGAAGGATAATCTCATGGGAGGTCTGGAAGTTCACGAGCACCAACTTTTTACCGTCTTCTCTGAAGGTAGCCATCCGATGGGAGTTCATGCCGACCCAATACATACCTGCCAAGAAGTTTGAGGCGATGGTGATCGGATCGATGTCGAGGGAAATGATGTCGGCGACACACTACATACCGCAAAGAAGTTTGACTAATGGAGATCGGATTGAAGTCGAGGGCATCATGCACGCCTCCGTATCATGGTGAGCCAATCTCGCAAGACCAGATAGCAGCAAGCAGGGTGTCTTGAAAAGCTTAGGCCTCACTTCGACGATGGCCGTGTGCATGTCCCTCGAGCATGCAGCCAGCCGTAGGGCGGTCAACATATCCATACACGAACAACAGAGGTCGAGGATGTCACTGGGGAGATTGATCCAATCGCGGCTCATATGGATGCTGCGCGGTTCGCGTTCGGACATAGTGGAGTTTGGAAGGGGGCTTGATTTACGGGGGAGAAGGATGTAGGTGCTGGAGCGGCTAGCGAGGGAAAAATGGTACTGGGGAGGCGAGTGAGGCGACGGTACATGGGGCCACAGTGAGATGGAGACGGAGACGGAGATGGAGATGGAGTGGTGCTATGGGAGCGGAGAGGGAGACGAGGCGAGGCGCCAATGTGCTTTGTCTGTGGCGGTGACAGATCGCGCAATGCATAGGGTGAGGCTGACTTTGGTAACCCGAACACGCCGCCTCGCCTGGACTAGTGTCAGGCGCAGGGTGTTGTCACTTCACTGTCAGGACCGGATGAATAGTATTTTGACCATCAAGTGTACCACAATTGTACTACTACTACTACTACTAGTAGGAACATGAGTACTCCAGTATTGTATAGCGGAAATACGTCTCCCGTGCTAGCATGCCTGTTCACTTCATCGTTCAGGTATCATCCATATTGCGAGCAGAACCAAATTCTCGTGCATGCCCAATCAACGCCATGCCGTGATGCATGCAGTGGTCGTTCTGGTGCATCAAGGACGGCATGCAGATCGTTCCACACTTGAGAAGAGGAAAAATAGAAAGGTAGAACGCGGCAGCAGAGGAAGAGAACACTGGCTAACGAGGCTGGGAGGGGATCGAGCAGGAAGTTAATGCTCCACGCCTAAAGGTTTTGGGAAAACCTGATTTTCATAAGGTGACTTATACTCACCTAAACGGAGGGAGTATTCCTTAACCAGAGAATGTTGTGTCTCCCACTCACGCGCTCAAAAAAGAAGCTATGACACATTTTTTATCTGTTTGCATAGGTCCCACCTATCAAGAAGGATGAGCACGATACACGAACAGGTGCGACTCCTCGCCTACCCGCATAGCCTTTTCGTTTAGTCTACCTAGCCGTCTAATCAACTGCCTGCACGCCACTTCTCCCATTTACTTCTCCGCCGGGAACCGATTCACCTTGGCTTCTTCACCTCCCTTCGTCTTCATTTGCATCCAAACCCCACTGCGTTCACATTGTTTTAACCTCTTTAAATAATCATCTACTACTTCAGTTAGACTAGCCATCTAATCCTAATTCTCCAAACCATAGCCCTCCGTTCCAGCGGTTCCAAATGGCGAAAGAGATCGAGATGCAGGTTTTTAGCGTCCAACATGTCCTCATCGAAGGCTCGATGTGCATAGTTGCCACCGTCACCGTCCACCCAAGGGTTGTTCGGTGGATCAACAATGTATCCAACTCCCTCAAAAAGGTAGAGACGAGGTCATCGGTCTCGACGCAGAGTACACGGGCGTGCCCACGGAAGATCCAGTAGCGCGCCGTCCTTCACCTGTGCCTCAAAGATGATGTTTGGTGTACCACATCATACACTCGCCCTCCATACCAGGTGAGCTTCACGATTTCTTGTCTCGGGAGGGCGTATACTTCTGTGGGGCAGCCATCGAAGGGGATAAACAGAAGCTGGAGCCGTACAACCTTGATTTGAAAAGCATCGCTGACCTACAAACCAGAATCAAAATTCTTGTAGAAGATTGTGCTAAACAGACACCATCCCTATTCGACGTAGCAAATTTTGTGCTCGGTACAAATCTTTAGAAGGGTGACGAGACGGTGGCATTAAGGTCGTGTGGATGGGAGAATTATCCCTTGACGTACGAGCGGATAAAATATGCTGCCCTCGATGCCCGTGTGAGTTTCGAGATAGCTGCATGGTCCAAAGAGCTTGTTGCGAAGCCGTCTCCCACAGAGAATGAGAACAAGAAGAAGAAGAAGAAGAAGAAGAAGAAGAAGAAGAAGAAGAAGAAGAAGAAGAAAACGCTGCACCAGTAGGAGGGCATTATGGATGGATGAACTATTTCCTCTCTTGTAAAAAAATTATTCCCTCTTGGTGTATATTGTTATAGATGGACTATTTTGATGGTGTGCATGTCTTTGGAACAGAGTAGTAGCGTGGGTCCGCTTGACTATAAAGAACTATTTATCCGCATATATAGCTTTCTCTGCTACTCCTTCTAGTGATCGGTATGCAGTGCATGTGTCCGTAGACATGACAGCTTTCCCATGGAAGTTCAACTACGACGACCATCACGTTTCATCTCGCGATTCCCACGACGCCTCTCCAACCCACGGCACCACGCCCCCGGACGTGCGCCTCACCCCTCTCGGCCGCACCGCCCCTCTGCCTTTGTGTGCATGACATGTGGGCAACCTAAAATGCGGCGAGCATCAAGTTTCTACCATAGCCACCCGCGATTCCCACGACGCCGCTCGAACCCATGAAACCACCGTCCCCGACCTGCGGCTCACCCTCTTGGCCCCACTGCCCTCTACCTTGGGAGCATTACATGTGGACCAGTCACCTATCGGGTCCACATGTTATTGACTCAAAGGTAGGTGTAGTAAGCGCTGAAGCTCAGTCCCGCGGCCCCGAGAGGAAATGTAACTCTGCGCCAGGCTTGTGGTGCTCCCAGAGCACGAACTCGTGCCAAACTCGAGATTTGTTTCTTTACTATACATGCACGCAGCGATTTAATGGACATTGTAATCTCAACATGTGATGGGGAGCTCTAAATTTGAATTTGAAACTTAAAAAACGAAAAGATTCAAAACAAATAAACTGGGAGAGAGGGAGTATATCGTAGGATGCGTCCCATACAAAATAAGTCCCCTGGTTTTTCACCGCGAAGATGCGGTTAGGAAGGAGCACAACGTCTTCCTACTCGTACGACAACAAATCGGCCGCAGACAGCATGGTCCGCCTTTGACCACCATGTGCAAGGTTCGTGCTATCTTTTATTCAATCTCACCGTGGTTCCATCGTACCAATTCATGCGGTGGCCCGTTGCATGGCTGATCCCAGTGTTGGACAAAGGTTCTACGGGAACGGTGTCACCGTTGTAAATGTTGTGCAAATTGATGTTGGTACCCTCCCGTACATATGCAAGCCAATCCCCACTCGCACCGAGCCTAGCCTGTGAAACAGTGGGCAGGGGGAGAATTAGGAAATGGACACGGAAGTAGTATTTAGAATGCATTTACTACGTGATCAAACTCATCTTACCTGCTCATCGGAGGAAATCCGAGTGTCCCTCAACGTCGGCATCTCAAGGCGTCAACTTGCAACTTCTGGCCACGCCGCTACTGGAGAGACCACCAAGGAAACATCCTCGTCGTTCCACGGAACATCAAGATGCATTTGTATGAGTAGTTTATCTTGTGAGAGAAAAGGATGAACGAGGGAAGGCCTCTAGAGATAGATATGGACACTACTACTACCAATGTGCTGGCTCGTGCGTTGCAATGGATCCAAACTAGTACTAGAATAATACTTGTTCACGTGCTTGAAATATAAACACTAGTTTTGATATACATGTGTCAGCAGACACGACAGCTTGTCCATGGAAGTTGAACCACGGCGTCCATCACGTTTCTTGTTTTTACCACTGCCACACCCAGACGCGATTCCCACGACGCCGCTCCAACCCACGGCACGATGTCCCCCGATGTGGACATGGATCCTCTCACGTGGCTATCACTGCCTTGCCCTGCCTTTCCTTCGCTGACAGGTGGGACCCACGCTTATGGGTCCCACATGTCAGTGACAAAATGGTAGGATTGTTCGTGCCCCTCATCCCTCTCGGCCCCACCGCTCCTCTGCCTTTGTGTGCATGACATGCGGGCCACCTGAATCTGGCGACCATCAACTTTCTACCACAGACACACCCGATTGGGCGCGGTTTGCTCGCTCCGCTGCTTGTGCTCGATCCGTACTCCCTTTCCATCGAATTTTCATCCAGCGGCTGTGACACATTTCGTCCGGGCATCAATCCTTAGCTGGAGTACTTATGTACTATAGGTAGTACCCGCCGGTGTGGCCATCTCGCCTCATACGCCCGACGCCCTTGAGCTGCGGTACTCTCGCCACGCCACGCCACCACCGGCCGTTCATCTCGAGCAGTGAGTCGCGAACCATGCCACCACCATGAGAATGACATGTGGGCCAGCCGCATTTAAGGCCCGCATGTCATTGACTCATAGGCCGGGCACTAAGCCACTAAAGTTTGGTCCCGTGGGCCCCGAGAGGGAAATGTAACTCTTGCGGCAGGCCTTGTGGTGCTCCCATGATCTGAGCTTGTGCCAAAACTGGAATTTGTTTCTTACTACTACCAACTAGTACTAGTAAGGTACCGTGCATTGCACGCATGAGATTCTCAGTGGTTTGTGCATTATGCTTCTACATGTGGAGTTTTCTGGATTCTAACATGTGGCAAAATCTGGTGGAATGTAAGGTTAGGCAAGTATGATTAACTTAGGTGAGTGTTTGGTTCAAGCCACACCTTAGGAAAGCCACACTGGCCCCACATGACATACACACAAAAAATGTGGCAAGATTCCCTTAGGCTTGCCAACTTGTGGATCTCATTTTGAAGAACTTATTAATAACTTTGCTTGAGCTTAGTTGTGGCAAAGTTAGTCATGAATTAAGTTCAACCATGGAGTCTTCTAGATTATACATGTGGCAGAATCCGGTGGATGATATCCAATGGCCAGTAGTACTCGGATTTGCCATTTTTGTACCGTCGGATTGGCTTCATCCAACGACCAACTTTCAAAGATTTTCACACACTATATAGGGGGTATAGATATCACTACAAAAAAAAGACACATCCATGACATTTTGGGCCGAACGAATTTTTTTCTGTCATACATATGACACTTCTATGACGATAATTGTGACAAAACCCGGTATCATCATAGATGTGGTGGGCTCCTACTTCTATGACAAAAAATCATGACAGAAAATCGGATTTTCGTCCTGGGCGGGCTGGAGACGCAGCTGCAGGACATTCTTTGGACCGTCCATGACGGAAAAAACCATGGTAGAAGCGAGGGGGAGGAAAATTTCGGGGAGCTACCGGTTACGGTGGGAGGTCGGGGGCGGAGCGATGCGTGTTTCTCTCATACGTACGCGTGTGTGTGCGAGGCGTTGGCTCTAACTGAAGCCGAGCAATTGCACCGCAGCGAGCTGCTCTCGAACCCGAGGGATCGATCGATGGCTGTTAATCAACCCGATGGGCGATTCGCCGCTCTCGCTGCTAATCTGAAGCCGATCGATGCTGCCTCTGGGATGAGCAGTGGCGTTGCGGGGGGTTGGATGAGCGAGGCGGTGGCGTTGCCTCCGGATGAACAGGAACCCGTGGTGTGGAGGGCTGGATGAGCGATAGCGGTGGAGGGGTGGCCATGGAGGGTGGTTGAACAGGACCCGTGGTGTGGAGGCTGGATGAGCAGTGAGACGGTGGAGGGGTGCCCGTGGAGGGTGGTTGAGCGATGGCGGTGGAGTAGCGCATGGTGGAGGCTGGATGAATAGGAGCCCGTGGAGGCCGGAGGAGGTCGACGGTAGCCCGTGGAGGCTGGAGGAGGTCGACGGTGGAGATGAACGGTATCCGTGGACTCCGCTTTGTGGTACGCCACACCCTCCCCCGCGCTTCGACCATAGGGCTCCAACACAAGTCCGTTTAAATCCGTTTTGCGGCACGTCACACCCTCCCGATGAACAGGACCCCGTTTGACCGTAGCACTCCAACACAAGTCCGTTTAAATCCGTTTTGCGATCGCCACACCCCGATCAACGGGACCCGTTTGACCGTAGGAGGTCCGTTTCCTCCGTTTTGCGATGCGCCAGCCCCTCCCGATCAACAGACCCGTTTGAACGTGGCCGATCGAACACAAGGTCGTTTCCTCCGTTGTGCGGTACGCCAGGCCTCGTTTCCATCGCCTGTTCCGTCCAAGCCCTCCCGATGAACACGACCACGCATTCCGTTCTGACCCAGCCGGTTGGCTCCCCATGAACATGACGACGACGTTGTTTCTCCGTTCCGACCCAGCCATGTACGTATGCGCGATAGGTGTTAGAGACCCTGCCCGTATGTACGTACATGGCCGTATTTTCTGTCTTGCACCCTCACCGTTGTACGTACGTGTACATGCTACGTGCGCGCCTCTACTACGACACGTGCGTGCCTCTACATCTACGACATGTGCGCGCCTCTACATCGACTAGTATGTACGTACACGTTCGCGACCAGAATGACAATGCTACGTACGCTTCGACCAGGTGGGTCCCGACTGTCAGGAACTTCCCTGCGTGCGAAGATGTAGCTGGTGGGTCCTAGCAGTCAGGGGGACGAATCGTTTTATTTTGCCCGGACGCACTTCCTTGCGTGCGAAGATGTAGCTGGTGGGTCCCAGCAGTCAGGGGGGCGAATCATTTTTTCACGAAATATGGTGGCCCGTCCGGTGGGTCCCCGCTGTCAGGTGGAGGAATCATTATTTTGCGCGTAATAAGGAGGCACTTCCTTGCGGCGGCCGTGGACCCAGATGTCAGCCTCTCCACGTACAGTCCACGTCTGATGGAAGTCGTTCCTTGACCACGTTGACCACGCCACGCCGAGAGCACCACGGCGGTGGACGATGGCGAGGCCTAGGAAGGGGACGACTCATTGCCGGGGAAGACGCAGCAGTGGATGCCCACGCGAAGAGGAGTACGAGGATTCACTGGTTCGGCTGCGGTGTGAAGCTGCTGTCGCCGCAGAATAACAGGGGGTGTGGGTGAGTAGAGGGATGGCCTGGACAGCGGTGGGAGTAGTAGGGGCGGTGAGGCCTCCGCGACATCACAGCCGGCCACGGGAGGCAGGAGCATGCGGCACGACCGACACTGGTTTGGGCGGCTGAAGCAAGAAGACCAGAGGTTGAAGAAGCACTACGGCCGTTGGATGAACATCATACGGTAACAGGAGCTAGAATCGTTTATATTGACTAAGTTGACAAAGCCCTCCATCCCCGTCAACTTGGTAGGCCCACAAGTCAGCCTCCCACTATGCTGGATTCCAGCTGGCAGGGGGAGTATTCATATTTTGTGCATAATAAGGAGGCACTTCCTTGCGTGTGAAGATAGCTGGTGGGTCTGACATGTCAGCTGGGGGCACGTTTTTTAGCGAAATACAGAGGCCCTTCCGGTGGGTCCCAGATGTCAGGTGGAGGAATAATTATTTTGCGCGTAATAACGAGGCACTTCCTTGCTGTGGCCATGGACCCAGCTGTCAGCCTCTCCACGTATAGTCCACGTCTGATGGAAGCCGTTCCTTGACCACGTTGACCACGCCGCACCGAGAGCACTAGGGCGGTGGACGACGGCGAGGCCTAGGAATGGAACGACACGGAAGCAGGGAAGACTTGGCAGTTGTTTCCCACGCGGAGGGGAGTACGACTGTACAAGGGTTTACTGGTTCGTCTGCCCTAGCCGGAGAATAACAGCAGGTGTGGCCGTGTGGGTGAGTAGACGGATGGCTAGGCCAGCGATGGGTGTACGGTGGGGCGGTGAGGCCTGTGCGGCAGCACAGCTGGCCGCGGGGAGGAGGGAGCAGGCAGTCCCGCCGGCGCTTGTTTGAGCGGCTGGAGCAGGAAGAGCAGAGATTGAAGAAGCACGACGGCCGTTGGATGGACATCGTACGGTCAATGGAGCTAGAATCGTTCATATTGACTAAGTTGACAAAGCCCTCTGTCCCTGTCAACTTAGTAGGCCCACAAGTCGGCCTCCCACCATGGTGGGTCCCAACTAGCAGGGGGAGTATTCATTTTTCTGTGCGTAATAAGGAGGCACTTCCGGTGGGTCCGAGCTGACAGCAGGGGGAACATTTTTTCGCGAAATACGGTGGTCCGTCCGTTGGGTCCCAGCAGTCAGGGGCAAACATTTTTTTCACGAAATATGGTGGCCTGCCCGGTGGGTCACAGCAGTCAGGGGGAAACATTTTTTCCGCGAAATACTGGTGGTCCGTCCGGTGGGTCCCTGAGGAATAATTATTTTGCGCATAATAAGGAGGCACTTCCTTGCGGCTGCCGTGGACCCAGCTGTCAGCCTCTCCACGTACAGTACTCTTCCGATGGAAGTCGGTTGTTGACCACATTGACCACGCCGCGCCGAGAGCACCAGGCGGTGGGCGACGGCGAGGCCGAGGAAGGGGCGGCGGAGCCGGGAAGACGCGCGGTGGATGCCCACGCAGAGAGGAGTATGAGGTTCACTGGTTCGGCTGCGGTGTGAGGCTGCCGTCGCCCTTGAGAATAACAGGGGAGTGGGTGAGTGGAGGATGGCCTGGCCAGCGGGGGAGTAGTATGGGGACGGTGAGGCCTCCAGGCAGCACAGCCGCCACGGAGGCTGGAGCATGCGGCACGACCGGCGCTGCTTTGGGCGGCGGGGCAAGAAGACCGGAGGTTGAGGAAGCACTCTGCCGTTGGATGGACATCGTTGACCATGCCGCACCGAGAGCACCGGGGCGGTGGACGACGGCGAGGCCCTCTGAAGGGAGCGACGGGGAGCCGCGAAGACACGGCGGTGGCTGCCTGTGATGGAGAGTCTGAGGTTGGCTGGTTCGGCTGCCGTCGCTAGAAAATAACAGGAGGTGTGGGTGAGTAGAGGGATAAACAGGCCAGGGATGCGAGTATGATGGGGCCGTGAGGCCTGCCCGGCAACCTGACCCGGCCACGGGAGGCGGAGCGGCGGTTCCGACGGTGCTGGTTTTGGGCGGTGGGGCGGGAAGATCAGAGACTGAAGAAGCACGATTGCCGTTAGATTGACATCTAACGGTCTGATGTTGGTAGAGTCGATTGTTGACTAAGTTTCTTTCTTAAGAAACCTTGTGTACGCATGAACTTAGTAGGCCCACAAGTCAGCCTCCAAATCTGTGGCAGACAACATAAAGACCATTTGCTATTTTTTACAATTTGCAGCCTGTTTTCTATTTTTTATAATTTGCAGCCCATTTGCTAATTCTTAAGTAATTTATTATAGCCCATTTTCTGCCCAGGACCACGGTCAAAAAGTTCAACCTTATTTTGCATATTTCGGTGGAGTCCAAATTGTTGTAATCCCGACATGATAAACATTTTTTAAGAACTTATTGATTTGCCAAAAAAATCGTTTTGTTTTTGTAAGCAAATAAGACATGGGACAATTGAGTTGGTTTAAGGGAAAACCAGTGGTAAAAAAATCAGCGCTGGGTGGAAAAAACAACAAAAATAAGGATGTAAATATGAAAAGGGAATTTTATGTGTTTTCAATATAATGATACGTGTATATGAACTAGTAAAACTATACGTAGAGATTAGAAAAGGGATGTAGGACATGCGTTTCAAGAGGAAAATAGAACTGGGATGTGTGTTTGATTCAGTAACAAAAATGCCTGCGGATGTTGTAAGACAAAATATAACTAACGCTGGCGGGCCAGAGGCCAGTAGATACCTGCTGGATCTTTGTGCCCCGTTGTCGTCATGGGCTGGGCCTGTTAAAACCAAAACCAACCCTGGTCAGTCTACAGCCCAGTTGAAACTTGCTCGACCTGAAAAAACAATACGAGAGAATTCTGCAAGCACAGACTGATAACTGGGATGCAGCACGGATATTGTTTTTTTATCGTGATAATAAGTGCATGCACTTGTTTCGAAAAAACTGTAGAATTGGGAATTCGAACGGTGGGTGCTTATGCTACCCATCAAATAAAAATCAGGTGCCTGAGAATTCGTTTCGAAAAATATGATTCAGCTTTATATCCACGTCGACCCTCGGCATGATGGTTGGAAGCAAATGCAAGTTCATACCAAAAGATCGTTAACAACAATACCAACTTGCGGACGACAAGGTAGTACAACTACCAATACCAAACTACTCTTGGCCCTAGTGTTCGTCTAGTAGAAAATCTTGCAGAGGACCAGCTCCCGCTCCTTCTCTTGCTCCAGGTCCCCGATGTGGTACTAGTGCATCACCCAGTTGGTCCTCTGCTAGTCGAAGTTCTTGTTGGTGTGCAGCACCAGAACCTTTTTTGCTGCCCGTCTGCCGGCCATTGACCATCACAGGCAAGGTATTGCCAGTCTTGTGCCACATCGCGTGCGTGCCGCACTCCGGCTGTATCTTGCGACGCGTCCACGTGCCCCTTTTGAATGCCCTGGAATTGGGCTGGAAGAAATGCTTCCTTAGGCCACTCAGTGTGATACCTGCAGTATTGTGGAATACAGGTTTTAGTGTACCTAGTTGGCATTTTCATAACATCTTTGGCATGTTGCAGTCACTTGTTTCACTTTTTATTAACTGTCAAATTGTAATTGTTTCACCAGGTCTGCGTCTAAAAAGAAAAATAGAGCTATAAACAAAGGAATATGTTTGTTCAAGTAGACGGCCGATCGGTGTCTTACCTAGAAGTTTCTCAGGTTGGGTGTAGCATATGCCGTGCTCACTGTCGATGGTTGGTATGAATAAATTGATGAGAGACTGAAATATCGCGCTGTCAACACTCACTTTGGCCTCAAGGTGCTCGATCAGCTCCTGATCCGTGGGATTGAACTTGACGCCAGCCGGCAGCACCGGCCAATCCTTCTTCGACTTGCATCGGTAATTCCAGTTATATGGTACTCAATGTATGACCAATCGACTGTTTTAAGTGAATGATGAAAGATTTCGACAGAGCAAAAACTCGCGCTTCTTCAACAGTTGTATGAGAGTAATTGCCATGCCGTTTTGGAAGGGCGCTTGTAAAAACTCTAAACTCTATTCTCCTCTTATTTAATGGATGAGGTAAATCTTTTGCCTCTGTTTCGAAAAAAAAGATTTCGACAGATAAGTGGTACTCCAAATCTGAAGTCCGGAATACCCGAACACGCCGCCGGGATTCTTGTGTGACCTCACGCGCAGCGTGTTGTCACGTCAATTCTGTGTGTGGACATGATGAATAATTTGACTGACGTATACTAGTACTGCTACTGTACTACTTACTAGTTGTATTTAGTGTCACAATTTATACATAGGTTTAACTAACAAGTGCGCACTTGAAGCCTAACTGATATATATGTATATATATGGCTTCGCACAACATCTCCATCATCATTATCAAGACATCCTCGCGGTGAGTTAGGATGCACTTGATCCCGGAAGGTATCTATCCTTCAAACCAGAGGAGTGCTTCAAACTAACAACAATACATAATATCCAACAAAAGAGGTCGTGCTACAGACAATGAATACATGGCTCGATCTAGATATCAGACGAATCAAGTTGTGCATATTTGCTGTTGGCATGAACCACATCGCCGCTTGTCGGGTTTGCAAAAGCCATCCATCGCATGGAAGCTTGATGCCTTTCACACACTGAAGATTACCTGGCAACAAGCTGTGTCGACGAATCTCTGGATACGGTGATTCATGAAACCCATGGTATGATGTGTAAACACAGCCCCCCCTCGCGAATGGAAGTTGCAGAGCACAGTAATCATCGTCGGTGATATGATCGATGATTGGTTGGATGATCGGATAATTGAGCCCGACGAACAAGGAGTGGTTGCCGAGGCTTTAAACCCGCCTCCAGTTGAATACGCCTGGCCCAACAGAGCTGGGATCTTTCTCGAACACGAAGCAGCCATAGCCATTAATGTCACGAATGCCCCACGCATTTGTACTGCATGTGGTTTGATGTAATGGTTTAGTCAATTTGGTATGTGCGAATGAGCATCAAATGACCGCCGTCAGCTGAACGAGCGATAAACCAGCACCCATCGGCTGGTATGATTCCAGGTCCTGGAATCATGAAGGCCAGCGCATTTGTGTCTGCTGCAACAATTCAAATTGGAGACCAGAAGGGCAAAAATAAAAAATCATGTTCAGAGTATGTGTGGAATTAAGATTATTATAACAGTGAGACGTATCATAGACAGAGAATTGCAATGCCGTGGTCATAATCATACCCCAAGTTAAAAAAATAAGCCAATGGCTTTCATATTCTAGCAACATGTCATGGTTCAAACATCATGTAACAATGAGAGGAAAACAACTATGAAAGCGCCTACTCATATTCTACCATAGCACTTACTACTACTATTCTCATATCAACTCTAAGCAATAACATGTGTTGTTATAAAAATCTAGTAAACAAGAGTAACATATAGCAATCATGATGTTATGCTCATAATATGTATTCTAACAATCATTAGATGCCAATTGTTCTCATATCAACTCTAACAATAACATGTGTGGTCATAAAAATCTAGGAAATGAGAGGAACATATAGCAATGATGTGGTTATAGACATGCTATGCATTCTAAATTTGTAACAAATGAATAGGCAGTCGTATTCATAAGGTAAAGATGAGATGAGATAGAACAATTACACGACGATAGATTCCATCAATATAGGCAGCCAATATGTGCGTCGACCGCGTAAACGATGCCATCATGCACTATAGCATCAGATATAAATGTTGCCTCAACAGGATTGATGATGAGCCATAACCATGTATGGCGATCGGATTCCAGATAGACTAATCCCATGTTGAACAAGGCAATGAGCTTGTAATCCATGTAGTCTTCTGATGGTGTAGGCACTTCGTAGATTACAACTTTCTGCAAACAGAGGTCGAGCCAAAAGCTTGACGCGTCTCGTGCATAGTAGGCAGGAGTGTCCGGCGGGCCGCGAGGCTCGATGTCGGGGGTATCCAACGATGGAAGGGTGATCTCTCACTGGGTGTAGATAACCACGAGGCGCCATGGACTACGGTGTGGTGGATGAGGATGATCGGTTGGACTTCATGCCCGCCCGAGAGTGGCGCGCGCATGAAGGACAGGTGGGCGTGTAGTGGTAGCATGTCGAGGGCACCACGGCAACCTCCGTAGGATCGTCAAGTCGGTGTTTGGGCCACCTGCGAGATCGGGCATCGACAAGCAGGGTGTCTTGAAAAGAGCCGCGGTTGCGAGCAGTAGACGGTACAAAGACAGCGAGCATGCGGCCGGATGGACGGTCTTGAGTAGGTCCATCGACTACGATATGCTCCAAGAGAACGTCGGGAGGGATTCGATCGCGCTCTGCGTGTCGGTCGGTTCTGCCATTGGGGTTTTCGGTGCTGCGAGCGGTGGGGAAGTGGATTGGGCGCGGCGAAGAAGAAGCTTCTCCTCGTGTGGTCGGCGGTGGCGGGGGATATGGTACGCGAGCTACCAAGGAAGATGGCGCGGCGGCGGGCGGTGGCGGGGTAAATGGTGTGCGGCCGACGATGGGGAAGAGAGGAGGAAGAAGAAGAGAGGAGGAAGAAGAGTGGAAGACGGGGAAGAAAGTGCATTAAATCTCAATTCTACTAGTACTACTACCAGGATATAGGCACTGTCCTCCGGAGTGTAAATAGTTACACCGATGACATGTGGGTCTACCACAAGAGGGCCCATATGTCGCTTAATGGAGGACACAGTGCGTGGGCGTATTTTGAGCGTGCTCTCTTGGCAAGCATGATGGCAGTACTGGGTAAGGCTGATTTAGTAACACCAACACGCTAGTTCAGCTTATTAATTACGTGTCCCATCTGCTGCAGCGTGTATTGTCACTTCACTGCGAAGACTAGTTGAATAGTTCTCTCTGACCGAGATGGGGAATGATGGATCGCGAGGATTACCTTTCTACACTATCCCTATGCCTCTATGCTCACTTCACTCATTTTTCTCCATACCTAGTCACTTGTTCAAATCTGTAGAAAGACAAATACTCCGTATTTGGGAACAGAGGGAGGCTTTTACTCCGTACTGGAGTATTTGGGAATAGAGGGAGTATCACCATATGGAGGGAACATAGGAAGTTTGAAATATGAACATGTCAATGAGAGGGAGTAAGCCCCATGCATGCATGCATGCATGCAACATGCAACACTCACACGTACTCCACATGGACGCACACAACACTCACGCACCCCATGCGGCACACAGCACACGACGCAACACACACGCTCATGCTCAAGTGCTCAACCTACTCCCTACGTCCATGAAAGACTGTACATTTAGAGATTTACACATTGACCAGGGTATAATTAACGCCCAAAAGTAGCAGACTTATGTGTGCATGCGACCATTGAGATAAGAAGATTAAATGAAGGCCGTTGCATGCTGTAATTAAGGATAGACATGTAGCCTATACCTACAGCACAAGTTGGTGCATTAGTCAATCAATATCGATTTAGATTAAAGGCTAAATGCATTGGAAGTGTAGATGTACATCATGTACTACTACACTCTTTGTTTTATAGCCGATGTACACTCTTTGTTGGAAGGCCGAGGGAGGACACGTGCATGCACTCACATACACAGCCAGGGGCGGTTCGGGCGCAAGGGTTGGACTCATGTGGCGCCTGCGTAAAGTTTTGTTTAACTGATTTCTTTGATCCGCCAACTGACATGTGGGACCCAGAAACCAGGTGACAATTTAACCAGTCAACAAAGTGCCACGTCGACTATGTGGCCGGTCAGTAGGGTGCAATACGGTGCTCTATGATGAGCTAGTGATCGTATAATCAACGAAAAACTATATATAATGACCGTAAAGAGCGTATTGTTACATACATTGACCGCCAGTGTATTTTTCTCGTTTCAAATTAAGCCATATTAATCGGAAAGGACGTAGTATGGACTACTACTAGTACTAGTACTACTTTGATGTGTCTCGTCAACTCGCCGAACGAGGAGAAGCTTGCTTACTCCGCCTCTCCCTCGCCCACGCACGCGGTGGTTCGCAGGACGAGGAGAGGGTTTTGACTACAGCGCCCTCTCCCTCTTCCTCTCCCTCGCCCTCGCCCTCGCGGTGGACGTGCAGCAGTTCAATCAGTGTCAGATTGCCAGACGCATATTGTACAGTAGTATCATCATTGTTGGACCTTCCGAAGAGGCGAAGAGGCAAGTGCAAGGTTCACACGAGTACGAACTGTTGAACCTCCCGAAGAGGCAAAGTGCCAAGCGCAAGGTTTTATAGGAGTTGTCGTCCTAGTAGGAGTGTACTACAATTATAGCGAACGATGCTACTGTATGATGCCGCCACGTCACGTATATCAAAAGTTGTGCCACCTTTTTTCTCAAAGAGCGTGTTGGAGCCCGTGCAACAACCACACAAGTTGCACGTACACATAACACATTTACTAGTAATAAATTCTAAAGGACAAATGCCAGTATGCCACACAAGTTCATCTCCAATTCATGTGATAAATTTGTGCACGACTAGTCTACATATATTCACAGCGCTACCGTTCACAATTACCGTACTCCACTTACACGTTATAGATGGGCTACATGCATGTCCTCCTCCAGGTTCCAGCCCCAGGTGTTCCTCATGGATGGCACGATCCATAGCGGTGGGCAACGGGAATCATTGTCGTAGCTTTCTAGTCCGGTTCCACATGATGGAGACTCATCCAAGCTGAAGCGGCATAAATCAGGGATAGCGTGTCCCAGCATGTCGTTCATCCGGCGGTGCGCAATGAAGACACAACCATGCTTCATGAACGGCAGGCCTTCCGTGTCGTGCACGGAAGGTGGCATCCGCTTCACAATGGGGTAGCTGTCCCGATGAAAGCGAGTACTCTCCAAGAGTGTTCCTCGGCACCCACGTAGCATCACGGGGTCGAACTCGGCGTCGTTCATCTACACCCGCATCCCAGATCTGGACACATGGTGGCGTACATAGTCAAGGTCCATGCATAATAATGTTGTGCTCAAATATGGCGGTCGATGTCTTGTGCAGCAAATAGTACTACTCGGTATAGAGGAAGTAAAATAACCGCTTATTATATATAGCCACTCTTGGCTACATGGATGAGATAGTAAGACATGGAAAAACAAAAATGGTGCCAGCTAGTGGGTTCAAGTCTTCAAGGGCCCAGCTAGCTATACGCGTCCTCCAAGGTAAAAAGTATTCCTACTAGTAGTACTAAGTATACTACTAGTACAACAATGAAAGAGAAGGCGAGAGGGTTAAAAAATGGAATACCTGGGTAGATGGTGACGGTCCGATCGAGGTAGATTGTGTGACCATGTTGCACATCAGTGGTACCATGGGTAACGACTGCTAAGATAGTTGATCCCAATATGCCAAAGTTAGCTACAAGGTTCTAGGTTAGACCGAATCGTGGATGCAAATGCACATCTAGGATCGGTGATCTTATTTTGATCGGGGGATGACTGGTCCCTACAAAATAATGGAGTACCATTAGGGATGCAAATGATGGTTTGTGTATTCCGTTTGTAATCTCCCGTACCGTAGGATGGCAACCAGATGAAACAAGTCCCCTGGCTTGTCACCGCGAAGATGCGGCCTAGATGGCGCCTGGCGTCTTGAGCGTGTAGGGTACAAATCTACCACCGCCAACATGCGCCAGCCTCTGCCGTTACTGCGTCTTGCATTGATGGCAATCCTTATGTCGAACACCGCGATGAGATAGTAATCGTCGTAGCTGCGTCGCTTTGTCGGCGGGTCCGCAATTGCTATCTTCTTCAATCTCATGTAGGCATCATCATACGTATTCAAGCCCAGCCAGTACGGAAGGCCGATCCCAATGGTGGAGAAGGGGTCTACCGGAACGGCCGGACTGCTGTGGATGTTGTGCAAAATGATGTTGGTATCCGGCCGGAGGTATGCAAGCCAATCTTCGTTGGCACCGACCCAGACCTATATATAAGACGGTGGGCAGCGGAGAAATTACTAGATGGAAATGGAATAACTAAGTACTACATGATCAAACTCCATTACTGACCTGATCATCGGACAAAATCCGACTACCTCTCAACGTCGACAACTCTATCGGAGTCAACGTGCAACCATGGCCAGGGAGCGGTGGACTGTTCAAAGGATTGTCCCATAGAAGAACCTTCTCCTCGAGGACGCATGGAAGACCAACAAGCATGGCCTTTTCCCGAACCTGTTTAATCAGCGTCTTGAAAAAGTAGGTGCAGGAAGCACCGAGTCTTGCGGCGGTGAGGAAGTCAGAGCGGCATGCGATTTCTCCCAGAGGATCGTCATCCAAGGTCTCCCAGCCCCGACGAGGAGGAGAACCGCCTGGCGAATCCATGGGAGCAGCGACGAACTGCCTTCTCTTGGGGAGGGAACGGCAAGGAGGAGATAAGGCGTAGTAACTGCACGGCCTCGTCCCTTCCAAGCTGTAGATCGTTCCTCGGTGAAGGGGTGAGGCTATTATTTACTACTAGTACTAGCATTATGGAGCGTTATGGGATTGCATTATACTGTAAATAATAGCACTAGTAAGAAATTTTGGCACTAGGTAGTAGTTTTTGGCGTGGATTAACAAATTTTGGGTATGTTTTGCCATTTTTGTACCGCCAACTAGTGTCAAAAACTTCTTGCATTATGTGACGGAGGAGTACATACTCGTCTTCAGAAGCAGTACCAGTACTACTTTTCTCAACTACAGTATTAGTGCGATGTCTGTACTTCTAGTCTAGTCTAGTCTAGTATAGTGCACCAGTTTTGAACTCTTGAATCTCGGGGCCAAGGAGCTACAGGTTGGAAGTGGAGGTACTATCTGTTCTCTAGAACCATCGCTGTACTATCAATGCAGGGAAGTACACTGCGTAGTGGCCTAGTGGGTACTCTCGGTGCTATATTCAGCCGCTCCTCTCACGTAGGAGTAGCTGGCCTACTCAACCGCTCCTCTCACGCACACACTAGCAGCCTGTTTATCAATGACGGTTCTTTGCGGTTTCTTGAGGGCAGAATATTTGAGTTATTTGATACAGCGAGACTAAGCTTTTCGCTTCCATTTGTGGAGGTGTAATGGATCTCGTCGAACTTTGTTAGTAGTTCCTTCTTTATGAATGAGATGAAGCAAAGCTTTTGCCTCCGTTTCAAAAAAACACGTCAAGAGGATTTTTTTTATAGTAGAGCCGATAATGGAGTGAAGTCCATGTGTGCAATGCCACAAGCTACAGAGTACTAGTAGTATAGCACTTTACATAGAGTAGAGAGCCATATTGCACAGTTCCCAATGCCCCGCCAGGCTTTTCCGGCTCCTCGGGCTTAATTGGGAGGCGCTAGTTTAAATATGCTACTACTAGCTGATGAGGAAGCTGCAAGCGAGGTGCGGCTAGGGCGAGCACGCGAGCCACGGGATGCTGGGAAGGAAAACCCGTTCACGTGGCTAGGCTGTCCAGTGCACCCAGATTGTGGGGCGCACGTCCGTTTGACTTCAAAACTCAAACTACCCGTGTAAAATATTGGCTCGCAGCAAAGTGTAGTACTAGTACTATTTTTTTTAAAGGCCACCGCGCGTACGGCCGGGATCGAACCCACAAAACGAGGTATACACTCCCGCGACCACTAGTAGTACTCGTTGGAGTACAATGCAACCTAGAATCGCCTTTTGTCGCTAGTAGTACGTACATTGTTCCTTATAAGAAACCCCTAATAATGCAAGAAACCACTAAAATGCCAAGAAACTACTACCACTTGCATACGTGGCAGACTTAAGATAAGACTACCTTATCAACCATTGTACATGCTCTTACCAACCAAAATCTTCGAGTGACCTCCTACCTCCGGCCCGTCCACCTAGTCATCCTCGGCCATGGGACGCAGCTACCGCCGCCGGCAGAAGGCGAGGTCAAAACCGCCGGCGGTGTGGAGCCCATGTTGCGGCAGCCCGGATGCCAACTCCGTCCGGCGCTCGCGGCCGCTAGCTAGCCAAGATAGCTCTGTCCAGCTGCTTGTCTGCATGGTTTGCTAGCTAGATTGGCACGTCAGCACGGCGGATTGCTCGCGCGCGCCACGCTCAGGCCAGCCATTTGGCTCGAGAGAAGGCCAGCGCGGCGGCTTGCTCGCTCGTGAGTCACGCTCGGGCCAGCCTGCCAACCCATGCGGAGGCCAGCGCGGCGTCCGGCCCGTCCGACGGAGCGGCAGCCAACTCGCTCATCACCGGCGCCACCGACTGTCAGGACCTCGATTCCAAGTCACATCGACCTAGCCGGTAACACCTCATATCACTTTGCGGCCTCACGCACGGTATTCCCACGGGTGTCTCCTTACCATGGCCCGGGACCGTTTGCGCCTTTTGGCTCACGTATATGATAGTGTCGCTAGCATCCACATGACAAAGAACTCGGGCCGACATGCTAGTCGTGAACCCAAAGCGGCGCTAACCTATGGGGACAGGCATACATGAATCACATCGAGCATGTCGGTCATCAACGTATAAATTCGGGCTGTAGCACTTTGGGCTATGAGGACTCCGGTATCCCGGCTGTAGCAGGCTAGGCAGGACTCGAATAACACCGCGTGACATTTCCCGAAGGACAGACATAGGAACGGTGAAACACATGCCGCCAGTCAAGTGTCCAGCAGTAGTCTGGGCTAGCAGGACTCGTGAACCGGGCTGTAGCGGACTACTATCGCTCAGAAGCACGAGACTACATTTCCCCATATGAGAGGCTGCCAAGGATAAACAACTAGATTGTCGGATCCCACACATACCAAGCATTTCAAACATACACACAATATGCTCAATATGTGTAAATACAACATGGCATCACAACATAACTCTACAACTCAAATATTTATTCATTAGGCTCCAAGGAGCGAGATATTACAAACATGGGTCTCATGACCCAACACTCAGAGCATACAAGTCAAAGCACAAGCGGAAGCTAATCATGTCTGAGTACAGACAACTATAAATGAAAAAGGCTGAGAAGCCTAACTATCTACCAGATCCTGCCGAGGGCACAAGATCGTAGCTAAGGTAACAAGCTAAATGTCGAAGTCCACGTGGAACTACTAGCGAGACTGACGTCTCTCTGCAAAAACATAAAATAGGCAAACGTGAGTACAATTGTACTCAGCAAGACTTACATCAGAACTATCTACATATGCATCATTATCAACAAAGGGGGTGGTGGAGTTTGACTGCAGCAAGCCAGCTTTGACTCGGTGGCTATCCTATACTACGACTGCAAGTAACTCTTTTGAGGTGGCGCTACGAGTCCACATATTCACCATATCAATACACCACTATGGACCCGCTCCGTCTCCCTACGAGAACGCCATCCATAGCACTCACGCTTATCTTGCGCATTTTAGAGTATCCACTTTCACTTGTCTATGAACTGATATAGGCAACCCAGAAGTCCTTTTCCGCGGACACGGCTATTCGAATAGATCATATTAACCTGCGCAGGGTGTACTTCTTCACACGCTCTCACCACTTACCGCCGTTTACACGACATGTACTCGGCAACCTTCAAGCGGAAGCCCAACGTGGGTGTCGGCCACGGCCTACCTAAACACTCAAGTCCCTAGTCCAGGTTTATCGCCTATTCGGGTTCCATCCGCAGGAGTCCGCCGAGGTTTCCCATACAACCCCGAGCGATGTGTGCAGGGTTCCCGAGACACCAAGCAGGCGAATCGGTACACAGACCACGGTGCCTACCGCAACACAACCCACCCCTAAAGTCAGCGTTATGTCATTGACATGCTACAAACACAAGAAACTACTTGCAACTCCCGGACTGAGGACAAGGGTGGTTAAGAAGCCGAGAGGGTCAATTAAGGATCCCAATGCGTGGTAGTAACTGTTTCATGGATCACAAACACAGAACTCAGTTCCTGAGGACGGTTTCAATGAGACAACCCACCATGTACTCCTACATGGCCTCTCACCGCTACCTTTACCAAATTGTGTTCACACACTTAGCTCACGCACAGTAGGACATGTTCACACAACATTCCAATTCATTCCCGATGAATCAGACCTGACTCAACTCTAAGCAGTAGCAGGCATGACAAACAAGCAAAATGAGTAGGCACAACAGGGCTCAAACAACTCCTACTCATGCTAGTGGGTTTCATCTAATTACTGTGGAATGACAGGTCATGCAGAGGATAAAGGGGTTCAGCTACCGCAGCAAGTAACACATGAGTCGTTGTTGCCCTAATGCAGTAAAATAGAGCAGGAGCGAGAGAGTGGGATTGTATCGGAATGAACAAGGGGGTTTTGCTTGCCTGGCACTTCTAAAGATAATATAGTTCTTCATCGGTGTCATCGAACAATCGTCAGGACGTCGTCTACTGAGAGGGGACAATTACCGGCAAACAAGAGAGAACACAATCAATGCAATGCACATTCACATGAATGACATGTCATGTTAAGATACTGAATTCACCTAATGCAGCAGTAATCCAAGTTAATTGAAGTGGAATTCAAACAAGGTTGAACTCCAACTCCAAATGCTAGTTCATAAATTACCCTAATCATGATTCATCATATTCAGTGATGTTAACTTGTTCAAACATGCATGAAAGTGCCATAAACAGATTCTTCATATTTTTCTGATCATTTTTCATATATAACTTATTTCCATTGGAGTTACGGTTGAATTTCTATGAATTTTAGAAGTTTAGGCAAATTTCGGAATTTCCTGAATTATTATAAATCCGAAAATGATTATGGCGTCGACACCACGCCACCGTGGCGTCGAGAAGTCAACTGGTCGGCCAGGTCAAACCTGACCTGTGGGACCCATCGTCGTGTCTCGATCAGCTAACAGGGTTTATTAGTACTAACTAAAAGTTAATCTAGGCTAATTAGTCCTCGGACCCACACGTCGATGACTATGGGATTAACTTAAGTTAATTTTAACACTTAGCTAAATAACGAGGGACCGGGGCCCGCATGTCGATGAAAGAGAGGGTCCAACCTCACCGGTCAAAACAGTCAACCCCGGTCAAACTCACCGAGTTGACCGCTGCTCGCCGGGCGGAGCCGAGAGGCAGTGGAGGGCGCCGGTTTAGCCCTCCGGTGACCAAAAGAGAGCCGAGGGGCTCTACGTGGCCTTCGGGCTCAAGCGCATCTAAGGAGACCAGCGGGAGGTGCGGGGTGGCGGAGTTCGCCGGAAGCGAGTCCGTGGCGGTGGCCGGAGCTACGGGTTCGGCGGCGCAGGCCTCAGAGCGGGGAAACTGCCGAGGGGCTCTCCGGACTCCTGGAGTCACGGTGAGCACGATGACGCGCTCCAACACGAGTGGCAGCAGCGTTGGACGCGGTGGCGGCATGGCCGGCGGCAGGGGAAGCTCGGCCACGGCAAGGCTACGGCCTAGAGGGCGGGCGCGACCAGGGGAGAAGGGGGAGACAACGCGGGTGCTCACAGCGCGTCCGATGGCGTCGTCGGCGAGGTCGGGGACGGTCCGGAGCCGACGAATCGGGCGACGGCGACCGGCGGGTCCGAGGAGGGGAAAGGCGTCGGGGCGGCGATTCGGAGCTTCTCCGGTCGCGTGTGACGGCGGGGAGGGCGAGGGCGGCACTTCGGAGCTCGGGAGCGCGTCAGAGAGGAGAGGGGGTGGCGGTGGCCGCGAGGGCAGCGAGGGGCAGCGACGGTGGCGCCGGGTCCAGGCGAGAGAGGAAGCGAGAGGAGAGGAGGACGTTCGAGAGAGGAGAGGGGCTGGGGTCCAGAGCGGCGCCGAGGAGGAGCTTGAGGCCCTTGGTGAGGCAAAGCGGCGGGGAGGCGTGGCCAGCTCGGGCGCGTGCGCCGTGTCCCTCCTCTGCCTACTGGCAGAGGTAGGCGACGACTGGCACTCGCCAGGTGGGCTGGGCCGGCTGGAGGAGCTGGGCCAGGTATGTGGGCTGCCAGGTAAGTGGCTGGGCTTCTCTCTCTCTTTTTTTTTCTGTTTTCTATTTTTCTGCTTTCTGCTTTGATTTAGTTTATAAACCAAATCATTTAAATAAATCCTGAAATAATTGTGGGCATTAAGTGAATTATTACAGAGGCCCTTAACTATTTTTTCAGAATTGTTGGAGCATTTAAAAATATTAATAGTTTTTAAATGCCCCAATTCAAATACAATATGGTTTATTCAAAAATCCAAAAATGTCTTGGAAAAATATCCATCATCTCTGGATATTTTTTTCACCCTTTTCCATTAATCATGAACATTTTTGCAAACCAATTTGGGTTCTTTGAAAATATTTTGAAGTTGAACCTATTTGCATTGTTTTAGTGCTAGGGCTTGGTCATCCCCATTTCAAATTTCATGAAAATTAAACATGATGACATGAATGCTTTAATGCAACTAATGTCAAACAATTCTAGGGCTTTGACAGCTCACGCCCACTAAACAAGAATCTCGTCCCGAGATTCAAGACGTGAGGTAAGAAGACAGAGGGGGCACAAACTAATAACATGAGCTCCAAGATCCAACTGTCTTCTCGAGGTGTTGATCTGTTGACTCAAGACAATCTTGACGTCTTGCTCTCGAAATCTTCACTCAACACGACAACAGAAATAAGGGGAAACCCTACAGGATTTGATCTTCTTGAAGATCGAGCAACTCAAGATCAGTTCATGGAGAGACATAAGAACAACTCTTGAGTTGAGACACCAAACACACATTAGGAATGATGGTAGAGAAATGGATGACGAAGGTTCAAATTGGTAGGCAACCATTCCATGCTTAAGTAAAATGGTGCATGGTTTCAAAGTAACAAGGAGATGATTGCCATGACTCCATAACGGGACACCTTAGGAAAGGTGACGCAAGGAACTATTCCCTTAAGTGGCAAAAAGAATTACTTTTGATTCAGAGATCATTGGAACTCTTTATACCAGCCTAAAGCTATCACAAGCGATCATTTGAAAGAGTTCGAAAGAATGACATACTCGGACTAGAATGGATGATGTGGACTACCTTGTTGAAGACAACGCAATGGATGATTTTTGCTTATCATCGGAGGTGGAGGGGACCCATGGTAAGTCCACCTTGAAGATGAACCTAGACAAGAATTACTAAGAAGGCAGCCCATAGTGAAATGGCACAAGGACGGTGCAAGCTGGGAACGAAATGCAACTGTTCGAATGTTCCAACCACCATATCTTCCTGAGATTCAGATCCGATTGGTGATAGGAAACTTCAGACTCGGCATGTCTGAAAAGAAGGGTTGCAACACAAACCGACGAGATGACGTTGCGAGATTCTCGTGGAGTGAACTATGATAGCAAGCTCCAAGACATGAGCTGGTTCTGCTACAAACCCGTGGACACACTGTCCAAGACAAGCATGACCACGTAGTAGTCTTATAATAAAACACTACCGAGTTCAGGTTGGGAACCATCATCGAGGATATCGAAGTCTTGTGCACGACCTAGGATTTACACAACAACTCCTTTTCCTTGAACAAATCAATCAGTGGCTTGGTGTGCTATGGAATTCATATAGAATGAAGATGATCAGTCTATCAGACCATAGAATACTTCGCACGTGCATGATTGACTTGGGATGATTCCAAAGGAAACAAAACAAACCTTTCTCAAATTCATGGCGGCAACTTACACCTAAAGCACATGAATTAGAGGAAGTCACTCTTTCCATCCAAGCATAAGCTTCATGAGCGGAACACGAAGAGATGCTTACACAAATTTCCAACACTAGGTTGATGTTCAACATGACTCATGGGGGAGACAAAATGCTACTGATGGGCTCAACAGTAACTCATCGGAATTTCCATATCACTGGACTTCCACCATCATGTGAACACGGTGATAGCATTGGTCAGACCAAAAGATGTAATGGGGTATGCTCGAGGGATCAACCATGAGTAAGACAACATCACGAATATCGTTGGTTCTGATTTGACTTGACAATGGCCCATACTCAAATCAAAGAATTGATAAGACAATAGGTCCAGCAACTGATCACGGGGACCAATCGACGAAGATATCATCTTTCTTCGACACACGCTACACAAGAATATCCCTTTGGAACGAGCTAAGTTAGGCAAGCTTTTATCTTCCAACTCTCCAAGTTGTTGTCTAGCTTAACCAACTAGCTCGGGAATATCCAACACAGTTCTTGGAGAAGGAGTGGTTTACAAGAAAACAACTTGATCACGAGCTCAACATAACAGTCGGGAAACAACCCGGTAACACTTCCAAGAAGATATTTGGAAAGTCACGAACCACCGGTATGTTACTAAGCTCGAGAACAATCTTGCTTTTGAGGGCAAGACGATATGATCAAATGAGTGAGGACTTGACAAGATCCTAACTCATCAATCGAAGTGTGCACCAGAAATAAGGATCAATCTTAGGATGACGATTTAATAATCAACACGCTAAGAATGAGGATATTGTCCATTAGCTACCAAGCAACGAGTTGCTCGGAGTATTGATGTCACACATCACAATTCACTTGTCGGCATTCCGGTTGCAACAACACGGAAACGAGGAATGAATAATGATAGCGAGAAGTATCACTGCGTCAAGAGTTCATAAAAGAAGGTGCGATTCTCATGAAGTTCCCGACATAAAGTGGGTAATGCTTCGGGATAGAACAGAATCAAAAGCTGAATTGGCATTTTGATCTGCGGAATACAACTGCTTTGACCCAATCCTGGATATGGATGAGGTACTGGAGTTTGTTTGTCCTAGTCATTCCGGAATAGAATGGCTCGACAGACCACAAGAGTAAAAGGGCATCGATGAACACAAATGCACACATACTCTTGACTATCAATTGACAGGCGAGGGTCAGAATACAACTAGAGAGGGACAACTCAAGGAACATATAATTTTTCGAGTTGTGGAGGCATGGATTACTATATCGAGCAAAGCTCAACATTTCTTCCGGATAACCCAGGCAGAGAAGGTAGGACTGGCAGAGTCACAATATAAATGGAGTACTCCTCAAGAGCACTCTTATTGTGATGTTTTGGTTCAACAAGGAACTTCTGCCATAAGCGGTTCGTAGTATTTGGAAGAAGGAAATACCACGGACCTCGAGGACTATTGCAAAGGTTACTAATATCCTAAAGGAACTAGCAAATACTAACAACATGAAGTAGGGTGAATCTCGGGTTCAAGAACCCAGGAATAGAATACCTACTACTAAATGGCATCACGGGATGCTTTCAAGAATAATGGCCAGAATCATCACACTGGGATACAAAAGCATTACTAAATTGCTAGGTGACTTCCTAAACACCTAGGGTCATAATAATAGTTCCAACATATATGTCAAGGCAATAAATTACCTCAACGCACCGGTTAGTGTGCTTATTCTGACCAAAGGGACATCAAAATGAGAGGAAGGAATTTTGCAAATGCTTCATATTGTTTTAGAAACCTGGGATGACTCGGACAGCATAACGGCTGTAAATGCTTAAAATGATTTGAGACATCCTGCAAAAATGGTGGCATAACCACTCAACATCACAATATCAAGGTTCCGAGATCTACAATTATCATACAGAATAGTAGGAACTGAACTGGGGCTTAAATTCAACAATCTTAAAGGTCTATGGATTAGTAACACGTCATCCTGATAGATAGATGAGAAGCCTAGTTCTTAAACCCCGTAGAAGAGAAGAGGATGACTCAGATAAGAAGGCCATGAGGTATAAGGAGTAAAAAGAGCCTTACGTTCCCTTCCACAATCAATTCCCTTACATAACTAAAGCATTTCTAGACACAACTTCGACCAGTTTGGCTTGGTAATCCTCTGAGCAGTTAGGCTCGATACCAACGCTGTCGGGACCCGATTCCAAGTCACATCGACCTAGCCGGTAACACCTCATATCACTTTGCGGCCTCACGCACGGTATTCCCACGGTGTCGCCTTACCATGGCCGGGACCGTTTGCGCCTTTTGGCTCACGTATATGATAGTGTCGCTAGCATCCACATGACAAAGAACCGGGCCGACATGGCTAGTCGTGAACCCAAAGCGGCGCTAACCTATGGGGACAGGCATACATGAATCACATCGAGCATGTCGGTCATCAACGTATAAATTGGGCTGTAGCACTGGCTAACAGGACTCCGGTATCCCGGCTGTAGCAGCTAGGAAGGACTCCGAATAACACCGCGTGACATTTCCCGAAGGACAGACATAGGAACGAAGAAACACATGCCGCCAGTCAAGTGTCCAGCAGTAGTCTGGGCTAGCAGGACTCCGTGAACCGGGCAGAAGCGGACTACTATCGCTCGGAAGCACGAGACTACATTTCCCCATATGAGAGGCTGCCAAGGATAAACAACTAGATTGTCGGATCCCACACATACCAAGCATTTCAAACATACACACAATATGCTCAATATGTGTAAATACAACATGGCATCACAACATAACTCTACAACTCAAATATTTATTCATTAGGCTCGAGGAGCGAGATATTACAAACATGGGTCTCATGACCCAACACTCGAGCATACAAGTCAAAGCACAAGCGGAAGCTAATCATGTCTGAGTACGCACAACTATAAATGAAAAAGGCTGAGAAGCCTAACTATCTACCAGATCTGCCGAGGGCACAAGATCGTAGCTGAGGTAACAAGCTAAATGTCAAGTCCACGTGGAACTACTAGCGAGACCGACGTCTCTCGCAAAAACATAAAATAGGCAAACGTGAGTACAATTGTACTCAGCAAGACTTACATCGAACTATCTACATATGCATCATTATCAACAAAGGGGTGGTGGAGTTTGACCGCAGCAAGCCAGCTTTGACTCGGTGGCTATCCTATACTACATTGCAAGTAACTCTTTTGAGGTGGCGCACACGAGTCCACATATTCACCATATCAATACACCACTATGGACCCGCTTCCGTCTCCCTACGAGAACGCCATCCATAGCACTCACGCTTATCTTGCGCATTTTAGAGTATCCACTTTCACTTGTCTATGAACTGATATAGGCAACCCAGAAGTCCTTTTCCGCGGACACGGCTATTCGAATAGATCATATTAACCCTGCAGGGGTGTACTTCTTCACACACGCTCTCACCACTTACCGCCGTTTACATGACATGTACTCGGCAACCTTCAAGCGGAAGCCCAACGTGGGTGTCGACCACGGCCTACCTAAACACTCAAGTCCCTAGTCCAGGTTTATCGCCTATTCGGGTTCCATCCGCAGGGAGTCCGGCCGAGGTTTCCCATACAGCCCCGAACGATGTGTGCAGGGTTCCCGAGACACCAAATGGGCGAATCGGTACACCGGGCCACGGTGCCTACCGCAACACAACCCACCCCTAAGGTCGGCGTTGCGTGCGGCCCCCAGCATGCTACAAACACCAGAAACTACTTGCAACTCCCGGACTGAGGACAAGGGTGGTTAAGAAGCCGAGAGGGTCAATTAAGGATCCCAATGCGTGGTAGTAACTGTTTCATGGATCACAAACACAGAACTCAGTTCCTGAGGACGGTTTCAATGAGACAACCCACCATGTACTCCTACATGGCCTCTCACCACTACCTTTACCAAATCATGTTCACACACTTAGCTCACGCACAGTAGGACATGTTCACACAACATTCCAATTCATTCCCGATGAATCAGACCTGACTCAACTCTAAGCAGTAGCAGGCATGACAAACAAGCAAAATGAGTAGGCACAACAGGGCTCAAACAACTCCTACTCATGCTAGTGGGTTTCATCTAATTACTGTGGAATGACAGGTCATGCAGAGGATAAAGGGGTTCAGCTACCGCAGCAAGTAACACATGAGTCGTTGTTGTCCTAATGCAGTAAAATAGAGCAGGAGCGAGAGAGTGGGATTGTATCGGAATGAACAAGGGGGTTTTGCTTGCCTGGCACTTCTGAAGATAATATAGTTCTTCATCGGTGTCATCGAACAATCGTCGGGACGTCGTCTACTGAGAGGGGACAATTACCGGCAAACAAGAGAGAACACAATCAATGCAATGCACATTCGCATGAATGACATGTCATGTTAAGATACTGAATTCACCTAATGCAGCAGTAATCCAAGTTAATTGAAGTGGAATTCAAACAAGGTTGAACTCCAACTCCAAATGCTAGTTCATAAATTACCCTAATCATGATTCATCATATTCAGTGAGGTTAACTTGTTCAAACATGCATGAAAGTGCCATAAACAGATTCTTCATATTTTTCTGATCATTTTTCATATATAACTTATTTCCATTGGAGTTACGGTTGAATTTCTATGAATTTTAGAAGTTTAGGCAAATTTCTGGAATTTCCTGAATTATTATAAATCCAGAAAATGATTATGGCGTCAGCACCACGTCACTGTGACGTCAGCAAGTCAACTGGGTCGGCCAGGTCAAACCTGACCTGTGGGACCCATACGTCAGTGTCTCAGTCAGCTAACAGGGTTTATTAGTACTAACTAAAAGTTAATCTAGGCTAATTAGTCCCTGGACCCACACGTCAGTGACTATGGGATTAACTTAAGTTAATTTTAACACGTAGCTAAATAACGAGGACCGGGGCCCGCATGTCGATGAAAGAGAGGGGTCAAACCTCACGGTCAAAACAGTCAACCCCGGTCAAACTCACGGAGTTGACCGCGGCTCGTCGCCGGGCGGAGCCAGAGGCAGCGGAGGCGCGCCGGGTTTCGCCTCCGGTGACCAAAAGAAAGGCGAGGGCTCTCGTGGCCGCCGCTCGCGCATCTAAGGAGACCAGCGGGAGGTGCGGGGTGGCGGAGTTCGCCAGAGCGAGTCCGTGGCGGTGGCCGGAGCTACGGGTTCGGCGGCGCAGCCCTCTGACAGAGCGCGGGGAAGCTCGTCGAGGGGCTCTCCGGACTCCTGGAGTCACGGTGAGCACGATGACGCGCTCAAACACGAGTGGCAGCAGCGTTGCACGCGGTGGCGACATGGCCGGCGGCAGGGGAAGCTCGGCCACGGCAGGGCTACGGCCTAGAGGGCGGGCACGACCAGGGGAGAAGGGGGAGACGACGCAGGTGCTCACAGCGCATCCGATGGCATCGTCGGCGAGGTCGGGGACGGTCCGGAGCCGACGAATCGGGCGACGGCGACCGGCGGGTCCGAGGAGGGGAAAGGCGTCGGGCGGCGCTCAGGCTTCTCGGTCGCGTGTGGGGCGGGAGGGCGAGGGCGGCACTGGAGCTCGGGGCGCGTCGGAGAGGAGAGGGGTGGCGGTGGCGCGAGGGCAGCGAGGGGCAGCGACAGTGGCGCTTCGGTCCGGCGAGAGAGAGGAAGCAGAGAGAGGAGGACGCGTTGGAGAGAGGAGAGGGGCCGGGGGTCCAGAGCGGCGCCGAGGAGGAGCTTCGAGGCCCTTCGGTGAGGCAGGCGAGCAGGGAGGAGGCGTGGCGAGCTCGGGCGCGTCCGCCGTGTCCCTCCTCTGCCTACTGGCAGAGGTAGGCGACGACTGGCACTCGCCAGGTGGGCTGGGCCGGCTGGAGGAGCTGGCCAGGTAAGTGGGCTGCCAGGTAAGTGGCTGGGCTTCTCTCTCTCTCTTTTTTTATTCTGTTTTCTATTTTTCTGCTCTGTTTTGATTTAGTTTATAAACCAAATCATTTAAATAAATCCTGAAATAATTGTGGGCATTAAGTGAATTATTACAGAGGCCCTTAACTATTTTTCAGAATTGTTGGAGCATTTAAAAATATTAATAGTTTTTAAATGCCCCAATTCAAATACAATATGGTTTATTCAAAAATCCAAAAATGTCTTAGAAAAATATCCATCATCTCTGGATATGGTTTTCACCCTCTTCCATTAATCATGAACATTTTTTCAAACCAATTTGGGTTCTTTGAAAATATTTTGAAGTTGAACCTATTTGCATTGTTTTAGTGCTAGGGCTTGGTCATCCCCATTTCAAATTTCATGAAAATTAAACATGATGACAAGAATGCCTTAATGCAACTAATGTCAAACAATTCTAGGGCTGTGACACCGACGAACACGCATCAGTACTGTTTGAAGTAATGTTCAGGAAAAATAATGATTTAAGGGGGAATAATAGGATAGAAGGTTAGATGTGGGTCCCTCGTGTCAACGGTCAAACAAAATGTGTTGGTTTAAGCTGCCTCGTCAGCACGGACGTGTGGGCCAACCCAGTCATAAATGGGTTTAAACGAACCTAATCGGTAGGAGTACTACTCCCTCCTTTCCGATTTATAGGGCTTATCTCAAAATTTTAGTTTTTCCCTTTTATAAGGCTCAATTTGGTAGTTTTCCATCACATGTTCAGATTCCAAGATGCATTAAATCATTGCATGCAAGTATTAAGAGAAAATTGACCAATGCATATAATTTATGCATGCATGCATTGCAATTAATGCATTGGTAAACATACTTTTTTGAGGAAAACAAGAGTATTAATTGGGTGCTTTTGCAAACTACAAAAAGTACGCCACCACTCACCATCTACCTTGGTTGATGATATTTTTTAATTGAGCCTTATAAACCGGAAAGGAAGGAGTAGGTAGTACTACCTCTCTCTCATTTTACACAGTGTGCGCGTACCCCTAGGTCGTCAATTTGACCAACCTAATACAAGTCATATGTTACAAAAAATATACCAACATAAACTATGGAGTTTCTACTTTCAAAAGGTATAATTTTTGTGCTATATAGTTTATATTAGGGTGATAAAATTGACAACCTAGGTATCTGTATAAGACTTGTAAACTGAAATGAGGTAGTAGTAGTTTTAAGCGTGGACTAAGAAATTTTGGGTATGTTTTTGCTATTTTTGTACAATAGATTCTTCCTAGGGCTGGTTGAAAGTGGTAGTTTTTGTTAAATACTCTACATATTGTAAGTAGGAGTGAAAGTTAAGCTTTGGAAGCCAATAAGCAAGGCTAGTTACATAGTGCATATGTGTACATGATTGAAAGTAAATATCAACCATGAGTGACTAATATCTTGATGGAAAACTCAAACTATGGAATACTAGAAAAAAATACATGGTTGGTAATACTAGCAATGTTCATGTCCGTTGCAACGAATCATAATTAGAATAATACTTATTCACAAACATGGTACAAAACACCCTAATTTTGATATACATATGTATATTATGTTTCAATTATAATATATTCCTTGGGCTGTTTTGGTGAGGTCGAGGAGGGATGTGGTTGGTTTTAAGATACTAATTATGGGTTTTTCTGCAAATTGGTAGACAAGTGGGATGTTGGTGAGAAAAGGCAACAACTTACCTCACAATCATTAGATGTAGATCTAATGGTCGAAACGACGGATGGCGCATACACACAAGCATCACCAACTTAGTCTTGTGTAGGAGTACTAGCAAGATCCGTGCATTAACGGAACATCAAGATGCATTTTTTTATAAAAACACTTGTTGTGATTGACCCTTGCGGGAGTAATCCCATGTGTAAAAACTAATGATATCTTGAGAAATATGAGATAAGGTGAAGAGGAGTTGGGTGTGGTGGTGGTTGGTGGTCGGACTGAGCGGAGGCATGGGGATTGAGGACGCCGGCAGCGGCCACTAGGCCAGTTTGTTCCAGAGGCTTCCTTTCTTAATTGCTCAATAATGAGGTTTGTTGGAGATAAGGATGAAGGAGGGAAGGCCTTGTCTGCAAATGTGGAGAGGGGCGCGGGTATCTTTTAGTTTAATTTCCATCCATCAGATATAGATCAGACGGTCTATATTGCAAGATGGCACACGTACCATCATCACCAACTCGATTTTTTTATAGAAGAAGAAATATAAGTATGGAGATACAAACGTATTATCGATACTTGCTTCCATAAACTAGCATCTACATTCTATTCAACGCATCGGCATGTGGGGCCTTAGCACAATGACTTCTCGACTGTGTAAAACAAAGATTTTCCCGTCGCCGACAAGGAGGGGGTGACGGCGGCGTGCTTTTTGGCTTGCTCTAGTCCTAGTAGTCATACTAGGTGGTCTAAGCACGTGTAGATTTATTCTTTTCACGTCTCGTGTTAGCCGTCTCGCCACGATTGTTGATGAGTAGACGGTAAGTTATTCACGGGAAACCCTTGTTGGCGTGTTTGCGAGAGAGAGAGAGAGAGAGAGAGAGAGAGAGAGAGAGAGAGAGAGAGAGAGAGTGTGTGCGATATGTTAGAGACTGAGGCAATGATAACAGATTCTTTGTGTCTATGTTTGTGGAGGATAGAGAGACATGTACATGGGGCTTTGTGTTGTGTAACGTGGAGACACATATACATAATTAGAGAGTGAGTGTGTGAGATACACATGCGGACATGGGGAGAGATGAGGATCCAGATAAATGGGTGTTTGTGCGTGTGCATGTGTGTTTGTGCAGCGTTTGTGTGTGAGGGAGAGAGTGTATGTGGAGTAGAGACCACTGATGATGTAAACCTAGTATAAGGGAAGGGGAATGGTGTGACATGTGTAGTAGCGAGATAGCACGGTGCGGGTGGGGGAGCGGACTATTTGGAAGAGACATCGATGTGTGTGTGGGAGAGGGTGTGAGAGCGAGAGAAAGAGAGAGCTAGTGACGAGAGAGAGAGAGAGAGAGAGAGAGAGAGAGAGAGAGAGAGAGAGAGAGAGAGAGAGAGAGAGAGAGGAGAGAGGGGCGAGAGGGTCGTTTGTGTCCATAAATGGCGTATAGATAGGGAGACAATGTTGATGTTGTCCAAATTGGCCTATGAGCGGAGGCGCAGGGAAGCGAGTCATCGTGTGTGTGATAGGGACTTCATGAGAGATCTTGAATAGATGGTGTAGAGAACAATGTCCGAAATCGAGAACGATTATACATTAGGGAGCTATGCAAAGAGTCACGACATATATGTATACAGGGAAGGAGCTGGGGCGGGTCGGCATGTGGGAGAGATAGAAAGAGGAGAGTGGTGCACAAGGAGACAAAGTGTGCTTGTTTGCAGTGGGGGTGGTGTGTGAGGTGAGTGCGCGAGAACCACATAACTTGGGAGATAGGCGTTTGGGGCTTACGTTTTGTGTGTATGGGAAATATACACTCTACATAGTGCGTGTGCTTGGGTAAGAGAGATAGCGGAGACCTAGAGAGTGAGGGAAGAGATGTGTGCATGCCCGGAGACAAAGTGATAGAGACCTATGTTGGGGTCCGACTTACAAGAGAGAGGGGTGTTAATGTGCTCGTGCGTTGGTGTGCAGGGAGAGAACGACTTCTCTATGTGTGTGTGTGTGTGTGGTGGTGGTGGTGGGGGTGACTTCAGATAAAGAGTGAGGTGTCTATATTTGAGGGACTTTAGCGTAATTGAGATATTGTGCACTCATGGTTGATCAATTTGTTTCACAGTTTGTACTATGAGATAACGATACTTTTGAACATGCGTGATATACCTTGATGTACCAGAATTACAAACCTAAGATTGGAATTTTGGAATTCGACTCCATCATTAGCTTTTGTAATTCATTTAAACGGAGGTACATTTTTTAAGCCGGAATTTCGTGATTTCAAATTCATATATCAAACCTAGAGATATACACATACGGGCATGTTCAAACTTTATAATTATTCACTTTATTCATACACATATACATTTTTGCTTTTGTCATCATATTTAGGATGAACACATTTGGAATTTCATTTGAATTGGATCGTATGATGGTATTTGCTTGTAGTAGCTCAATTGTCCATATTTGAATTGAATGGACAATCTAAGCTTCGAGTTGGAGACATTGATTTTCAAAACTTGCACATTTTTTTGCGTGCAAAACAAACAAATTTTCGGCCATGATATCATAGTCGGCCGTACGAGAGAAGAATACTTATAATTTTAGGCGCCAAAAGCTTTCAAACTTCCCGCTCACATCGAAATATCACGCGCCCGAAAGTTCAGCCCTGCGATATTCCTGTTTTACCCCTGCCACATGAATGGAAAAGGGCTGCTTTGGTAACTCCAGTGTTTTCCCCTCTTTGCCCCCAACATTCTTCCCCAAAGCCCTCACCTTCCCCTCCCCGACCCCCAACCACGGCAAGCCATCGAATCTAGTCCTCCGCTGCAGCGGTGGACCTCACACCCCGCAGGCTCTACCTTCCGCACCTTGGAACCCTCAACTGCCAACTCACCACTTCACCAGAGCCGCTTCAGCGACTGGCTTGTCCACCGCTCCAGATCTCCTTGACCGCCATCATGGTCCACCGCATCGGATCTGCTTAACCGGCGCCCTCGTCCACCACAGCGTAGGCCCTTCACTGACTCCCTAGTCCGCCCCTTCGCTAGCCCTTCATACAAGCCCTCGTCCTCGGCAACAGATCCGCCTCACCGAAAGCACTGTACAACGCGCCCGCCAAAGCCTTCGTCCACTGCACCGGACCCGCTCCACGGACGCCATATTCAACTCCACCAGCCCTGCTTTACCGATGCCGCAGCCTCATCAGGTTATTTCGATTTGTACTCCTTCGGTTTTTCTCTTTATCATGCAACTGTTCACTTACCACAGATGAGCTTTCTTGTATGTCGACAGGCGCCGCAACCGTTGCATCGGAGCCCCTTCAGCGACGGCGACGGCCGGCCCAAACTCAACCGCAACACGAGCACCATCAACGATCCTTAGCTATCAAGTATGACAACGATACCCATACGCCGCCGAGAATCAGGTACTATCATCCAACGACCGGCGCCTACGTTCACTTTCCTAGCATAAGCACCGCACCTTTGAATTTCTTCAGGGCATCATTCAGTTTTTCATGAGACGCGTTATTCTGCTTGCACCTGTAGGGCCATACATCTGGAAGTGAACATGTTACATGTGCTAAATTACATACCAGTCCACATATAGTTAATATGCTTTAGTTTTGTTCTGATGCCACCTGTTGGTTCCATCAGACTAGTTAATGTTCTCTATGCTTAATTACGCATCAGTAAACTAGCATGTGGTTCCGCTGCTTTTTGTTCGTTTACCCTACATTTTCTGATGCTAGCTATTACATCACTGCTCCGAGCCTCTATTCATTACTTGTTTGTGTGTTCTTGATCTTCCCAAGTTGCATGACTAATTTGATGCTTCTATTAATTATGGAGCTGCCAACCCCATCAAGCAAAATATTTGTTCTTTTGGGGCCGGCACCTCGAACAAGCATAAAAATAGAGGGAAGCAGATATATTGTCGTGTATGCACACACCCTTCTTTCATTAGTTTAGATGAACCATAGATGATCAATTCGGACCAGTGCATGCGATTAAAATTAATTTTACCTAAATAGATGGTGCAGAATAAACTACAACAACTAGATTTGCAACCACGGGATCTTGATTTATATTTTCAAAGAACATTGCAACAGCAGCTAGGCTTCACACAACATATGGTAAGCCAATGTGTTTTAGTACATGTGAAATGTAATGCGAGTGGGCTGCTTTCTTGGCTTGTGCCCTAACGTGTAATCCTACCGAATTACAAATAGTTTAGTTGTCGACTTTGCTGTATTGCTTGATTCAATGCTTGTTTGTTGTTATGCTATACCCGAGTTGGGCCAATATGTCAGAAGTGATCGTTGTACTATCGTAAAGAAATGCATGCCTATTTCATTTGAGTCCTTAACTTTTCCTCTCAACTTCATCACAAGACTGTCTTCGTAGTTTATATGAGGCCACACTGTTAAGTGCTTTCTCAGATTATTTCAACTGCTTAGATGCCTTGGCAACTTAAATATAGCGGTTGTACACTCCCTTTCAACTAGGGATGTCAACTGGGTCCCATTTAATCCCGATTAAAGTCCACTAGTGGTATGATAGTTCAGAAGATTTTTTGTTTTTTGAGGAAAATGAACTAGGAGGTAGCAAAACTAACTAGATGGGATGGCGGATGTCGTTTATTTGCCACTTACATCCCTAGTTTCATCTTACCATTTTAATTTCTTTTCGGTGATGCTGCTTGAACCATTCAAATATAGTTTCCCATGCTCGCAATAATTAGTCCGTCGTTTACCATGTAAGCTTACTGCCTGGATCATCGATAACTATCTCTTACTTATGTCCAGGTGAAACCTTTCGGGATGTCGTTCACACTAGGACACAATGTACAACCCTGAATCTATTTGTGGAAGCGGTCGCCATCCATGTTACCAGATGGTAGCAGTTCAGAGGCAACACCGCCGGAGAGCAGTCTGAGCACATATATTATAGTGCTTGAGGCTCTACTAGAGGCGTAAAGAGATGGTGTGGCTGCCATGAATGAGGTAATCTTTATCTTGAGGCTGGAAATTACGGAATTTGCGGCACGCATTATGCAAGCAACCCAAGAATTGGAGGAAGTAAGAATGTTGCATTTGAAGGCGGAGGATGTCTGTTGTTTACGCTATCCAAGCCCAAGGTAATCCGGTTCTTCTTTAGATACCAGTTGAAATTGTCATTGGATTATTGTACTTGCATGTTGTGTCATGTCTCTGAATGGATTATGTTGCAAGACCCCTATGTTGTCCAGAATTCCATGTTGTCCATGTGTTGTAATGATCCGAATTTTTTAGGCGAGGTAATCCTCAGTACTTGTATGATTGACATAAGGTGAACTGTTTTTCGTGTGAGCATATTGTATTGGATGAAATAACTGTTTGAATCAGAGTGTATCCAACCTACTGAATTCGAAGGTCACGGCATTTCTAAATCATAATCATATATAAAGGTGGAATAAATCTTTGTTGTGGTGTTGAAGAAACAAATAACAAAACGTATAATTATCTGTGGATATTCGTAATCGAATACAAATTGGATTTGAATTTAGTTTGCCAGGTCGCAGGGCAAACGTGAATGCTAATTCTCCCAAGTTTTGAACGAAGCGGCTAAACACCCACTATAATTTGTGGGCTGCCCGAAGCAAGTGTTTGCGAGATGGAAATTACTGTCTACCCGACATCGAGTACATCCTTATCGACGGATTTACACTGCTGTCGATAGGGGTAGACTACTAACTTCAATCAGACGTGACACGATGGCCTCTGAGCCCATTCAGACACGGTGGGCGCCAAACGTGGGCGGCAAAACACATTTGATTCAAGCTCGTCCGAAAGACATGTGTCTCTTCCTCCATTTCACCATTCATACACGGTGGGCGCCAAAACAAACTCTCCTCGTCCGAAATCGATGTAGGCCAATATTTTAAATAGGGGCAGATGTGTAACTTCCATCAGACGTGACACAACCGCCCTACCTGTAAGCCCCGTTCATACACCGTGGGCGCCAACCGTGGGCGGCAAAACACCCTCTCCTCGCCCGAAATAGTTACCGGTAAATATTTGGGAGATGCGAGATTACCGTCCTATCCCCAACCGACGCGATGTCCGAAATTTTAAACGGGGGATAAGTTTGTAACTTTCCCCCATTTCAGAGAAGCGCGTCCCAAAGTTTGAGATCCCCCCTCCCCTACATTTCCCCATTCATACACCGTCGGCGGCACGACAACCTCCGCACTGCGGCCAGCCTCCTCCATCCGCCACCCCATCCTCCATCTTGCCAGAGCCGCTACCCCTACCCCGTCGTCCACTGCAAGAGATGGACATCTCTCATCCACGGCGCTGGACCAGGATCCTTTCATCGCCTCCTCTCGCTTCATCGGCACCGTCGTCCACCTTGCCATTGCCGCTCCTACAACCGCCTCATCCACGGCAACAGGATATATCCCCCGACCGGCCGTCTGCCGTCTAAAGTCTTCTTCCCCGCCGCCGACAGCCATCGCACCCGCAGCACCCTCAACATATCAGCATAGGCCTACACGGCGTCGCAAGAGAGGTGGTACTCTTCCATATGTGCTTAAGTTATTGATCTCACCCGGAAAATAGATCGTAATTTGTTTACTGTACTTTTCTTGTCCATACCAAATCGTAGTGGCTAGTTGAAAGCAAACATTGGTTGCGAAGTAGCTTTGTCCGGTTTGCACCTTCAGGTCCGCCATGGAACGGGCACTATACTCGTAAAGCTTATGGCTTCACCCCTTTATATTCACTACCATCATCGTAGGTGCTTCGTGTCGTGCTAGCACTGCTCCTCAAGACCTCAACCCAGAGCTTACGTGTTGAAATACGAATCTGATATGATGCTCATATCACTAAAACAGAGAACATTTAATTGGTCACCTAATGTTCCTATATTCGTTTCGAAAAGCATGTGCGCCACCCACTGGTCTAGCTAGTTTCACTTTCCTGATTTTTCTCTTGATGCTTAGGGTTTTCCCCTTTTATCTACTCTACTATGATCTGCTTAGGTGCTTTCTGTCGTACTGGCATTACTCCACCCTTCAAGCTAAACAACACAACACTCAAAATTCGAAAGCTTAGTTGTTCAAATATGATTGTGATATGATACTGATATTAGTTAACCGACACATTTAATTGGTTAGCTAAAGGTCCCACTTGAGTTTCCAAATGCATGTTGCGACATATAGAGAGACAGCATAATTGCATTTCTTTGTCACTTGTTGACCATACTTTCTTGTCCATAACAAATCTTAGTTGTTATTTCAAAGCAAACATCGGTTGCTAACTACCCTTTACGGTTTGCGCTTCAGATCTGCCATCCCACCGCCACGATCAACACTTTGTACTCATCATGCTTATGTTTTCCCCATTTTATGATGACCACAATAAGCCTCGTGGTTCGTGGTCGTAATAGCACTGCTCCACCCATCGAGCTAAACAAGCTTAGTTGTACAAATTCATATCTGATATTATTGCTGATATTAGTAAAAGCGAGAGATGTTTAATTGGTGAGCTAAATGTTCCTACTTTAGTTTGAAATGCATGTGAGCCACATATGGAGAGACCGGAAAGAATAGTATTTCTCATGCGCTCTGGTTCATCATGGGTGGCCAACCGACATTGTATTGAAAGACTTGTAATATCTTCAATCTGCTTGCTCTTCTGCTCTTCTTTAAGATGATACTCTTCTCTTGTGGTCGACTGGTCAGGTCGAGTTGTTCTCCCTTAGTATATTTTGAATATGTCAGGTCAGCTCGACTTGTTCTTCTTTACTATATGTTGAAGCTATCATCTGCGAAGTGTCATCACTTCTGGAGCTCTCATATTTTGAGTAGTAGGCCACATTATATTAATGCACACAACAAATTACAGCATGCATGGCATCTTTTAAAAGAATTACAGAGATAGCACAAAGGGGTTTACAGGGAGGCAGTATTGGATTAGAATCACTTCCGCATTACAAAGAAAATCTCACTTGTTTTTATGTTTTCATGCATGTCAGATATTGAACATTATCAAAATGAATATGAGAATGGGCGCACGAGAGGAATATTGTAGAACGATCCACTGGCTAACTAACTTGGCATGGTGGAGGATGGCCTATTTTATTCACCCATCAAGGTGCTTTCTCTAGCTTTGCAAAGTTGTATTGGTCGCACATATTTTGCATCTGACCTCTTGCATTACTTCTACTTTGTTACACCATCTGCTTAGTTTAACCATCATATATGATTATATGCCATACCTATCCATTTTCTGTACCTACTCCATGTGTCGTCACACTATCTTTTTCCAGTCAAATGTTGTTCTTTCGTAATAGATGTCCAAAAGGAAGAGGGTGAGTGCAGATCCTCAAGGAGTACAAACTATGTATTTGGCAAAGGTAGTGATACCTGTTAAATCAGATAGATTAGCAGCCACAGAAAACACAGGCCCAACTGTACCACACTTTACCCCTACTCCAGTGGCCAAACCCCTATTAGAATTGCTGGGAGCCCAGCGTCAGGTACTGTCTATGATATCAATTCAAAATTTGAACTCCTAAATTTCTGCTTGTGCCTTACCTTCTCTCTTGTATGAAATCTAATTTCAGATGAATCTCCTTGCTCAAAGGATCATACGATCTCAGAATAATAATGGGCTCTGCATTGCTCTCGTCAGTACCTCTCTGCCTTTTGCCTTGTAACGCTGTACTTAATTAATTGCTATTTGATTATGTATCATCAGTCTGCACCTGAGCTTCATTATCCTCTGTTTCTTCCAATATTATTTGATCTATATTTACTCTTGCAAAATGTAGAATAATGGCAATGCTTATAAAGAATTTTCTTTGGATTGAATTATCCTTCCATCAACATGGAGAAGGGCTTTGTCCAGCCCGTGTTAACATGTAATGTAAGTTCATCCTTCTCAAGCCTTCAAACTTTGTTCTAGTATAGATTTGGATAGGCATCATTTCCTCCACTGCTGTTTGCTTTGCTGTTTACATCTGATTGGATGTTTGCAACAACAACCAGTTTCAAATTGTAGTTGTAAAAACATGTTCCTTATGCGTAAACAGATCCATTTATTTGCTTATATAATTGTGAAACCTGTTACGTGTCTCCTTGTTTCTCTTTCGAGTCGTATCTCTTCGCCAGCAGAACTTTAGGGAAGATAGTGAGCCAAACCATCTTGTGGACAACGAGATGACCCCAAGGTCTGTCTTGATGAAGGCAGTGAGTTGAAGCTACTCACCGCAGGTGTGAGACAACCTCTATGCGATCGCTGCCTCAATCAGTTCGACTTCTTCGTCTCAACTTAAAGCGGAAAGGCTTGCTTCACTCAGCTCCGACTTGAAGTCAAAGATGCAATGAAGATGTCGAGGAGGACTGCGTGGCACCATCAAGCCTTAAATCTAGTGTTGATGCATCTATCGTTGACACAACCGAGATCTACTCAGCTTCTTGGCCGTTTGGGGGCCCTTCTGGGCAGGCCTAGTGCCTTCGAAGTGCTCTCGCTTTTGTATATTCTTTTGTCGACGTTTATTTGCACTTTGGCGAACTTTGATGCCCATGGATGTAATATGTGATAGCCGTGATAGCCTAGCGTAAGTTGCTTGCTTATTTATTTCCTTGTTGTCTTGTTTATTTGTTTGCTTGTAGTCATTGCGCTTCTTTTCCGCGGTTTGCTAGTGGCTGCAATAACCTATTTTTAAAACTAGGCTACAATAACCATGGGCTAATATTTACTGTAGTGACACTGGGCCTCCTACGGGCCGTAGAAACAGTGGGCCTTCTACGGGCCGTAGAAACAATGAGCCTTCTAAGGGCTGTAGAAACAATGGGCTTTCTATGGGCCGTATCATCAATGGGCCTTATACGGGCAGTATGATAACATGGGCCAATAACAGGCCGCATTATGGCCGTAAACGGGCTAGAGTTGGAATCGTCTGTTCATGGGCCGACCATAACGGGCCATCAATAGGCCGTATTTCATGACGCTATGAAAATGGCCCAACGTATTAACGGACCACAAACGGGCCGACTGTAACCATGGGTTGAATTTGGCCCACAAGCAGAAAATGACAGTAAGAGGCCGTAAGTAAACGAATGCTGGAAATGAGCCCAAGAATAAGTGGGCTCCGAGAAGGCCGAAAGATAACATGGGCTGGAAATGGCCCAACGGAATAATGGGCCGTTAATGGGTATAAAGTGATACACTGTTCATTACGGGCCAGTTTCACCACGGGCCGTTAATGGGTGTAAAGTGATACACTGTTCATTACGGGCCAGTTTCACCACGGGCCGTTAATAGGCCAAGAGTTACATAGGGCCTCATATGGGCGGAAAGACGTCATGGGCCATACATGGGCCAAAAGTGAAAACGGGCTGGAATCATATTGGGTGGCCCAGATGACGCTACTGGGCCTAATTCGGATAGGGCGTAACGGGCCTTGGGTTAGCGGGCTGTAAATGGGCTATATGTGAACAGGCCGTTAACAGGCTTTCCATGGGCCGGCCCGCCACATTTTGACCAAGTCAAACGGGCCGGCCTTTTCACAGGAATGGGCCTCCGTTGGACCGTGCCACGTGTCGATGTATCATAGGCGCCTTCCGTCCAATGAGTGGATGACATCTGTCCGAACGATGAGCAGACACGTGTTTCCTCCAGCCAATGATGATTTTACACGTGGAAAATCCCCATTGGTCGGGGCTGTTAACGGGTTATCGGATCCAAAACCCGACCCGATAGTTTAACGACGTTCAGTTACGGTGGATGCCACGTGTTGGTCACCCTTGACGAAAGCACTTCTGTGACGCGCGATTTATCGTCATGGAAGTGGACACTTCCGTGATGATAATTTTGGTAATGTCATGGAACACTTCTACGACAGCACATGTATGGCTATCTTGATTCTGTCATAAATTTGTCATGGATGTACATGCATGACAAAAAAGCGACCTACTGTGACAAACACGTATCATCACGGAAGTGTTTTTTTTGTAGTTATCATGTAGCTATCATGCACATGCACCATTGTTACTCTTGCATTCAAATTCATTAGTCTTGGATGATTTAAGTTTCTATTTTGAGATAATATATGTAATATTAATATATTAATTCAACGGGTACGCAATTTATGAAATGGAGGCTATGTAATCATATGAGGTAACACTTTTAAGTAGCTAACTACAATATCCATTTCTTTTTGTGCGCCTCTCCACTAACACGTCAATGCATTATGTTTAAAGTAAATAACCAATGGCACTAAATTATCTATTTACACGAGAAATACATAGGTTGAGCGTTTGATCCCATACGATTGGCCGCGCCCGTGTGAATGGCCAAGTTATCGCCGCACCATCCTGAGTTATTGTCTTTTTTTCTGGGGTGGACTTCACACCAGTTATTAATCACGACGCGTGCCCGTGTACACAGCCTAGCATGACCTTCCGCTAGCACGGTCCAAAATTAGTTGAAACTGGATATGAACGATCCATGGCGGCAAAATCTCCGCCTCCTTCTAAAATTTCCGCCACCTTAGTCTTTAGCATGCGAAATCCCCCTTTTGTCCTTGGTACACGGAGACCAACAGTTACAATACCGCCCTCATCTACATGATAGGTCGGGGCTGCTTTGGTAACTTCTGGTTCCCACCACTACACAGCAACCCCATTTCCTCTCCCCCTCCCGCAAAAACGACTAACTCCACAGCACCAGAGCATCTTACATCACGCCGTCCATACTTCATCGCCTGTCTCCCCTCCCCTCTCGAAACCCTAGTCTGCTCATCCACCGGCGTACTATAGCCCATTCACTGCCAGCGGCGTCCACCTCGCCGGATCTGCTTCTGCAGCCGCATCTACCCCTCCCACCTCCCCTAGAAACAAGTAGACTGCTCATCCACCACTGTACCACAGCCCATTCAGTGTCGGCCTTGTCCACGGCGCCGGATCTTCTTCCCCGATACTCTCGTCAACCACCGCGCATCTGTCGCGGCTCATTCGTACTCCCCACCGGAGACGCTTCGTCCACACCCCCCGGAGCCGCCCCACCGACGCCCCGTTGACGGCCTCTGATCCTCTTCGCCGACACCTTCCTCAACCCTACCGGAGCCGCTTCGCCGACACCTTCCTCAACCCTACCGGAGACGCTTCGCCGACACCAGCGTCAACCCTACCGAAGTAGCTTCGCCTATACCATTCTCAACCCTACCGGGGCCGCTTTGCCAACTCACAAGTCCACAGCCTCATATCCACTTCCTCGCACCCTCATCTAACTTACCGGAGCATCTTCTGACGCCCCGTCCACGACCGCAGATCCGCATCGTCAACACCACCCTTAACCCAACCACCGGAGCAGCTTCTGACGCCCCGTCCACGGCCGTAGATCCACATCGTCGACACCATCCTTAACCCAACCACCGGAGTAACCGGCGCCCGTCCCACGGCCAGCAGATCCGCGTCGTCGACGCCATCCTTAACTCCAACCACGGAGCAGCTTCACCTACTCCCTCATCCACGGCCACAGATCCGCTTCGCCCACACCGTAGTCCACCCTACCGGAGCCGCTCCACAAACACCCTACTCGGCGGTTCTAGATCTCCTTACGGACCCGACAGCCGGTATGGCGTCATCACCCTCGAAGTTTCTAACCTGATTCCCACCGTGCGAGAGATGCAAGCACCCGCCACGGCCTAGGTACTTGTCACTTTTAAACCCGTCCAAAGATCACCGCCTGATGTACTTCAAATATACTAACGGTCATTGTTACTGTTATGCAGTGGCAAAAACTACAAGGACGATGTTTCTTACGGATCTAACAGCTTGTCCAACCAAGATCCTAGACGAGGCATTGCTATGATCTTGTAAGCGCGTCTCTCTCTCTTGTATTGTTCTGCGTGCTGCTGCTGCGTGCTTTGCTAGGATTTTCACCAAGAATCCCTTTGTGCGCATAATGATTTCTACTCTTGGCTGCTAAATTAGATATGTAGATTTCATACATGATACTTGCCTCGTACCTCTGTTCCTAAATATAAGTCTTTCTAGAGATTCCACTATAGGCTACATACGAGCAAAATGAGTGAATCTACACTCAAAATACATCTATATACATCTATATGTGGTCCATCTTGGAATCTCTACAAAGACATATATTTAGGAACTGGGCAAGACATTACACAAAATCATAGGTGGCATGTAGGAATTCCATTACACTTGCATTAGGCTCCCTTAGAGTGCCCGCCAGTCCAAGATCTGAGTCATGGCTAGTTTATGGTACGCACACAATCGTTAATTGGTGGTTTAAATATGCAAGGGATATGCAATGTAGTATCATGTAGAGATGTCTCAAATTAGCCATGTCAACTTGCAGATAGGGTTACACAATGAAAAAGTACAAGATGTATGTGGCAATTTCATGGAACATCGCAAAAAAGGAGAGGCAGCGGTGAGCCTACAGTGTGCTATGGTACATCACTCCTCCATTGCAATCATCGTGACATGTTATTTGTATGCAGTTCTATTAGCCAAGTTTCTTACGGACGTTATTACGAGTTATCCTAAGAAAATAAGCACTGTGAATATAAGCTCCATGTGTCGCCAACCAGTTCTTTTCATTGCGTTTTCAGCTTATGATCGGTGGAAAGTCTAGATTGCATTATATATTTTTTCATTTTGCTGCCCATATGGAAATTAATTTGACTTGCAAACATCACAAATTGAACCCAGTGCAGTAATTAATATGATAGGAAAACAGACCATCACTATTTGCTCAAAATGCAAATACAAAGATACCATCTACTTGGCACAATCAACTTGGCACAATCTACTTTGGTCAATGTTTTCCATAGAGATCCCATTACCTAATTTAAACGAAGAACGCATGACCCACATTTAAATGAAGAACAATTATTTATTGAAATTCGATGGTCCAAGTGGCTGGTTATTATCATATAGCAGCACCACCTGAAAGCATCATATAGCAGCAGCAGCAGCTCATAGCAACTCATCATACAGCAGCAGCAGTCTGCAATTCATCATATACTAGCAGCAGCTCATAGCAATTCATCATATAGCAGCAGCAGGAGCAGCTCATAGCAATTCATGATATAGCAGCAGCAGGAGCAGCTCATAGCAATTCATCATATAGCAGCAGCAGGAGCAGCTTGTAGCAACTCATCATATAGCAGCAGCAGCAGCTCATAGCAATTCATCATATAGCAGCAGCAGCTCATAGCAACTCATCATACAGCAGCAACATCTCATAGCAATTCATCATATAGCAGCAGCAGGAGCAGCTCATAGCAATGCATCATATAGCAGCAGCAGAAGCAGCTCATAGCAATTCATCGTATAGTAGATCAGAATGAAAATTTGGCAAAAAATCAGAGGAGATCCTCACCTTGTTGGATGAGCTCACCTTCAACAGCAGCTCAAGGCCATGGCCTGGGAGGAGGGGAGGGGGAACAAGGTGCCTTCTGCCGCAGTGTGGCATCAGCCATAGTTGTGCAGCGCCCGCCGGAGTAGTGAGTTGGACGAACCACAGTGGAGCAGCTGCTTGAGACCATGAGAATGAGGGGCGGCGCCAAAGGGAGGAGCAGCCAGGGAGATTTGCCCCTACCCGTCGGCCATGTAGCCTAGCTGGACATAGCATCGTCGAGGACCAGGCCAGATGGGACCAGTGGCGATGACTCGCTGGAGGAACCCTAGTCTGCAGGCGGGGATCGAGTAGAGAAAGGGAGAGGAGATGCAAGCGGGCAGGGCAATGAATGCTTGCGTGTTTTTTTTACTTGAGGGTCGGGTGTGACACAGGCGTCGTGATTGCATTTTGAGTGTAATATAGGCGGACAACAGAGTCATTTCACTATTCCCTTCCTTCAATTTTAGTGAGGTTCTACCCAAACACCCCCCTCCAAAGCAAAATTAGTTAAGCCCAAGCCCATAACTCAAAAATGACTTCTTTACATCTTTTATGGCTTATTTTGACAATATGCCCTGAAAAGGCGGAATCGAACTGGCACTTAACCTACAATTCAATTGTGCGTGCAATGATGAATCACTCCTGCCTGCTATCTGTACATTTAGGCATCAACATACATGGCATAACCTAATACATGTGCATTCCCTTGTAGAATCTGGAATATGCAATGTTTTTTTTAGTTCATACGTTGCACATGATGTTTAAATGCCCCTTAAATCTGGTTAGTCAAGTGATGGTCTTTAAGCCTCCTTCTTTGCTTCTTTTCTTGATATGTAAGATTTGCTCACACATCTGTTCAATTGCTTCTTTGCATCAGCCAGCCATACTAGGACTATTCGCTTTGATTACTTGCTGTTCTTGACCTAACACTCTAACAGAGCTTGTCAACGATTTAAACACAAGGGGCTGCTGTAGTGGGGCCTTGTCTAACTCATAGGTGACATAAAGGTTTGGCTGTACACTGATGAGGCTCTCCAAGAGTACACGGAGATCCAGTTCGAAGGTATGCCTAGTTTTTACATAGTGCGAGACATAGTAAATGCTCATTTCATTGTGTGCAAGTGCAAGAGATGCGGCATGTTTCATTATGTGGTGTTGTTTTGTTATAATCTCATCCTTTTGTGTTCACAGACTGGAAAGTATGCATACTTATCTTCCAAGGAGACGAGTAACTAGTTTGTGTCACCTTGTAGAGGAGGTGCAATGAAGATAAGATTGAGGATTTCCAAGTACAAGATGTTAGGAAGGAGCCTTGCAAGAGAAGTAGGAGCTGCGCTGAGCCTCTTCAACCTGCTAAGGTAAGTCACTGTATGCAACTCGACAGTTCAATTCCTTGTTTGTTTCAGGCATAGTTAATTTTCTCTTTTAAATTGCTTTATTTGTCCTCACTTAATGAGATGCCCAAATAATTATGCCTGATGTTCGGTACTTGTAACACTATTAGTTGACATAATTAAAGGCCTTACCATTTAATTACTCTGCCGAAGTGTGGCTGAAGCTTTGAAGTCTATTAACCAACTATTATTGCATGAGGCTCACAATCTAGTTTATACTACGCTAATGATTGCATAGTTTTGCCTGCTGTAGTATGTTTGTATGAAACCCTCTGCTGTTCATTATGCTCCCTAAGACTTTAATTGAGGTACAGAATGGCCAACTGCTTGCTTACTTATACGCAACATGTTGTCTAAATTTGTAACTTATGCATGTTTTCGATTGGGCCCCAACATCATGCTCCTCTGGTGAGCTAAGAGGGATTTCTGTATGCAGGCTGCACAGACTATCTTTTTTATAATTTTTAAAATATCACCTGCTTATGCTTCATGACGTGTAACATTTTTTTTGTGAAAGTGACGTGTAACATTATTGTAAGTCCTGTTTTGCCATGTAGTACAAAATAGTGTCGTGTTCGATTCATTTGTTGTAACTATATTTTGCCCTAGTCATGTGTACTTACGAAACATTTCAGATGAAGTGACATCAACACAAAAATCTGTGAGCGAAGCGGCATGGCCGTTACGAATGATTATGGATTGGAATTGGAATGTCTGATGTTCTCGAGCATCAACTAGTGGTGGCAAGACAACATGTACATGATTGTCAACGTATAATCAACAAGTTGAGACTGGACATGCAGGTATTAGATGCAGGAGTCAAAAAAATGAAACAAGACACCGAGGTAACCATGAAGGAATTGGAGATTTTGCAGACTGAAATTTGTGCTATCTGAATCCGGACAATCCTATTTTCTGAAGAGATTATAGTTCAAATGGAGTTAAGTTGATGCGCATCCATGATGTATGAGCCGTATTTGCCCAGTGTATGTAATTTGATGTTTGTGTATGCTTTATTATCACATGTGCCGTACCATAATGCCCAGTGGGTATAATCGGCTGTAATTTCTTTATTGTATAGTGTAGGATTATTCTACTTTTCTATGCCTTGATCTCTTTGTTGTATAGTGTATGCTTTTTAGAGGTGATAGTATTGAGTAGGATAATTCTTTGAATATGCTATATCGTTCAAACGGGGGCCAACTCGCCCGACCATGGGCCTTCTACGTCTCGTAGGATCCATGGGCTTTCTACGTCTCATAGGATCCATGGGCCTTCTACGTCTCGCAGGATCCATGGGCCTTCTACGTCTAGCAGGGTCCATGGGCCTTCTACGTCTCGCATTGTCCATGGGCCTTCTACGTCTCGCAGGATCCATGGGCCTTCTATGTCACGTAGGATCCATGGGCTGCCGACTCATTTATGGGTCTTGTCTCGGCCTTTAATGGGCGTGAGACGGACCTATAATGGAAATCGTACGTTTTATGGGCTGACCATAATGGGCCGTTAATAGGCCGTATTTTGTGATGCTATGAAAATGGCCCAACAGACTAACGGACCACAAACGGGCCAACTGTAACGACGGGCTGAATTTGGCCCTGCGTAAAATAGCGATGTGGGGCCGTAAGTAACCGAATGCTGCAAATGAGCCCAAGAATAAATGGGCCCTCAGAAGGCCGAAAGTTAACTTAGGCTGGAAACGTCCCAACGGAATAACGGCCCATTAATGGGTATAAAGTGTTACACTATTCATTACGGGTCAGTTTCACCGCGGGCCGTTAGGGTGTAAAGTAATATGTTGTTCATCATGGGCCAGTTTTAGCACGGGCCACTAATGGGCCAAGAGTTACAAAGGGCCTCATATGGGCCGAAAGACGTCATGGGCCATACATGGGCCAGAAGTGAAAACGGGCTGGAATCATATTGGATGGCCCAGATGACGCTACTGGGCCTAATTTGCATAGGACGTAACGGGCCTTGGGTTACCGGGCTGTAAATGGGCTATATGCTAACAGGCCATTAACAGGCTTTCCATGGGCCGCCCGCCACTTTGACCAAGTCAAGCGGGCGGCCTTTTCACGAGAATGGGCCATTTGTTGGGTCGTGCCGCGTGTCGACGTATCATAGGCGCCTTACATCCAAAGGAGTGGATGACATCATCCCATGATGAGCCGACACGTGTTTCCTCTAGCCAATGATGATTTTACACATGGAAAATCCCCATTGGTCGGGGCTGTTAACGGGTTAACAGATCCAAAACCCGACCCGATAGCTTAATGGCGTTCCATTATGGTGGATGCCACGTGTCAGTCACCCTTGACGAAAGCACTTCTGTGACGAGCGATTTATCGGCATGGAAGTGGACACTTCCGTGATGATAATTTTGGTAATGTCATGGAACACTTCTACGACAGCATATGTATGAATATCTTGATTCTGTCATAAATTTGTCATGGATGTACATGCATGACAAAAAACGCGACCTATTGTGACAAACACGTATCATCACGGAAGTGTATTTTTTGTAGTGCATCGAGGATAACAAGATGGGGTTTATATCATATTACATGAGTTTATCCCTCTACATCATGTCATCTTGCTTAAAGCGTTACTCTGTTCTTATCAACTTAATACTCTAGATGCATGCTGGATAGCGGTCGATGTGTGGAGTAATAGTAGTAGATGCAGGCAGGAGTCGGTCTACTTGTCTCGGACGTGATGCCTATATACATGATCATACCTAGATATTCTCATTACTATGCCCAATTCTATCAATTTCTCAATAGTAATTTGTTCACCCACCCTAAATACTTATGCTCTTGAGAGAAGCCACTAGTGAAACCTATGGCCTCCGGGTCTATTTTCCATCATATTGATCTCCCGACAACAAGCTATTTCCATTATCGTTTTTATTTTACTTTCTTTACTTTGCATCTTTATCATAAAAATACCAAAAATATTATCCTATCATATCTATCAGATCACACATTCGTAAGTGACCATGAAGGGATTGACAACCCCTTATCGCGTTGGTTGTGAGGATTTATTTGTTTGTGTATGTGCGAGGGACTTGTGCGTGGCCTCCTACTGGATTGATACCTTGGTTCTCAAAAATTGAGGGAAATACTTACGCTACTTTGCTGCCTCACCCTTTCCTCTTCAAGGGAAAACCAACGCAGTGCTCAAGAGGTAGCACTCCCCTTGTGTCGAATCAATAAATTTGTGTTGAATACTCTACCCTCGAAAACTGTTGCGATCCCCTATACTTGTGGGTTATCAAGACTATTTTCTGGCGCCGTTGCCGGGGAGCATAGCTCTATTCTTTGAGTCACTTGGGATTTATATCTGCTGGTCACTATGAAGAACTTGAAAGACAAGAAAACAACAATTTATCCCTTAACTACGAGGGGAGGTAAGGAACTGCCATCTAGCTCTGCACTTGATTCACCTTCTGTTTTGAGTAAGCTTGCGACACCTAAACCTGCTTCTGCTATTAATTCTGATATGTCACATGCTATTGATGATGCCACTTCTGCTATGCATGATACTTATGATGAAACTACTTCTATGCTTGATACTACTGTGCCACTTGGTGAATTTCTTGATGAACAACTTGCTAGGGCTAGAGAGAATGAAATTATTGAAACTGATAATATTGATGACAGTGATGATGAAGACTCTCCCCCTAATAAATATGAATTACCTGTTGTGCCTGAGGGCTATGTTATGGATGAAGAAACTGAAAGAGACTTTCTTGCTTGCAATGATAGAAGTGGTCTTAAGAAATTATTAGCTAAGATGAAACAAAAAACTCTGAATGCTAGAATGAAATATGATCCTGCTTATGCTACTTCACCTACCTTTGTTACTGATAAGGATTACGAAATCTCTATTGATCCTAATATAATTACTTTGGTTGAGTCTGATCCTTTTTATGGCTATGAATCTGAAACTGTTGTGGCACATCTTACTAAATTAAATGATATAGCCACCCTGTTCACTAATGATGAGAGAACTCGCTACTTTTACATCCTTAAAATATTTCCGTTCTCTTTAAAGGGTGATGCTAAGATATGGTTTAATTATCTTAATCCTGGTTGTGTGCGTAGTCCCCAGGATATGATTTATTACTTCTCTGCTAAATATTTCCCCGCTCATAAGAAACAAGCTGCTTTAAGGGAAATGTATAATTTTGTGCAAATTGAAGAAGAGAGTCTCCCACAAGCTTGGGGGAGGCTTCTCCAATTACTTAATGCTTTGCCTGATCATCCTCTAAAGAAACATGAAATACTTGATATCTTTTATAATGGACTAACCGATGCTTGCAGAGATTACCTGGATAGTTGTGCTGGTTCTGTTTTCAGGGAAAGAACACCGGATGAAGCTGAAATTCTATTGAATAATATGTTGACAAATGAAAATAGTTGGACACTTCCTGAGCCATCTCCTGAACCTATTCCTAAACCAACTCCGAAGAAGAGGGGTGTTCTATTTCTCAGTCCTGAAGATATGCAAGAGGCAAAGAAATCTATGAAAGAAAAAGGTATTAAAGCTGAAGATGTTAAGAATTTACCTCCTATTGAAGAAATACATGGTCTTAATTTACCGCCTGTTAAAGAAATATATGATGTTAATTCATCACCAATTGAAGAAACTCATGGTCTTGATAACCCGACAAAGGTAGTAAAGGTAAATTCTCTCTATAGATATGATAAAGATGAAATCCCTCCTACTAAGTTTGCTAGCCAATTTGGATGAGTTTGATAACTTTATGGTTAAGCAAGAAGATTTTAATGCTTATTTTGGTAGAAAATTAAAACAAAATGCTTATATGATTGAACACTTGGGTGATTATATGTCTAGAGTTAAAGGTGAACTTAAACTCATTAGTAAAGATTCTTCTATGGCTACCACTCAAGTAGAACAAGTACTTAAAGCTCAAAATGATTTTCTCAATGAATTAAATAGTAAGAATAATGACTATGCTGTTAGAGTGGCTACTAGAACTAGTAAAATGACTCAGGAACCTTTGTATCCTGAAGGCCATCCTAAGAGAATTGAGCAGGATTCTCAGAGAAATAATATTGATGCACCCAGTCCTTCTAAAAAGAAGAAAAAGAAAAATGATAGGACTTTGCATGCTTGTAGTGAATCTATTGCTGAACCACCGGAGAATCCTAATGATATTTCTATTTCTGATGCTGAAACACAATCTGGTAATGAACATGAACCTAGTGATAATATTAATAATGATGTTCATGATGATGCTCAACCTAGTAATGACGATGATGTAGAAATTGAACCTGCTGTTGATCTTGATAACCCACAATCAACATTATGATAAGAGGGACTTTGTTGCTAGGAAACACGGTAAATAAAGAGAACCATGGGTTCAGAAACCCATGCCTTTTCCTCCTAAACCATCCAAGAAAAAGGATGATGAGGATTTTGAGCGCTTTGCTGAAATGATTAGACCTATCTTTTTGCGTATGCGATTAACTGATATGCTCAAAATGAATCCTTATGCTAAGTATATGAAAGAAATTGTCACTAATAAAAGGAAGATAGCGGAAGCTGAAATTTCCACCATGCTTGCTAATTATACTTTTAAAGGTGGAATACCAAAGAAACTTGGAATCCAGTGTAGCAACCAGACCTCAAACAGTCTGATCTCTGTGCTTCAGTGTCATCCCTGGATCAGTAATGCTGACACGCACAATACTTGAAGGATTTATAACAGAGTAGCAATCACACACTTATTACATCGAATGTCTCAAAAGAGAACTTATTACAATAAGTATGGCTTAAGGCCATCTAATAACGATAACAGCGGAAAGCTTGGAAGATAAGTGAGTCCATCAACTCCAACGGCATCACTGAGTATAGAACCACGACCTAAGGCACCTTACTGTCGTCTCAGAAGTCTGCAGAGATGAATGTTGCAGCCCAAAACGGGTCAAGACATGGAATATGCCGGCAATGTAACACATAGAGTATTGAATGAAGTATGCTATACTACATGCATATAAGGCTGGTGGATAGCTCTATGGTTACAGTTTTTGCATAAAGCCAATTTTTCCCTACTGCAAAGGAATAAATTTTATTTAACTATCATGGCGGTTGTTAAACATTGAGAGTGTAGACACCCTCTCAGTCCCAATTAAGCATCTTCATTAAAACCCAACAAAATTAATTAAAGTAACATGATGAGATTCACATGATAATCCAAGTACTAGATACTCAAGACGTCCATAACCGGGGACACAGCTAATCGTGATTAGTTTATACACTCTGCAGAGGTTTGCGGACTTTTCCCCACAAGACTCGATCTCCTCCATTGGGATTCTCGCACTACATGGTGTTTGAGAAACGGATGACCGAGACATAGTCTTTCAGAAGCGCTAGCACCTTACGATCGGGTAGACTGTTACACCTACTTTCCCCTACATCTGCTAGTCTACCACTGTAAGATTTCGCACGACTTAATCAAGTATGCTAGAGTCCATAGTAGCTTCTGGCTGCACATGGAAGTTTCTAGCATGAATAATCTCATGATCCCTTTGAGCCTGGGTGGTGGTCCATAAAGAAAAACAGGCAATCGCTGGAATACCCAGGTGCCTCAATCCACCCAGATGTGTGTTAAAGTTGCCACCTTAAATAAACCATTAAATAACAATCTCACATCTGTCATGGATACACTCACCCAATCCATGTCTACTAGCATAGCATGGCATAAGCAAACGTAGAAGTAACTCCCAAGGGTTTGATAATAAAACAGGTAATAGGTACTACCTCATCTACTTCCCAAAACCCACATATTAATCAGATCCTAATCATGCAATTGTTTGAGGATTGATCTAATGCAATAAAACTGGGTAGTAAAGATGTATGATCAAAGTGTTACTTGCCTTGCTGATGATCCGTGAAACCTAGAGATTCGAAGTAGCAAGCGGCGCACTCCGGGTACTCTATCGCAAACAAACAAGCATACAATAAGAACTCATCTAATGGACAGATAAAACTCAAATAAGAGAACTAACCAGAAAGTTCAACTTAAGAACTCCGGTTTGCAAAAAGAATCAAATCAAACGAAGCAACGAAAGTCAAACGGCGAAAGAAACAAGCTTCGTTTACTAATCTGGAGCTATGACAAATTTTACAGAAGCCAAAACATGTTTGAGTTGGTTAAACGGAAAGAGGGTTTCGAGACGAAACTCTAGGCGCTTGAATCACCTGATTCCGATAAACGAGCGAATAGATATACTAAAACGGAAATCGGATCAGAAATCGCGATCTGAAATAATCATGGAAAATCCGAGAAAAAGAAAAACTGGCGAACGGTTTAACGAACGGACGTTCGTTAACTGCAACTAAACGATGAACTCGTCCGTTAAAACGAACAAACGAGCGAACGCTCGCTAAATAAGTGAACCGAAAAAAATAAAAAACCGATCTAAAAAAATAAAACCTAGGATTTAAAAAAACCGAGTCGGTTTTCTAGAAAACTCAGGCGGCGGCAAAGGTTACCTCGTCAGAGCACCGGTGAGGTCCGGCTCAAGGGTCCGCGGAGGCGGGCTCGGCGGTGAGGCGACGGCAGACGACGGCGGCGGGCAAAGCGATCTCAAGGCGCGGGGAGGCGGAGGCGGGTCGGGGTGGCGGGGTGAGGCGGCGGCGGCAAAGCGGTATTTAAGGGGGGGCGGCGTCCTGCCTTGGGGGAGGGGGCGCCTCGTGAGGCGTGCTCCTCCCGTACTCGGGCGGCGGCGGCAGCGTTGGGCCGGCTTGGCTGGGCCTTCGGCCCGATCGGGCGCGCGGTAAATTTTTTTTAAAATAAATTCCTCCGAAACTAAGAAAAATTCTAGAAAAGAAAATAAAATTCTGAAAATGCCAAAATAAATTTTCACCGCCTAAATGAAATATTTAGAACGAGATGGACATTTTCTTGGCCCTAAAATGCAGTTTTGAAAAACGTGCAATTTTCCTAAATTCAAATAAAATAGCCAAAAACTCCGAAATAAAATCTTATTTGATTTTTTATTAAATCCTCAATATTTCTTTATTTTGGGAAAGTCATTTTATTCCCTCTCTCATATTTTTAATATAAATAATTGAAGGTAAAATAAATAAAATCAAATGATCCTATTTTCAATATTTGAGAAAACTAAAATATGAAAATAACGAAAATCCCAACTCTCTCCGAGGGTCCTTGAGTTGCGTAGATTTTCTGGATCAGGCCAAAAGTAATAAAATATGATGTGAAATGATGATCTAGTGTATAACATTCCAAATTGAAAATTTGGGATGTTACATCCAGGAGTACCCACTATACCATGCTCCATTAAAAGAAACTATGTTTAAACTGCTTTATGTGATCTTAGAGCCGGTGTTAGTGTTATGCCTCTCTCTTTATATCATAGACTTGATTTGAATAAGTTGACACCTACTGAAATATCTTTGCAAATAGCTGATAAATCAACTGCTATACCTGTTGGTATTTGTGAGGATGTGCCTGTTGTGGTTGCAAACATTACTATTTTAACGGACTTTGTTATTCTTGATATTTCGGAGGACGATAGTATGTCTATTATTCTTGGAAGACCCTTTTTGAATACAGTAGGGGCTGTTATTGATTGTAACAAAGGCAATGTCACTTTTCATGTTAATGGTAATGAGCATAGGGTACACTTTCCGAGGAAACAACCTCAAGTCCATAGTATCAATTCTATTGGAAAAATTCCATCGACTATTTTTGGAGGTTTTGAATTTCCTCTTCCTACTATCAAGAAGAAATATGATATTCTTATTATTGGGGATGTGCATATCCCCGTTGAGGTAACATAGTGTTATTCGAAATTTCTCCGGTTCCATGTTATTCAGAATGAGTTTGTTAACAAGACTTGATCAACCTTGTTAGTGGATTCCTTTTGATGAGCATGAGATGGATGAAGTTAGAAAGCACAACCTTCTGTACCCTTTCTCTACTTTCTGTTATTTAGTTGAAATAAAGTAAAAATAGTATTTTTCTGTCTGTTTCCTGAATTATCTGTGCAATAAAAAATACCTCAAAAATAAAAGTTCTCCAAATGCCCTGCCAATTTAATATGATTTTTTCTGGAACATTTGAGAATATCTGGCACTAAGAACACAGCAGGGGGAGCAAGCACCTGGCTACGAGGGTCCAGGGCGCGCCCCCCTGCCTCGTGTGCCCACGGTGGCCCCCCTCCACTTATTCCTGCATCCACACACTTCTTCCTCCCAAAAAAATCACCATCCAACTCAAGCACGAGTTCTAGCTCATTTTGCTGCGATTTTTGATCTCCTTGCTCAAAGCACCTCTCACAAAACTGCTTTGGGGGATTGTTCCTTGGTATGTGACTCCTCCATTGGTCCAATTGGTTTTTGTTGTAGTGCTTTATTCATTGCAAATTTGTGCTGCCTAGGTGACCATGTTCTTGAGCTTGCATGTCAAATTTGTATGGTTCCAAGTAGTTCTAATGCATGATATAGGCTCTAGGCACTTGTAGGAGTAGTTGCTATCAATTTTGTTGAGCTCGGTTCACTTTTATTTGAAGTTACTAAAAATTTCAGAATTTTTCAGAAAATAATGAAGAGATTTTTGAGGGGCTCATCGAGCCGAAGCTCGAAGGAAAAGCAAAGTGAAGAAGGAGAGAGGCCCAAATATAATCTGCCTCGCACCACGGAGGTTCGGCCGTGTGAATGGCCTTCCGATGATTTCTTGAGAGCAACCAGGATTTATGATGATTTTTATGAATTGGCTGAGAATGCAGGCCTCACCGACTTCCTCCGCAACCAACGCGAATAGTATCTCTTACTCACCAATAGTTTTGTGCAAAATTTCTACTATTATCCTAAGGAATCACCTCCTTTAGTAGAGTTTCATTTATATGATGTGGTTAAGAAGATGTCACTAGATGAATTTTGCAGGGTTTGCAAAATACCTTTCCAGGGTAGCTTAGAGGAACCACATCGTAAAGATGTGGACGGGTTTATTGATACTATTACTGTAGGGGAAACTAGGAAGGTTTCCGATGCAAGAATCACTAGCATACATTTTCCTGTTTTACGCTACTTTGCAATATTTGCTAGTCGTTGCTTAATTGGTCGTGGAAACTGTGGAAACCTTAGTGTTCCTGATATTATTATTTTGTTCCATGGTTTATTCTGCGATGACTCTGTTAGTATGGGCGGTATTATTGCCAAACGGTTAAGTCTGAACCGTACAAAGGGCCCCATCTTTGGAGGTGTCTATGCTTCACGCCTTGCTGCATATCATAACATACCTACTAGGCACTATGAAAACAAGAAAAAATGCTGCCTACTGTTTATTTAGACTATAAGAGTATGGTAGCGCATGATTTTATTGTTTAGAACAGGGAAAGGGCGCTTAAATACAAATTCTTCTTTGATAAATATCACCCTGAGACTATTACCTTGCCTGCTCCTTCCTTGTTTGATTTATCTGCATGCCAGTATCTCGTTCCGCTGGCGGCCATTCACACCTACCGGAACCCTACGTCAGCCACAGAGCCAGATTCGGAACCACAGTTTGATCATCCACGACAGTCTAATTACCAGTGGGATCCGGAGATGATTGCCAACCAGTGGCAATCAGGGGCTTCTTCATCTCAGTACGACCCCAACTACAACTTTGGATATCCGCCAGGCCATCCATGGCAATAGACCAACTTAGGCCAAAAGCCTAAGCTTGGGGGAGTACGTATTTCTCACCGACATTACATTCATGTTCACACACTCATTGCTAGTTGTCGGTGCTCAAACTTTTTCATTGTAATATCCATGCTAGTTTATTTTTCTTTTTCCTGCTTTCTTCTTGTGTGTTTAATAAGCCTTAAGAAAGAAAACCAAAAAATTAGTTGTAGCTTTTAGTTAGTTTACCTTTGTTGCTGTAGTAGTAATAATTAAAAAAAACCAAAAATATTTCATGTTCTTCTTTTGCTTGTTGGGAGCTTTCCCGTGTAAATAGTTTTATTTCTTTTCTTTCCTTTGGGGGTCGATAGGAGAAGACCATAATGAAATTGTTGAAGTGGCTCTTATATGCATTATTGTTGATTTAACCAAGAGCCCATATTGCCTTGTCTTCTCTTGTTTATTGAATGCTTGCAGATTCCAGCTTAGTCCAATGCACGTGCACTATTATTATTATTCACATCGTTCGGTCGTGCAAGTGAAAGGCAATTATGACGATATATGATGGACTGATTGAGATGAGAGAAGCTGGTATGAACTCGACCTCTCTTGTTTTTGTAAATATGAATAGTTCATCATTCCTGATTCAGCCTATTATGAATAAACATGTTTGCAACGACAATTAGAGATTATAGTTACTTATGCCATGCTTAATTAGCTATGAGTTATAATGGTTTACCTTGTGTGCCAACATGCTATTAAAATGGTTGTGATGTGGTATAGTGGGGTGGTATCCTCCTTTGAATGATTCAAGTGACTTCACTTGGCACATGTTCCCTTTACGATAGCCTTTACAATATTTATGTTCATGGTGGATTATATCCTACTCATGCTTGTACTCAATGTTTATTAATTTTAATGCATGTTCATGACTGATGTTGCTCTCTAGTTGGTCGCTTCCTAGTCTTTTGCTAGCCTTCACTTGTACTAAGCGGGAATACTGCTTGTGCATCCAATCCCTTAAACCCCAAAGTTATGCCATATGAGTCCACTATACCTTCCTATATGCGGTATCTACCTGCCGTTCCAAGTAAATTTGTATGTGCCAAACTCTAAACCTTCAAATGAAATTCTGTTTTGTATACTCGAATATCTCATGTATCAACTAGGGTTGTCCGTATCTTCCATGCTAGGCGGGTTATTCTCAAGAGGAGTGGACTCCTCTCCTCACTCACGAGAAAAAGGCTGGTCACCGGGATGCCCAGTCCCATGCTTTATGAAAATTGAATCAGCTTTATGAAAATTGAATCAAAATAATTGCAAACAAAACTCCCCCTGGGACTGTTGTTAGTTGGAGGCACTTGTTGTTTCGAGCAAGCCATGTATTGATGCTTGTTGGTGGAGGGGGAGTATAAACTTTACCATTCTATTTGGGAACCGCCTATAATGTGTGTAGCATGGAAGATATTGCCATCTCTTGGTTGTTATGTTGACAATGAAAGTATGCCGCTCAAAATATTATTTATCTCTGCTTTAAAATCGAGCTCTGACACCTCTACAAATCCCTGCTTCCCTCTATGAAGGGCCTATCTATTTACTTTCATGTTGAGTCATCACCCTCTTATTAAAAAGCACCAGCTGGAGAGCACTGCTATCATTTGCATCCATTACTATTAATTTATATTGGGTATGACTATGATTGGATCTGTTTTACCATGAATTACAATGTTTAGTTAGTCCTTGATCTTTAAAGGTGCTCTGCATTTATATTTGCGGTCTCAGGAAGGGCTAGCGAGATACCATCTTGTTATATCATATTATGATTGTTTTGAGGAAGTGTTGTCATCCGAGATTTATTATTATTGCTCGCTAGTTGATTATGCCATTGATATGAGTGAATGCTACCTCTTGAGCACTGCGTTGGTTTTCCCTTGAAGAGGAAAGGGTGATGCAGCAAAGTAGCGTAAGTATTTCCCTCAGTTTTTGAGAACCAAGGTATCAATCCAGTGGGAGGCTACGCGCGAGTCCCTAGCACCTACACAAACAAATAAATCCTCGCAACCAACGCGATAAGGGGTTGTCAATCCCTACACGGTCACTTACGAGAGTGAGATCTAATAGATATGATAAGATAATGTTTTTGGTATTTTTATGATAAAGATGCAAAGTAAAATAAAAGCAAAGTAAAAAGCAACGGAAATAACTAAGTGTTGGAAGATTAATATGCTGAAGATAGACCCGGGGGCCATAGGTTTCACTAGTGGCTTCTCTCAAGAGCATAAGTATTTTATGGTGGGTGAACAAATTACTGTTGAGAAATTGACAGAATTGAGCATAGTTATGAGAATATCTAGGTATGATCATGTATATAGGCTTCACGTCCGAGACAAGTAGACCGACTCCTGCCTGCATCTACTACTATTACTCCACTCATCGACCTCTATCCAACATGCATCTAGAGTATTAAGTTCATAAAAACAGAGTAACGCCTTAAGCAAGATTACATGATGTAGAGGGATAAATTCATGCAATATGATAAAAACCCCATCTTGTTATCCTCGATGGCAACAATACAATACGTGCCTTGCTGCCCCTACTATCACTGGGAAAGGACACCGCAAGATTGAACCCAAAGCTAAGCACTTCTCCCATTGCAAGAAAGATCAATTTAGTAGGCCAAACCAAAGTGATAATTCAAAGAGACTTGCAAAGATAACCAATCATACATAAAAGAATTCAGAAGATTCAAATACTGTTCATAGATAAACTTGATCATAAACCCACAATTCATCGGTCTCAACAAACACACCGCAAAAGAAGATTACACCAAATAGATCTCCACGAGAGAGGAGGAGAACATTGTATTGAGATCCAAAGAGAGAGAAGAAGCCATCTAGCTAATAACTATGGACCCGAAGGTCTGAGGTAAACTACTCACACTTCATCGGAGGGGCTATGGTGTTGATGTAGAAGCCCTCCGTGATCGATGCCCCCTCCGACGGAGCTCCGGAACAGGCCCCAAGATGGGATCTCATGGGTACAGAAGGTTGCGGCAGTGGAACTAGGTTTTTGGCTCAGTATCTGATCGTTTGGGGGTACGTAGGTATATATAGGAGGAAGGTGTCAGGACCCCGATTCCAAGTCACATCGATCTAGCCGGTAACACCTCATATCACTTTGCGGCCTCACGCACGGTATTCCCACTGGTGTCGCCTTACCATGGCCCGAGAACGTTTGCGTCTTTTGGCTCACGTATATGATAGTGTCACTAGCATCCATATGACAGAGAACCCGGGCCGACATGGCTAGTCATGAACCCAAAGTGGCACTAACCCATGGGGACATGCATACATGAATCAACTTTGAGCATGTTGGTCAGCAGCGTGTGAATCTGGGCTGTAGCACTAGGCTAACAGGACTCCGGGAACCCGGGCTGTAGCAGGCTAGGCAGGACTCCGGATGTCACCGCGTGACATTTCCCGTAGGGACAGAACACGAGAACGGCGTGAAACACATGCCGCCAGTCAAGTGTTCCGGAGCAGAGTGTTGGCTAGCAGGAGTCCGTGAACTGGCTGAAGCGGACTACTATGGCTCATGGAAGCACAAGACTACATTTCCCCATAAGAGAGGCTACCAAGGATAAACAACTAGGTTGTCGGATCCCACACATACCAAGCATTTCAATCATACACACAATATGCTCGATATGTGTAAATACAACATGGCATCACAACATAACTCTAAGACTCAAGTATTTATTCATTAGGCTCCGAGGAGCGAGATATTACAAACATGGGTCTCATGACCCAACATTCAGAGCATACAAGTCAAAGCACAAGCGGAAGCTTAACATGTCTGAGTACGGACATCTACAAATGAAAAAGGCTGAGAAGCCTGACTATCTACTAGATCCTGCCGAGGGCACAAGATCGTAGCTGAGGTAACAAGATAAACGTCGAAGTCCAAGCGGAACTACTAGCGAGACTGACGTCTCTCTGCAAAACATAAAATAGGCAAACATGAGTACAAATGTACCCAGCAAGACTTACATCAGAACTATCTACATATGCATCGGTATCAACAAATGGGGGGGGGGGGTGGAGTTTTGACTGCAGCAAGCCAGCTTTGACTCGGTGGCTATCCTGAACTACGACTGCAAGTAACTCTTTTGAGGTAGCGCACACGAGTCCACATATTCACCATAACAATACACCACTATGGATCCGCTTCCGTCTCCCTACGAGAGCGCCATCCATAACACTCACACTTATCTTGCGCATTTTAGAGTATCCACTTTAAGTTATCTATGAACTGTTATAGGCAACCTAGAAGTCCTTTACCGCGGACACGACTATTCGAATAGATCATTTATAACCCTGCAGGGGTGTACTTCTTCACACACGCTCTCGCCACTTACCACCATGTACACGTCGTGCATCTTGGCAACCTTCAAGCGGAAGCCTGGAGAGGGAGTCGGCCAGGACCTGACTAACCACACAAGTCTCTAGTCCAGGTTTATCGCCTATTCGGGTTCCATCCGCGAGGAGATCCGGCCGGAGTTTCGCTCACAGCCCCAAACGATGCATGCAGGGTTCCCGAGACACCAAACGGGCGCCCGGTACACCTTGCCACGGTGTATTACCGCATCATATCCCACCCCTAGGGTCAGCACTACGCACGGCCTCCAACACATATCCTACAAACACCAGAAACTAGTTTCAACTCCTGGACAGAGGGCAAGGGCAGTTAATAAGTCGAGAGGGTCCATTGGTTTCGGGCCCAATGCGTGGTAGTAGCTGTTCATGGATCACAAACACACAACTCAGTTCCTGAGGACGGTTTCAATGAGACAACCCACCATGTACTCCTACATGGCCTCTCACCGCTACCTTTACCAAATCATGTTCACACACTTAGCTCTCAATGGTAGGACATGTTCACACACCTCCGATTCATCCCCGATGAATCAGACCTGACACAACTCTAAGCAATAGCAGGCACGACAAACAAGCATGAATGAGTAGGCACATCAGGGCTCAAATAACTCCTACTCATGCTAGTGGGTTTCATCTATTTACTGTGGCACTGATAGGTCATGCAGAGGATAAAGGGGTTCAACTACCGCAGCAAGTAACAGATGAATCGTTGTTGTCCTAATGCAGTAACAGAGAGCAGGAGCGAGAAAGTGGGATTGTATCGGAATGAACAAGGGGGTTTTGCTTGCCTGGCACTTCTGAAGATAGCATTGAGTCTTCATCAGTGTCAACGATCACAACGTCGGTACAACGTCTACCGAGGGGGAACAACACCGACAAATAGAGAAGAAACACGATAATTGCAATGCACAATATGATGCATGCTATGACATGGTAAAATGAGTGTGTTGGGCTAATGCAACTACAATCAGATGGGTTTGAGCTATTTTGAACCAAAGATTCAAAGTTCAAACTCATTTGTGATCTTAAATAGTGCTTTTATCATGTTTTGCACTAAACAGATAGTTAACTTGTTTAAACATGCATGAAACCAGTACAGATGGATAGACTGAATTTTTCTGATAACTTTTCATATATAATTTATTTCATTTGAAGTTACGGTTGATTTTCTATGATTTTTAGAAGTTTAGGGCATTTTCTGGAATTTCCTGTATAAGAATAAATCCAGAAAATTGCATTACTGCGTCAGCACTGCGTCATGCTGACCTCAGCAGGTCAACAGAACCGGTTCAGGTCAAACCTGACCAGTGGGGTCCACTGGTCAGTGACCCAGGGCTGGTTAGTGTCGCTGACAGGTGGGGCTGGGTCAACACACACGTCAGGAGGTCAACTCTGATGTGTGGGGCCGGTCAACGGGTGACGTGGCAAGGTCAAGCTAATGGGTGGGGTCCATCCTGTTAAATTAATACTAAGTATTTTGTTAGCCGGTTAATTAACCCTGTGGGACCCTACTGTCAGTGAAACGGGGGTGTGATTAGTGCTTACCTAACCCGCGCCACGTCAGCGAACGGCGTTCAGCCGCCGGTGACCACATCCCATGGCGGTGGCTCGCCGGCGTTGCTCGGGACGGTGCTACAGAGCAGCGTTTTGCTCATGGTTTGCGGTTACGGCGAGCTGGGAGACTCGCGCATCTAGTGGTGGTGGCGGCAGCAGCTGGGATGGCTGGAGTTGACGGCGGCGAGCATTTCCGCGGTGGCCGGTGTTTGGGCACCTGCGGGTTTGGCGTTCTGGTGCACGGGTGGGGGAGCTGGTGGGTTCTACGTGCTCCTAGTGAGGTGTGGAGCACGTTGCCGTGCTCGGAAGTGAGCTGCGGTGGCTCTGGTCTCGTCTGCATCATCGCCGGCGGTGAGGAGCTCACGGCTCCGGTGAAAAGGGAGGCTAGAGGGTGCGTACGGGCACGGGGAGCAGGGGAGGAGAAGGCGGAGCTCACAGCGGGGTCGGAGACGGTCTCAGCGAGCTCGGGGAGGCGGAGACGGTGACGAATCTGACAGCGGCGATCGTCCGGGCAGAGGTTGATGACGACGGCGATGGCGACGTTCTAGGGCCTCCCGTGACGCATGGCTCGGTGTGGAGGATGTAGAGGACAGAAACGGAGCTCGGGGACACGTCCATGGGGCTAGGGCTGGCCGGTGGCCGTGGTAAATTGCGTCGGCGAGGACGAGCTCCGCTCGGGTGTGCTCGGGAGAGGGAGCAGAGGGCGAGGGAGAGAGCAGAGAGAGAGTGAGAGAGGTCAGCGGATTGGGACGACGCCGGGGCGTTCACCCACGCATCCAGGGTCTCGGCGGCAAGCAGGAGGAGGCGTGGCGCCTCGCAAGCGTCTTGTTGTCCGCCTCGCCATCTTGGCGAGGTTAGGATGATCTGCACCAGGCCAGGTGGGCTGGGCCAGCACAGATGAGGCCCAGGTGGGCGCCTGGTTAGTTTCCTTTCTCTCTCTTTTCTGTTTTCTATTTATTCTGTTTTGTTTTGATTTTGTAAAATACCAAACCATTTTATAAAATCCTGGAAATAATTAGGGGTGCTGTCTGAATTATTCCAGTGACCCATAACAACTTCCAACAATTTTGGAGCATCTAAAATATATATAGCATTTAAATAGCTCCAATTCAAATATGTTTGAATTAATTCAAAGCCCAAATATGTCCTGCAAAAATGTAAACCATTTTTGGTAGATGCTTCCACCTCAATCCAGAAATGTTGAACATTTTCAGAGGGCATTTTGAGTTCAATGAAAAAGATTTTATTTTTTGACCCTAGTTGAATTCATTTGGTGCTAGGGTTTAAGCATCCCCATTTCAAGTTTCTTTCAAAGTTTAAACATGATGCACACATGAAGTTAGCCTAGTGCAATGCCAGAAGCTAGGGATGTGACAACTCACCCCCACTAAAACAAGAATCTCATCCCGAGATTCAAGACGTGAGGTAAGTAGAAAGAGGGGACACAAAGCAAACACGATCTCATGATCCACCTTCCCTTCTCGAAGATGTTGATTCATTGCTTCGTATTGATCTTGACGTCTTTCTTTGAGAACTACATCCAACATGACAACGAGAAGAATGGGAGGATTTGGAAGAATCGATCTTCTTGAGGTTCGAACAATTTAGGATCATCTTAATGATCACAAGATCAACTCACGGAATGAGACATAGAAACATCTCTGGAGCTGAGAGGCAAAGCATGCATCAGGAGCGACAGAAGAAACAATTTGACGAGGGTTTCAAAGTAGCGAGGGAAATTGCCATGATTCCAAAACGGGGCACCTCAGGGAAGGTGACTCGAAGAACTATTCCCTTAAGTGGCAAAAAGAATTACTTTTGATATCCAGATCACTGAAACTCTTTATACCAGCCTAAGGCAATCACAAACGATCGTTTGGCAGAGTTCAAAGGAATGGTACATCCGGATTCGAATGGATGATGTGGACTACCTTGTTGAAGACAACGCAATGGATGACTTTTGCTTATCACCGGAAATGGATGGGACCCATGACAGGACCACTTTTGAGGATGATCCTGGACAACAATTGCTGAGAAGGGCAATCCAAGGGGAACCGGTACAATGGCGGTGCAAGCTGGAACAAAATGCAAATGATGGGAATGTTCCAACCATCATATCTGCCTGAGATTCAAATCTGGTTGGTAAAGAGATATTTCAGACATCCACGTGCCTGAAAGGGAAAGTTTGCAACACAACCGATGGGATGATGTTGTGAGATTCTCGGGAGATGAACTACGATAGCAAGCTCCAAAACATGAGCCGGTTCTGCTACACACATGTGAACACGCTATCCCAGACAAGCATGACCACATAGTAGTCTTACAAGGCAACACTACCGAGTTTCGATTGGGAACCATCATTGCGGAGAGCGAAATCCTGCACACGCACCTTTGGGTCCTTAAGGATTAGCACTTAAGAACTTCTTTTCCTTGAACAAATCAATCAGTGGCTTGGTGTGCTAGGGATTACACATGGAGTGGAGGTAGCGAGCCTATCAAACCATGGAATACTTCACACATATCGATAGAGGGAGCGATCCACGAGAAGAGAGTGGACGGATCATCGGCATGAGATATCGATAGAATCAAAAACAGGGATGAAGTGTGTGGCTGCGCGATCAATAAAGAGTGCCATCGAACTTGTGTTTGCCCACGTCAAAGATACAGGGCGGCTGGCCTACTGGAATTTGAGAGGGCAGAGGTGCAGTTTTTCTCTGTGGCATGGATACCTACCTACAACGTTCGCCTATCGGTGGTGGGGGGGCGAGGGGGCAGAGACCTAACTTTAGAGAGGTAGATCGACTAGTATATGTGTGGAGAAGGAGAGAGACCTAGCTATGTATAGGGGGAGATCGATCGGCATCCATGGATATGTGTAGCAGAGGAATAAGGTTGGGAGAAAGACAAAGGTAGAGTGTCGGAGGGTTGGTGGTGGAGTGGCATCTCACAAATGGTGGGAGAGGCCTGCTAGACAAATGGAGGTATGAGTGCAATATCAATAAGAGAGGGCGGGGATGTCTATCTGTCTATGCACGTGCGTGTGAGTGACGGGTCGGGAGGTATGCAAGGATTATGAGGGGAGACGGTATGGTTGTGGTAAGCATACGTAACTACATAGGAAGATCAAGTATCATGTGTCCGAGAAAGGGAGAGACATAACTAGTGAGGTAAGTCTATCGGTGCGTGGGGAAAATAATTATAGTCGACCTAGCTATATGTAGGGAGATCAGTACGTATACATGCATGCATGTGTTACAAGCAAATAAGGTCTGAAGACACAGACAGGGGAAAGGGGTGCGGCTAGGAGGTGGTGCGAGAGGCCTACTATGTCGAGGGGGAGGAGTGTGTGACTATGAGATCGATGAAAAGAGGGGCGGGAGTGTGCACCTCCGTGGAACCGTATTGGACATAGGGGGCATGGACGGTGAGAAGAGAAGAGGGGAAGTATGTGTTTGTGGTAGGCACACTTAGCTAGAGAGGTATATCGACCGGTGTGTGCCGGAAAGAAGAAGTCGGGGGGCCTACACACACCGCGGGTGAATGACCTAAAGAGAAATAACGAATGTGCGCGATGGAGGGGACACTGAGGGAGGGTGAGAGGGGGGCGGGCGTGTGCATGCACGATAGAAAATTAGCGCTAGCTAGCTACAAAGAGAAGAGGATTGTGAAGGTGTTAAATACGAACATAGATCATAATTCATTATAAAAAAGTGGATACGGATAATTGAAGAAGATATCATAATGTAGAACATTGATTATAATTTGGGCTAATGTGTGGCTTTTGCAGCTCAGGGTTAAATACTTGTCATAATGTAGGGGGCGCGGCACTATACTTTGTCTGATAAACACGGTGTACGTATGGAACATGGTTTAGATTATGAATATATAGTTAGTACGTCAAATGTACTATTATTTGGAATCAACATCAAGTCTACTCAAAAGATTGAATTCGAGTTCATATAGTACACATAGTTCATATCTATCTCTATAGTAATCATGTAGTGTGTTGTTAAAGTAATACACGAATGATGGTTGAAGTTGGCAACAATCATGATTGTAGATTCTTATTGAAATAGAGAAACGAATTCAAATTCAGTTTGAATTGCAGCGGTAGTATAGACATTTGGAATGCACTAAAATGTTGGCATGAGTAAGTTACATGCATTATACAGCCAGGGAAAAAAATTTTAATTGGACATAACATGGATCCATACTACCTCCTTCCATCTATAGAGGGCCTAATGCATTTTTTAAGACCGCCTTTGACTATTGACAAGATTAATAGTACATGACATGCACAATGTGAAAATTATATCATTGAAAGCTCCTTTCACACACGAATTTAACGGTGTGCTTTGTGTAAGTTGCATGTCATATATTATTGCTCTAATATTTGGTTGATCAAATTTAGCCTCGAAAAATGCATTAGGCCCAATATAGATGGAAGGAGGGAGTAGCTTTGAATAGCATTTGTATAGTAAAACGGGACAAGACTCTCTCTTTGTGTGGTGTGAATAGTTCTTTTTTTCATTTTTTTGTCGAGGGAAGTGCGAATTGATTTGGTACGTACAAGTACAATGTTACACGTTAGGCTTGTCCCTAAAATTCAACCCGCGCCTTATTATATCCCGAAAATTCTGATATCGTGCTCCCAAAACTGGCGGCTTCACAACCCGCGCCTTGCTATCCCCCAAATTACAACGCGCGCGAAAACTCCCTCCAGCTGCCAAATCCCGACACGTGAAATCCCCCTTCTAACCCTCATACATAAAAGAATTCAGAAGATTCAAATATTGTTCATAGATAAACTTGATCATAAACCCACAATTCATCGGTCTCAACAAACACACCGCAAAAGAAGATTACATCGAATAGATCTCCACGAGAGAGGGGGAGAACATTGTATTGAGATCCAAAAAGAGAGAAGAAGCCATCAAGCTAATAACTATGGACCCGAAGGTCTGAGGTAAACTACTCACACTTCATCGGAGGGGCTATGGTGTTGATGTAAAAGCCCTCCGTGATCGATGCCCCTCCGGTGGAGCTCAAATAGGCCCCAAGATGGGATCTCGTGGAGTGCAGAAGGTTGCGGCAAGGAATTAGGTTTTGGCTCCGCCTCCCATCATTTGGGGGTGCGTGAGGTATATATAGGAGGAAGGAGTACGTCGATGGAGCAAAGGGGCCCACGAGGGTGGAGGGCGCCTGTGGGGGTAGGCGCGCCTCACCTCGTGGCCTCCTCCTTTATTTCTTGACTTAGGGTCCAAGTCTCCGGATCTTGTTCGCTCCAAAAATCACGCTCCCAAGGTTTCATTCCATTTGGACTCCGCTTGATATTCTTTTTCTGCTAAACTCTGAAATAGGCAAAAAACAACAATTCTGGGCTGGGCCTCCGGTTAATAGGTTAGTCTAAAAAATAATATAAAAGTGAATAATAAAGACCAATAATGTCCAAAACAGAAGATAATATAGCATGGAGCAATCAAAAATTATAGATACATTGGAGACGTATCAGTAAACATGAGACCTAAGAGTTATTGTGAATATGGTTAGTTATGATCTTTGCTGAAAACTTGAATGCTGGCTTTACATATTTACAACAAGAGCAAACAGAGTTTGTAAAAGTTTTTCTTTATCACTTTCAGTTTATCAACTGAATTGCTTGAGGACAAGCAAAGGTTTAAGCTTGGGGGAGTTGATACGTCTCCGTCGTACCTAAATTTCCAAACACTTTTGCCCTTGTTTTGGACTCTAACTTGCATGATTTGAATGGAACTAACCCGGACTGACGCTGTTTTCAGCAGAATTGCCATGGTGTTACTTATGTGCAGAAACAAAAGTTCTCGGAATGACCTGAAACTCCACAGAGATTATTTTTGGAAATAATAAAAAATATTGGCGAAAGAATCAAGGTCAGGGAGCCCACACCCTGTCCACGAGGGTGGGGCACGCGCCTGCCCCCCTGGGTGCGCCCCCCTGCCTCGTGGGCCCCCTGGAGCTCCGCCGACCTCAACTCCAACTCCATATATTCGTGTTCGGGGAGAAAAAAATCAGAGAGAAAGATTCATCTCGTTTTAGGATACGAAGCCGCCGCCAAGCCCTAAACTCTCTCGGGAGGGCTGATCTGGAGTCCGTTCGGGGCTCCGGAGAGGGGAATCCGTCGCCATCGTCATCATCAACCATCCTCCAACACCAATTTCATGATGCTCACCGCCGTGTGTGAGTAATTTCATCGTAGGCTTGCTGGACGGTGATGGGTTGGATGAGATTTATCATGTAATCGAGTTAGTTTTGTTAGGGCTTGACCCCTAGTATCCACTATGTTTTGAGGTTGATGTTACTATGACTTTGCTATGCTTAATGCTTGTCACTAGGGCCTGAGTGCCATGATTTCAGATCCGAACCTATTATGTTTTCACGAATATATGTGAGTTCTTGATCCTATCTTGCAAGTCTATAGTCACCTACTATGTGTTATGATCCAGCAACCCCGAAGTGACAATAATCAGGACCACTCCCGGTGATGACCATAGTTTGAGGAGTTCATGTATTCACTATGTGTTAATGCTTTGGTCCTGTACTCTATTAAAAGGAGGCCTTAATATCCCTTAGTTTCCGCTAGGACCCCGCTACCACGGGAGGGTAGGACAAAACATGTCATGCAAGTTCTTTTCCATAAGCACGTATGACAATATTCGGAATACATGCCTACATTACATTGATGAATTGGAGCTAGTTCTGTGTCACCCTATGTTATGATTGTTACATGATGAACCGCATCCGGCATAATTCTCCATCACCGATCCAATGCCTACGAGATTTTCACATATTGTTCTTCACTTATTTACTTATCCGTTGCTACTGTTACAATCACTACAAAACCCAAAAATATTACTTTTGCTACCGTTATCACACTTCCATATTACTTTGCTACTAAATACTTTGCTGCAGATACTAAGTTATCCAGGTGTGGTTGAATTGACAACTCAACTGCTAATACTTGAGAATATTCTTTGGCTCCCCTTGTGTCGAATCAATAAATTTGGGTTGAATACTCTACCCTCAAAAACTGTTGCGATCCCCTATACTTGTGGGTTATCAACGGCATCCAGGGCACTGCTCTGTTGTGATGGATCATTCCGTCCTTGGAGCAGCTCCGGTGAGCCGTAAGACGTCAAGGCTGAAGCAGCACAAGACATACATTCTTAATCTCAAGTGGGATTCTAATAGCATCTCCAATAGATGATGTAAAATGCATTACCAAAAAGTGATAGATGTAAAATTTACATCACCAAAAACCACGTGACAATAATAGATGAGGTAAAAAATGTTGACTCAGAACTTAACTGTAGAAACTGAAATTTACTGTGGAATCTGAATGTTACTGTCGAAACTGAACGCAATGTTAGCAGAAAGGCACTTCACATGGGATAATTTAGGGAGGGCCTGCAGTTCATCTTCAACCTACACCCCCCTGAGCCGCCAGCCACCACCGTCCGAAACCCGCGCCGCCTCGCCGCCCCGAAACAACCACCCACCGCCGGTCCGTCGTCGCCTCGCCGCCTCAAAACAATGCCCCACCGCCGGTCCGCCACCGCCTCGCCGCCCCGAAACAACTCCCCACCGTCGGTTTGCCGCCGCCCGACCAGCCCTCTACCCCCCGTGCCAAGCTTTTTCTCCGGCGATCTCCACGCCACCGCCCATCACCCCCCCTCGCCACCACCGCGAGCAGCACCCCACCAACCCTAAGATAGATAGTGGGGTACCTCTCGACGAGCCCCCCCCCCCGCTGGGGTGGTTCTTCCTTAACTCCGCGAGACCCACCACCTTCAAAATCGATCACCCAAAAGTTGATGCAGTCGACTGAAGTGTAGCTAAATCAGAGCAGAGCAGCAGCACGAGCGAGGGGGAGAGCAGCAGCGCGAGCGAGCGAGCGAGAGCCGGAGAAGCAGGAGCAGCGCAAGAGAGCGAGCGAGAGCCCGGGCAGCAGCAGGAGCGCGAGCGAGGGAGCGAGAGCCGGAGCAGCAGCAGCTGGGTGAGCGAGCGAGAGAGAGTCGGAGCAGCAGCAGAAGCGCGAGCGACCGAGCAAAAGCCGGAGCAACAGCAACAGATCCGGCTGGTATGGACGCCGCCACCGAAGGGGCCTCGCACTAGGGAGAGCCGCCGTGGAGATGTCGCCCATGGCGCTGGCTTCCAGGTAGCCGCTCCATGGGGGTGCGGGATGGAGCACCGACGGCGCCGAGAGGTCGAGTTAAGGAGAAGATGGGATGTGATGAGTGTACAACATGTTTGTTGGCGCCGAGTAGGCCTCAGCTTCATCCGAGGAGTCCGTGAGGATGCTGCGGTTCCAGTCGAGCAGGTTAAGGCGACACTGTGGGGATGGAGCAGCCGTGATAGACGAGGCGATCGTCGGAGCAGCTCCTTGGAGGTGGAGGACGGGGCGGCTGAACCGGCGGGACGACGGGATGGACGACGGATCCTCATACGGGGTGGCGGATGAGGGACGTCGAGCTGTTGCGGTGAACGACGTCGTCGGGGAAGAGGCTCCGACTGGGTAGCGGTGAGGTGGCGGATGGAGGAGGGTGGGGTTTCGTGGCTGGAGCAAAGAGGTTATGGCGGCCAGATTTTGAATGGCGAAAAGGAGGCGATGGGAGGGGGGAACCATGACTTAGGGACGCGCTTGTCCAAAATGTAGGGTGTGTTACAAAAGTAACCCCACCGATTTGAACTAGTGGACCTTTCGGCTCAGGGTTAGAAGGGGGATTTCACGTGTCGGGATTTGGCAGCTGGAGGGAGTTTTCACGCGCGTTGTAATTTGGGGGATAGCAAGGCGCGGGTTGTGAAGCCGCCAGTTTTGGGAGCACGATATCAGAATTTTCGGGATATAATAAGGCTGGTTGAATTTTAGGGCAAGCCTAACGTAACATTGTACTTGTACGCACTCAAATCAATTCGCACTTCCTCGACAAAAAATGAAAAAAGAACTATTCACACCACACAAAGAGAGAGTCTTGTCCCGTTTTACTATACAAATGCTATTCAAAGCTACTCCCTCCTTCCATCTATATTGGGCCTAATGCATTTTCGAGGCTAAATTTGATCAACCAAATATTAGAGCAATAATATATGACATGCAACTTACACAAAGCACACCGTTAAATTAGTGTGTGAAAGGAGCTTTCAATGATATAATTTTCACATTGTGCATGTCATGTACTATTAATCTTGTCAATAGTCAAAGGCGGTCTTAAAAAATGCATTAGGCCCTCTATAGATGGAAGGAGGTAGTATGGATCCATGTTATGTCCAATTAAATTTTTTTTCCCTGGCTGTATAATGCATGTAACTTACTCATGCCAACATTTTAGTGCATTCCAAATGTCTATACTACCGCTGCAATTCAAACTGAATTTGAATTCGTTTCTCTATTTCAATAAGAATCTACAATCATGATTGTTGCCAACTTCAACCATCATTCGTGTATTACTTTAACAACACACTACATGATTACTATAGAGATAGATATGAACTATGTGTACTATATGAACTCGAATTCAATCTTTTGAGTAGACTTGATGTTGATTCCAAATAATAGTACATTTGACGTACTAACTATATATTCATAATCTAAACCATGTTCCATACGTACACCGTGTTTATCAGACAAAGTATAGTGCTGCGCCCCCTACATTATGACAAGTATTTAACCCTGAGCTGCAAAAGCCACACATTAGCCCAAATTATAATCAATGTTCTACATTATGATATCTTCTTCAATTATCCGTATCCACTTTTTATAATGAATTATGATCTATGTTCAGTATTTAACACCTTCACAATCCTCTTCTCTTTGTAGCTAGCTAGCGCTAATTTTCTATCGCATGCACACGCCCGCCCCCTCTCACACCCTCCCTCGTCCCTCCATCACAGCACATTCGTTATTTCTCTTTAGGTCATTCACCCGCGGTGTGTGTAGGCCCCCCGACTTCTTCTTTCCGGCACACACCGGTCGATATACCTCTCTAGCTAAGTGTGCCTACCACAAACACATACTTCCCCTCTTCTCTTCTCACCGTCCATGCCCCCTATGTCCAATACGGTTCCACGGAGGTGCACACTCCCGCCCCTCTTTTCATCGATCTCATAGTCACACACTCCTCCCCCTCGACAGGCCTCTCGCACCACCTCCTAGCCGCACCCCTTTCCCCTGTCTGTGTCTTCAGACCTTATTTGCTTGTAACACATGCATGCATGTATACGTACTGATCTCCCTACATATAGCTAGGTCGACTATAATTATTTTCCCCATGCACCGATAGACTTACCTCACTAGTTATGTCTCTCCCTTTCTCGGACACATGATACTTGATCTTCCTATGTAGTTACGTATGCTTACCACAACCATACCGTCTCCCCTCATAATCCTTGCATACCTCCCGACCCGTCACTCACACGCACGTGCATAGACAGATAGACATCCCCGCCCTCTCTTATTGATATTGCACTCATACCTCCATTTGTCTAGCAGGCCTCTCCCACCATTTGTGAGATGCCACTCCACCACCAACCCTCCGACACTCTACCTTTGTCTTTCTCCCAACCTTATTCCTCTGCTACACATATCCATGGATGCCGATCGATCTCCCCCTATACATAGCTAGGTATCTCTCCTTCTCCACACATATACTAGTCGATCTACCTCTCTAAAGTTAGGTCTCTGCCCCCTCGCCCCCCCACCACCGATAGGCGAACGTTGTAGGTAGGTATCCATGCCACAGAGAAAAACTGCACCTCTGCCCTCTCAAATTCCAGTAGGCCAGCCGCCCTGTATCTTTGACGTGGGCAAACACAAATTCGATGGAACTCTTTATTGATCGCGCAGCCACACACTTCATCCCTGTTTTTGATTCTATCGATATCTCATGCCGACGATCCGTCCACTCTCTTCTCGTGGATCGCTCCGTCAAACATGGTGGAGTTCGTTTCTGTATGAAAAGGCAGCCCGCGTGATAATTTGACGCGTGTAGCAGTTGTTTACTCGAAGGAGGGTCGGGTACCATGCCTAGACGGAACAAAGTTCGACTTGACGCGTTTGTATTAAATAAAGTTATATATTCCTCCTCAATGGCGCGTAGTACATAATATAAAACGATTGCCGTGGGGAAAATGGAAAAATCCAACAACGGAGCCTGCCTGCCGTGGTTTGTCTCTAATCACACCATCTCACACAAGGCGGCGGTAGCCTCTCTCTCTCACCGTTGGTCAGTGATCCGGCCGCATCCTGTCTGCCGGCGGAAAGGGAGGATGTGCATCATTTCTCCGTTCGACGGTGTTGAGGCAGCACGTCCCGATCTGCGGTACCCACCTTTCTCTCTGCCGCAGTATGGGCAGATCCCGGCCACCGGCGCCCTCCTAGTAACATCCCGACGACCCTCAGGTATAGCTTCCTCCGGCCTTGCGCCAATGCCCATCTTCCCACGTTGCTGCATGTGGATCTTCTTTAGTTGTTTTCTTAAAACGTATCTCGGTCGGCGTACTTTCCATCTTGCAATCTCGTCCTCAAACCATTTTTGATAAACCACCGTGCTGCTATCTTTCCCTTATTACATGGAATATGCTTCTTTTTTGTCAATGAATGTGTCTTCAACTCATGTTATTCGCCAGTAATTGTTTCCTTTCTACCTCTTTTTTTGCAAACAGGGCTAGCCATTTCACCTCGTTGCTATTGCGACCTTTTGGTGAACTGCACAGATCACTTTTTTTCTTAAGAGAGTTTTGTGCAGTTCTGCCAAAATGTCACACGGGCAACGGTTTTACATTTCTGTGGGACTACAGAAAGGGAGATTGGTTTTGCTATCCTCATCATCCAAATCCTGCCTAATCTTCTCCAACAAGTAGTTAGTCCTAAAGAGAGATCGTCGAGGTGATCGGCTTCTATTTGTGTGTGTTATGTTTCATCATCTAGTTCCACTATTATTTCAATCACACAAATTGGATATCTTTGCAAACAGGGATGGTCAGCTCGATTTAAGTGGAGCTGCACAAATGATCGGATTGTAGTGTCCTCCGTACACCCCCTTTTTGGCTATAGCGCTGGGTGAAACTAGCTGCCAAGCAATGAACACTGTGCCTAGGAAATGGACCCATGCCTACGAACAACATCGATCAATTATATATTTTGCTTTATTTGTACACCTTCTCACAACTTTGTCTTCAGTTGTGATGTGAATATTCGCGCTGATCTGCGAACCATTGAGATGCATTAGCAGCCATGGTAGTAGTTTCATTTGTATTTAATGGAATGTTGTAACGAGATAATGTTGAGGCAAGAGGACACATGAATCCTAAGTTGAAACCTTCATATCATCACAGTACAATTTCATTTAAAATTATGTGTACATATAAACAAATCCTGAAGGATTGATAGCAATGCCAGAAACAATTCAACTTTGTTTTGCCAACATGTGGGACATCCTTCATCCGGCTCCACCTGCCGTGCAGCAATATTGAGTGCACAACTGCAGGGAAAGATTTACCCTGGTCGTTGCACCACATTAGTAATGACTAGTGAGCCGTCAAATCACAGAGCCCCACCTTCGCCACAGTAAGTTGCTCGGACGAAGCAACCATCATTTCTCTGTTCCTTGAATCCGCTGGTACTACCATATTCCCAGAGTAATAAGTTGCTCGGGCGAAGCAACCATCACTTCACCTTTCCCACAGTATGTACCTCCTTGGGCCCACTGAAAAATCACTTTTCTCTCTCCATCAAGTGCACTTATTGTCAATCTAACCCTGTCTCCGAAACACCTCTTTGGCTACAGTTAGTTCAGGGTTAGTCATGAGTTAGTCTAACCTCTAGCTAAGTTAGAGTATCCAAACAGGAGCAGTATAGGACATGCAAGTTGCTCAAAGCATACAGTCAAATTCGTACGTGAAAGGATCTTTCTTCTTTTTGAAAATGGGACATGAAAGGATCTTCGAATGATACAAATTTCAAATTATATAAAATCTTATCAATAGTCAAAGGCATCCGCGAAGAATACATTAGGCCCTACTCCCTCCGTCTAGGTGTATAAGTCACCTTACGAAAACAAAATAGTCCCAAAATACTTAGGCGCGGTGCATTAACTCCCACCACGTTTCTTGTTTCTTGACATATCAACCAATAAGAGATGTGGGGCGTGCATGTTTTCAATGACTTAGACTACCAAACACAACATGCAATGGTTAGATCATTGCATGCAATGCAATTAATTAGCAAATACATATTAATTTCTCTCATTTTCCCCTCTTCCTTGGTCATGGTGCACCATCTAAGATGACTTATTCACTAGACGGAGGGAGTATATAAAATCTTACCAATAGTCAAAACCAAGTGTTACTACTACACCAAACAAGTTCAAAACGAGAAACTGGACCCACTCACGGCACGGCGCGCCTCTCTCGTTTGGTCCGTCGGTCAAAGCGCTTCCTCTTCTTCGCATAACAATAGAGTATAGTAATTTTTTTTAGAATGCTCTTGGCATGTCGCTAACATGTGATGAGTTAACCGACCTCACTAGATGGCAAAAACGCCGGCCCACCGCATTTTGAGAGAGACGAGGAGCGAGAAGCGATACGGGCTAGTGGATTACTAGAGCTAGGTGTCTCACAGAGGCCAAGAAATATGGTGATAGCGTGGGTTGGACACGTACAATATGAAGTAACTACACTGGGCTGCCGTGTTTCGTACTCTTCCGATCTATTGTGGACATGATTAGTTGATTTTATATCGCTAAATAATATAAAATACTATGAGTGCGGACGCTCCACCACGAGGTTCCTTTCTCCTTCCCAATCGTCGGGAATCTATGTTCTCCACTCTTTTTTTACATGAGCTTTGTTCATCCTTTTGCCAACACGTGGGACATCTAGCATCATGGTGCACGTGTCATGCAAGAAAATGGAGATAAGCAGTGCGTAAGTGAGTCGTGCACTACGATGGCACCTAGTACTACGTAGTAATATTTTTCCGCCTCGATGGCACATGAATATTGCACGTACTCAATGATGGAGCACGGGATGGTAGCCATGGACTGATGGACATGGTCGGCCCTTTTTGGAGAGAGTGCTGAATATGTATTAAATTTGATGTGTCCCGTCAACTTGCAGAACGACGAGAAGCACACACTGAATGACGGAGCACGGGGTGGTAGCCATGGACATAGTTAACCCTTTTTGGAGACAATGCACTACTTTTGATGTGTCCGGTCTACTCGCAAACGAGGAGAAGCTTTGCTTACTAGTAGTACACTATCGACTGTAGAACCATCATCATTGTTCGACTTTCGGAAGAGACGAGAGAACTTAATGTTTATTTGCTAATTAATAGCATTGCATGCAATGAACTAACCACTGCATGTCGTGTTTGCTAGTCTCAAGTCATTAAAAGCATGCACACCCACATCTCTTTGGTCGGTATGTCAAGAAATAAGAAACGAGGTAGAAGTTAATGCACCGCGCCTAAGTATTTTGGGATTATTTGGTTTTCGTATGATGACACCTAGACGGGGGGAGTATTATACTTGAAGGCTACAAGGTTGGCTATAGATGACGTGGCAGTGTCATGTAGCCATCAGCTGGTTATACTATTAACCATGCTCTTATAATACTCCTATATTTAGGAACGGAGGGAGTAGTTGGCATGCATGATACTACCTATAATACTCCCATTACAACCAGCCTGGTAGAATTAAAATACCTAATGTAAATGGTCGCTGCCCGATCTCTTTGTCCTCCTCCAGCATCCGGCAGAAGAAGAATCGAGCAAGACACCGGCTATATTCGCCGGCGTCACCTCAGCGGTGGCCTTCATGGGATACAATCGGCGGCGGCCTCCCATGTTCTACTTTTCCTCGATGATGGCGGCAGGCGGGGACGTGCTGTTGGGGAACGTAGTAATTTCAAAAAGTTTCCTATGCACACGCAAGATCATGGTGATGCATAGCAACGAGAGGGGAGAGTGTGTCCACGTACCCTCGTAGACCGAAAGCGGAAGCGTTAGAACAACGCGGTTGATGTAGTAGTACGTCTTCACGGCCCGACCGATCAAGCACCGAAACTACGGCACCTACGAGTTCTAGCACACGTTCAGCTCGATGACGTCCCTCGAACTCCGATCCAGCCGAGTGTCGAGGGAGAGTTCCACAAGACGACGGGCGTGGTGACGATCTTGATGTTCTATCGACGCAGGCTTCGCCTAAGCACCGCCACGATATTATTGAGGTGGATTATGGTGCAGGGGGCACCGACACGGCTAAGAGATCCAAGGATCAATTGTTGTTGTGTCTAGAGGTGCCCCCTGCCCCGTGATATAAAGGAGCAAGGGGAGGGGCGGCCGGCCTAGGAGGGGCGCGCCAAGGGGAGTCCTACTCCCACCGGAGTAGGACTCCTCCTTCCTTGTTGGAGTAGGAGAAGGGAAAGAGGGGAGAGGAAGAAGGAAAGGGGCTGCGCCCTTGTCCACCCGGACCAGAGGGGGGGCGCAGGCCTCCTTCCTTTGGCCTCTCTCCTCTATTCCCGTATGGCCCAATAAGGCCCATATACTCCCGGCGAATTCCGTGAACTCTCCCAGATTCAAAAATACCGAATCACTGAACCTTTCCAAGTCCGAATATAGTCGTCCAATATATCGATCTTTACGCCTCGACCATTTCGAGACTCCTCGTCATGTCCTCGATCTCATCCGGACTCAACTCCTTCGGTACATCAAAACTCATAATAAAACTGTCATCGAATCAGAAGCGTGCAAGGACCCTACGGGTTCGAGAACTATGTAGACATGACCTAGAACTATTCTCGGTCAATAACCAATAGCGGAACCTGGATGCTCAATTTGGCTCCTACATATTCTACGAAGATCTTTATCGGTCAAACCGCATAACAACATACGTTGTTCCCTTTGTCATTGGTATGTTACTTGCCCGAGATTCGATCGTCGGTATCCAATACCTAGTTCAATCTCGTTACTGGCAAGTCTCTTTACTCGTTACGTCATGCATCATTCCATAACTAACTCATTAGCTACATTGCTTGCAAGGCTTATAGTGATGTGCATTACCGAGAGGGCCCAGAGATACCTCTCCGACAATCGGAGTGACAAAACCTAATCTCAAATACGCCAACCCAACATGTACCTTTGGAGACACCTGTAGTACTCCTTTATAATCACCCAGATTACGCCAGTGACGCTTGGTAGCACCAAAGTGTTCCTCCGTAAACGGAGTTGCATAATCTCATAGTTACAGAACATGTATAAGTCATGAAGAAAGCAATAGCAATATACTAAACGATCAAGTGCTAAGCTAACGGAATGGGTCAAGTCAATCACATCATTCTCCTAATGATGTGATCCCGTTAATCAAATGACAACTCTTTTGTCCATGGCTAGGAAACATAACTATCTTTGAAAACGAGCTAGTCAAGTAGAGGCATACTAGTGACACTATGTTTGTCTATGTATTCACACATGTATTATGTTTCCGGTTAATACAATTCTAGCATGAATAATAAACATTTATCATGATATAAGGAAATAAATAATAACTTTATGATTGCCTCTAGGGCATATTTCCTTCAGCTCCCACTTGCACTAGAGTCAATAATCTAGTTCACATCATCATGTGATTCAACACCAATATTCACATCTCAGTATGTGATTAACACCCATAGTTCACATCGTCATGTGACCAACACCCAAAGGGTTTACTAGAGTCAATAATCTAGTTCACATCGCTATGTGATTAACACCCAAAGAGTACTAAGGTATGATCATGTTTTGCTCGTGAGAGAAGCTTAGTCAACGGGTCTCACATTCGAGCCGTATGTATTTTGCAAATATTCTATGTCTACAATGCTCGCATGGAGCTACTCTAGCTAATTGCTCCCACTTTCAATATGTATCCAGATTGAGACTTAGAGTCATCTGGATCAGTGTAAAAAGCTTGCATCGATGTAACTCTTTACGGCGGGCTCTTTTATCACCTCCATAATCGAGAAATATTTCCTTAATCCTCACTAAGGATGTTCTTGACCAATGTCCATGATCTACTCCTAGATCACTATTGTACTCCTTGCCAAATTCAGAGCAAGGTATACAATAGGTCCGTACATAGCATAGCATACTTCATAGAACCTATGATCGAGGCATAGGGAATGACTTTCATTCTCTTTTCTATTTTCTTCCGTGGTCGGGATTCGAGTCTTACCCAATTTCACACCTTTGCAACACAGAAAGAACTTTTCTTTGATCGCTCCATTTTGAAGTACTTCAAAATCTTGACAAGGTATGTACTTATTGAAAAACTTATCAAGCGCCTTGATCTATCTCAATAGATCTTGATGCTCAATATGTAAGTAGCTTTACCGAGGTCTTTCTTTTAAAGAACTCCTTTCAAATACTCCTTTATGCTTTCGGAAAAATTCTACATCATTTCGATCAACAATATGTCATTCACATATACTTATCAGAAATGTTGTAGTGCTCCCACTCACTTTCTTGTAAATACAGGCTTCTCCAAAAGTCTGTATAAAACCATATGCTTTGATCAACTCATCAAGCATATATTCCAACTCCGAGATGCCTGCACCAGTCCATAGATGGATTGCTGGAGCTTGCACATTTTGTTAGCACCTTTAGGATTGACAAAACTTTCTCGTTGCATCATATACAACTCTTCTTTAATAAATCCATTAAGGAATGCAGTTTTGACATCCATTTGCCAAATTTCATAAATGTGGCAATTGCTAACATGATTCGGACAGACTTAAGCATCGTTACGAGTGAGAAAATCTCATCGTATTCAACACCTTGAACTTGTCAAAAACCTTTCGCAACAAGTCGAGCTTAGTAGATAGTAACACTACTATCAGTGTCCGTCTTCCTCTTGAAGATCCATTTATTTAACATGGCTTGCTGATCATCGAGCAAGTCAATCAAAGTCCATACTTTGTTCTCATACATGGATCATATCTCAGATTTTATGGCCTCAAGCCATTTTGTGGAATCTTGGCTCATCATCGCTTCCTCATAGTTCGTAGGTTCATCACGGTCTAGTAACATGACTTCTAGAACAGGATTACCGTACCACTTTGGTGCGGATCTTATTCTGGAAGACCTACGAGGTTTGGTAGTAACTTGATCTGAAGTTTCATGATCATCATCATTAACTTCCTCACTAATTGGTGTAGGAATCACTGGAACTGATTTCTGTGATGAACTACTTTCCAATAAGGGAGAAGGTACAATTACCTCATCAAGTTCTACTTTCCTCCCACTCACTTCTTTCGAGAGAAATTTCTTCTCTAGAAAGGATCCATCTTAGCAACGAAAATCTTGCCTTCAGATCTGTGATAGAAGGTGTACCCAACAGTCTCTTTTGGGTATTCTATGAAGACACACTTCTCAAGATTTGGGTTCGAGCTTATCAGGTGAAAACTTTTTTCACATAAGCATCACAACTCCAAACTATAAGAAACGACAGCTTAGGTTTACTGTTAAACCATAGTTCATACGGTGTCGTCTCAACGGATTTAGATGGTGCCCTATTAAACGTGAATGCAGCTGTCTCTAATGCATAACCCCAAAACGATAGTGGTAAACCGATAAGAGACATCATAGATCGCACCATATCTAGTTAAGTACGATTACGATGTTTGGACACACCATTATATTGTGGTGTTCCAGGTGGCGTGAGTTGCGAAACTATTTCACATTGTTTCAAATGAAGACCAAACTCGTAACTCAAATATTCGTCTCCACGATCAGATCATAGAAACTTTATTTTCTTGTTACGATGATTTTTCCACTTCACTCTGAAATTCTTTGAACTTTTCAACTATTTCAGACTTATGTTTCATCAAGTAGATATACCCATATCTGCTCAAATCATCTGTGAAGGTCGAAAATAACGATACACGCCATGAGCCTTAACACTCATCGGATCGCATACATCGGTATGTATTATTTCCAATAAGTCAAGAGCTTCGCTCCATTGTTCCGAGAACGGAGTTTTAGTCATCTTGCCCAAAAGGCACGGTTCGCAAGCATCAAATGATTCATAACCAAGTGATTCCAAAAGCCCATCAAGATGGAGTTTCTTCATGCGCTTTACACCGATATGACCTAAACGGCAGTGCCACAAATAAGTTGCACTATCATTATTAACTTTGCATCTTTTGGCATCAATATTATGAATATATGTATCACTACGATCGAGATCCAACAAACTATTTTCATTGGGTGTATGACCATTTGAAGGTTTTATTCATTTAAATAGAACAACAATTTATTCTCTTACTTAAATGAATAACCGTATTGCAATAAACATGATCAAATCATATTCATGCTCAACGCAAACACCAAATAACACTTATTTAGGTTCAACACTAATCCCAAAAGTATAGGGAGTGTGCGATGATGATCATATCAATCTTGGAACTACTTTCAACACTCATCGTCACTTCCCCTTCAACTAGTCTTTGCTTATTCTGTAACTCCTGTTTCGAGTTACTAATCTTAGCAACCGAACAAGTATCAAATACTCAGGGGCTACTATAATCACTAGTAAGGCACACATCAATAACCTGTATATCAAATATACCCTTGTTCACTTTGCCATCCTTCTTATCCACCAAATATTCAGGGCATTTCCGCTTCCAGTGACCATTTCCTTTGCAGTGTAAGCACTTAGTTTCAGGCTTTGGTCCAGCTTTGGTCTTCTTCGCAGGAGTGACAACTTACTTGTCTTTCTACTTGAAGTTCCCTTTCTTTCCCTTTTCCCTTCTCTTGAAACTAGTGGTCTTGTCAATCATCAACACTTGATGCTCTTTCTTGATTTCTACCTTCGTCGATTTCAACATCACGAAGAGCTCGGGAATCGTTTTCGTCATCCCTTGCATACTATAGTTCATCACGAAGTTCTAGTAACTTAGTGATGGTGACTAGAGAATTCTGTCAATCACTATCTTATCTGGAAGATTAACTCCCACTTGATTCAAGCGATTAAAGTACCCAGATAATCTGAGCACATGCTCACTAGTTGAGCGATTCTCCTCCATCTTTTAGCTATAGAACTTGTTGGAGACTTCATATCTCTCAACTCAGGTATTTGCTTGAAATATTAACTTCAACTCCTGGAACATCTCATATGGTCCATGACGTTCAAAACGTCTTTGAAGTCCCGATTCTAAGCTGTTAATCATGGTGCACTAAACTATTAAGTAGTCATCATATTGAGCTAGTCAAACGTTCATAACGTCTGCATATGCTCCTGCAATAGGTTTGTCAACTAGCAGTGCATCCAGGACATAATTCTTCTGTGCAGCAATGAGGATAAACCTCAGATCACGGATCCAATCCGCAAATTGCTACTAACATCTTTCAACACAGTTTTCTCTAGGAACATATCAAAATAAACATATGAAAGCAACAACGCGAGCTATTGATCTATAACATAATTTGCAAAATACTACCAGGACTAAGTTCATGATAAATTAAAGTTCAATTAATCATATTACTTAAGAACTCCCACTTAGACAGACATCCCTCTAATCCTCTAAGTGATTACGTGATCCATATCAACTACACCATGTCCGATCATCACGTGAGATGGAGTAGTTTCAATGGTGAACATCAATATGTTGATCATATCTACTATATGATTCACGCTCGACCTTTCGGTCTCCGTGTTCCGAGGCCATATCTGTTATATGCTAGGCTCGCCAAGTTTAACTCGAGTATTCCGCGTGTGCAACTGTTTTGCACCCGCTTGTATTTGAACGTAGAGCCTATCACACCCGATCATCACGTGGTGTCTCAGCACGAAGAACTTTCGCAACGGTGCATACTCAGGGAGAACACTTCTTGATAATTTTGTGATAGATCATCTTATAAAGCTACCGCCAAACTAAGCAAAATAAGATGTATAAAAGACAAACATCACATGCAATCAAAATATGTGACATGATATGGCCATCATCATCTTGTGCCTTTGATCTCCATCTCCAAAGCATCGTCATGATTTCCATCGTCACCGGCATGAACACCATGATCTCCATCATCTTGATCTATATCAATGTGTCGTCACATGGTCGTCTTGCCAATTATTGCTCTTGCAACTATTGCTATCGCATAGCGATAAAGTAAAGCAATTATTTGGCGCTTGCATCTTATGCCATAAAGGGACAACCATAAGGCTTCTGCCAGTTGCCGATAACTTCAACAAAACATGATCATCTTATACAACAACTTATAACTCATCACGTCTTGACCATATCACATCACAACATGCCCTGCAAAAACAAGTTAGACGTCCTCTAATTTGTTGTTGCAAGTTTTACGTGGCTGCTACGGGTTGAGCAAGAACCGTTCTTACCTACGCATCAAAACCACAACGATAGTTTGTCAATTTGGTGCTGTTTTAACCTTCGCAAGGACCGGGCGTAGCCACACTCGGTTCAACTAAAGTTGGAGAAACTGACACCCGCTAGTCACCTGTGTGCAAAGCACGGCGGTAAACCAGTCTCGCGTAAGCGTCTGCTGTAATGTCGGTCCGGCCGCTTCATCCAACAATACCGCCGAACCAAAGTATGACATGCTGGTAAGCAGTATGACTTATATCGCCCACAACTCACTTGTGTTCTACTCATGCATATAACATCAACGCATAAAACCTAGGCTCGGATGCCACTGTTGGGGAATGTAGTAATTTCAAAAAAATTCCTACGCACACGCAAGATCATGGTGATGCATAGCAACGAGAGGGGAGAGTGTGTCCACGTACCCTCGTAGACCAAAAGCGGAAGCTTTAGAACAACGCGGTTGATGTAGTCGTACGTCTTCACGGCCCGACCGATCAAGCACCGAAACTACGGCACCTCCAAGTTCTAGCACACGTTCAGCTCGATGATGTCCCTCGAACTCCGATCCAGCCGAGTGTCGAGGGAGAGTTCCGTCAGCACGACGACGTGGTGACGATCTTGATGTTCTACCGACGCAGGGCTTCGCCTAAGCACCGCTATGATATTATTGAGGTGGATTATGGTGGAGGGGGGCACCGCACACGGCTAAGAGATCCAAGGGATCAATTGTTGTTGTGTCTAGAGGTGCCCCCTGCCCCTAGATATAAAGGAGCAAGGGGAGGGGCGGCCGGCCCAGGAGGGGCGCGCAAGGGGAGTCCTACTCCCACCGAGTAGGACTCCTCCTTCCTTGTTGGAGTAGGAGAAGGGAAAGAGGGGAGAGGAAGAAGGAAAAGGGCTGCGCCCCTTGTCCACCTGGACCAGAGGGGGGTGCAGGCCTCCTTCCTTTGGCCTCTCTCCTCTATTCCCGTATGGCCCAATAAGGCCCATATACTCCTGGCGAATTCCGAACTCTCCCAGACTCAAAAATACCGAATCACTCGAACCTTCCAAGTACGAATATAGTCATCCAATATATCGATCTTTATGTCTCGACCATTTCGAGACTCCTCGTCATGTCCCCGATCTCATCCGGGACTCCGAACTCCTTCGGTACATCAAAACTCATAAACTCATAATAAAACTGTCCTCGTAACCTTAAGCGTGCGGACCCTACGGGTTCGAGAACTATGTAGACATGACCTAGAACTATTCTCGGTCAATAACCAATAGCGGAACCTGGATGTTCATATTGGCTCCTACATATTCTATGAAGATCTTTATCGGTCAAACCGCATAACAACATACGTTGTTCCCTTTGTCATTGGTATGTTACTTGCCCGAGATTCGATCGTCGGTATCCAATACCTAGTTCAATCTCGTTACTGGCAAGTCTCTTTACTCGTTACGTAATGCATCATTCCATAACTAACTCATTAGCTACATTGTTTGCAAGGCTTATAGTGATGTGCATTATCGAGAGGGCCCAGAGATACCTCTCCGACAATCGGAGTGACAAAACGTAATCTCGAAATACGCCAACCCAACATGTACCTTTGGAGACACCTGTAGTACTCCTTTATAATCACCCAGTTACGTTGTGACGTTTGGTAGCACCCAAAGTGTTCCTCCGGTAAACGGGAGTTGCATAATCTCATAGTTACAGGAACATGTATAAGTCATGAAGAAAGCAATAGCAATATACTAAACGATCAAGTGCTAAGCTAACGGAATGGGTCAAGTCAATCACATCATTCTCCTAATGATGTGATCCCGTTAATCAAATGACAACTCTTTTTGTCCATGGCTAGGAAACATAACCATCTTTGAAAAACGAGCTAGTCAAGTAGAGGCATACTAGTGACACTATGTTTGTCTATGTATTCACACATGTATTATGTTTCCAGTTAATACAATTCTAGCATGAATAATAAACATTTATCATGATATAAGGAAATAAATAATAACTTTATTATTGCCTCTAGGGCATATTTCCTTCACGTGCTGCCCGTCACCTCGTCCACATCCGCGTAGCCGCATCACCTCGTCGACATCGGCGGCGGCTTCTTTCTCTGCCTGCATGTCGTGGCTACACGTGCGTCGATGGCAGATGGCACAGTCGCAGACACTAGAGGCACTATACGACGCGTCGACGTTGAGGGCAGCGACGATGCCCGTGCTGTCGTGCTCCCCGACAAGCCGGCATGGAGCAAGTCGGCACTCTTCCTCGAGCTGTATTGGAGAGGCCAGCTGCGGAATCACGCACTAGCTTAGTGCGGCAACAACCTCCGACGGGCTAGGCTAGGTAGGTGGAGAAGCGAGCTGCCGGGCTCGGCGGGCCACCCAGACGGCTTTTATGCCAGAGAACTGCTCTCCCTTCTCGTCGGATGCCGCCGAAAGAGTGGACAAAATGGTGGAAGGAGGAGCTTGGCCGGCGTCCTGCTCCTGAACGGACGTGTGTGGCCGGAGTTGGTTTCTCGAATTCCACGTGGGTTTCTATATCTATATCTATACTACTATATGTATTTTTACTATATAGTGTACCAATTTTAAGTAGGACTAAGAACATCAATCATAACAATTGATCTTCTAAATCCAACGGCCAATATTAGTAGGATTCGCATGAACAGTACACTGCTGCTACCTGACCTGTGTTCTAGAACAATCAAGATGGAGGGATGTGATGGTTGCTTGTCCGTTTATTTTACCAGGCCACTTATTAGTGGTTGGGTATTGTGATATGACGGCTTTACTGCTGCGAGACTCGCGTGCAGCGCCGCCCTCTACACTAGTACTACATCGGTCGTGGTTTATTAGTCCCCCATTGAATTTGACTGAAGATTTAACTGACAAAATGTTAGTGCATGTCAACAAAAACTATATCGTTGGATTAGTATTTGAACATAGTTTTCAATAATATAATTTTAGGTAACATGCATTAGAATTTATCGTACTATATATAATGTTAGTTCAATTTTTGGTCATACTAATCTATAGTAAGGTGCCCGTGCGTTGCACAGAACAGTGAATTGCATTGATCGGGGAGTTGTTTATTTTGACAAAGGATGTGGGGGTCATCTCATGTGTAACGGGTATCGATAGGTTTCTTTGAAGGGTGTGGCTAGGTCTCAGTCCAAGTCTCAGTCAAATGATATAGTATAATAAGAAAAAAATAAAAACTGAAAATAAATTTTTTGTACTAATCTCCATGCAAAATCACAGGACTATATCATCGACTGAGACATAACGAAGTCTCAGTCGACTGAGACATTCTCAAACTGTTCTTCGAATATTATTTCATATCTAGATCTCACAAACTTCCGGGTGAAATAGATAAAAAGGAATCTTTTGCAAACAAAAGTGTTCAATTGTTCAACCTGCATCCTAAACTTGTGAAGAAATAACACTTATTGTGCTTTGCAAGAAATGATCTTTAAGAATTAGTTTTTGAGTATTGATTGTTATACATGTTGGCTACAGATGACATGGCACTTTCTTATAGTCAACAGTTGGCTATACTATTAAGTATTAACTGTGCCCTTATATACCTAGACGGAGGGATTAAATAAGGATGACTTGGAAGGGGGCAGAGGAGATGTAAGAAATGGTTCATCATAAGTCTTTCACCAGTACTGTAGTAAAAATTTCATACATGGAAGATTCTAGACTAAACCATAAATGGATACACTTTTATTCATGCGCGATACTCCAATAGAGCAAGATCATGCATGGAAGTCTCCACATGCTTAGACAGTGGATTACATTGAGCGAAGACTAATGATCAACATTTAACTTGGTAATGCATATGTCCAGGTGAACCTCCTTTGAGTCCCCGTGCACCTCGTTGGGGGCCAAATCATACCATGCGTCTTCCATGTCCACATCGGTGGGAAGGTCCCAGCTCTGCACAGCCCTAGTCAGCTTGATGTAGCCAGCCCATCCAGTGTCGCTGCCCACGTACCTCTAAGGGGTAGTAACAGTGAGCACGCACCCATACATCGGCCTCGTGTCAGTGTCAGCGTCAGCGGCGTCGCCCCTGACGCACACTATAGAGACGGGGCACTGGCCTGCGTGGGCCTCGCCGGTGCCCATGATCAAGAGGAAGACGATGTCGTCCTCCTTCGAGACTAGCAGGCGACGGTGATCCTCTAGCGACTCCGGCACGGTGAACGGGTAGCATGTCTCGTACTTGATGTTCTCCGCCAAGGGCCAGTAGTGATTGCCGCACGCCTGCGTGAGGTGATGCACGATGTCCGCCGGCGAGCCCCAAAACGGCATCGGGCACTCATAGCAGTAGACGAAGGGCTCTTTGGAGGCATCGACCAGGCCGTCCATGAAACGGGAGTGGATGTAGGGGACGTTGCGCCAGTTGAATATATGAGCAAGTTACGACGAGATTTAGTCTGAATAAGCACAAAGTAAATCATGACGGCTATAACGGAGATTAAACTAATCATGTGGACTAGCATAGTAGATGAACAGATCGAATCTAGGACACAGACTAGAAACATGAATTCTACCACGATTTCGAACAGGAAGGAAAGAAACACATACGGTGCAACGGGAGCAGCACCGTTGGCATTGAGGTTGTTGCCCATGTTGTCGAGGAAGAGATTGCCGAGGTCGGGGAAGAAGTCATCGCTGCCAGCAGTCGTGAGAGTGCACTCCCCAAATTTCAACAGCGCTCACCGAATGGAGTGCAGGAGGGAGTGGCTATAGGGGACGTTGCGGCCGCCAAATGGAGCGCAGGAGTAGCCCACGAAGCAGTAGATGGTGCTCCTCCCTAGTCTCTACTCTTATCTCTATCTCTACTACTCTTCTTTGTTTTTTATAATATACTAGTAGTAGCTGTCAAATCGAATAGTACTACGCTGTCCGCTGCACGCCCAGCTGAACATGCCTCCTCGCCTCCATCAAACCCCTCTGTTAAACCGGCATAACTAGCTCCAATGGGCTGTGTTGCCACATGAGCACCAGATGGTTTGGTTGAGCCCAGTCGAGATGGTTTAGTAGGATTATGTGGATATTTCTAAAAAAAGAACATGTTGAAAAAGTGAAGCAACGTGCAGTTCTTTTTAAATGAACGTACAGTATTATGGCATGAATACTACTTCCCGCTTTTACAATATTGAACTAATATCAGCATTTATACATCACTATAATTTATTTTTCTTTGAATCTATTAGCACATATATTACTTCTTTTACCTTTTACCAAAATCACTCTGTTATATTAAGACGTGCCTTGCACGTGTACACATACTAGTAAATGTAGGTTTTTGAATGCAGCGAGGAGGCGGGTACAGCTAGGAGTGCAGCGGGCGGTGCCCTAGGCCGGCGCGCCGCTTCAAATGGCGGATGCAGTGAGAGGTCGCGTCCGCCCTGACCCCCTTGACGGTGCACGTCACCTTGTGTCCAGATCTGAGATGCCACGTGTACCAGATGAATGACTCCAAGCTCGACCACCGTGATGCAAGAGGTGTGAGCCGAGGAGCGCTGTTGGAGACACCCTCCTCGTCATCATCTGAGTCCTAGAAGATCTCACCCACATCATCATTAGGCATGCATCTGCCTTCATAGACAACATGCGCAGAAGGAGTAGAGGCGAATGGGGACGCACCACGTCGTGGGCACTCCGTACGTGCTCGTGTGTGTGCAGCAGGCGTGCTATTCCATCGGTGCTAGCTCTAAGGCCGAGGCTGCGGTCGTCTTTGACTCTGGCTAATCATTGAGCAACGACGACAAGGATGTACTGCAAGAGATGCGTAGGCGCCGTTGTGTGCGAGCTTCACTGTAGCACAACTAACCGGACGTCACCGTAGATGGCACACGACTCCATGCAGCCGAGTGTGCGCGCATGCATGTGTTATTCATGTGCATTTTGCGGCCGAGTGTGTGTGCATGCATCTGTTGTGTACGTGCGTTGTGTGCTCCATGCTGTGCCCCTTTGTGCATGAGTTGGATTGGCATGAGTTAATGCATTGGCGTGTGTACATGCGTGGCTGCATGCGTCCTCTACATGCGTGGCTTCTTGCATGGTTATCACTATAAACTAATAAAATATCTTCAACTTAGCATCATGATGTATCGTCTCTAGTGGTTAGCTAAGAGTTCATGTTCTTTTATTTGTTTATAGGCGGGCAGGCGGCAAAAAACAGGGGAAAACGCGCAAGGTTCCTTGCAGATGCTCCACCGTGAGGTTCCTTGCTCCTTCTCGGTCATCAGGAATCTATGTTCTTCCACTCTTTTTTTACGTGAGCTTTGTTCATCCTTTTGCCAACACGCGAGACGTCTAGCATCAAGGTGCACGTGTCATGCAAGAAAATGGAGATAATCAGATAAGCAGTGCGTAAGTGAGTCGTCCACTTCGATGGCACCTACTCAACGACGGAGCATGGGATGGTAGCCATCACATGGTCAGCCGTTTTTTGGAGAGAGTCCGATCTAAATAACTTTGGTGTGTCTCGTCAACTCGCAGAACGATGAGAAGCTTGCTTACTACGCCTTCTCCCTCGCCAACACATGCGCAATGGCTCTCAGCACGAGGAGAAACTTTTGCTTACAAGCGGTGGACATGTAGCAGTTCAGTTGGTGTCAGATTGCCAGAAGTACTACTGTAGTACCACCATTATTGTTCAACTTCCGAAAGAGGCGAAGAACCAAGCGCAAGGCTAGCCATAGTGGGAGTAACATAAGTAGGAGTACCTCCTTTTTTTATTCTAGAAACAACCACACGCGAATATTGGATGGTAGCAGCACATCAACTGAATCAAAAATTGAAACCTTCCCGCCCGCCGCCTGCTGAGCCCGCCGCTCCACATTGATGGCAAGTCAGGGAGACGCGACCTCTCACTCTTCCGCCGTTGAAGTGGCGCGCCGTTCGAGGGCACCGCCTCCTGCATGTCCGGCATTTCAGACTACACATACTCTATGAGACAAAAGGTGGGGCCATTATTAATGATATAGTATTATACTAAAGGGACTAACTATTGTAAGCAGGCTACGTATTAGGTTGGTTCTAGATGATGTGTCAATTTCGTATAGCCAGTTGTTGGCTATACTATTAACCATGCTCTAAGTGTGGTGTGAGTCGGAAAATTTATTAAGTCATTAATTAATAATTAACGGACGCCTTAAATACTCAGCCATTTCTGATTCTTTTGGATAGTGGGGCTATTATTGACTTGGACGTGAGGTTTGTGCCAAAGGCCTACTATTATACAGTACTTGGTCTTACTCGCACGACCGACCTGACAGGCTCTACCCTAGCCGCCGTTGTATCATATGGTTTCGTACCGTTCCAGATCTTAGCGCCGCCATGCAATCCTTCTCCATCCCTCCTTCCGGCGTGCACCGCGAGAAGGGACAACAGTCCTCCGAACCCCGCCTTTCGTGATCCTGTACGGGAGAGGGGCGATCAGGTTTTCGGGGAGCACACTCCTGTGACTGCTGTCAGTGACGACTTCCTCAACGGCAGCCTTCTTCCCCGACCTCGGTAACCTCTTCATCAACGACATGAGTGACAACATAAACCACAGCGGTTCTGCTCCCGCTGTATAGTATGTGATTCTGTTCTCCTGGTTTAGTCTGCATCATTACTTTGATCTTTGCAATTGTCGTCATGATCTATTTACTGTTGATTCGGATTACATCTCATAGTAAATTTCTCATATATTCAACAATCCAATCCAAAAACCTGATTATAGGGAATTTACTCCGAGTGGTTTTGCTGCGCTTTTGAAGCCACCTACTTTTAAGGGGGTGCAATATAAAAGGTGGCGCACAAGAGCAGTATATTGGTTTCAGATCATGTACTGCTATGACACCACTAAGGGTAAGCCTGAGGGCGATCTTAATCCTACACAGCAGGAAGCTTTTGAGAACATGGATACCCTCTTCAAAGCCGCCCTGTTGAGTGTTCTTGATGATTCCATTGTGGATTCATATATGTTGTTTGACAGCGGCAAAGACATGTGGGCTGCGCTCGAGGCCACGTTTGGGGCCTCGGGCGCTGGCAACGAGTTGTACGTCATGGAGCAATTCTGTGACTACAAGATGACCGATGAGCGCTCTGTTATTCAGCAAACTCATGAGATAGAGTCACTCACTAAGGAACTTGAGTACTTCAAGTGTGTGTTGCCGGACAAATTTGTTGTTGGGACCATCATTGCCAAGCTTCCACCTTCGTGGAACGATTTTTTGCTACTTCTCTGAAAAACAAGAGACATGAGTTTTCCGTTTCGGATCTCACTAGCACTCTTCATTTTGAAGAGAAGGCGAGAGCAAAAGACACACGTGCTTGGGTCGCTGAGGGAGCTTCTAGTGCCCACATGGTACACGAGAAGAACTTCTAGCCCAACCAGCCCCAAAACAACAAGAACAAATCTCAGGGGAAAGGCAAGTTTGATGCAAAGAACAAGCCGTCACATTCTACCAACTTCAAGAAGAATTCTCATACCGGGAAGGGATACAAACCTCAGTTTTGGTAGCACCGCACAAAACTTATATGGCAGTATCTACCTGCTGTTAGATAACCTCATGGTGCTCCAGGTATTCCTACATTAATACTAGGTACAATCACCACCGCAAGATGAAATAAGCTTATTCGTACGTTAACTTGCTGATTGCAGTGCGAAACGATCCTGTCATGTGTGGGGTAGCATACAAGTAGTGCAGCCAAAGGTGGAAATCAACCAAGGACTTATGAAATTATATATAATCTTCCTCAGGAAGGTCCGTATCCCCTTCGTCCAGATGATCATGTTTTGTCATGCCGAGCTATTGATATGTGCTACTGTTATGCAACAAATTTAAGTATAGCTATTGTTTTCCTATCTTTTCAGATTCACGACAATGAAGATGATTTCAGGGGAACTGCATAATATGGACTCATGTTGAGCCATCTCTATTCCCTCATGTGTTTGCTGCAAATGTGTCAGCATCAATTGCAAGATGAGGCAGCTAGCTAGCTGTGGAGTTGCCAACATGCTCAAAGTGCTCGCAACATTGAGAAGAAACAAGCATGCCCAGGAAATTAAGGAAATTAATGTGTGTGCAGGGAGGCCCTTTGCTCAGAGATGCATCGACCGATTTTATTTATTTCCACACCTTCTCACAGCTTTGTATTGCTTATAGTATGGTGAATCATTGAGATGCATAAACATGCTGAACTTTTGTACTTCCGAATGTTAGTATGCATACTGTATCTTCTGAAAGCTTAGTTTAATGTAAATGTTGACTAGCCTGTGAACCTTCACAATCTAGTAAGTATATTGTAGGCCTGTTATTTGACACCTCACCTTGCCGCGCTACGCGACCAGTGTGAGTGTCTGCATCCAGTACCACATCCTCTAATTTGGTGGATGCCAAGTTGAAAAAGGTTAGCGATGAGTAGCCATAAGCTGGAGGCGTCTATTTTTTTCTTTTGAATGGGCAATAAGCTGGAGAGTGTCTCGGGATGCCTCTAGTGTTAAGGCCCTCCAGTATGAAACACGGGCAGCCGACTGGGCCGATACAAATGCCTATCCATCTTAAAACCCATTTGTTTTTGTTTTTTGCTAGGAGAAGCCCATATTTCTTGAAGAGGGGGTGATTGAGGGAGTCCTGGATTAGGGGGTATCTGGACTGCCGGACTGTATACATCATCCGGACTATTGAAGCGTGAAGATACAAGACTCAAGACTCCGTCCCGTGTCCGGATGGGACTCTCCTTTGCGTGGAAGACAAGCTTGGCGATCCGGATATTGTATTTCCTTCCTTGTAACCGACTCCATGTAAACCCGAGCCCTATCCGGTGTCTATATAAACCGGAGAGGTTGGTCCTTAGAAGGCTGATCACAATTACAATCATACCATCATAGGCTAGCTCTTAGGGTTTAGCCTTTACGAACTCGTGGTAGATCTACTCTTGTACTACTCATATCGTCAATATTAATCAAGCAGGAAGTAGGGTTTTACCTCCATCGAGAGGGCCCGAACCTGGGTAAACATTGTGTCCCTTGCTTCCTGTTACCATCAGCCTAGACGCACAAATCGGGACCCCCTGCCCGAGATCCGTCGGTTTTGACACCGTCATTGGTGCTTTCATTGAGAGTTCCTCTGTGTCGTCGCTGCAAGGCTCGATGGCTTATCTCGTTGTCAAGGACAACATTGCCTCTGGGGGAGCGCTGGCTGTAGGTCAAACTCTCCGACTTGGCAGCTTCGTCATGGCTGCCCCATCGGCGGCTGCACCGACGATGGCCTCTCGGGTCATCACGCATAACCTTCGCGTCAATTCGGAACTCGCCGAACAGATGGATCCGATAGAGCTCTCCTCCCTTAATGAGCTCTTGGATGCATCGCCGCTTTGGGAGTCACTACGGACTATGACCGGATTGGGCTTAGACTCGACCAAAGGGACATTAAATTCCCGTCGACCACCCATGAGATAGCGGTAGTGGAGGAACCACACATGGATTACCCCTCTATTCTGAGGACGAATTATGTCCGGATCACCGAGCTCCCTGAGCCGGACACCCGCCCAAGGGAATACATGACCCGGATGCCGGACTTAGAATCGGGCATTGGGCCGGAGAAATTGGGTAGCACCCCGGATCCCGAGCTGTCAGACTCGGAAGCTCCCACGCCACTGGGTGTTAGAGCGGATCAGAATCTGAATTCAGCTATTCCCACCCACACGGACTTAAACCATCTCTCCTATATCAGGCAAGAGCCCCAGGAGACAGTACATCGTTACTGGGCCAGATTCCTCCTTGTGCTAAACAAGGTCAAGGGCTGCCGCGAGGAGGATGTAGTCCACTTTTCTGCAAAAACTGCACGAACAAAGGAATCCTTAATGCTATAATTTGCCATGACATAATACACTTTGCGGACTTGGCAACCATAGTACAGAAGTACTGTGCGATGGAAAGCGCCTGGAAGACCCAAACAAAATTTTGGGATAGTCCGGCTCTCACCAAAACCTTTGTTCGAACTAAACGGGCGAACTCTCGTAAGTCGGCTGATCAAATCCCTAAGAAACCAAAGCCCATCCCAGGGCGGGGAACCGTATTGGAAGAATGGCTCAATGGGCCATGTAGACTACACAGTACTCCAGACACAACACCAACTCATGGCCTTAGGGCATGTTGGATACTCCGGCAGGTCGCAAAGAGTGGCGAGGATCTTCTTGCAAGTCATAAAGCAGAACAACATCCCACCAACGAACACAATACGGTACTAACAGTCTTCGAGACTTTTGCCTCAAACAATAGGCGCAAGCGAGCTCATCGAAGCTCCGCTGAAATTTACCATGTGGCAAAAATAAACCCATGGGATGACACTGCTATAACTTTCAATGCCAGTGATGAACCTCGATTCCAGACTGTCCGGGCACCAGCCGCTCTGGTCCTTAGCCCAATCGTGGACGGCTTTCGGCTCACTAAAGTACTCATGGACGACGGAAGCGGATTAAACTTGATCTATGTAGAAACACTCAACAAGACGGAAATTGATAATAGCCGCATTGAACAAAGCGGCACAACCTTCAGGGGAATTATCCCTAGTTGGGAAGCGCGGTGTGCGGGAAAAATCATACTCGATGTGGTATTCGGCACCCCGGAGAATTATAGGTCCGAAGAAATCACATTCCAAGTGGCTCCTTTTAGCAGCGGATACCACACCCTTCTAGGGCGGGACGCGTTTACAAGCTTTCAAGCTATACGCCATTACGGGTACATGAAGCTTAAAATGCCCGGACCCAATTGAATCATCACTCTAGCCAGTGATCCGGACATCGCACTTCGCGCCGAAAACAAGACCGCAGCACTAGCCCTGGAAGCATTATCCGAAGCCCTAGCGGCCGAAGAACTAACAACACTTAGGTCAAACGTGGACAGGGACGACGTGATACTCGACAAGCGACCCAAGTCCACCTCATTTAAACTCGCAGATGAGATAGTCAAATTCCAAGTCCATCCAACGAACCCCACGAAGACAGCTTCCATTGGGACACAGTTGAGCCCCGCAATGTACGCCGCACTGCGAGACTTCTTACGCGAGAATTGGGACATTTTCGCCTGGCACCCATCGGAGATGCTGGGCATCCCACGTAGATTGGCCGAACACAACCTCAATATACTAAAAGGATACAAACCGGTCAAGCAGACTCTAAGGCGGTTTTCAGAGCCCAAACGACAAGCCATGGGGGAAGAGCTAGCCAAACTACTCGAGGCCGGATTCATCAGAGATATCAAGCATCCGGATTGGCTGGCAAATCTGGTAATGGTAACAAAGAAGGACAAATCCTGGCGCCTATGTGTCGACTTTAAAGACCTCAACAAGGCTTGCCCCAAAGATCCCTTTCCCCTCCCTCGCATCGATCAAATCATCGATGCCACAGCAGGACACGACTCGCTATGTTTCCTCGACGCATACTCTGGATACCGTCAAATAAAAATGGCAGAGTCTGACCAAGCTGCAACAGCTTTCATAACGCCATATGGCCCTTTTTGCTTCAACACTATGCCTTTCGGGCTTAAGAATGCCGGTGCAACATATCAACGCATGATTCAAACATGCCTGGAAAAGCAAATCGGCAAAATAGTGGAGGCATACGTGGACGACGTGGTCATAAAAACAAGACACATCGAAACCCTAATAGATGACTTGAGGCTTACATTCGATAACCTCCGGACATATGACATCAAGCTGAACCCGAAAAAATGCGTTTTCGGCGTCCCCTCGGGGAAACTGCTGGGCTTCATTGTTTCCAATAGAGGAATTGAAGAGAATCCGGCAAAAATCCGAGCTCCGTCGTAGTTGGCTATAGCAACAGACCTCAAGCACATCCAGAAACTGGCTGGATGCGTGGCTGCTTTGAGCCACTTTATCTCCAGGTTAGGAGAAAAGGCATTACCTCTTTACCGCCTTCTCCGGCGCACTAAACACTTGTGTGGACGGATGCAGCCGCGTCCGGACTGGATGAAATAAAGACCTTATTGGCCAGTAATCCAGTCCTAACAGCGCCAAATATCGGCGAACCTATGCTGCTGTACATAGCCGCAACACATCAAGTTGTAAGCGCAGTGCTCGTCGTCGAACGAGAGGTTGACGGATATAAATTCCCGCTCCAGAAGCCGGTTTATTACGTATCCGCGGTCCTCACCCCATGCAAATTCCGACACCAACACTATCAAAAAATAGCATACGCGGTCTTCATGGCATCCCGGAAGCTACGACACTACTTTCAAGAGTGTTCGATTACGGTGGCCTCCGAAGTACCACTCAATGACATAATAAATAACCGCGACGCTACGGGCCGGATTGCTAAATGGGCCATCGAGCTCCTTCCGTTCGACATAACATACAAACCATGGCGGGCCATCAAGTCGCAAGTACTAGCTGACTTCATCGCCGAATGGACAGAAGCCAAACTCCCTATAGAGTACGGCGCGTACTCTAACTGGATCATGCACTACGACGGCTCTAAAATGCTGGCCGGATTGGGCGCAGGTGTAGTCCTGACGTCTCCCACCGGAGACACGATCCTGTACGTCCTCCAAATATTATACACAGACTCCAACAATGCGGCCGAATATGAGGCTCTGTTGCACGGTCTCCGAATGGCAGTCTCTATGGGCATTCAACGCCTGGAAGTGCGCGGGGATTCAAACCTCGCAATATCACAAATCAACGGAGACTTTGACGCTAAGGATCTGAAAATGGCGGCCTACCGTAATGCCGTCCTCGAAATGTCAGCTCGGTTCGAGGGGCTCGAATTCCACCATGTGGCTCGAGAAAACAACCAAGCGGCGGACGTCCTCGCCCGCATCGGTGCTAAACGCGACCCTGTCCCACCTAACATATTCCTCGAAAGGATGTTCAAGCCATCAGTAGTATGGGAAGGGGAGTCCGGCAATACTAGCACGGATCCGAACACACCCCCAGATTCTGAACCATCCGGAGGCTCCACCACTGAAATAACATCTTTGGCCCACGAAATCATGGCTGTAATCGCCCCGTGGACCGAGCCTTTCTTGGCCTACCTAAATAGGCAAGAGCTCCCCGAAGACCAAAATGAAGCACGCTGCATTGTCCGGCATTCTAAAGATTACAAAGTCCATGAAGGGGAACTCTACAAGAAAAGTGCGACCGGAGTGCTCCAAAGATGCATCTCCGAAGAGGAAGGGCGGCAGCTCTTGGCTGAAATCCATGCCGAAGTGGGCAGACACCATGCCGCGGCTCGAGCACTAGTCAGCAAAGCCTTCCATACAGGCTTCTATTGGCCGACGGCCCGAGCAGACGCACATGACCTTGTCCAACACTGCGTCGGTTGCCAGCTCTTTCCCAATCAGAGTCATATGCCCCCTACCACTCTCCAAACAATCCCCATAACTTGGACCTTTGCGGTCTGGGGGCTAGACATGGTCGGACCCCTTAAAGGGGGAAGCCATAAGAAAAAATACTTGTTGGTCATGGTGGACAAGTTCACCAAATGGATAGAAGCCAAACCAGTCAAAACGGCCGAATCCGGACCAGTAATAGACTTCATATCCGGGGTCGTACACCGATACGGAGTCCCCCATAGCATCATCATTGATAATGGCTCCAATTTCACAGCCGATGAAGTGAAAACTTGGTGCGGCAAAATGGGCATTAAGCTCGACTACGCTTCCGTCTACCATCCCCAAACAAATGGCCAGGTCGAACGGGCAAACAGTCTCATCATGAGCGGCATCAAACCCAGACTAGTGTGATCCTTGACAGAGTCGGATACGCACTGGGTCGAGGAGCTCGACTCCGTACTCTGGGGGCTGCGGACCACGCCGAATCGCACCACCGGATATACACCATTTTTATGTTGTACGGCGCAAAAGCAGTACTACCCTGCGACATAATACATGATTCGCCACGCGTACGCATGTACGAAGAGAAGGAAGCCGAGTTAGATCGGCAGGATAACTTGGATGCCCTGGAGGAGGAGCACGACATCGCAAAAGCCCGCTCCGCATTCTATCAACAGCAGGCTCGACGATACCAAAGCAGAAAAGTGCGGGCCAAAACTTATAATATTGGTGAGCTCGTTCTACGCCTACCGGAGAAAAAGAAGGACAAGCTCAAACCCAAGTGGGAAGGTCCCTTCGTCATTGACAAAGTTCTCACCGGAGGAGCGTACCGCTTACATAATGCATCCGATAACAGACTCGAGCCGAACCCATGGAACGCGGCCAGACTCCGGAGATTCTACGCCTAGCGCCGAACTAAGTGTTCGTCTCCTTACCCCTCCTTTTTAATTATGCTCCCCCCTTTTCCTTTCTCGACCTTTTTTCCTCTTCACACAAAGTATTTAATACAGTACAGACTCTCGGATCCTTCCGGCCGCACTATGTGTGTAAGTAATACCTGGGGGCTTCCTATACGGAAGCTAAAAATAATTACTCTAATGGCTTTTTGCCCATCACATATGCATTTCTTTTTCCATATGTGACTTTTCTTCACCATTATATGCACCGATATGACTTAAGATGTGGCCAAGCTGGGTTGCCTGGCTCTTGTGTTTATGCCCTACGTTCTCGTTAATTCGGCTAGGGCATAAGGGGAGCACCTCTGCGATTGTTACTGCGGGTTCAGCCGGATGTGTACCTCAGACTGGGTGAAGCCGAAAGCTAGCTTCCTTAAGAGAATATTCGGTCGGTGCAAAAAAGATGTATTCATCTATTACAACATCAATCCCCAGAAGTTTGTATCCTGCGCCCTTGTTCGCAGTCCGGACATGTGCATCGTCTCATGTGTACCTAGGGAAAGGAACCCCTAATGGAACTAGTCTCCCTGGAAGATGTTTCTTACTATCCATGTAATATAACATAACTAGTTGGGTACTTGTCTGTTCAAGCACTTATGACCCCTACGCCTGGTGTCCACGCATACCCCGTTACAGATAACTGAGTGGGTGTTCGGACACACCCCGGACTATAGGATCCGGGGGCTGAAGCGAAAAGGTCCGCCATGACAAATGATTTTAATCCGGCTAGGGACTACTTATGTCCATTGAATTACACACTCACTTGGACTGACTATATTCCTCCTCTATACCATCCAACAGGCTATCCAGCTTACAATCCTGTTGAGAATACTTTGCGGCTAACGCTACCTGGTCATATACCAGACTCAAGGGAATTTCTAGCCCATCAGGCCCCGCCGGTCCGACTTCGGCCATATGGTTCGGGTCCAGCTTAGTGTAGCGCGTCTTCACCATAGCCCAGGCTTCTCTTGCACCTTGCCGGCAGGCTGACATCTTCCACAATCGGAAGCGCCGCCATGCTCCTTGAAGCATATCCACAAGCTCTCCCATGCCATTCGGCAAGAAGCTTGATGGCCACAAGGCCTGAGCAATGCCCTGCATCACCTGCTGAGCTCGCTCGTGCAGTTGTAAGAAGTCTTGTAGTAAATCGCCTGCAGATGAGGGCATCTCCTCCTCAGGGCGAACCGTTAACATTCCTACAAGCAAAATCCTTTCAATATACTTCTGCGCCGAACTATACTATTGTTCGTCTAGGCACTTACCGTAAATGCCGCGTCGAAGCCTTTCGTTCTCCTTCACGGAGTCCGCCAGCTGAGCGCGGACGTCTTTTAACTCCACGTCCAGCTAGACTTTGGCATCTTGAAGATTGTTCTTCTCCTGCCTAACCTGCGTAAGAATGCGCTCGCCAGCCTTCAGCTGCCTTTTGAGATGTGATTCGTCATCTCTTACGTCCTCCGGATTCACCCCGGGATTGTCTGTAAAATTTTCTGTTAGACTTGTCAAATCAGCCATTTACTAACTGGTGCATCTTCGTACAATTGCGACAAATGTTGCCAGATGAGGGCTTTTGGGATTCCTCTAACTTGGCAACTGCGGCCCTTAGCTCGGCCTTGCACTCCTCCAGCTCCCGAGACAATTGCTCATTCTTATCTACAAGGACCTGTGCATAAATTGATCCTTAAAATAGTTGTTCCAATTGTTTCAAGTCTCAGGGGCTACTACTACACATGCTTATCAAATTTTCTTACCCATATATCTTTGGTATACTGGTCCGTCGCCCGGGCAAGCCCGCCTTCAGCAGCTCGGATGTATGCGTCTCCCGAATTGAAGGCGTTAAATGCCTCTTCGGAAAAGATGTTGTTCCGAAGTACGGCCCGTCGGTGCCGGTGATTCTTGGCGCTCTCTACTTCGGAATTCGTGGCCGAGAGCATATCCGCATCCTCTGTCGGAGAACTATGCGGCATCGGCCCCGCTCCCGCCTCCGCTCTCGAAGCGGGTTCCGGAATCCGGCTGGTGGAGGCGTGGTTGGCAGGATCCCCGGATATAGTCCGGCTGCTCCTCTTCCTGCCAGGATACAAAGGGCGCTGTTATACTTCAAAAATACCACAGTAGCAGCACAGGTTTTTGCCTTACCTCTATAGTGGCGAGTCGACCCTTACCGCCTTCCTCTTGAGCCTGCCCGATCCGGACGCCCTTGGCTGATGAGTCCCTAGGGGCTCGGCCCCACGCTCCGACCATCGTCGCTGCAAAAACACGACACTTCAAGGGTAAGGCATGACATCTGAAGGGAGTCCTCTTCGGAGGATAGGGGTTTTCAGCTTGGCTTACGCGCGACGCATGCAACAGTCCAGGATAGTCGGCAATAATGGCCACTGAGGCGCCATCGCAACTTTCTTGATAAAATATCTCGTTGACAAGCTCCACGGTAATATCCGGATCTTCTTCGAGTCCTGGATCTAGGGCCCTTCCGGGGTCCTCTGGCTGCGGGGAGGGGCTGGAGATTCCTTCTACGGCCCTCCTCGGTTCCTGCTAGGGAATATCGAGGCAGATAATCTTAGCGAAGAACGCCACAATAAGTGACGCGGGGAAAGTAATGACAACTTACCCAGTTTGGGGGGTTGTACATGGAGAATCCATCTCGCGGTTTGATGTGAAGGAATTCTTCCTCTTCCCCTTTGTATAAATCGGACAATATCCTTGCCAGAGCAGTGGCGGGGTCCGGACCCTTACGGCCACAGCGGGTGGCATCATCCTCCCCGTTGAAGTGCCACATGGGCTTCCCCCGATATTGAAGCGGTTGCACTCCCTGTATTATGCATATTGCCATAACCTCGACTATCGTCAGTCCGGATTTGGCCAGTAACTTTATCCTGCTCATCAGGTAATGTATTACCCTAGTATCCTCCTCTTGGGGGCCTCAGGGGCGCCAGCTTAGACGTGCCCTCGGCGGGGCGCTACTGAACTTGGGGAGACCTGTCCAGACTGGATCCGGAAGGGGAACTTCGTCAATGTAGAACCACTCTGAAGGCCAGTCCTCTGGTGCCTTCTTGGGAGTGCCGGATAGGTATCCGGTCTCGGCAATGCGCCATACTTCGGCCCCGCCCACCTGACATAGGGATTCTCCCTGGTTGCAGGGGACAAGGCAGAACAACTTCTTCCGTAACCCGAAGTGAGCCTCGCAGCCTAAAAATAGCTCACAAAGGGCAACGTACCCTACTATATGTAGTATAGAGGTAGGGGTAAAGTTGTGCAACTGGAGGCCATAGAACTCCAGGAGTCCACGAAGGAACGGGTGGATGGGAAACCCGACGCCCCTTAGCAGATGCGGGATGAGGCATATTCGCTCCTCTCGAGATGGATTAGGAGATCCCTCCGCTTGTTCCCCGCTGTTATAGGTGGCAATTCCGGCTCGGACGGGGACCATGAACGCCGGTGGGAGAAACCCTTGGGTTTGTAACTCGACCAAATGGCTATGGGGAACTGAATACTCTTCCCAGTCCCCCGGCTTGGAGCGAGGAGAGCGAGTAGAGGAGTTGCGATGACCGGCCATGTTGGAATGGTTTTTTCGGAGCGCTTTGTTGGATGCTTGCTCGAGGGGGGAGAGTGAGGTTTGGATCTGAGAATCCCCGTGTCTTCAAATAGACGGTCAGCCCGAAAGGTTGGAGGTGGCAAATGTGAAAATGCTTCGGCTCCTCGCATTCATTCGACACGTGGAGATGGTCATTATTGAGGCACTGAAGCCGAGGAGTACAACATTGATGGAATGCCGGACACTATTCATCATAACAGATACTTTGCAGTATTCGGAGAAGGAACCCGCCTTGCAATGCCGAAGACAAGACTGCGTGCCGGACTCATCGTCATTGAAGCCTGGTACAGGGGCTACTGAGGGAGTCCTGGATTAGGGGGTATCCGGACTGCCGGACTGTATACATCGTCCGGACTATTGAAGCGTGAAGATACAAGACTCAAGACTCCGTCCCGTGTCCGGATGGGACTCTCCTTTGCGTGGAAGACAAGCTTGGCGATTCGGATATTGTATTTCCTTCCTTGTAACCGACTCCATGTAAACCCTAGCCCTCTCTGATGTCTATATAAACCGGAGAGGTTGGTCCTTAGAAGGCCGATCACAATTACAATCATACCATCATAGGCTAGCTCTTACGGTTTAGCCTCTACGATCTCGTGGTAGATCTACTCTTGTACTACTCATATCGTCAATATTAATCAAGCAGGAAGTAGGGTTTTACCTCCATCGAGAGGGCCTGAACCTGGGTAAACATTGTGTCCCTTGCTTCCTGTTACCATCAGCCTAGACGCACATATCGGGACCCCCTACCCGAGATTCGCCGGTTTTGACACCGACAGTGATCCCAGAAAAATCCTCCTTCCTCCTCGCTTCCACTTATACTAGAGCTCGCTGGACTCTCCCACTTCCGTCGCCCCCCAATTCCCCCGGCTCCCCATCTTCCCCACTCGTTCAGAAAACCCCCGCTCACCTTCTTCCTCACTAGTACAGAAAACGCCTCCTCCTCTTCTTCCACTCCTACAGAAAACCCCAGCCCTCCTTCTTCACCACTCCCACTGCCACTAAGCTCGTCTCTGGCTAATCTACTCAAACCCGTGAGCTCGGCGTGACGCCCACAAGAAAAATGGAGTCGGTTGGCCCTAGCGCCAAGAAGATGAGGCTCCCACTAGCGGTGACACCGGTTGTAGATCCCGCACCCGGCAACGCAGGGAGAAGCGGCAAGCCCCCCCTACCCGGATCTGAGGAACCGGTAGAATCTCTGGTGGACCGCATCAGTGATCTCTCGGACATCATCCTTGAGGAGATCATCTCGCTTCTCCCCACCAAGGATTGCTGCCGCACACAAGTCCTCTCAACTCGGTGGCGCCCTCTATGGCACACCACGCCCCTCAATCTCGACTATCGTTAGATATCTGTCCTTCCTGAATTTGATCTACTCAGAGCCATTGTCTCCTCTCGCCAGCAGGGCCCCGTTCAACGCCTCTGCATCCCGACATGCTACTTGCTGTCCATACCCGGCACTGTGGACGCTTGGCTGACATCCCCTAAATTCGGAAAACTCCAGCAGTTTGAGTTCTACCATTACCACGAACATGCCAAGAATTTGTGCCCACACCATGGTTGTCCATCTCGTGGTTTTCCTCCTCTCTCCACACCGCCACCTTCTCCAGGTGCCATCTACCAGACGATCTGGTATAAATGCTTCGACTCCCACTGCTAAAAAACTTTCGCTTGTGATGGTTTATCTGTCGGAGGCCTCACTGCACATCATCATCCACTCCAGTTGCCCTGCCCTGGAGCGCTTGCTGATTGTTTTGGGAATAGAAATCCCTATCAGTTGTCTCAAAATAAAGTCGCCTCACCTTAAAAGCATTGGAATTTGTTTTGAAGGATAGTAGTTCATCATCAAAGATGCCTCTTCACTTTAAAGATTGCTCCTTCACAATTGTTATAGACCTTCGCAAATAACTGTTGTCTCTGCGCCCAAACTGGAGACCTTGGGTGTAATTCGTGATCCGTTTGATGATCACAACAAGTTGGTGTTTGGCTCCACACATTTATAGGTGCCGTATATTATCATCTACACATTTGTAATCATAAGCTGCATTTTTCATTTGTGCGCATAAGTTTGATATCATCTTGGTGTACTTTGGGTACTAATATTATGTTATATGCTCAATGAAGAGTTCGTCCATGGATAGCCTATCAAAGCTGCTGGATTCTGTCAAGATCTTATATATCAGAATGTTTAGTTTTGATCTGAACATATTATTGGCTTGCTGCAATGCTTTCGGTCTCTGGAGAATTTATATATAAAGGTGATGATTTCATGCACATTGAAAGACCGTATATATAGTACCAGAATTAACCGTTTAGTTGTTGCTCTTTCGACATACTATTTTTTCAGACCTTAACTGTTTTCAAATCTTCATGTCTACTTAGGTACTTCAACCACATGGAGAAAAACGTATAACCAATCGGTGGCATAATAAGCACCAGTATTTTCTCAGTTCTCATGACATCCCTTTGAGGACAATAACGATGGAAAGATATGCATCCAACCAGGAAAATAGAAGCTTTGTCACATTGTTTGTTGAATGTGAGGTTACTATTGTCCATGAAGCTTAAGTTTTACAGCAAGAGATTTCTCATGGACGGACACGTTGAACAGCAAAAAAAGAAGTTTCAGGGGGACAAATGGGCTTCTAAACGTGCTCGGCTTCTATTTACACCAAGTTGTAGTCATCTTGAAATATATTTTTTTGCACAGGATGTTGATTTTATGGATCAGACTGATCCATTTGTTTGTGACTGCGAAAAAGAGTAGTTGGGTTAGATGTTACTGCCATGTTAACCTGGGTTTTGTCTAAATATTTGATGAACAATTAATCCTTGGGCTTTTTGTACCGTTTCTAAGCTTAAGTTGCATGTTGTTGCCCTCGTACTCCCCTCCACCTGCCACTACACTGTCGCATTTTCCACGACTGTTGTTCGTTCCCGTCCGAGGCCTCGCCGTCGTTCTCTGCCTAGGTTCGCTCGCTGTGCCCGCTGCTGTCCGGCGTTGTCAACATGGTCAACAACCAAGAGGAATCAGGAGATGACTATACGTGGAGAGGCTGACAGTAGGGACCCACCAGGGTCATTGCATTACACAAGTAGGTGCCTCGTTATTACAAGCCAAAAAATACTTCCTCCTAATTGTTTGACAACTAGGTCCCACGCCATTGTCAATGTAGTCAATAAACGAGAAAATTACACAACGAGAGGATAACACCAGTGACCCAGCACCTCGTCCAATTGTTTTTTAGTTTTAGAGGTGGAGCTCAAGTGCGCGATGTGCGGGGGCTGTGGCCCGTCTAGCCCAAGCTTACGCTTTTATTTAAGCACATGACGAGCCCAGTTGATATCTTTTTTTTTTCTAAAAATGGCTAGCCTAGTTCTTTTTTTGGAGAATACCAAAACCGAGGCCTACATGCTTTTCTCAGCCCTGCTGGGCTGCAAATCTTTCAAGACGAGGAGGGATGTAAGTAGTAAGAAATGGGCTTCCCCAGAAAATGGGCTATAAGTTGTAAGAAATGGGCTGTAAATTTTTAAACCAAAGCCAACCGGTAATATTAAAATATCCTTTTTCTGGATTTCTCTACTCTCTACTCTTATAAAAACCAAAGCCAACTGGCAATTACATTCAAATATCATCTTTTCTCCCACAAGATAAACTACTCATACAAATGCATCTTCATGTTCCGTGCAACGCACGGGCATCTTGCTAGTTAAGATTTTAAATTTCATTCATTTTTTCTGTGGAGAATTGTTTTTTGATTTTATTTTGATATAAATTTTTAAAAATTATTTTTAACGTGACTCAAAATTTCGTGATTAAAAGAGTTCGGACTCCACCGAAATATGCAAAATTTCGTTGAATTTTTTAGCAGTCCCAGAATATATGGTCTGTAATGCTAATAAAAAGAATGTGGGCTTCAAATATCCTTAAGAATAAGCAAATGGGCTGTAAATTATTGAAAATAATGGCAAATGGGCTGTATGATGTTTTCCACATATTTGGAGGCTAACTTCTGGGCTTCCTAGGTTGAAGATGACGCTGTCCTAATTTTTTTTTGACGTGTACGCAAGGCTTTGTCAACTTAGTCAACACCGAGCAGTGATTGTTGGATGTTCATCCAACGGCCGTCATGCTTCTTCAATCTCTGATCTTCCTGCTCCAGCCGCCCAAACTAGCGCCGGCGGGACTGCCTGCTCCCTCCTCCCGTGGCTGGTTGTGCTGCCGCCAGGCCATCCCTCTACCCACCTGCACATCCTGTTATTTTTCGATGATGTCAGCTCACCCCGCAGCCGACCAGTCAGTGCTCTTACTCCCCTCAGCGTGCGCATCCACTGTGGTGGCTTCGCCGGCTCCGGGTCATTCCCTTCCTGGGCCCCGCCCTCGTCCACCGTATTTGTGCTCTCGGCACGGCCTGGTCAACATGGTCAACATACAACAGCCATTGAAAGAGGCTGACAGTAGGGGCCCACACAGGGAAGTGCCTCCTTATTACACGGAAAATAATGATTCCTCCACAAGACAGCTCAGACCCGCAAGCTATATCTTCACACGCCAGGAAGTGCCTCCTTATTATGCACAAAAAATAAATATTCCCCCTGCTAGCTGGGACCCACCGTAGTGTGAGGCTGACTTGTGGGCCTACTAAGTTGACGGGGGCAGAGGGCTTTGTCAACTTAGTCAATATGAACGATTCTAGCTCCAGTGACCGTACGATGTCCATCCAACGGCCGTAGTGCTTCTTCAACCTCTGGTCTTCTTGCTCTAGCTGCCCAGAGCAGCGCCAGTCGTGCCGCCTACTCCTGCCTCCCGTGGCCGGCTGTGCTGCCGCAGAGGCCTCACTGCCCCCTACTACTCCCACCGCTGGCCAGGCCCTGTGGCGACGACAGCCGAACCAGTGAACCCTTGTACTCCTCTCCGCGTGGGCTTCCACTGCCGCGTCTTCCCCGGCTTCGTGTCGTCCCCTTCCTAGGCCTCGCTGTCGTCCACCGCCCTGGTGCTCTCGGCGCGGCGTGGTCAATGTGGTCAATGAACGACTTCCATCGGAAGAGTACTGTACGTGGAGAGGCTGACAGCTGGGTCCACGGCCGCAGCAAGGAAGTGCCTCCTTATTATGCGCAAAATAATTATTCCTCCACCTGACAGCAGGGACCCACCGGACGGGCCACCGTATTTCGCGAAAAAATGTTTCCCCCTGACTGCTGGGACACACCAGCTACATCTTCGCACACAAGGAAGTGCGTCCATATTACGGGCAAAAAAAATGATTCGCCCCCCTGACTGTTGGGACCCACCAGCTACATCTTTGCACGCAAGGAAGTGCCTGACAGTCGGGACCCACTTGGTCGAAGCGTACGTAGCATTGTCATTCTGGTCGCGAACATGTACGTACATACTGGTCGATCGGTCTGTCTGCAGGCTGCAGCGATGAACCGTGGTTGTGTAACGGTGTAAGGAAGGGCACATGTCATAGTAGAGGCGCGCACGTGTTGTAGTAGAGGCGCGCACGTGTCGTAGTAGAGGCGCGCACGTCGCATGTACACGTACGTATAGCGGCCAGGGTGCAAGAAAGAAAATACGGCCACATACGTACATACGGGCGGGGTCTCAAATGCCTACTCGCGCATACGTACGGCAAGGGCTCGTGTACATGGCTGGGCCGGAACGGAGAAACCGTGTCGTCGTCGTGTTCATGGTGAGGCAACGGAATGTGTCGTGTTCATCGGGAGGCAACGGAACGCGTGCTGTTCATCGGGAGCCAACCGGCTTGGACGGAACAGGCGATGGAAACGAGGCCTGGCGTTCTGCAGAACGGAGGAAACGGCCTTGTGTTCGACCGGCCACGGTGGAAACAGGATCATGTTCATCGGGAGGGGTCTAGCGTACCGCAAAACGGAGGAAACGGACCTCCTATGGTCGAAACAGGGTCCTGTTGATCGGGAGGGGTGTGGCGTACTGCAAAACAGAGGAAACGGACTTGTGTTGGAGCGATATGGCCAAAACAGGGGTCCTGTTCATCGGGAGGGGTTTGGCGTACCGCAAAACGGGACTCCACGGGATACTGTTCATCTCCACCATTGACTGCCTCCACGGGCTACTGTTCATCCACCGTCGACCTCCTCCAGCCTCCACCTGCGACTGTTCATCCACGGGCTCCTATTCATCTAGCCTCCACTGCACGCTCCTCCACCGGCTACTGTTCAACCAACCCTCTCCACGGGGTCCTGTTCAACCACCCCTCCACGGGCTACCGCTCATCCAGCCTCCACCGCTCTCGCTCAACCAGCCCTCCATCGGCTACTGTTCAACCAGCCGTCCACGGGGTCCTGTTCATCCATCCCTCCAAGGGGTCCTGTTCATACACCGGCTCGATCGATTAGGGTACTGTTCATCCAGCGGCAACAACCTCTACTACCACGGGTTCCTGTTCATCCAACAACCCACCGGGAACTGTTCATCCGAACCCCCGCAACAACGCTCACTGTTCATCTAGGGAAGGAGGCAACACTGTTCGATCGGCTTCAGTTAGCAGCAGTAGCGAAGGAATCATTCGGGTTCAGTTAACATCAAGGTATCGATCTATCGCTCGGGTTTAGTAACGCGTGCCTGCAGTGCAATCACTCGGGTACAGTTAGAGCCCAACGCCTCGCTTGGGTTCACTTAGATCCCAACACCTCGCACACACGCGCATACGTACGAGAGAAATGTGCATCGCTTGGCCCCCGACCACCCACCGTAACCGGGAACTCCCTGATATTTTCCTCGCCCTCACTTCTACCACGGTTTTTTTTGTCATGGACGGTGCAAAGAATGTCATCAGTTGCGTCTCTGGCCTGCCCAGGACGAAAAGCCCATTTTCTGTCATGATTTTTTGTCATAGAAGTAGGAGCCCACCACATCTATGATGATACCGGGTTTTGTCACAATTATCATCATAGAAGTGTCATAAGTATGACAGAAAAAATTCGTTCGGCCCAAAATGTCACGGATGTATCCTTTTTTTGTAGTGTTGCGGTCGCTGCACTACTTGGCAGCTTTCCTCGTCGTGCGCCGGCGCCCTGCGCGCCGGGTCGCACCGCGGAGCCTCACGCCTTGGCTTGGGGACGACTTCTTGCCTGGGAGGTGGAGGAGGTGCACCATGGGCCACGTCGTCCGCGAGAGGCGGCGGGGGAGGCAGCGAACGAGACGGTGCAGGGGCCTCTTTGGCAGCGCTGATGAGCTCGGCGATGCGGTCCAGCCGGTCCTCGTAGAGGTCGTCGGTCGGGCGATATCGCAGGAGCTCGCGCGCCATGAGCAACACAGCCTGTGTGATCGGCCCGCGCTGAGCATGAGAAGACAAAGCAGCCGCCGGAATCAGCAACAGAGTGGCGGTGCGTCCATCATGCCGCACAGAGGGCTGCAACGATGAAGCCTGCTGCTCGTGGGCCACGAGGCCGGTGGCAGCATTGGCCGCAGGAGATGGAGAATGACAGGGAGCACTGTCACGTGGACGTGCCATCTGGGCAACGCGGGCGGCGAGGGGCGGCCCGACGCTCAGCACGAACTCGATGAGCATCAGCCATGGCAACATCGAAATGGTGGCAAATCGACTGGAGGGAGAGAGGCTCCGATGCACCCCTACCTGGCGCACAAAATATTGGATTCCGGGCTCCGCCGACCCTGGATAGAATCAAACTCTGGGTGCGTGCGAAGAAGTCAACCTCCCTAGTCTGCCTACTCATCGATCTCACGGCCTAGCTCGATGAACTGGAAGGAAATGGGACACAACAATTTACCCAGGTTCGGGCCAACTTGCGGTGTAAAATCCGACTCCTGCTTTGTGGTGGATTGGCCTAAAGGTGGGCTGAGAATGAACTAGTACAGTGGAAGAACAACCTCAGGAGGTGTGTTCTTGAGCTGGTGAGGGAGAGGATGATTTGAATGATCCGGATTCGTCCGTCCCCTTCTATGGTGGGGGCTAGGCCCTATTTATAGTGGCCTTGGTCCTCTTCCGCAGAAATGGAGGCGGTAAGGGATCCCACAACGGCCAAATTTGGAGGGAGACTGTCAGATCTCGGGTTCCGGCAAAACCCTTAAGGTTCAAATTCTGGGGTGCGCGCGAAGATCTCACCCTCACAGATCACGCCCTCACACTCTTCGCGATCTCTAGGCTAGCTCGGCGAACTCGCAACACAAGGGACACAAGATTTATACTGGTTCGGGCCACCGTTGTGGTGTAATACCCTACTCCAGTGTGTGGTGGTGGATTGCCTCTTGGGCTGAGGATGAACAGTACAAGGGGAAGAACAGCCTCCTGAGGCGAGGTGTTCTTGTGCCTGGTGAACTTGTATGGGTGAGGATTCCTTAAGATGAGATGCCTCCTACTATGGTGGCTAGTCCTATTTATAGAGGCCCTAGTCCTCTTCCCAAATATTGAGCGGGAAGGGATCCCACAACGGCCAATTTGAAAGGTGATAACTAGTACAAGCTATCCTGACAAAAGTAGTCTTCGCCTGCAAAAGGCTCTAGTGGTGACGCCGTCTTGGGATCCACGATGACCTACGTCCTGCTGTCATGTTGGTCTTGGTCTCGTTGCACCAATAGGGAAACATTTGCTTGACGCCTTGGTACTCCTCGCCTCCGCTTGCCTACTTAGCACCAAAGGGGAAACAAGGACACTGTGCGCGCTGGCGCTCGCCTGATCTCGATCATCATGGCTCACGTCACTGGAACCTCGTGAGGTTTGCCTTGCCTTGATCTCTCCACCCCTCGTGAGCCAGCCTGGTGAGGCCGCTCCGAGGAGGTCTTGTGTCGTCCGCCTCGCGAGGCTTGGACCCTCGCGAGGGTCTTGAAATCATGCTCGTGAAGATGGGCCGTACGGGCCCGCTCGCAGAGCCATGCCATGGGCCGCAGGCAGGCAAGTCTGGGGACCCCTGTTCCCAGAACGCCGACAGTAGCCCCCGGGCCCAAGGCACGCTCGGACTTGGCTTCGAGGAGAAGCCAAAGGGAAAGTGCGGAGCACCGCGGGTCCCAATAGCCTGCGGCCTTGGTCGACGCGTGGCAGTTGATTGGACGTGGGTGTCTCCGCTTCCCCATGTTGCCTCGGCAACTGCCTGACTTGACAAGTCCCTGCGACATGCAAGGAAAAACCATCATTACCGTGGGGGGCGCTAGTTGGCCTTCTCCTGCTATAAATGGGGAGGGGGCAGAGCCCCCGTTGCCCATCTCTTTCCATCTCGCTCGCTTCTTCCTCCTTGCTCCATTGCCAGCAGCGACACCCATGGCGCCGTCGAAGAGGTTCTCCGCCGCAGAGAAGGGGAAGGCCCCTCGCGAAGGGCCCAGCTCTCCGATGCCCAAGCGTGGTCGTGATCGTCCCCGCAAGCACACCGCGACCCCCACCGCGGCCCCCTGCGGCCGCGGCGGTGCCGCTTCACTTGGTAGGGGTCGCTCCAGTCGTCGCGCCCCAGTGAACCGCGAGGAGGGGTCTGGCTGAGCTCGGGTCAGCGCTAAGAGCCAGCCTTCATGGTCCACCACAGGGGCACGCGCCGCTTTTATCTTGTTCTTCCTTTCCTTCCTGTATTAAGAAAGAAACCAGTATGGGGCCCCGGAGGGGCGTGCAACGAACTATGATTTCCTAGTTATTATGCTATGTTCATCGTCCCTGTGTTGTGTCATGCTTTATGTAAGGATAACTTAGCTTGACGTGCTTGGAGCAGTCTCCTCTCCACGAGGTGCTCGCTTCCTGGTGCCTTTCGAGGGCCCCTTGGCCTGGTAGGCTCTTAGGAACTGCAGAAAAAACTCGTTAGGAGGCTTATCGTTTTCTCGAGCCTTGGTCGCAGGCGCCACTGGCCTTGACCGTGCGCTTTGTATCACAGTACCCCTGGGGCACGGATTAGAAGAAGTGCTCCAGCTTGTGGGCTCGAATGAGTTTGCCTCGCAAAAAGCAGACGAAAGGCAGAACAAGAAAAAACGCTCACGAGGGAAGAAAATCGTTCACGAGGGCACCTGTCCAGCCCCATCGCGAGGAATGCGAGAGAGAGTACAGGCCAAGCCGAAGACGAAAACAGAGGTAGAAGGCAACGGAACCAAACCAACCGAGAACACCAGAAGCAAACTTCAATTAAAGAGGGGCGAGCCAACTACGGAAAGCAAATGAAAAGCCGCATCCGGCACCTAGTCTAGTATTCATGTCTTCTCACCAGCACGGAGCTAAGTGCTGCCACTAAGACGTGGGAGGGAGCCCCCGAGGCGCGAGGGCGGCACTCCTGAGACTCCGGGGCGTGTACATCCCCACTCATTATTACGTGAGAGTGTCACGAGCGGAGACCTTCACAGGCACCGGGCCTTCTTCACAGGCGCTGGGCCTTTCTTCATGGGTAGAACTACCGGAGGTGTTGGATGTTCCAGGCGTTCTGGATGGGTACCCCGTCCTGTGTCTCCAGGCGCTGCGTGGGCCAGTTCGAGACATGGATTTATCTTGAACGGGCCCTCCCACATGGGTGAGAGCTTATGCAGCCCTTCCCTGGAGAGGACCCGCCTCAGGATGAGGTCACCCACCTCGAGCGTCCCGGGGCGAATGTTGCGGCAGTGGTACCGCCGTAGCGCCTGCTGATACCTTTCCTCCTGTAGTGCAGCTTCGTGGCGGCGTTCCTCCCCCAGCACGAGGTCCACCCCCCGCGTGGCATCCTGTTGTGTTTCATCAAACACCAGGACCCATGCGGAGCGATGCTTGACCTCGTGAGGGAGGACCGCTTCTGCTCCGTAGATGAGGAAGAACGGGGTATTGCCTGTTGGCTTGGTGGCGGTGGTGCGGATGGACCACAACATGGACTGGAGCTCGTCATACCAGCCCCTGCCGCAGGCCTTGAGCTTCTTCTGAAAGGTCCTGGTCTTGAGGCCCCTTAGGACCTCTGTGTTGGTGCGTTCGGCCTGTCCATTGCTCCGGGGGTGCGCCACCGAAGCGTAGCAGATCTGCATTCCAAGGTTAGCACAATATGTTTTGAAGAGATAACTGGTGAACTGCGAGCCATTGTCGGTGATGATGCGGTTGGGGACCCCGAAACGGCTCACGAGACCCTTGATGAACTTGACCGCAGAGCCGGCTGGGATGGTGCGGACGGCCTCCACCTCCGCCTAGTTGGTGAACTTGTCGATGGCAATGTAGAGGTATCGATAGCCCCCTGGCGCTCGAGGGAACGGGCCCAGGATGTCCAGCCCCCAGTGTCGGCATTCTGAGAACGGGGGTCCCCAGACTTGCCTGCTTGCGGCCTGCGGCGTGGCTCAAAGGGGGCCCATCACGGCCCATCTTCATCAACACGAGCTCAAGACCCTCGCGAGGGGCCAAGCCTCATGGGCGGACGACAGGAGCTTCCTCGAGCGGCCTCGTCGAGCTGGCTCGTGAGGAGGCAGAGATCAAGCGGGGTACCTCACGAGGTGCCCATGACGCAAGCCATGACGACCAAGGGCGCCAGGCGGCGCCCCACCACTGCAGAGGTCCTCCTTTCCTCTTTGGTGCAAAGGGAGCAAGCGCAGCGAGAGCATCAAGCAAAGGCGCCCATTTCGGTGGAACAAGACCAAGACCAGTCCAACGGCAGGAAGGAAGTCATTATGGACCCTGCCGACATCATCACGAGCCTTTGACAGCGAGGACCGCCTTTAGTCGATATAGTGTACGGATGTTCCCCTTCAAAATGGTCGATTGTTGGCGCCCTTCCCGCTCAATATTTGGGAAGAGGCCCAGGGCCTCTACCTATAAATAGGACTAGCCACCCACAGGGTAGAGACATTCAGAAAAAGGTGGCAAGAGAACAAACGAGAGAGATAGAGAGAAGCGACTGAACTCCCCCTGGCAGTTCATCGCACCAGCCAAGAACAGACCCTCGCGAGGCTATTCTTCCTTGTATTGTTTATCACCATCAGCCCAAGAGGCAATCCACCACACCACAAACTAGAGTAGGGTATTACACCACAATGGTGGCCCGAACTAGTATAAACCCTGTGTCTCTTGTGCTGTTCCTTTCGTAGTTTAGATCCTAGCGAGGCGGCGGGGTGCCGGTAGGTAGAGGGCGAGATTCCGCGCGGACCCCAGTGTTCGAACCTCAAGGGTCTGCCGGAACCCGAAGTCCGACATTTGGCACGCCAGGTAGGGGTGCGCCGGAATTCGTCTTCCGCCGCCATGTTCTCCGTCGACCGCCGCATCCATGTCTGACGCTCGTCGGGCCCGCGCCGAGCGCCGAGCCGCTCTCGCTTCCCGCGTCGCCCGGACAGCTCCTGTCGGCGGGCGCCCTCGTCGTTCCCCTTCGCCTGCCGTCAATGCCGCCACCGGCTCGGCGGGGAACGAGCAGCAAGCATCGTCCCAGCATCCCTCCGTGAGGCAAGACGGCCGCACGGCTACCACCTCACTCGCCCTGGCCGGTTCTTCGTCTCTCGCATTCCGCGTGCCCATGGAGGCTCGAGCTGCGCTCATCATGGCAAACGAGCTCCTGTGCTACCGTCCCTTCGACGACGTCTACGAAGAGTGGCTCGACCGCGTCGCCGATCTCGTCCGCGCCACAGGGGGCTCCCGCGCGCCGTCTGTCCCGCTGCACCGCACCCCGTCCTGCGCGGGTGACGAAGCTCCGGGGGCGCCTCGGCCGCCTCCCCCCCAAGAAGGCGCCCTGGCCCCAAGGCGCGTGGTCCCTGGGTAGAACCCGCTCCGTCCGGCGCTAACCGGCAAGAGCAGAGCTGTCAGGAGGTCCCTCGCCCGCAAGAAGCTGCCCGAGTGCTCCCCGCTCCGGCTCGTCGCGACCACGCTCCTGCTCCGGCACGTCAAGACCCCGCGCTGCTCCCAGCTGCAGCGCATGGGGACCCGCAAGACCAAGCTCTTCGTCATCCAAGGCCTCCTGTGGCCACAGCAGGCTGCCGTGCCTTCACCCCCGAGCTGCGCAGCGTCGCGTGGCCCGGCAAGTTCAAGCCGGACCTGCCTCCTCGCTATGGCGGCAGGCCGACCCGAGAGTTCCTCCAGCTCTCTCAGCTGGGCATCGGCTCGCCAACAGAGACGCGAAGGTCATGGCGAACTGGTTTCCCATGGCGCTCAAGGACGGGGCCCGCACCTGGCTCCTGAACCTGCCCCAGGCACGATCTCCTCCTGGGACGAGATGCGTACCCGCTTCATCGCCAACTTCCAAGGTACTCGTGACCGGCCACCCGCCATGAGCCGCTGCGTCAAGCAGCAGCCAGGGGAGACCCTGCAGAAATACATCCAGCGCTTCAACAACGCACGCCTCAAGATTCCCAAGGTGACCGAGGAGGCCATCATCTCCGCCTTCTCCGACAGTGTGCGCGACGTCAAGATGAAGGAGGAGTTGGCGATGCATGAAAACTTGTGCACTTCCTTGGAGCTGTTCAACTTGGCGACCAAGTGCGCCAGGGCCGAGGAAGGGCGTCTCTCCCTCCTCGAGCTGCCTGCCGCAGACCCGGAAGAGAAGAGATCCAAGGCCAAGGACGTGAAGCTCAACGGGGCTGCCGTGCCCGCGGCAGAACCGGACACCAAGCGGGGCAGAGATCAGCCCGAGTCTTCCAAGGGCTGCCGGTACTGCGTGTACCACGACTTCCACACCCACAACACCAGCGAATGTCAAGAACTCCGAGCCGTGCGAGAAGGGAGGATCGGCCGACGTCCCGACCGCAGCGACCGGGGCTACGGCCGAGGAGGAGGAAGGAACGCAGGACGCTGGGATGATCGCGGCCCTCGCCAAGGATGGCGCGACCAACCTCGAGAGGATTGTTGGCAAGACCCACCTCGCGAGGGAGGCTAGAGGGATCAGCCTCGCGAGGATGGCCCGCAAGGCAACGCAGGCCTCCCTCCTCTGCCACCGCAGTCAAGGAGAAATGAAGACCATCATCGGGGAGAGGGGCTGGGGGCTTCCGAGGCGCACAAGTCGCTTTGCATCCTAGGCGGAGCTCAAGCCCCAGCCTCTCAACGCATCTTCAAGCACTTCGCTCGTGAAGTGAATGCAGTCCTCCCCAAGCTCGAAGCCACACGCCCCCTTAGGTGGTCTGCGTGCACCATCACGTTCAGCTCAGCGGATCTGCTCAAGTGTGCGGCCACAGCCGGAGTCCTCCCGATGCTCTGTTCCCCAATCATCAGCAACGTGCTAGTCACCAAGACCCTCATCGATGGCGGGGCAGGACTCATCGTCCTGTCCGTGGAAGCGTTCAACAATCTCCAAGTGCCTTACAATCAGCTCCAGCCGACCAAGCCTTTCTCTGGGGTCACCGACGACTCCACGGTCCCGATCGGGCAGGTTCGCCTCCCTGTCACCTTCGGCGCACGCGACAACTACCGCACCGAGCTCATCGACTTTGACGTCGCCCACATTCGCCTGCCATACAACGCCATCCTCGGGTACCCAGCGCTGGCCAAGTTCATGGCCGTAACCCACCACGGCTACAACGTCCTCAAGATGCCAGGAAGTGGCGGAGTCATCACGGTGCCCTGCGAAGAGAAAGACACAGTGTGCTCCCTGGAGCGAGCCTTTCAGGCCGCATCACTGGAGGACCCGGATCGCGGAAGCAGGAGACTTCCCGAGACCGCTCCCAAGAAGAAGAAGACATCGTCCGGCCCGGCCCCTCAGGAGGCAGGCCCCTCAGGGTTCGCGCCTGCTCAGGGGGAACCTCTTTCTATCGCATAGGAAAGCACGCCTGGCACCCTTGTCACGCCCAATATGCGACCCTATCCAAAAGGAACTCGACGGTCCCACCAAGGATAGACCCGCATATTGAAACGCTTTTGCAAGGTGGATATCATTACATCAACATTACATAATACATAGGGATACATGCATAAGGCACAAATGCCACAAGAATACATCAACATCATACAAGAGAACAACATCCGACTACGGATGAAACATAAACAGAAACTCAAACGACATCCACCCTGCTACCCCAGGCTGCCGACCTGGAACCTATCCCCTGATCGACGAAGCAGAAGAAGAACTCCAAAACAAGCAACATCGCTCTCGCGTCATGATCATCGCAAACTTGTACCTGCAACTGGTGGTGTAGTAATCTGTGAGCCACGAGGACTCAGCAATCCCATTACCATGGGTATCAAGACTAGCAAAGCTTAATAGGAAAGGAAGGGGTAAAGTGGTGAGGTTAAAGCAGCGACTAAGCATATATGGTGGCTAACATACGCAAATGAGAGCGAGAAGAGGAACAAAGGAACGGTCGTCAGCTAGTAATGATCAAGAAGTGATCCTGAACCCCTACCTACGTCAGGCATAACCCAGAAACCGTGTTCTCCTCTCTATCAACCCCGAAAAGAGACACTCACGGTTACACACACGGTTGGTGTATTTTAATTGAGATCCACTTCGGGTTTTCTACAACCGGACATTAACAAATTCCCATCTGCCACATAACCGCGGGCACGGCTTTCGAAAGTTTATACCTGCAGGGTGTCCCAACTTAGCCCATGATAAGCTCTCGCGATCAACGAAGGATATTCCTTCTCCCCGGGAAGACCCGATCAGTCTCGGAATCCCGGCTACAAGACATTTCACAGTAATAAAACAAGACCAGCAAGACCTCCCGGCGTGCCGACACCCTGGTAGTAGCCGCGCGTATCTCGTCCCAGGCCACGACCGGATGAGCAGTCCGTACAACTAAAACCAGCCCTCAAGTTTCCCCGAGGTGGCGCTGCAAAGGGCTCTAGTTTGGACCAACACTTAGACAAGCATTGGCCCGGGGGGGCTAAAATGAAGATGACCCTTGAGAGCGCGACTCCCAAGGGAAAAAAAGGTAAGAGGTCGGGCAAATGGTAAAACCAATGTTGGGCCTTCTTTGAAAAGTCTTATTCAAAGCGAACTGTCAAGGGGTCCCATAAATCACCCGACCGCGTTAGGGACGCAAAAATCCGGGAACATAATACCGATATGACGGAAACTAGGGCGGCAAGAGTGGAACAAAACACCAGGCATAAGGATTGGCCTTCCACCCTTTACCAAGTATATAGATGCATTAATTAAATAAGAAATATTGTGATATCCCAACAAGTAAACATGTTCCAACAAGGAACAACATCTCCTTGTTCCAACAAGGAACAAACTTCATCTTCACCTGCAACTAGCAACGCTATAAGAGGGGCTGAGCAGAGCGGTAACATAGCCAAACAATGGTTTGCTAGGAAGGGTGCAAAAGGTTAGAGGTTCATGGCAATTTGGGAGGCTTGAGGAACAAGTGATAGGTAGCTCAGCATAGCGATAGAACGAAGCAACTAGCATAGCAATGATAGTAGTGAGATCCAGGGTAGCGGTCATCTTGCCTGAAATCCCGCAAGGAAGAAGAACGAGTCCATGAAGAAGATGAACGGATGAAGCCGAACCAAGCGTAGACGAACGAATCCTCACGATCGCAACGAAACAGGAACTAACAAGAAGAAGCACACAACATAGTAAACACACCACACGTGAACAAGGCATGATGCACAAACAAGCATGATGCATGACAAGGCTACATGAAGCTACTCATGGCAAGAGATGATGCAAACAAGAACAACACGTCAAGGCAAGTTTAAATGAGGCCGGAAACAACATATAACAATTCTGGTAAGTCCTCATATGCAAATTTCGAAATTGGTCCAGATCTGAATAAACCTTAAGTTCAAGTTGTTAAACAGCAAGTTAAAATGCACCACGATGATCTACACGAAATTCTAGTCAAGTTGCATATAAAGTTCATTAGATTCGGAGCTACGGCCTAGAAGATATGAGCAAAACAAGATAAGCATGGCATTGATGCAAAATGCATAAAAAACATCAAGCAAACACCTCAAAACATGTATGCAACATGATAATATGAAACTACATGCAAAATCAAGCAAGTTTCATATAGAGCACACTCAAATCGGAGCAACGGATCAACACATACACCCTATACAAGTCATGACAGCAATCTGTCCAAAACAGCAACTAGGCATATTGCAAGCACCAAAACAATATGCTACAGCACCTCAATATGAAAACAAAAGGCAAGGGCATGATTTACAGGTAAAGCATTACAAAACATGAACACTGAGCTATCTCCAGAAACAACTAGAACATGCTCAAAATGACATGGCAAGATTGCAACTAATAACAGTTCAGGCATTGGCAGAAATAACATCAGGTTGCAATGTTTAGAGCTATGAAACAACATGTTACAGGAACTTATCATGGCAAACAAAGGCATGGCAAGAATCTACTCAAAGCATAGAACAAAAGTCCTCTAGTGACCATAAGCCAAAAAGGATCAGAAAATATAGTAACACCCATGTCAATATCGAAAGTTTCGTTAACAGATTCAGCAACATGGCATGTCAAAAAACTGATAACAAGTAGGCATGTTTACAAGCTCAATGCACTCACTACAGAGCCTCATATGATAAACTAAGCATACATACATCAAGAAGACATGGCATAGAAGACATACATGGCAAGAACAATAACATAGCATACATGGATCAACCACAACAACCTTGGCAAAATTGAATAACATGTATACAATCTGCCAGGAAACATTTTGAAGCAAAAGTAGAGCTCGATTGACTCAAGCTAGACTACTCCAAAATTGCAAACAAGGGCATGTATGGATAGATCAAGACATGATTTACAAAACATCCTTACTGAAGTATCTCAAAATATGCATGGATCTCTCTGTAGCATCAAGTTAACATGGCATCAAAATATCAGCAAAACAGGGCTGAAAGCAGCAACAAGACACCTAGTTTGCATGTTTGTGCTAGTCACCACATAGATCACAAAAATACATAGCAAGCACCACTGGAAAGAAGACATGGCATATAACAAAACTCATGTAGGACTCAAGTCCATAGGATGCACACATCAATCATGGCAAAAATGACAAAAGTGCATGTTCTGATAAAAATCAGAAACTAACATCACATAGCACTCTTGCAACAGCATTTCGGGCATCAAGATGAGCTCAAACGAAAATGATGCAATGAGATGAAATGATCTACTCTTCGAGAAGAACATTTTGACATATTATACGCGCAAAACGGAGCAACAATGACAGAGATATGATGCAATGAAAATGCAATAAAATAACAAAAATGCTCGGGACTTAGCAATATTTGGAGGGGGGAAAAGGACAACCGCGGGATCTCAGATCTGGATCGGATCGGTAGCGTGGTTCGAGGTGGCGGAGCTCGTCGCCGGGCGAGGGCCGGGCGAGCAGGGCGGGCGGCGCAGCCGCAGGGAGGCGACGGGAGAATCCGCGCCCGGCCGGAGCGGCGGGAGGCAAGCCATGGCCAGGCGGGCAGGGGAGGCGCTGCCGGGCTTGGAGCCTTGTGCCGGGAGGCGCGGCCGGGCCTTGGGAGGCGGCGGCCGCGGGATAGCCATGGGCGGCGGCAGCGGCCAGCGCCGCGAGGTCCGGCGACCGAGACGGCGGCAGCGGCGGGCGGAGGACGCTGAAGCGGGCGGTGCCGGATGGGCTCAGCGGCCCGCCGGCCGGCCAGCAGGCAGCGGCGGCGGACGCTGGGCGCCACGTGGCGGCGCTGCACTGGCGCGGGGCGGCGGCGGGTGGCGGAATGGACATGGACGGCGGGTTCCGGACGTGTCCGGCTGCGGGAGGAGGACGAAGGCTAGGGTTAGGGGTGGATTGGACCGCGAATTTCGGAGGGGAAGGTATTTATATAGATAGAGGGAGCTAGGAGAGTCCAAATGAGGTGCGGTTTTCGGCCACGCGATCGTGATCGAACGACCGAGAACATGGAGGGGAGTTTGGTGGGTTTTGGGCCACTTAGAAAGGGGAGTTGGGCTGCAAACAAAAGAGGGCTCTGCGGTTACCCGGTTAACCGTTGGAGTATCAAACGACCTCCAAATGGCACGAAACTTGACAGGCGGTCTACCGGTGCTATACCAAGGCCGCTTGACAAACCTCGGTCCATTCCGAGACCGTTAAACACCTGCACATGAAAAGAGGTAAAAGGGGGCGCCGGGAGACATAGGAGTGCCGGATTGCAAAACGGACAACGGGGAAAAAGCTCGGATGCATGAGACGGACACGTATGCAAAATGAAATGCACATGATGACATGATATGAAATGCATATGATGACATGGCAAAGTGCAACACGCAAGCAGATGACATGGCAACGACGGCGAATAACTGGCAGACACCTAGCGCAACGAATCCGGGGCGTTACAACCCTCCTCAGGCAGGGCTCGTGGGCTTCCCCCTGGAGGGCCACCGACCTTGCTAAGGTCACGAGGGAGGCGCTTGGGCACCACTTGGAGGCGTGTTTCGAAGCATGTTTCCCTCGAGAAGGAGCAAGGCAAGGAGGGCCAAACCCTCAGGAGTTCGTCAGCAAGATCGTTCAGGAGCTGCAAGAGTCGAGAGTCATGAGTGGCAGCCGCTCCTTACCTGCCATGGCTCCCCATCCAGGCGAGGATGGTGGGCTGCGCGTCTGCATCGACATATCAGGGCTCAACAGAGCCGCCACTCGAGGCGCCTCTGGCCCTCTCGCCGCAGGCGCTCTGAAGGTCCACCCACAGCTACGTTCGCATGCCTTACGGCCTGCGAGCGCGCCGCCGCCACCAGCGCCTCATGAGGGACATCCTGGAGGCTCAAGAGGCCAGGCGTTCCGCAGCCTGGCGGAGATGGAGATGGTCCACGAGGAGCCACGGCGCCTCCGGGCCTCCCGAGGCCCCTGAGCCTGGGGGCTCGTGAGGATCGGCTCCCGCAGCCCACCAAGTCTGCTGCATCAACACCCTTCCGTCTTCAACGCTACCAGGTGACATCTTTCAAGTTTCATTTCTAGTTGGGAGCGCGCCCCCAGGGCTGCATTATTCCCAGGCCGCGTGGGTCCGTCCCTGCGGCGTGTATCCCTTTTACTTCCTGTTCCTAGCTTACCTTGTTGGGGGCGCCCTTCGGGCCGCATCATCCCCAAGTCGCTCGGGCCAGGCCCGGCGGCATGTATCCCTCTTGCGTTTATTACGGATCATGCGTTCGACCCATCATGCTTGTTATTTGATGACAATCCATGGCACCTTCTCTTTGTTCATGTCGACCGCTTGCACGTTAAAGGGGGGGTACCTGAGCATTGCGACTCAGGGCTCCTACTGGCTCTCCAGCCCTCACCCTCTGGCCTTGTCGACGGCATCGCGACCTGGCATACCAGCAACGGCTGAGACCAGCTCGAGGGTCGGGACCGAGGATGTAGATCATGACATCTAACCAAATCTGCGGAACACATCACAAGATAAGGCCAGTGCAGGCGCAACCTGCCTTGAGTGGCGCCCGTGAGTCCAGCTGGCTCACGGGTGCCCAGACACCTCGTCCGGCCCTACCGTGCCAGCCACGTGTTAGAGGCGGGCTGCCTCGCCAGGGGCTCCTCCGGAGAGCCCCCTCACGCACCAGTGGTAGCACCATGCTCAGCTGGCTAACGACCTTGCCGAGGCGGCTATGCCCGTACACATGAGGCGCTATGCTCCAGCGCTGGTGATAAACAAGCGAGGTGGCCCCGGGCGCATCAGCCTCGAGGAGCCCAGGCTTAGTGTGCGGCCTCATGCCGCGCCTCCCTCGGGAGTGCAGCGAGGCTGGGCATGGGGGCTGCGCTGGGTCACGCCCAGGCGCCGCCACCTGCCGAGCCCCTCGGGCCTGGTTCGTCGCGCATCCCTCCCGGCGGAGCCAAGGTCGAAGGCCGTTTGAGCGTCAAGGGGACTCTGAGCATCGCGACTCGGAGCCTAGCTGGTCACGTAGCCCCTCACTCCTTAGTTCGAAAGGCTAGGCGGTTGAGGTATCTGTGAGGCCAGGCTCTGCGGACGTATAGAATGGTAGATCCACCCATCTCACCTCCCTACTTGTTGTTCGTGCGCCAGGGGACTCTGAGCATCGCGACTCGAGAGCCTAACTTGTCGCATAGCCCCTCCTCCTTGGTCCCGTCCTGGTTTCCGGTCGGGGCTAGCTTGCTGACTGAGGTATCTGTGAGGCAGGAGCTCTGCGGTGTAGAACATAAGCAAGTAGGGCATAAATTTCAAGGAATTCAAAAGCAAATATTATAGTCCATAACTGTTATCACAACACCAAATGCAAGTTTAAGCGCCTCCCGAGGCATGATACATGTGCAGGAATTAAAAGCGAGCAGGAGCCACAATGGAGTCACTTGTCGGCCAGGTGGAGCTGTGGGCGAGTTCACCTTAATGGAGCCAGGGGTTGGCAGCGCCCGCTTGACTTAGTCTTGAGGCCGGAACTTCCCAGTGAGCCTCCACCACGACCCTTCACGGCCTCGGCAGCGGCAGCAACAAGCTCGCCTTCGCTGGCTCCAACAGGTTGTCGAGGTCGACGTTGGGATCACGAAGGTAGACGTGGTTGAGGACCCACGTCTGCGCCCGAAGACAAGACCGCGCCTCGGCCTCGGCCGTGGGGCTAAGGCCAAGCGACATCCTCAAGCGCGAACCAGGAAGGGAAGCAGCTTGGCGGGGCCGTCTTCTGCGCCGGCCAGCGGGCTCTCCAGGCCGTTATCATAAAGCTCCCTCAGCAAGGTGCGAGCCTTCACCTCCATATCTGTGAAGGCCACGCGATCCTCGGCAAGGACCCGTGCCTTGCCGTCCAGCTCGACCTTCCTCGCCTCCAACTCTTGCTCCAACACGCCTAAGCGTTCACGACGCTTCTTGAGCTTGGCGTCCCGATCCTTGACGGCCACCTCGCGAGCTTTCATGCCTTCCTCCTGCTCTTGGCGAAGGCGGGCCTCCTTGGCGAGCTAGTCCTACAGGCCCTGCAGCTTGCTCTCCAGCGCCTTGCAGCGACCTCGGACTTCGGCTACCTCCCCCAAGGCGGCGTCGCGAGCAGCTTTCGCCCCAAGGACAGCTTGCTTCTCCTCGTCGCAAGCCGTCGAAGCCTGGACCAGCGCCGCCCGGATTGAAGCGTCGGAGCGAATCCAGCCGGAAGCCAGCTCCACGCGCCCGGCCACCAGAGGAGGATCGGCGCCCAAAAGATCCTGCCGCAGCCGGTCCAGTTCGGCAGCAGCACGATCCAGAACGGTAGGAGGAGTCGGAGAGACAGCAGTTGGTGGAGTAGGAGGAGAGGACGGCAGTGTGACCACGGTGTCCTGAGGCGGGACCTGCTGCGCCCCAACAGCTATGGCGGTGGCGTCAGGCAGGAACACCTCAGGAGTCGCTTGGGCCAAGGGGGCTGAGCTCGCCCCAGCCAGCTCCACCAGGCCTCGCGAGGATGACCGGGCAGGAGAGGCTCGTGCATCACGGTCACCTTCTTTCAGGGGCGGAGGCGCTGCCCCAGACGGAACCTCAGGAGATCCCGTCGGCTTCTTTGCCGCGGGCGCCAGCCTAGCCAAGAAATACGGACGTCAAGCCTCGACGACGAAACAAGAAATAAGACAGGAATCGAGCACTTACTAGTCGTTGCTCGCGAGCTCGAGCAACCTCCGGCCATACTTGAAGCCCGAGAGCCGGCTACTAGGATCATCCTCAAGGAGCTCGGGAGCAGGAGGCGCGCCTGCGGATCGCCTCGATGCCGGGGCAGACCCGCGGGGGACCAGCCCGGTCCTGTCCTTCTTCGGGATCAGGGGCAAGCTCCCGCGGCCCTGCTCATCATCATCCTCGTCGTCGTCATCGCTCGGTGAGAGGCGGAGAACGCGGGACTTGCGCCGAGGGAGGAAAGCCCTCGACTCTCCGTCGGTCGCCTCGGAGTCGGGCCCTCCTTCCCGCTCCCCTTCTCCCTTCTCCTCGCTGGAGTCGCCGGAGGACGCATCCACCGGTTCCTCGGGAGCCTCCGCGGGCACGGGCCCGTCCCCGTTGAAAGCGGGCATGGACTGCACCACCTGCTCCCGGTCGTGGCGGAGGAGCAGGCGTGGGCGCCCTCCAGCCTCGCCACGTCGCCCCAACCAAAGATTGGAGAACCGCAGCCAGGTCTTCGTCGGCCAAGACCGCAGGGCTCTGGTGGGGCCTCCACATCGGAAGTGGGTACTGACGAAGCGGAGCCAGCTGGTGCTCCAGGAATTCCCATAGCAGCGACGCGCCGGTCAGCTTCGCTGCCGCCATGCTGGTCGGCCTCAGATCCATGTGCATCCTCTCCAACACCAGCCTCACGCGGGGATCCACGAGCTCCATTCGAGACCAGTCGTCGGAGTGTATGGGGTGCTCCGTGGGCAAGATTAGCCGAGGGTGGATGCGCCCAACATTTACCAAGACCCACTTGCTCCTGAAGCCCTCAATCCTCTTCCCGGGGTTCGAAATGGCGATGGAGCTACCGTGTCTGACAAGCTTCGCGCCTTGAAGAGAAAAGGAACCACGAGAGGTCCGGAGGGAGAAATAGTGGCGCAGCAGGGCCACCTAGGGCTGCACCCCAACGTGAGCCTCACAATAGTAGGCAAAGATCGCCAGGAGGAGAACGGAGTTGGGGTGGAGGTGTAGAGCTTGTAGCTTGTAATGGCGGAGGACGAAGAAAAAGAACTCGGAAAAGGGAGGCATCAGACCGGCAACAATGGCACTTACAAAGAGCGGATAGAAGGTGCTCCCTTGGCCCTCAGGGAGGGCGGAGCCGGCCTTGTACACCTTCGCCCCGTCGATGCCCTGCGCCGCCGCCATCTGGCGCACCCGGGCAAGGCTCGCCTCCAACACGTTCGGCGAGTCCAGGGCAGGCGCGTACCAAGCTCCGGCCGGGGTCTGGCGAGGCGCCATGCCTTGCTAGGCGTCTTGATCGAAGTGGATCTAAAAGATTTCAGAGGCAGGAAGGAGAGGCGCAGAAAGGGATCGAGCAATAACCATAGAAAGCAAGGAAGCAAAGCCTAGGCGAGGCGCTGCTCCTTTACCGACTTCAGCTGATTCTTTGAGGCACCAGGTCCAATCAACCGCCACGCGGCACCCAAGGCCGCAGTCTGTTAGGGCCCGCAGCGCTACGCACTTGCCACTTCGCCTCTCTGCTCAGCCAAGTCCGGGCGCACCTTGGGTCCAGGGGCTACTGTCGGCATTCTAGGAGCAGGGGTCCCAGGACTTGCTGCACTGCGGCTGCGGCATGGCTCAAGGGGGCCCATCATGGCCCATCTTCATCAACACGAGCTCAAGACCCTCGCGAGGGCCAAGCCTCATGAGGCGGATGACAGGGGCTTCCTCGAGCCTGGCCTCGTCGAGGCTGGCTCGCGAGGAGGCGGAGAGATCAAGGCGGGGCACCTCACGAGGTGCCCATGGCCTAAGCCATGGCGACCAAGGCGCCCGAGGCGGGCGCCCGCCAGCATGATGTCCTCCTTTCCTCTTTGGTGCAAAGGGAGCAAGCGTAGGCGAGAGCATCAAGCAAAGGCGTCCATTTCGGTGCAACAGGACCAAGATCAGTCCAACGTCAGGAAGGAAGTCATTGTGGAGCCCAAGCCGGCGTCATCAACAGAGCCTTTGACAGGCGAGGACCGACTTTAGTTAGGATAAGTGTACCAGATGTTCCCCTTCAAAATGGCCGATTGTTGGCGCCCTTCCCGCTCAATATTTGGGAAGAGGCCCAGGGCCTCTGCCTATAAATAGGACTAGCCACCCACAGGGTAGAGACATTCAGAAAAAAGGTGGCAAGAGAACAAACGAGAGAGATAGAGAGTAGCGACTGAACTCCTCCTGGCAGTTCATCGCACCAGCAAAGAACAGACCCTCGCGAGGCTGTTCTTCCTTGTATTGTTCATCACCCTCAGCCCAAGAGGCAATCCACCACACCACAAACTAGAGTAGGATATTACACCACAATGGTGGCCCGAACTAGTATAAACCCTGTGTCTCTTGTGTTGTTCCTTTCGTAGTTTAGATCCTAGCGAGGCGGCGGGGTGCAGGTAGGTAGAGGGCGAGATTCCGCGCGCACCCCAATGTTCGAACCTCAAGGGTCTGCCGGAACCCGAAATCCGACACCCAGACCGTGAACGGCCATGTGAGTGGGATGGTTTGGAGGCCCTGAGCCGGCTGATGAATCTGCTTGGCGTGGAACTGGCAGGCCTCGCAGGACTTCACCAGTTCAGTCGCGTTGTTGAGTGCTGTAGGCCAGCAGAATCCGTTGCGGAATGCCTTGCCGACGAGGGTTCGTGCCGACAGTGGTGCCTGCAGTCCACGCCGTGTATGTCGGCTAGTAGCTCTTTCCCCTGTTCCCTGGAGATACAACGCGGGGAAACGTCATTTGGCCGCTTCCTGTATAACTCACCGTCCCGGATGCAATATGTCGTGGCTTGTCAGGCCACACGCTCCATGTCTTCCTCTTCTTCCGACAGCGTCCCTTGCGTCAGGTATTCCTTGAACTCCTTGATCCAGCATCCCTCCTGAGGTTCGAGCGCCAAGAGAAAGCGCGCCCCCGAGGTCGGGCCGCTGACCGGGGCTCCTGAGGCAGGTGGTTGAGGGAGCTCCTCGTGAGGCAGCGCTGTCGTCGAGAGCAGTGGCGTTGCCGATGGCTTGAAGAGCCGCTCCTCAAAGACGCCAGGCTCTTGGGGTAGCTGCTTGGGTGCTCTTTTGGCGATGTCGTCAGCTTCCTTGTTGGTGCCACAGGACAGATGCTGTAACTCCAGACCCGAGAACTGCTTCTCCATCTTGCGCACCTCCGCGAGGTACGCCTCCATGTGCTTGTCCTTTAGCTCATAAACCTTGTTGGAGAAGTTGACGAGGAGCTGCGAGTCACCCTTGATGGTGAGACGCCTCACCCCCAGGGCCACCACAGCCCTGAGGCCAGCTATGAGGCCTTCGTACTCTCCTATGTTGTTGGAGACCTTCTCGCCCTGCTGGAAGAAGAGCTGCATGACATAGTAGAGCTTGTCCTGGGTGGGCGAGATGAGCACCGCTCAAGCCCCCGCGCCCTGGCGTGAGAATGCACCGTTGAAGTAGATGACCCAGCCATCTGGTGCCTCGGTTCCTGGAGATAGGGATTGGTCCTCACCTGCTTCGAGTTCTGGGGCGTCGGTCCATTCAGCTACAAAGTCTGCGAGCGCGGCCCCCTTGATGACCCTTGTTGTGCTGAACTCCAAGTCAAACGCTTGCAGCTCGATGTTCCATTCAGCGACTCACCCGGCAGCATTGGGGATCCTGAGCATTCTTTCCAGTGGGTAAGCCGAGACGACCTTGATGGGGTGACCCTGGAAGTAGTGGCGCAGCTTGCGGGAGGCCACCAGGAGCGTTAGGCATGGGGTACCGTGCCCTCGCATCCCGCAGCACTGTGATGACGTAGTACACCGGGTGCTCGACGAGGGCGGGAGAGCTAACGGAGTCTTCGGCTTCCGGGAGCTGAGGTGTCTCTGCGAGGGCTTTGGCTTCAGGGGCTTGGCGGTCCGCTGAAGCAGCAGCTGCTTCAGGAGGTTTGCCTTGGTGTCATGCTGCCTTGTCCGGCCTGGGGGTTCCCCCTGGCGGCCCTTGATCTGGCGCTCTTCTCTGAGGGCCACCGGTCTCTTGTTGGCCTTGATGGGGTGTGTGACGGTAGAGCACCAAGGGCTCAAGGGGTCGAGGCGCCACCATCACTTGCAGGCTGGTCAGGTATCTCTTGAGGTCTTGAAACGCTTGGTCGGATTTCGGAGTCCACTCGAATGGGCCCTTTTTCTTCATCAGCTTGAAGAAAGGTAGGGCTCGCTCTCCCAGTTTGGAGATAAAGCGGCCCAACGCAGTCACATGACTAGTAAGCTTCTGCATCTCCTTGAGGGTCTGTGGCGGGCTCATGTCTTCAATTGCCTTGACCTTCTCTGGGTTCACCTCTATCTCTTTGTGAGATACGAGGAAACCCAGCAGCTTCCCGGAAGGGACACCAAACACGCACTTCTCTGGGTTGAGCCGCAAGTTCACCTGGCGTAGGCTTGCAAAAGTCTCCTCCAGATCTTGGATCAAGGTTTTCGCCTCCCGAGACTTCACCATGATGTCGTCGACGTAGGTCTCCACGTTTCTCCCGAGCTGCCACCCTAAGGCGATGTGCATCAGCCGCTGAAAGGTCGCGCCCGCGTTGCGCAGTCCAAAAGGCATGCAAGTATAGCAGTACACCCCGCACGGGGTCAGGAAGGCGGTCTTCTCCACATCTTCTACCACCATCTTGATCTGGTGGTAGCCCGAGAACGCGTCTAGGAAGCACAACAAATCGCACTCTATGGTGGATTCAATGATCTGGTCGATGCGTGGAAGCGGGAACGGATCTTGGGGGCATGCTTTGTTGAGGTTGGTGAGGTCGACACACATGCGCTCCTTCCTGCCTTTCTTTGGCACAACAACGGGGTTTGCCAGCCACTCGGGGTACCGAACTTCGCGAATGGAACCCGCCGCCTCCAGCTTGCGGGTTTCTTGGACAATGAAGGCCTGCTTCTCCGTGGACTGTCGTCTCGCCCGCTGCTTCACAGGGCGTACGTTGGGGCACACCCTTAATTGATGCTGAATCACCTCTCCCGGGACCCCCACCAGCTGCTTGGGTTCCCATGCGAATTTCTCCTTGTTTGGGCTCAAGAACTTCACCAACGCTTCCTCTTGGTCAGGGTCGACATCGGGACCTATGGTAAAGGTGGCTCCTAAGGACCCGTCTTCACCGACGGGCACCTGCTTGGTTTCTGCCTTGTCTTGGGTGAACAGCTGCTTCTTCTTGGTTGGTGCGGCTCCCTTGGCCTCGGAGGCACCTGGGCCGGCGGGCTGCGCCGCCGCGGCGGTCTTGAAAGCAAGCTTGAGCGCCACCAGAGCCTCCTTGGTGTCCCCCTCGATGGTGAGGACGCACTTGCCCCCAGGCATCTTCATGAGGTTGTAAGCCGGATGGGTTGCTGCCATAAACTAGGCCAGAGCTGGGTACCCGAGGATGGCATTGTACGGGAGGCTGATGCGGGCGATGTCGAAGTCGACCAACTCTGTGCGGTAATTGTCGCGCGTGCCGAAGGTGACAGGAAGGCAGATCTACCCCATGGAGCGGGCAGTGTCGCCGCCAACTCCTGAGAAGGGCTTGCTGAGGCGGAGCCGCTCAAGTGGTACGTGAAGGAGGCTGAAGGCTTCTACGCAGAGCACGTTGAGGCTGGTGCCGCCGTCGATGAGGGTCTTGGTGATGGCCACGTTGCAGATGGTGGGAGTGAAAAGCATTGGGAGCATACCCGAGCTGGCGATGGAGACGGGATGATCCCCTGAGTCAAAGGTGAGGTCGGCCTCGGGCGTGACCCAGCCCGACGGAGCCCCCGGGCGCTTGGAAAAAGCGCCGATCCGGCGAAGGAACAACTTTATGTGGCGGTCCGAGGGCAGTGCTTGTGAGCCGCCGAGGAGGGCGGTGACCGCGTGGGGTGCCGGTGCCGCGAAGTGTATAACCAAGAGATCGCGCAGCTCCTCCCAAGATGCCACTGTGGATCCGAGGAGGTTGAGCAGCCAGGCGTGCGGCACACCGGTCAGGGCCATGGGGAGCCAGCTGGCCATGACCTTGTCGTATGCTAGTAGGAAAGCCGACAGGTCCGTCACGCCGTCGTAGCGCGGCGACATCTCCGACTTGAACTTGGGTGGCCTCTGCACCCGCTGCAAGGCGGGAGCAAGGGCTCGGAGTCCCCTGGCCCCGTCTCCGTCATCGGTCGCCGGAGCAAGAAACGCTGCGCTTGCCATGGTGGCGGAGCACGGTGGCAACTTGGAGCAGATCAACGGAAGGAAAACTCCGGCGCACCCCTACCTAGCGCGCCAAATGTTGGATCTCGGGTTCCGGCAAACCCCTTAAGGTTCGAACTCTGGGGTGCGTGCGAAGATCTCCCCCTCACAGCTCACGCCCTCACACTCTTCGCGATCTCTAGGCTAGCTCGACGAACTCGCAACACAAGGGACATAAGACTTATACTAGTTCGGGCCACCGTTGTGGTGTAATACCCTACTCTAGTGTGTGATGGTGGATTGCCTCTTGGGCTGAGGATGAACAGTACAAGGGGAAGAACAGCCTCCTGAGGCAAGGTGTTCTTGTGCCTGGTGAACTTGTGTGGGTGAGGATTCCTCAAGATGAGATGCCTCCTACTATGGTGGCTAGTCCTATTTGTAGAGGCCCTAGTCCTCTTCCCAAATATTGAGCGGGAAGGGATCCCACAACGGCCAATTTGAAATGGGACAACTAGTACAAGCTATCCTGACAAAAGTAGTCTTCGCCTGCAAAAGGCTCTGGTGGTGACGCTGTCTTGGGCTCCACGATGACCTCTATCCTGCCGTCCTGCTGGTCTTGGTCTCGTTGCACCGATAGGGAAACCTTTGCTTGACGCCTCAGTACTCCTCGCCTGCGCTTGCCTCCTTAGCACCAAAGGGAAAACAAGGACACTGTGCACGCTGGCGCCCGCCTGATCTCGATCGTCATGGCTCACGTCACTAGAACCTCGCGAGGTTTGCCTTGCCTTGATCTCTCCGTCCCTCGTGAGCCAGCCTGGTGAGGGCGCTCCCGAGGAGGTCTTGCATCGTCTGCTTCGCAAGGCTTGGCCCCTCGCGAGGGGTATTGAAATCTTGCTGGTGAAGATGGGCCGTACGGGCCCGCTTGCAGAGCCATGCCGTGGGCCGCAGGCAGGCAAGTCTGGGGAACCCCGTTCCCAAAACACCGACAGAGACAACTATTACATCTTATCCTGACGAAAGGTGGTCTTCGCCTGCAAAGCTTCTGGTCGTGACGCCGTGGTGGGCTCGGTGATGAACTCCGTCCTGCTGTCCTGGCGGTCCTGGTGTTGTTGAATGGAAATGGTAACCTTTGGCTGATTCCTCGGGACTCCGCGCCTGCGCTTGCCTCCTTAGCACCAAAGAGGAAACTGCTGTACTGCGCCCACTGGCGCCTACCTGTCCTTGGTCGTCATTGCTTGCGTCATCTAAACCTCACGAGGTGAGGGCTTTAATAGAAATCTCCGCTCTTCAGGAGCCAGCCTAAGGAGGCTGCTCCTTCTGGAGGTCTTGGAGTCGTCCGCCTCGCGAGGGTCTTGTGTTGTTGGTGCTGAAGGTGGGTCGTTTCAAGCCATTGATGAAGCCACTCCGTGGGCCATATGTAGGCAAGTCTGGGTACCCCCATTCCCAGAACACCGACATCTCGTTCAGGGCCATGTCCATGAGGCCACATTCCTCCTTATTTTCTATCTCCTCTAGCTCGGAGTCGACTTCACCAAACTTGAAGACTAGTGGCAGATGATCCTTTTGCGCCATGGCGTTGGTGGAAGTCTGCGGGAGGGAGGGGAATGGGAGGCGAACAGTAAGGCTGCCAGTATTAAACAACGGCTCGGGCGCCATTAATGGAGATGATGCAAGCAAGGCGGATGGCCATGGAAGTCAAAGGGCTCGCTTCCCAGTGAGCCCGCGCAGCGTCCAGCTCGCACGCTTCCAGGTGAGTGATGTAGGGTGGAACCCTAAACGGCCGATCTTTCACGAAAGGAGCGGATCACGACTAAGAACACGAGGGGAAAATGAGGGAAAACACAAGAGGATCTCTCAAACCAACAAGACATAGTCACACATATGCTAGATCCGAGTACACATAGAGATCACACAGTCCAAAACCAACAAGGGACGATACATAGGGTAACCAGTTCTTCTCCGTGAGGAGGTCTTGATGGGGCTACCTGAGAGGGGGTCTTGAATCCAACGTGGATCTTCTCCGAAGAGGGGCCGCGGTCTCTCTCAAGGAGTAGATCCGTATGGATGAGCGAAAGCTATCCTCACATATGAGGTAAACCAATGCTAACCCTAGAAAGGGGTGGTGGAGTCCTATATATAGAAGTTGGGGGCGAAGGGGTACACGGGCCTCGACCCAATATCATGCACGGAGGCATTGTCCGGATGATCCGGGCTTCGGGGTCCGGATGATCCAGTTCGGCGCCCGCATGGTCCGGCTAGGTCGGGGGCACCGCGGGAGGCCGGATGTCCGAGTCCTCGCCCGGACGTCCGGGTGTGGCCGGATGATCCGGGGCTGGGTCCGGATGATCCGGCTTCGTGATGAAGCTTCGGGTGTCCTCGGGCTGGTTAGCCGGATCATCCGGGCCGGGGTCCGGATCGTCCGGGCTGGGGCCGGATCGTCCGGACGGCGGTCCGGATCGTCCGGGCTTCTGCTGATCTTGCCCTTCTTCTTCTCCATCTTCACGTCCATCATCCTCTTCTGATTCTCCTTGCTCCTTAGCGTCTCAACGGCTAACTCCTTGATACCTGAGTATGCATAATGTCTTCGTTTGAGGTAGTAGCCATGTCTCATGTTCATCAAAGTGGAATTGTGAGAGGAGAGATATAACCTCGGTTTCGAGAGCTCTTGCACGTGCTCGTGTCATGGGTCCACTAGGCACTTGGTGAGACGATGGTAGGTCCATGGGGATGACCTTGGGATGCTCCGCATCAGTGAGCCTGCACATTGGAGGACAGCTTGCACGCCTCTCGGTCAGCCTATGCACCGGACTGCGCTCGCACACCTCCCGTTCAGTCAAGCAGCTGTCCGCACGACACCTCCTATAGCCATTAAAACCAAGACACATGGCGTCACGTGAATGGTTAACATAACGCACATGGTTTAAATTATACAAACGTTTGAGATGTTAAAGTGGTAGCTACTTTTTCAAAATGCCTTTGTTGGTTGTAATTCGAGTGCGCCTTCCCTCAAAATGGACACGAAAAATACCACAGCATGTCGGGTGCCATTCCATGATAGCATGCCAAGTTTCATGAATTTTAGACGAGTTTTGGATTTACTAGAATTTAAAAACAAAGTATCTCAATGTTTTGCCGGCAATCAACAGTGGCTTGGTGTTTGAAATTCATTCCCATTTCTTTCATGGGACCTAAGAATGCACCCAAGGACACACATTTCATATGTCAACCCATTTTTCTGCACTAGAGCATGTGCATGTAGTTCAAATTTGAATTATGCACATAAAATGCCTAGAAAAGCCGATTAATTTATAAAATGTCCAAGTCAACCCCGAAAATCCCAAAAATTGACACAACACTCCTGTCATTCTATGTTGACACTAGAAAAAATTTTGAAAGCAAGAAGAGGCAATGGATATCGTTTCGTCCCCAAAGGTGACACATTCCCAACTAAAACTATTAGGCTTGTTGTGAGAAGCTCTGGTTTGCGAGAACCTTATACCCAGACCTGCCCCAAATGGGACAATTTTTTTACCACAACATGTTGATGCCAATCCATGATAGTATGTCAAGTTTCATGAACTTCAGACGAGTTTTGGATTAACTAGAATGTAAAAACCATGTATCTCAATGTTTGCGGCCGAGCGACGGTGAGAAGGTGTTTGATATTTGAAAGGACCGAGAAGACGTGTCTAGCGGGTGATTAGACCCTCAAAAGCAAAAGTAGCAGTTATTAAGTCCTTCAAGTTGAGGTGGAGCTTTGGCAGAAGTTTAAGCATTCAAAATACATTTCAAGAAAGAATTGCAAGAGTATGAGTAGCAGAAAGAGTAAATCATGCTAGTTACAAGAAAGTAAAGGGATGTGATTGGAGTGTGCAAACGCAATGAAGACACGGAGATTTTTGGTGTGGTTCCGATAGGTGGTGCTATCGTACATCCACGTTGATGGAGACTTCAACCCACGAAGGAGTAGAGTTCTTGTGAGTCCACGGAGGCTCCACCCATGAAGGGTCCATGAAGAAGCAACCTTGTCTATCCCACCATGGCCATCGCCCACAAAGGACTTGCCTCACTCGGGTAGATCTTTATGAAGTAGGCGATCACCTTGCCCTTAAAAACTCCTTGGTTCAACTCCATAATCTTCTCGGAGGCTCCCAAGTGACACCTAACCAATCTAGGAGACACCACTCTCAAAAAGGTAATAGATGGTGTGTTGATGATGAACTCCTTGCTCTTGTGCTTTAAATGATAGTCTCCCCAACACTCAACTCTCTCTCACAGGTTTGGCTATGGTGGAAAGACGATTTGAGTGGAAAGCAACTTGGGGAAGGCTAGAGATCAAGATTATTATGGTAGGATTGGAATATTTTGGTCTCAACACATGAGTAGGTGGTTCTCTCTCAGAAAATTACTAGTGGAAGTGTAGGCACGTTCTGATGGCTCTCTCTTGAATGGAGATGGGGTGGAGGAGTATATCTAGCCTCCACACAAAATCCAACCATTAGTCACATTTGACCCAACTCGGTTAGACCGAATAGAAGAACTCGGTGAGACCGATTTAGTTCAAAATGTGAACGTTAGGAATCTCGGTGGGACCGACATGATCAACTCGGTGGGACCAATGTGCTAGGGTTAGGGCAAAACCTCATCTCGGTGAGATCGATTGCATGAACTCGGTGAGACCGATTTCAGCAATGAGCAAACAGAGAGTCGGTCAAGCAAACTCGGTGGGACCAATTGCACATTTCGATGAGACCTAAATAATTACAACAGGCAACAAAGAGCTTGCAAGGCCATCTCGGTGAGACCGAGATCCCGATAAGTGAGTCCGAATTGTCTAGGGTTTCTGGCAGTGGCTATGTCAAATGAACTCGGTGGCGCCAGATAGATCAAATCAGTGGGGCTGAGTTTGACTTTAGGTTTTGGACATATGTGGAAATGAGAAAGTGGTTGATGGTTTTGGAGCAATATCACTAAGCACTTTGAGCAAGTAGACCATGAAGCAACACCTCATCCCCTTTTAATAGTATTGGATTTCCTATGGACTCAATGTGATCTTGGATCACTAAAATGTAAATGAAGAGTCTTGAGCCTTTTCCAATCTTTGTCCTTAGAATTTTGAAGGAGTTCCACATCCTCTTGTCCGTGCCACGCCATTGTTGAACTGATCCGAAATACACTAGGTAAAGGTATTAGTCCAACAAGAGATATGTTGACATTAATTACCAAAATCACCTAGGGAGCACTTGTGCTTTCAGTCTCCCCCTTTTTGGTAATTGATGACAACATACATCATAGCTTCAGATAAAAGATATGAAGAGTAACAAGAAAAGCTTTGGAAGGACATGTAACATGCATAGGCCCCCCCTACATGTATGCAATCATGTAAAGATGGAATATAAGAACATGTGAATGCATAAGCATGTTAGAGCAAGCAATGAGTTACATGTATCTTGGCTATATGCATCAGAGCAAATGATGTAGATAACATGAAGTGTACCTTCATGTTCATGAATTCTTCTTGAAAACAATATGTGCAGCAGCAAGAGATCATCATGCACATGAGTGTGATGCATATACTTACCTTGTGGTCTTGAGCTGGCTTTGGAAGAGGTGAACTTGAGAAAACATGGTTAGAAAACACAAGAACATTCTAACTAAAGCAATTTCAACAAACCACAAGAGTACCAAGACTGGGATGACATGAAATGGGTGAGTACTTAGTACTTCATTTGAATAGAGACATGTCCCCAAAGATTTAGAGATATGCAATGAATTCTAGCAGATTTTCTTCCCTAGATATGGACTCTTTCTCTCCCTGAATCGAATATTGGATAATGGGAGAAGGTAGGGTAAGAGAAAATCAGAGCAAGAAAAGTTAAAGCAATGAAACCATAAATTGATGTGACTTCTCTCCTCTTATTTTGCTGGCATCTGGAAGAGTTAGGATGTACTCTCTCTCCCATGTGATGAGCTTTGATGTTGCTCTCTCTCCGCCTTTGACATCTGTTTCCAAGAAGGGAACCTCTTGAGCGTGTGTCAAATAGGTTTGATCCTTGAGACACATTTCAAAGCAACATGTAAATTAAGATGCGAGTAGAGGATAAGAATCATTGAGTGGAGCTGGAGCAGAAATGAAATATGCAAGGGCAAAAGGTTTTCTCAGCAGTGAAATCGGTAACGCCGATCCGTTTTCATCGGTGACACCGTGTTGGCAGTGTCATTGATGATGCATATCGGTTAGATCGGGTTAGTCCGCGTCGGTTGTACCAATGAACTGTGTGGCAACCGATTTTTCCGGGTGTTAATCCCAGAAAAATGGCCCTTGTGCTTACCAGCCCCAGGATAATTGTTAGCTGATAAGGCACCAACTTGATACAGAAATTCCAAGCAAAAAAATACAATTTCTATGTAGTACAAGACCATTATGGTCTGAGAGTACAACAAAAAAAGTTTCTAAAGGTTGATGGCGGAAGCGGGCTATGAAATATCCTCGTCTATCGGACTCCATTTTCCACAGGAACAGCTGACCAGGTTAAGTCCTATCTTCGCGTGGCTGCTATCACCAATGTCTAGATTCCAGGGCTGTCATCGCAACACTCCTCTCCAAGCAAGAAATCTGGCCAAGACAATAGCCAGGGACAAGCCAGTGAGTACTTTGAATGTACTCGCAAACATTATGAACACGGGTATAATGTAACAACGATGTGCTGAAAATATATTATGCTCATGACGTTAGTCACAAAGATAAATAACTCTGATGCGTGCAAGCATGTTAATTACGAATATGCAATAATATGACAGTATTAAGATTATGAAATAAATAACATAAAGGGCTCCAAAATAAGTGCCACAATCAGGCGTCTGGGCGACACCGCATAAAGGGCTTTAAAAGAAATGGCACAGTCGGGCGTCTTAGCGACACCACATAAAGGGCTTTAAAAGAAATGCCACAATCGGGCGTCGACACCACATAAAGGGCTTATAAATAAACAAAAACAATGCCGCAGTCGGGCGTCTGAGCGACACCACATAAAGGGCTTATAAATAAACAAGAATAATGCCGCAGTCGGGCGTCTGAGCGACACCACATAAAGGACTTATAAATAAACAAGAATAATGCCGCAGTCGGGCGTCTGAGTGACACCACATAAAGGGCTTATAAATAAACAAGAATAATGCCGCAGTCGTGCGTCTGAGCGACACCACATAAAGGGCTTATAAATAAACAAGAATAATGTCGCAGTGGGCGTCTGAGCGACACCACATAAAGGGCTTATAAATAAAAAGGAACATCCAGGAGGTAGAACCATCCCAGGGATATTCGATCATACCAATGAAATCATGGGTAGTCAAGAATAACAATAATAATCATAATTATCACAATCCACAATTTGTAATTTCAGTTAACAGTTTAACAGTTTCGCCTCCGAAGACCAACACTAAGACCGACACTTGACCCATCCCAGACTGTAATCCTTAACCATGGACACGGCTATTCGAATAGGTTTAAACTCTGCAGAGGGTGTACTCTTTACCCACGAGTAGCAGTTCCTTTAGTCCATCGGGACAAATTCCGTCTCTGGTCTTTTGTTGAAAACACACCTAACTTGCAAACACCAGCTTAACTCACATGTGTGCAGGAATCACCCACGACACTGTTAAGCAAAACTCTAAGTGGGAGGCTACAACCTCGGCGTAACATGGGATCAAAAAATTTATGCAGCAGCATGGCTGGGGAGCTACCCTTTTCGGCTACAACGAAACACCCATGCTCGAACCGGTGGCATGACTACGGATGCCTCCAATATCTTCCACCACGGCCTCTCATGCGGTGTGTGATAGGGAAGGGTTGACGACTTCTGAACCGTACCCTACTTGGTGTAGAGACGAGTGGTAGTACGAAGCAAGTTTGGGGGTTACTGGCACAATACTCGATCTACGGTCGACTCAGGAGGTTGTAATATATCCTGCATGATCACGCAACATACCCCTCATGCCATACCGGACACGACCGTCTCGACGGAGGATTATGGACAAGACCGTGTCTACCCAAGACAGAGGTCTTTCCTTCTTTCCTTCCGGTATGCATGAAAGACGTATGACGGTGATTTCCATCACAAATCATGTCAACCTTATTAGCATAAACTCATTAATATGCACCCATAAATAGGGTCACATCCTCACATAAAATGACGCATGTATATGTCGGGGTGGTGTTGCCACCGTGCTAGGCAACACATACAAAAATTCACCAGGGTTCAGAATGCTTGCCTTCAGGTCAAGGGAAAGAAGGGTGCATCCAAACCATCTTGAAATCTTCAAAAATCCTATTTAAAAGAATATATATGAATTAACACACAAAAACAAAACAGCACAAAATTTGTTTTGAATTTTTTTTTCAAATAAATCTTAAGATAAACTAGACAATATTTGAGAGAGGTAGGAAAAGGAATCAATTCATTTGGAGTTGTATTTAAAAAGTTATAGACAGTCAAAGTTTGGTCAAAGTCTGTTATTTAAATAAAAACAGAAAAGAAAACGTTTCGAATACACATACACGTCGAAGGCGCCTTTTGGAAATACGTTTCCACTTAACCCATGTGGATCGCGCCTGGGTCACTGACAGTGGGTCCAGGGGGCCCCACTGGTCAGGTTTGACCAGTCTCCTTCCCTCTTCTTCCTCCGGCCGAACAGAGGCGGGGACTCCGGCGATCGTCGCCGGCGTTTGGCGGCTCCTCGCGGGCTCCAGATGGTCAGGATGGACCCGCAAGACCGGGGCGGTCCTACCGGTGGTCGCTGGATCGACGGGGACGGCGGGAGCTACCGGCGGCGAGCTTCGCGGCGGAGGAAAGTTTCGGGGACAAAGTGACTTTGGTGCTGCGGTGGTGCCCGATCGAAATGGAGTAGGGGGATGTGATCACGGGAGGAAGGAAAGGTTCCTGGTGGAGAGAGTGGAGAGGGGGAGGCCCTGGTTGCGCCGGAATGGTGCAGTTAGTGGCGGCGGGGAGTTGCGGAGAGGAAGAAGACGACCTGCTCCCCTCCAATTGGCGGCTAAGGGGGCACGAGTGGGATGGTGAGAGGCTACCTGCGTGCGGGATTGAGCTCGGGGTCTCCTTATATAGTGTGGCTAGGTTGGTCCGAGGCGGCCGGCGATAAGAACAACGGCGAACCGCCTCCCTGTAGCGTCAGGGCGTCGTGGCGACGACGGGAGCTAGCCGACGAGCGAGGGGATGAGCTTGCGCTGTTCACAGGGGCAGGTGGCGAGCCGGGGTGGCTTTGGCGGCGCCGACACGGTCGGGGCCTGCTAGCGGCCGGCAGCTAGCCGCCACTGCCATCCTGGCGGTGGCGCTGTGGGGTGCCAGGGGTGGTCGGGGTGGCGTGGCGGTGCAAGGGGACACGGCGTGCTAGCTGGGGCCGGATTTTGAGTCTTGAGGTGTGTGCGCGGCTCGGTTGCATGTGGGTGCCAAGCGCACGCTCTGGCGCGCCCGAGCACGCACGAAGGTGCTCGATGAAATGCCATGGCCTGCTCAGGGGCTTGGGTGAGGCAGCAAGGAACCAGGCTAGGTTAAGGTTAGCAAGGGGATCAAGGGACACGATGGATAGGCCAGGAGCTCAAGTTCACCAAGTAAACTTGAAGTCATGTCAAATCTGGTTGTGCACTCAGGGTGTTTGACAAAATGCCAAGGGCACCAAGGTAGTTCTTGGAGTGGCCAAACTCTCCAGATCAGTGTCTCTATGGATATAAGAGAGGGTGGTGAAGTTAGTTTGCAAAAAGGAGAAACTTGCTAGTGCAAGTTTTGCAAAACTACAATTCTGGGCAGAAAGGGAGTGGCATCATTACATGGACCAAGAGTGCACCAAATAGAGCATGCTCCTGGACATAGGGGTTTTGCAGGGTTGACTACAAGCATGAGAAAACACAAGGTCACTAGAGCAAGAATTAACAGAGTTGCAGTAGAAAACACAAGTCTGGCCCAGAATGAAGAAGAGGCTAATGCACTCAAATTTTCCAAAGAACATCACTATGTTTTTGCATAAAGTTGAATGGCATGCTACCACTGACATCCCATAATTTTGGTGGGTGCTCTAGAGAAATATTTAATTGGGTTGCAGTGCAAAAATGTCCACTGGAACAGATTTGAAAAACAGGTGTAAAACTCAAAATATGCAATGAAATAATTATTTAAGTGCACAAAAGTGATTTAGAGACATCACATGACATCTCCAAATTTTGGTTGGAATTTTAAGTGATTTTATCAAATGGTTGTAGTTCGAAAGGAGCTCAAATTTTTTAAAACAATCCATTTTTATGAATAAAGCTCAGGATGAAATAATCTAATAAATAAATCCACTGATCAAGAAAATGTTATAATGAGCTGGCATAGAAGTCCAATATATTTTGGAAAGCTCCACTTGGGAAAAAGATGAAACTCCTTAGCAATAAAAGAAGAGTTCTGAAAATCCACAGAAATAAAATTTTAAAACTCCTGGCAAAAATTTTAATATTGAAAACTTGGCTAAATTTTTGGGGTGTTACAAACTGTCTACAAGGTATTATTGTAGTTTGGTCTAGCCGATAGGCTTGGATCGATGAGTCTGAGTTTAATGCAGAGGAAAAATTTGTCAACTCAGCTCACTAGGCAAATTAAATATCACAAGAATTTGCAAGGAATTAACTAAAAGATTTGCAACGAATTAGACACAGAAAGCACAGAGAAAAAGGCATACAAAGAAAGAGATCTAGATGAAGTTTCTTTTTGATAAGGGGAACACGATTGCAAGAGACATATGCAAACACACAAATTAAGTGAACAAATAAACACAAGAGAACTTCATCTAGAAGGGGTTGGCAAAAAAGTCACCTATGTTAGAGTATGTTGACTGTGGAGTCAAGTGATAACACTTGATCGTAGGTCATACTCATCGTTTAAGCTCAAAATGGGGTTACCATTTTTCATTTAAGCATTTTGATGTATTATCATCTTGTTGAGTTGCTTTGACCCATTTCTTGGAGTAAAGCTTATCTAATATGGAGTAGCATACCTTGGGTGGTGTTGATCTTGATCATGTAGTCGAACTTGTGTTGGATGCTCAAGGTTGATGTAGTTCATCAAGAGTTTGGAGCACCACTTGTAGTTTGAGTTCATCTTCCTACATGGGTTAGTCTTGCAAGGAAGAGCACTTGTGTATCCAAAATGACAATCATGAAACTTGATATAAACTGAAATTTGATATATAGAAATTGTCAAAGGATATGTTGAGTGGATTCATGCTTCCTTCTAATCAATAACCAAATAGTAGAAACTTGGTGATGTAGAGATTGCTCAAAATGTGAGTGGCTTGCAATCTCATAGATTTAGGCTCATCCAAGTACCAACAAGGGTTAGATAACATGCAAGGTACAAGTATAGATCCAAGACATATGATCATCATCATCAGAGAAATATCCAGGATTAGTCATAAAGGCTCATGCCTTGCATGTATCCAAATGGAGTTTCTTCTCCAAGTTTGAGGCATCAATGATATTCAATTCACCTCTCAAATGGCAAAATACTTTCTCATCAAGCGGTTTGGTGAATATATCCGCTTGTTGCTTATCGGTACGAACATGCTTAAGATTGATGTCTCCCATAGCAACATGATCTCGAATGAAATGATGACGAACTTCAATATGCATAGTTCGAGAATGTTGCACAGGATTGTGAGCAATCTTAGTAGCACTCTCATTATCACAAAGCAATGGAACATGTTTCACATGTATCCCATTATCTTTAAGAGTTTGGGTCATCCAAAGTAATTGAGCACAACATGATTCGGCGGCATTGTATTCCGCTTCGGAGGTGGATAAGGATACCGAGTTTTGTTTCTTAGAGGACCAAGACACAAGAGATCTACCAAGAAATTGACAAGTACCCGAAGTGGAATTTCTATCAACCTTGTCACTGACATAGTCTAAATCGGAGTAGCCAACAAGATCAAAAGAAGACGTCTTAGGATACCAAATGCCAAAGTTTGGTGTATGAATTAAGTATCTCACTATCCTTTTCATGGCCTTAAGATGACACTCCTTGGGGGCGCTTGATATCGTGCACACATGCACACATTTAGCATAATATTGGGACAGGAGTCACATAGATATAACAATGAACCAATCATAGAACGGTAAACCTTCTGGTCAACCGGTTTGCCATCCTTAGTCATGTCAAGATGTCCACTAGTAGGCATGGGTGTTTTCATACATTTGCTTTCTTGCTTGTTGAACTTCTTGAACAAGTCCTTGGCATACTTTGTTTGCGAAACAAAGGTACCCTCCTTAGTTTTCTAGATTTGCAACCCAAGGAAGAATTTGAGTTCACTCATCATAGACATCTCAAACTTCTCTGACATTAGCCTTCCAAACTTTTCACTAAAATGAGGGTTAGTCGAACCAAATATGATATCATCCACATAAATTTGGAACACAAATAATTCACCATTAACCCTTTTATTAAAAAGTGTAGAATCAATTTTCCCAATTTCAAAGCCTTTTTCAATAAGGAACTTGGTCAAGCATTTATACCATGCTCTAGGAGCTTGTTTAAGACCATAAAGATATTTTTGAAGTTTGTAAACATGATTAGGTTTCTTAGGATTAACAAACCCGAGAGGTTGTTTAACATAGACTTCCTCCTCAATTTCACCATTTAGAAACGCACTTATAATGTACATTTGGTATAAAGTGATATCATGATGATTGGCATAAGCAAGTAAGATGCGTATGGACTCAAGTCTAGCAACGGGGGCGTATGTCTCACCATAGTCCATACCTTCGACTTGATTCTAGCCTTGGGCGACGAGACGGGCCTTGTTGCATACAAATTGTCCATCCCCATCTTGCTTATTTCGAAACACCCACTTGGTTCCGATGATATTTTGGTTGTCATCCGGCTTTTCTACCAATGTCCACACTTGATTCCTCTGTAAATTGTGTAGCTCTTCATGCATGGCGTTCACCCAATCTGGATCATCAAGAGCTTCTTCTACCTTCATAGGTTCAATACTAGAAATGAATGAGTAATGTTCACAAAAGTTAGCTGAATGAGTTTTAGAGCGAGTAATTCTCCCGGTTTGAATATCATCAAAGATGTGTTCGATGGGATGGTCTCTTGAGACTCTTGCTCTAACTCATGAGAGCTTTTGTTTGGGTCGGGGTGGAACATCCTCTTCATGATCTTCTTCTTCTTGCTGTCCTTCTTCATTGTTGTTGGCATTGGTGTTTCCTTTTGGAGGTGGAGAGGTTGACGAGGTTCATCTTGCTGTACTTCCTCGTTTCCTTCGTCTTGATGTGTTCCACTTGTGGATGCCTCCAAGTCAACTTGTGGGTCACCCCGTCGTGAAGTTGAGGCTTCCACTTGAACGGACAAGGTACTCTCCTTCACCTCCGTTGGGCGAATCTTGCCAATAGACAAGTCTTGAATTGCTTCTGAAGGATCTTTATCTCCTACATCAATTGGCAATTGCTCTCCTTGCGAGCCGTTAGATTCATCAAACTTCACATCTACTGTCTCTTCAACCTTTCGGGTGAAATTGTTGTAGACACGGTAAGTGTGAGAGTTTGAGCCATAACCGAGTAGGAAACCTTCATAATATTTAGGGGAAAATTTCGAACGACGATGCTTATCAAGAATGTAGCACTTTGAGCCAAATACTCGAAACTATCCAACTTGGGGTTTGTTACTGGTGAGAAGCTCGTATGTCGTCTTGCCGAGAAGCTTGTGAAGATATAGTTGATTTGTTGCATGATAAGCTGTCTCAACCGCTTCCGCCCAAAAGTGTTTTGGCGTCTTGTATTCAGCAAGCATCGTTCTCTCCATCTCAATAAGTGTCCGGTTCTTCCTCTCAATAACTCCATTTTGTTGAGGTGTGTACGTAGCCGAGAACTCATGTGAAATCCCTTCTCTGTCAAGAAAGGTATCCACATTGGCGTTCTTGAATTCCGTTTTGTTGTTGCTTCGAACCTTCTTGATCTTCACTTAAAATTGATTTTGGGGCTTCTTGGCGAAGTTCTTAAAGATCTTTTGGACCTGCTGTCGGCGTTCTGGGAACGGGGGTCCCCAGACTTGCCTGCCTGCGGCCTGCGGCATGGCTCAAAGGAGGCCCAGGACAGCCCATCTTCATCAACGCAAGCTCAAGACCCTCGGGAGGGGCCAAGCCTCGCGGGGCGGACGACAAGGAGCTTCCTTAGGCACGGCCTCGTCAGGCTAGCTCATGAGGATGCGGAGAGTTCAAGGCAGGGTACCTCGCGAGGTGCCCATGACGCAAGCCATGACGACCAAGGGCGCCAGTCGGGCGCTAGCCCGCGCAGCGTCCTCGTTTCCTCTTTGGTGCAAAGGGAGCAAGCGCAGGCGAGAGCATCAAGCAATGGCATCCATTTCGGTGCAACAAGACCAAGACCAGCCCAACGGCTGGAAGGGAGTCATCGTGGAGCCCAAGCAGGCGTCATCACGAGCCTTTGGCGGCGAGGACCAACTTTAGTCAGGATAAGTGTACCCGCTGTTCCCCTTCAAAATGGCCAATTGTTGGCGCCCTTCCCGCTCAATATTTGGGAGGAGGCCCAGGGCCTTCGCCTATAAATAGGAGTAGCCACCCACAGGGTAGAGGGATCTGGGATCCGAGATCCGAATCCTCATCAATGAACCAGTAGCTAGAGCGACTGAACACCACCTAGCAGTTCATCGCACCTGCCAAGAACAGACCCTCGTGAGGCTGTTCTTCCCTGTATTGTTCCTCATCAGCCCAAGAGGCAATCCACCACACCACACACTGGAGTAGGGTATTACACCACAATGGTGGCCCGAACCAGTATAAATCTTGTGTCTCTTGTGCTGTTCTATTTAGTAGTTTAGGTCCCAGCGATTCGGCGAGGTGCGAGGCGGTGGAGGTTGGATCTCCGCGCACCCCAAGGTTCGAACTCAAGGGTCTGCTGGAACCCGAAATCCGACATTTGGCGCGCCCGGTAAAGTGCGCCGAATCCTACTTCGCCTCATGTTCCATCGCATCGTCATCACCATGTCCGCGACCTGCGGGCAACCCAGATCCTTAGGCGGCGTGGTTCGCCCGCCGCAGACCCGCCGCCTCGGCGACCCGTGCCCAGGCAGCTCACGGTCCGCAGGGTGCTGCGGGCATGGCGGCGCGACAGAGCCGACGGCTCTCACGCCGCGGCAGGCGCGGTCGGCAGCAAGGGCCTCCAATCACGCCGCGACCACGGCACCGTACACCCGCCGGGAGCAGGCGAACTCGAAGGTCGGGCTCACAGTGGCTCGAGAGATGCTACAGTGCAGGCTGCTGGAGAGCGGCCGCGACGTGCTTCTGGAGCGAGTGGCGAGCTCCGGCCGCCGCCTCGAGGCTCACCCTTCGCACCCAGCTTCCATCTCAGGCCCAGGCGGCCCGCACGGGGCTCCACGCGTTCGCTGGCTCCAAATCTACTCCAACACCGGGGCTGTCGGCCGGCCGGCGGCGGGTTGCCCGCCCGGCCCGCGGAGAAGAAGGACCCGACGTAACCCACGGCCCAGGTGGACCGCCGCGCCACCACCCCACGGTGGGCGCATCAAGCAGAGCCGCATGGCATGCTCAGCACTACGGCGTGGCCTTCGGGATGACGGCGCCGAAGAATCGTGCCCCATGATGGACCAAGGGCACCCGCATGAGGGAGAACAAGGTTCGCTCCTCAGCCCGAGCTGGGAGATGAGGCGCCGGAAGCCGAGCTCTTCCAGAGCCTCGGGGCGGTCCCACCGTCACGCCGGGCGGCGATTATCGGGTACCGCCACGTCCTCAAGAGAAAACATCGCTAACCATAGATCGTAGGAGGTACAGTCGCCACGACGGCGGCTGCCCGCTCCCGCAGATCTCCTACCCTTGGGAGGTGGGCGCGAGGGGCTGCCGGAGAGGGCGCGAGATCCGACATCACCACCGCAATGTTCGAACAAGGCGTTCTCAAGAGGTAGGCCCTCTGCTGGGGGCGCCTCGGGGCCTGCCTCGCGGAGGACCGGTGGTCGTCGGGGAACGCTGGCGACCGCTCTACCCCATCGGGCGGCGCCCTGGTTTCGGTCGCCGCGTTGATGGCACTAGAGTGTGGCGCAAAGGCGGGGCCCTCGTCAGCGATATGAAGCAAGGCCGGTACACATGAAGAAGGCCCAGGTGCTGTGAAGCTCGCCGCCCGTGACACTCTCACGTAATAATGAGTGGGGCTGTACATGCCCCTGAGTCTCAGGGTGCCGGCCTCAGCCCCGGGCTCCTCCCACGCCAGTGGCAGCACTTAGCTCATACCGGTGAGAAGACGTCCAAGACTAGACTAGGTGCCGTCTGGCTTTTCTTCCTTTCTTCGCCTTTCCCTTTGGTTGTCGCTTTCCCCCGCCGGATTTAAGTTGGATTCGAATTTGAGATTTGCGTGTGTTCGGGGAAGGGGTGCTTAGTCTCGTTCGAGAAAATCTCTCACGTTTCGGTTACCACTCCGCCTCAGCTGCCTCCCCTCGGGAGCCGGGCCAGGCCTAGCTTGCGCGCAGCCCAGCCTGTCGCCGCCGCATCCTCTCCGGAGGGTTTTTACTGCAGGTCCTGCGGATTCGATCAGGAGACACTCAAGTCACCGCAGCCTCCCACAGGCTATCTCAGGGCTCGTGCGAAACAAAGGTAAACTGGCCAACCAACACGTCGCTTAGTCAACCACTTGGCGCGGGCGTATGGGCGATGTAACACCTGCTAATACGATGAACACAAGTTTTACTTGAGGGGCTCCCCCTCCCAAAATGCTCTCACAGCCATCAGGCCAAAGCCTGAGTTCTATTCATGCAGGGTAATGGAACAGGGACAATGCACAATCAGTCGGATAAATCCCCCAATGCGTCATCATGAGCACCTCCGGAGCCGTTGCTGGCGTCGCTGGCCTCGCCGTCACTGTCCGCGTGGCCATCGGCGGCGTCTGGGCCGTTCACCACGCCGCCCTCATCGGCGGCCACAATCACGCCGTCGTTTTCCGAAGCAAAGGCCCTAACGAGAGCATCCACATTGTCTTCCACCCAGTGCGCCAGGTCGCCCCGGACGCCCTGGGGAACTGGGGCGATGGCTGCGTCAAAGTCGAAGTGGGGGTCCATGTTCTGGAGATGGCTGAAGACACGAGAAAAGGCGCGCCCAAGCAGCGCGCGGCTCCTCTCCTCCACCAACCTATTGGCCCTGACCGACCGCGCCACCACATCGGTGAAGAACTGAAGGTTGCCGGCGTAGTTAACCGCGTGCAGCTCGCCAACGGCCGCCTCGCAGATGTTACCCAAGGCTGCCTTGGCTCTTTCCCGGAGCGTGGCGAGCATGGGGCCGTGCTCATGCTCCAGGATTTGCCGCTGACGTATCTCGTCCGCATTCTAGCGCACGACGGCCTCGGCCTCCTCCACCCGTTGGCGAAGAAGGAGCGCCTCGGCCTGAGAGGTGGTTGACTCCCCCTGCGCCACCTCGAGGGCGGCCCGAAGAGCATCGGCCCGCCGCGTCGCCTCCTCCATCTTGGCCCTCAAGGCAGCAGTCCTGCCTTTAGCCTCGGCCTTGATCAACCCCAGCCTCTCCTCGAACTCACGCTCGAGGTTCGAGCGCGCCGTCGCCACTCGGCGTCCGACCTCCTCCAGGACGCGGGCTTCTCGTGCAGCGACCTCATCCTCCGCCCGCGTCGCCGAGCGCTCCCTCGTCTCCAAGCGCTCGTACTCGCGCGCGCGTTTGGCGGCTTCAAGCGTCAATGCCTCCTCACGCTTCTGGAGCTCCGCCGGGTCGCCGGAGGCCACCTTCATCGACGCGAGGGCTGCCTCGCGCAGCTCTACTTGCTCCTCCAGTGAGTGACACCAGGCCAGGAGTTCCCGTGCCCGCTCCTCCTCCGCCTCTTGCCGCCTGTTAGCTTCCCGGGCCTCCTCGACAGCCCGAGAACAGGCCTCCCGAGAGGCTGCCAGCGACGCCTTGGCCTCTTCATCATCAAGATCGCGCTGGTGGCGCGCAAGGGCGACAGCGCCCTCCAGCTCACGCCTCTCTGCGGCCAGGCGCAGGCCCTCGGCCTCAAGGCGCGTCTTCATCAGCAAGCTCTTCACCAAGAAGGCTCACCGCGTCAGCCGCCCTTCGAAGAAATCCTTGGCGAAGGGCGCGGCGCTCCCGGGCGCGCTCGTGCACGTCCTCCACACCATCAACCGCCCCAAGCGGGCGCCGGGAGCCACGAATCAGCACTCCCCCTCCGGGCAGGGGGCTAGCACCCTCGCGACGGCCGGGCACGCCGCGCCAGAAGCCCAGCCTGGAGCCAGCCCACCCCCAGACGAAAGGCGCAGGAAGCGCCTCAGCCAATCGCCGTCCACGACCAGGCGAGAAGCCCACGGCAGGCTAGCTATGCCACGAGAAGACTCGCGAAGAAGGGTCGCGAGGCGTGCAGGGCCATGATGCGCCTCGGGACGGTTCGCCTCCCCGGTCGCCCTCACCACAAGGGCTCCACTGCTCGGAGCGCTCAAGGACGGGAAAGAGGGCGAAGCCAGGGGGGACGGCTCTTCACTCGTCTTCGTGAACTCGGCAGGAAGGGGCCTGCAGGGCAAGGATCAGTACAAGTAGCAGGAGGATCAGGAGCTGGAGAAGGAGAAGGCTTACTCATCAGTGGCGAAGTACTTCCTGCGCTTCAGCAGGCGACAAGGGTAATCATCGCCCAGGGCCTCCCTTCTCTTCTGGAGGGCCTCGAAGTCCACGCGGAAGCAACCCAAGATTTGAGCGCAGGGGTCAACCTGCGACGAGGGAGAAGCATCAAGGCGACCTGCGTCAGGGGCACCCACCTGACGCACGCTGCTGGTCGCCTCACCAAGAGAAGCGGCTGGGGCCTCGGGAGCCTCAGCCGCAGGCGCTGCGGGCAGCTGCCTGCCGCCCTCAGCCACTGCAGCGTGGGCCTCGGGAGATGCTCCCTCATGAGCGTCGCCCGGTGCTGTCACCCTGGCGGGGGTCCCTTCGGCCTCTGGCGGCTCGTGCCTCCCTGCTCTGCCACTTGAGGAGGAGCCACCTTGGCTGACTGGAAGGGCTGTCACCATCACTGGATTCTCGCGAGGCCCCTGGAGACCAGCGGGGCGCGGCCCCCATTCATCGAAGATAGGCATCTGGTTCACGAAATCACCCCTGTTCTGGCAGAGGTACAGCAAGGCCCCTCCATGCCGGATGCCACCGGGGTTGGGGTCGCCAGTCAGGACCAGGAGCACTTTCCTTAGCGCTTGGGCTTGGTCTTCTTCACGGAGCCTCATCGATCACCAGGCCCGCTGAAGGCCCACATCCGGTGGGAATGGCGTTGGAGAGGAGCAACGCGGCACATCAGGAACTCCTTCACCACCTTGGGCGCTGTCACAGCAAGTGACCTTAGGGACGTGAAGCGGTGCCAGACAAAGATGAGCCGAGGGCTTGAAAGCGTCTCCTGGCCCCAGCCTGAATTGGGGACATCAGGCGAGGTTGGCTCCGATAGCAGGGGGCTGGGCACCCCCACATCCACGTACAACCACCTCTCGCGGAACTCAGCCGCGGGCGGGGGGAGGCTGAAGTCAATCCCTGAGGCCGCTATCTCGGGCGCGGCGACGAAGCTCACGCATGCCGAGCATTGGGTGGGGTCGACGAGGCGCAGAGAGAAGAAGTGGCGCAGCAAGGCAACCGAAGGAAGGATGCCCATCATTGCTTCACAAACGAAGGCGAAGACCGAGAGGAGAGTGATGGACTCAGGACCCAGATGCATCATGTGGATCTGATAGTGGGAAAGCACAGCATTGAAGAAATCAGAAAAGGGGGGAACCAGCCCCGCCCACAGGGCGTCAGCAAAATACCGGACCTCACTGACTATCCTGTCGATGGAGAAGTGGGGCCTTGGGCCAGCCGTCGTCCTCCGCATTCGTTGAAAGTGGCGGCGAGCCGAACTAACCTTGCCCAAGCCCTCTAGATTGAGTATGATCGACGGGTCGACGGCGGGGGCCGCCGGCGGCGGCGAGCGAGGCGGAGGCATAGGTTTCTTCCCTTTCCCCTTCTTCGTCGGAGCCATGGTGATTGAAAGGGGGGGAAGATTCGAGATTGGATTGAAAATGGAAGCTGGAGTTCGAGAGGGGGAAGGACAGGGGCGCATGAACAGCAGAGAGGGGAACGGATGTGTACAGCAGCGTGTCCGCCTAGCAAGGCACGAAATAAGGAGGCATGGGGGAACAGTGCCGCCCATGTCCTATCAACCGCCACGCGGCACCCAAGACCGCAGGTTGTTAGGGCCCTTGACGCCAGACTTGCCCTTCGCCTCTCTGCTCGGCCAAGTTCGCGCGCCAGGGCCGGGGGCTCTGTCGGCGTTCGGGAGCAGGGGTCCATGGACTTGCACTGCTGCGCTGCGGCGTGGCTCAAGGAGGCCCAAGACAGCCATCTTCATCAACGCAAGCTCAAGACCCTCGCGAGGGGCCAAGCCTCGCGGGGCGGATGACAAGGAGCTTCCTCAGGCAAGGCCTCGTCAGGCTAGCTCATGAGGAGGCAGAGAGTTCAAGGCAGGGTACCTCGCGAGGTGCCCATGACGCAAGCCATGACGACCAAGGGCGCCAGTCGGGCGCCAGCCCACGCAGCGTCCTCCTTTCCTCTTTGGTGCACAGGGAGTAAGCGCAGGCGAGAGCATCAAGCAAAGGCATCTGTTTCGGTGCAACAAGACAAAGACCAGCCCAACGGCTGGAAGGGAGTCATCGTGGAGCCCAAGCAAAGTCATCACGAGCCTTTGGCAGGCGAGGACCAACTTTAGTCAGGATAAGTGTACCCGTTGTTCCCCTTCAAAATGGCCAATTGTTGGCGCCCTTCCCGCTCAATATTTGGGAGGACGCCCAGGGCCTTCGCCTATAAATAGGAGTAGCCACCCACAGGGTAGAGGGATCTGGGATCCGAGATCCGAATCCTCATCAAGGAACCAGTAGCTAGAGCGACTGAACACCACCTAGCAGTTCATCGCACCCGCCAAGAACAGACCCTCGCGAGGCTGTTCTTCCTTGTATTGTTCCTCATCAGCCCAAGAGGCAATCCACCACACCACACACTGGAGTAGGGTATTACACCACAATGGTGGCCCGAACCAGTATAAATCTTGTGTCTCTTGCGTTGTTCTGTTTAGTAGTTTAGGTCCCAGCGATTCGGCAAGGTGCGAGGCGGTGGAGGGTTGGATCTCGGCGCGCACCCCAGTGTTCGAACCTCAAGGGTCTGCCGGAACCCAAAATCCGACACCTGCGATTTATCATCGAGAAAGAACACCCAAGTAAATCTTGAAAAATCATCAACAATGATCAATCTGAACGAGTTACTGAAAGTGCAACTTTCCCTGGGCGGTTTTGGTAATTACTAACAACATATAGCTCATTGAACTAATGCTATTTCAAGATGATCATTTCAGAAAGTTCAATGATTGGCATGGCATGGATTCGGAATGTGGACCCCTCAAAATGCTAAGGACACATATTGGCTCAAGCTCAAGACTCTACATTTTCATTTTAGTGATCCAAGATCACATTGAGTCCATAGGAAAATCCAATACTATTAAAAGGGGATGAGGTGTTGCTTAATGGCTTGCTTGCTCAAAATGCTTAGTGATATGCTCCAAAGCCCTCAACCACTTTCTCATATCCATATATGTCCCAAACCAAAAGTAAAACTCGGCCCTACCGATTTGATCTATCCAGCGCCACCGAGTTCATTTGACATAGCCACTGCCAGAAACCCTAGTCAATTCGGTCTCACCGATAGGGATCTCGGTCTCACCGAGATGGGATTGCAAACTCTCTGTTTCCCTTTGTAACGTTTCGTTCCAACCGAGATGAGCGATCGGTCCCACCGAGTTCGCAATGCAAACTCTCTGTTTCCCTTTCGTAACGTTTCAGTCTCACCGAAATGAGCGATTCGGTCCCACCGAGTTTGCCTGACCAACTCTCTGTTTGCCTATTACAGAAATCGGTCCTACCGAGTTTATGTGATCGGTATCACCGAGATTACGTTATACCCTAACCCTAATGAAATCGGTCCCACCGAGTTGATATGTCGGTCCCACCGAAAATCCTAACGTTCACATTTTGAACTAAATTAGTCTGACCGAGTTTTATAATTCGGTCCCACCGAGTTTGGTGAATTGTGTGTAACGGTTAGATTTTGTGTGGAGGCTATATATACCCCTCCACTCACCCTTCATTCATAGAGAGAGGCATCAGAACGTGCCTACACTTGCAGCATACATTTTCTGAGGGAGAACCACCTACTCATGTGTTGAGACCAAGATATTCCATTCCAACCACAAGAATCTTGCTCTCTAGCCTTCCCCAAGTTGCTTTCCAATCTAATCTTCTTTCCACCAAATCCAAATCCACGAGAGAGAGTTGAGTGTTGGGGAGACTATCATTTGAAGCACAAGAGCAAGGAGTTCATCATCAACACACCATCTATTACCTTTTTGAGGGTGGTGTCTCCTAGATTGGTTAGGTGTCACTTGGGAGCCTCCGACAAGATTGTGGAGTTGAACCAAGGAGTTTGTAAGGGCAAGGAGATCGCCTACTTCATGAAGATCTACCCTAGTGAGGCAAGTCCTTCATGGTAAATGGCCATGATGGGATATAAAAGGTTGCTTCTTCATGGACCCTTTGTAGGTGGAGCCCTCCGTGGACTCGCGCAGCCGTTACCCTTCGTGGGTTGAAGTCTCCATCAACGTGGATGTATGATAGCACCACCTATCAGAACCACGCCAAAAATCTCCGTGTCTACATTGCGTTTGCTCCCTCCAAACTCCTCCCTTTACCTTCATGTGAAAATGTTTTACCTTTCGCTGCTATACTCTTAGACTTGCATGTGTAGGTCGATTGCTTGACTTGTGCTAAGTTGCTAAAATCTGCCAAGACTGAAAATTGGGAAAAGACAGATTTTTATTTGATCAAGTAGTCTAATCACCCCCCCCCCCTCTAGACATACTTTTTATCCTACAAGTGGTATCAGAGCTTTGGTCTCCATTTGCCTTGATTTCCATAGCTTTTGGTGATCATTGCCTTGGTTTCACAACCTAGGAGAGTATGGCGTCTAGCGAGGGAAACTACCACCATAGAGGTCCTTACTTTGATGGTACTAATTTTGCTAGTTGGAAGCATAAGATGAAAATGCATATTCTTGGACATAACCCCACCGTTTGGGCTATTGTGTGTGTTGGCTTGCAAGGTGAATTCTTTGATGGGAGAGAACCAAACCGTGAACCAACCGCGGAAGTGTTAAAGATGCTGCAATATAATGCTCAAGCTTGCGATATCCTCTTCAACGGATTGTGTCGGGGATATACCCCGTGGTATGACCCGGCCGGATATATGACCCGGCCTGACTTGGCGTTTCATTGGCAACCCGCCAGAAGATTGGCGACTCATGTGTCTGGCGGTTCACTGGCGTGACAACTCACGAGCCTGGCGACTTAATGATGGCCCCGACGGCGGGTCAGGCGGACAACAAGGGCCCAAGGCCCAGTAGGCCGGTTCATGTTATGGTGGGCCAGCTTAAGACGGAAGGCATGAGGAATATTTCCTTTACGAGGAAGCAAGACCCGTACTTGTATCCGACTTGTAATAGAGAATAAGTTAGTTTTAATCTTACTAGGACTCTACATGTAAGCCGCCTCTCCAAACTTATATAAGGAGGGGCAGGGCTCCACAAAGAGGGACAAGCAACAAGAAACAATCTCTAGGGCTAGACACAAAGAGCCGGCTTGCCGGCGACCCCCTCATGATCATAATGAGACCTAGCCACAAATAGCATGTAGGGTTATTACCGGATGATGTTTCCCGGGGCCCGAAGCTGTCTAAATTCTTGTCTTGTGTGTTGATCCGCCGCGCATCTCTCGATTCCGACCAACCCCTTCAAGCTACCACATAGATGCGTTGGCCTCGCGACTAAGTCCTCACACTAGGACATCTGCCGTGACAATTCCACGACAGTTGGCGCCCACCGTGGGGCCTGCGCACGGTGGTGTTGAGTTTTTGGAGGGATCTTTCTCAGGGATCGAGAGATTCGCGATTGATCGGATAAAGAAGAGCCGGCACGGAACGATCGCATGAATCGCCGGACAACCATAGGAGAGCCGGCAAATTTTTCGTTTGGAAATTAGAATTATGGTTAACTTTGGAGATGACAGATGCGAGATTCATTAGAGACGGAGAGACTTTTAGGGTTTCCGTGCGCCACCTCACGTGTTGCTCGGTGATCCATCGAATCCGAGGGCAGATTGTTTTTTCTGCAGTCGAGACTGGACAGGGGCTGCTGTACGAGGGGGCAGCCATTGTCGCTACTATAGCTCGTATCAAGTCCCGAGGAGATATTACAAAGATACATCGTTGTTTGCATCAAACCCAATAATTATGGTACTACCAAAACAAAGGAAACCGGCCGGTCAAGTCTGGAGCAGATGAGATTCAAACTCGGATAGCTGCGCGCACGCGTTCAAGATTAGCTACTGTGCCATGTTACTTTTTTTTGGTGATGAGTTCGCTCCCTCCGATGGCAAGACCGCAGCTGTACGTCCACAAGATTGCCATTGCCGGATCAAGTCCCGGGAATTTTTTTCGCCTACAGCCGTACATCAACAGGTTGCTGCTACCTGCGAATATGTGGTTGTGGCAGCAACAAGAACTGCGCTGGCTAGCCCCTTCGACGCACACACGTGCAGGTGCAATCCATCAGAAAAATATCACTGCTGCCCCGATCAGCGGCACTAGGGGATATGCTGCATAAGGTTGGACAGTCTACCGAATCTGTACAGTTTACGCGTACTCAAACAAAAGTTGCAAGGAAGGCCATGTGGGGCGGTAGCATGCTGTCAAAAGCTGCAAGCCCGACACCGTGGCGAACAATCAACAATGTCCACAACCCCCTTTTTTTCTTACGTGGTACCCAGGCACTCCTCTTACTACTGTCATCGCTCCATGTACCAAACAAAGCAGTCTCAGATCAATACAACTTCGGTTAAGGCCAGCCACATAGGGAATCTAATGACAAAAGTATCCATGATAGCCGGGTTAACCAAGCATAGTCATGTGCTACTAGCTCATGTGGAGAAGCAAATCCAAGGTCCCCCAGTAATAATACTTCTCACGAACGTGCTACATAAGGACCATTAGTACCACGTACATTGGAAAAATCATCAAGACACGCACCAACCATCGGTGTCCGCGTTTGTCTGACAAAAATACCAGATGTTTATCAGTATTGAGCCGCCTCTGCTGTATTGAGTCGCCGGGGCTACGTTGAGCCGCCTCTGCTGTATTGAGTCGCCGGGGCTACGCTGAGCCGCCTCTGCTGTATTGAAGCTGCCGGGGCTACGTTGAGCCGCCTCTGCTGTATTGAATTGCTGGGGCTACACTGAGCCGCCTTTGCTGTATTGAAGCCGCCGGGGCTACGTTGAGCCGCCTCTGCTGTATTGAGTCACCGGGGCTACGCTGAGCCGCCGCTGCTGTATTGAAGCCACCAGGGCTACGTTGAGCCGCCTCTGTTGTTTTGAGCCGTCGAGGCCGAGTTGAGCCGCCTCTGCCGTGTTAAGCCGCCGGGGTTATATTGAGTCGCCGGTCTGCCTAAGCCGTTTCTGTCGCGTTGAACGGATCATCTGTCATCCGGACAAATCAGGACCATTATCCCTTACAAAAAAGGTGTCACAAAAGGGGCACGAGAAAATATTATTTTTGCACTAGCTCTCGTCCTGCGCAAGTTGCCAGCCCCCCTACATCAACACACGTGACTGATTCATTGTCCATGTCCATGGCCGACTTGCCCGCGTCCGTGCCGTTTCCAACACGGAGACCGACTTTCGCGACCTCACTGGCATACAACGCCATGGACGACTCGCTCGTCCGCTCTCGCGGCCGGTTCCCGCGTTTATACCGGCTTACTACGAGGAGGACAACTTGCTCGTCCGCACCGGCTTACAACGCTGGGGTCGACTCATGTGTCTTTTCCTGCGACCGACTCGCTCGTGATTGATTTCAGCTTCACCATGGTGATCATCAATTCTGTGGTGGATCATTTTTGACCTAATATACCAGGTGAAATCCATCCAGTATATTTTTGTATTATCTACTGCTTTCTTTAAAAGAGCAATTACTCTGGCTTGAAAGTTCTTCAATGCAGGGCAAGTTATATCACTGAGTTGTTGAATGACTTATACCGGTTTACATCACGGTCAAATATGGAGAATCTCAAGAAAACTCCTCGAGTCGCCTTGAGACTCGGGGGCTATGATGACATGACTCAGTAAATGATTACCAGTTCCCACAAACTTTGAAGCTCTCAAATCCGGTTTAAAGTTCCGGTTCAAAAAGAATTAATCTCTCGCAAATTCGAGTTCTCAAACAAATTAAGGGTTGAGAAAAGAGAACTTGCTGCCATGATGCGCAGTTCAAACATGGGTATCCTGCCTTACGGCGTATCTTATTATGGTCACTTGAGGGCTTCCTGTTCAAACATAGGTTGTATTCGAACCAAAGAGAACATAGCTGTCGGTACCCTTTTGATCGGCACACTGCCAAACTCACTAGGGGGCTTCTTGATCATATTCAAATCATAGCTCAACCCCTTTTGGGTCCGACGCAGATCGTATTCGAATCAGCGTCATTAAACAACTCTCAAGGTCATTTGGGGGCTTCCTGTTCAAACATAGGTCGTATTCGAACCAAAGAGAACATAGCTGTTGGTACCCTCTTGATCGGCAACGCCAAAGCCACTGGGGGCTACATGATCGTATTCGAATCCTAGCTTAACCCCTTTGGAACGGTTTACTAATCGTATTCGAATCAGAAGCCTTGATTTTCTTTTTGTCTGGATTAAGTTTTTTGAACACAATCTTTTGGGTTTTGAGACATTTTGCTCATATCTAAAGCATATGTGAGTGGTTTCTATTTAACCCGGCTTGACTTTGGACGATAAGTCGCCAGTATATGACAATCATAAACATTTGGAAGTTTTAGCTTCTAAAGATTGGGTTGTCACCCTTACTGCACAGGTATCATAAGCCGGAAGTACGATTCAATATCACAGGTATGATATTGTTTATACATGATTATGTTTAAACCGGCCCTGGCTATGGACTTTAAGCCGCCAGTATATTTTGAATTGCGCCATTGGAATCATGCGCGTATCAATCATTGGATTATTGCCCTTATTGGATACGGCGGTATAAGCCGGCGGTATGAGCGAATTCCATAGGTTTGTTTTCCTGATTATATAAATATGCGAGGTTTGATAACCCGCCCTGGCTTTTTACGTTAAATCGCCAGTATGTTTAGGCTTGAATGCCCTTAATTCTAGTCTTTTCCATACTTGCATAAAGACTATATTATGTTTGGGTTCTTACCTGCCCTGGCTTTTGACGTTAAGTCGCCAGGGCGTATGTTGTTTAAACTCTGCTGTATTGAAGCGGCCGAGGCTACGTTGAGCCGCCTCTGTTGTGTTGAGCCGCCGGGGCCGCGTTGAGCCGCCTTTGCCGTGTTAAGCCGCCGGGGTTATATTGAGTCGCCGGTCTGCCTGAGCCGTTTCTGTCGCGTTGAACGGATCATCTGTCATCCGGACAAATCAGGACCATTATCCCTTACAAAAAAGGTGTCGCAAAAGGGGCATGAGAAAATATTATTTTTGCACTAGCGCTCGTCCTGCGCAAGTTGCCACCCCCGCTACATCAACACACGTGACTGATTCATTGTCCGTGCCCATGGCTGACTTGCCCGCGTCCATGCCGTTTCCAACACCGAGGCCGACTTTCGCGACCTCACTGGCATACAACACCACGGATGACTCGCTCGTCCGCTCTCGCGGCCGGTTCACGCGTTTATATCGGCTTACAACGAGGAGGACAACTTGCTCGTCTGCACCGGCTTACAACGCTGGGGTCGACTCATCTGTCTGTTCCCGCGACCGACTCGCTCGTGATTGATTTCAGCTTCACCATGGTGATCATCAATTCTACGGTGAATCATTTTCGACCTAATATAATAGGTGAAATCCATCCAGTATATTTTTATATTATCTACTGCTTTCTTTAAAAGAGCAATTACTCTGTGTCACGCCCAATATGCGACCCTATCCAAAAGGAACTCGACGGTCCCACCAAGGATAGACCCGCATATTGAAACGCTTTTGCAAGGTGGATATCATTACGTCAACATTACATAATAGATGGGGTTACATACATAAGGCACAAATGCCACAAGAATACATCATCATCATATACAAGAGATCAACATCCGACTACGGATGAAACATAAACAGAAACTCAAACGACATCCACCACCTAGCCAAGGCTGCCGACACGGAACCTATCCCCGATCAAGAAGAAGCGGAAGAAGAACTCCAACACAAGCAAACATCGCTCTCACGTCATGATCATCGCAAACCTGTACCTGCAATCGGTGGTGTAGTAATCAGTGAGCCACGAGGACTCAGCAATCCCATTACCATGGGTATCAAGACTAGCAAAGCTTAAAGGGAAAGGAAGGGGTAAAGTGGTGAGGTTGCAGCAGCGGCTAAGCATATATGGTGGCTAACATACGCAAATGAGAGCGAGAAGAGAAACAAAGGAACGGTCGTCAACTAGTAATGATCAAGAAGTGATCCTGAACTCCTACTTACGTCAAGCATAACCCAGAAACCGTGTTCTCCTCTCGATCAACCCGAAAAGAGACACTCACGAGTTCACGCACACAGTTGGTGTATTTTAGAAGAGTTTGCTTCAAGTTTACTACAACCGGTATTAACACATTCCCATCTGCCACATAACCGCATGGGCACGACTTTCGAAAGTTCAAACCCTGCAGGGTGTCCCAACAGCCCATGATAAGCTCTCGCGATCAACGAAGGATATTCCTTCTCCCCGGGAAGACCCGATCAGTCTCGGAATCCCGGCTACAAGACATTTCGACAGCAATAAAACAAGACCAGCAAAGCCGCCCGGATGTGCCGAGAAATCCTGATAGGAGCTGCACATATCTCGGTCTCAGGGCACACCGGATGAGCAAGGCGTCGGGTTGGCATAAACCCTGATTGCCCGAGGGGCGCGGACATCGCTTCGGTTTGGACCAGCACTTTCGAAGGAGAACTGGCCCGGGGCTAAAATAAAGATGACCCTCGGGCTCCGAAACCCAAGGGAAAAAGGGCATAGGTGAGGCAAATGGTAAAACCAATGTTGGGCCTTCTTGGAAAAGTCTTATTCAAAGCGAACTGTCAAGGGGTCCCATAAATCACCCGACCGCGTTAGGGACGCAAAATCCGGGAACATAATACCGATATGACGGAAACTAGGGCGGCAAGAGTGGAACAAAACACCAGGCATAAGGCCGAGCCTTCCACCCTTTACCAAGTATATAGATGCATTAATTAAATAAGATATATTGTGATATCCCAACAAGTAAACATGTTCCAACAAGGAACAACATCTCCATGTTCAACAAGGAACAAACTTCATCTTCACCGCAACTAACAACGCTATAAGAGGGCTGAGCAAAGCGGTAACATAGCCAAACAACGGTTTGCTAGGAAGGGTGCAAAAGGTTAGAGGCTGACATGGCAATTTGGGATGGCTTGAGCAGCAAGTGATAGGTAACGCAGCATAGCGATAGAACGAAGCAACTAGCATAGCAATGATAGTAGTGAGATCCAGGTAGCGGTCATCTTGCCTGAAATCCCGCAAGGAAGAAGAACGAGTCCATGAAGAAGATGAGCGGATGAAGCGAACCAAGCGTGAGCGAGCGAATCCTCACGATCATAACGAGACGGGAACTAACAAGAAGAAGCACACAACATAGTAAACACACCACACATGAACAAGGGAGGATGCACAAACGAGCATGATGCATGACAGAACTAGATGAGGCTACTCATGGCAAGAGATGATGCAAACAAGAGCAACACATCAAAGCAAGTTTAAATGAGGCCGGAAACAACATAGAACAATTCCGGTAAGTCCTCATATGCAAATTTCGAAATTGGTCCAGATATGAATAACTTTATGTTCAAGTTGTTAAACAGCAAGTCAAAATGCACCACGATGATCTACACGAAATTCTAGTCAAGTTACATATAAAGTTCATTAGATTCGGAGCTACGGCCTAGAAGATATGAGCAAAACAAGATAAACATGGCATTGATGCAAAATGCACACAAACATCAAGCAAAACACCTCAAAACAAGGATCCAACATGATAATATGAAACTACATGCAAAATCAAGCAAGTTTCATGTAGAGCACACTCAAAACGGAGCAACGGTTCAACACATACACCCTATACAAGTTATAGCAACAATCTGTCCAAAACAGCAACTAGGCATATTGCAAGCACCAAAACAACATGCTACAGCACCACGATATGAAAACAAAAGGCATGGGCATGATGTACAGGTAAAGCATTACAAAACATGAACACTGAGCTATCTCCAGAAATCACTAGAACATGCTCAAAATGACATGGCAAGATTGCAAGTAATAACAGTTTAGGGCATTGGCGAAATAACATCAAAGTTGCAATGTTTAGAGCTATGAAACAACATGTTACAGGAACTTATCATGGCAAACAAAGGCATGGCATGAATCTACTAATTTCATAGAACAAAAGTCCTTTACTGACCATAAGCCAAAAGGATCATAAAATATGATGGCACCCATGTAAACATGGCAAGTTATATTACAGATTTGAACATGGCAGGAACAACAATGAGTAGGCATGTTGGTGAGCTTGAATCACTCACCACAGAGCCTTATATAATAAACTAAGCATACATACATCAAGAAGACATGGCATAGAAGACATACATGGCAAGAACAACAACATATCGTACATGGATCAACCACAACAACCTTGGCAAAATTGAATAACATGTATACAATCTGCCAGGAAACATTTGATAGCAAAAGTAGAGCTCGATTGACTCAAGCTAGGGCACTCCATAATTGCAAAGAAGGCCATGGATGGATAGAGCAAAACATGTTTAACAAAACATCCTTACTGAAGTATCTCAAAATATGCCTGGATAACTCTGTAGCATCAAGTTAACATGGCATCAAAATATCAGCAAAACAGGGCTGAAATCAGCAACATCAGGACACCTACTTTGCATGCTTGTGCTAGTAACCACATAGGTCACAAAATACATGGCATACACCCCTGGAAAGAAGACATGGCATATTACAAAACACATGTAGGACTCAAGTCCATAGGAGGCACACATCAATCATGGCAAAAATGACAAAAGTGCATGTTCTGATAAAAATCAGAAACTAACATCACATAGCACTCTTCTAACAGCATTTCAGGCACCAAGATGAGCTCAAATGAAAATGATGCAATGAGATGAAATGATCTACTCATCGAGGCGAACATTTTTACATATTACACGCATGAAACGGAGCAACGATGACAGAGTTACGATGCGATGAAAATGCAACAAAATATCATGAAATTTGGGACTTGGACGAAATTTGGAGAGGGAAAAAGTCAACCGGGACGAGGTGGTGCGGGATGAGCAGATCCGGGGACGGAGGGGAGGCGTTTGGTTCGGGACCCCGGTGGATCTCGTCCCACCTGGACGGATCCGACCGACCTGAACTCCGGCGAGGCGGCAGCCTCCGCGAGCTCGGGGCTCGGCGCGTGAGGCGGCGGCCCACGGCGGAGGAGACGGCGGCGCGAGCTCGGCGCGCGAGGAGGCGGCGTCAGCGGCGGCCGGCAGGCAGACGGCAACCATGGCGGTCGGGCTCGAACACGGGTGCAGCAGCGGCGCGCGCCCATGCGGCGGCGGCGGCGGCGGAGGCGGGACCGGGCGCCGGGCGGGCGAGGCGGCGGGAGAGGCGACCGAGCGAGGCGCGCGTGCTCCGGCGACGCTGGAGCGCGCCTTGGCGGCGGCGGAGGGCGGCGGCGCTGCCGGGCGGACGGGCGCGCCAGCGGGCGGCGGGCGGGCGCCGGCGCTGGGGCCGGACGGGGGCGGCGCTGGTCCGGCGGCGGGCGGAGACGGGCCGAAGGGCTCCAGCAGGCCAAGCGGCGGCAGCGGCAGCGACGCCGAGGGACACGTGGCAGGCGCTGATTGGCGCTGGGGCGAGGGCGGACGTGTCCGGCGAAGTCTGAACGACGCGTCGGGCGCGGAGAAGGAGACTAGGGTTAGGGTAGGTTTGTGCGAATTTGGAGGAAGGTGTTTATATAGGTAGAGGGAGCTAGGAGAGTCCAAATGAGGTGCGGTTTTCGCCACGCGATCGTGATCGAACGACCGAGAGCATGGAGGGAGTTAGGTGGGTTTTGGGCAACTTAGAAAGGGTGTTGGGCTGCAAGGAGAAGGAGGCTTTCCACGGTTACCGGTTAACCGTTGGAGTATAAACGACCTCCAAATGATCCGAAACTTGACAGCGGTCTACGGTGCTATACCAAGGCCGCTTGACAAACCTCGGTCCATTCGAGACCGTTTAACACCCGCACATGAAAAGAGGTAAAAGGGGGCGCCGGGAGACATAGGAGTGCCGGATTGCAAAACGGACAACGGGGAAAATGCTCGGATGCATGAGACGAACACGTATGCAAAATGAAATGCACATGATGACATGATAAAATGCAGATGATGACATGGCCAAGTGCAACACGCAAGCAAATGACATGGCAACGACGGCGAATAACTGACGGACACCTGGCGCATCGAATCCGGGGCGTTACAACACTCCTCCACTAACAAGAGATCTCGTCCCGAGAACTTAGGACCGAGACGGAAGGGAAAAAGGGTTGAGGTGAACAAGAACTCAAAAGAAGAAGCAAAGAATCGAGAGCACACGAGAAGAAGAGAGGAACGACGAGAATGACAAGAATTGAAAGCTCACTGAAAACACGATAGACTCAGAAACAACTTCGGTTAGAATGAAGGTGAGAAATGAATAAGACTGAAAGGATTTAGGCAGCACACCGGTTGAAAATGGAAAGAACAGAACATGAGCTTCAGAAGATGGAATGACACTTGACGAGATAAACAACGCAATGCCTCCGGAAGAATTGAAAGAATTTGAATGAAAAGAACTTAGAAGGAAGGGTTGACTGGAGTTGTTGAGAAAATCAACAACGAAAAGAATAAGCTTGTTGTGGACTTATGGAAAACATCTCAAAATTATGAGGTGAACGCCGACCACAAACGGAAAAGATTAAATAGCTGAGAAGAACGAAGAAATGCAAAACTCCACTTCAAAAGAATACGGAGACTTAATTGCACTTAGAGATGCAAGAAGAAAAGATATTTGAATTCCACCAAAAATATTGAAGAAACTCTTAAAGAAAGAATTAAATCATGAAGAACCACCGTGAAGAACTCCGGTAACAAAAGGTGATGAGATAGAATGAAAGACGAAAGTAAATAAGATTAAAGCCTTGCGATGATTTAGATGGAGGTTCCGACGAGATGGCCGAGGAAATTTGAACTCCGGAAAAGAAAAGATGAAAACACTTGGAAATAGAATTTATTCAACATGAACAAACTCCAAAGAAAAAGATCAATCACTTGGATGAAATAAGAATAAGATTTATTGTATGTTTATCCTTCATCAAATTAAATTGATGACCAATAATGCATTTTGCATACTACTTATTCTTCTTGAAAAGGATTGAGAAGTGACATATCGCAAAGTTGAGAAGGTCTTCATGAATCACCGGTAGGATTGAAAGAACGAATGGATGAAATGATAATCAAGGAAAAAGAATCTTGAACGAACCACCGTAAGAATTCGAAAATGACTGATGAAAGAGAATGGATCACCGGGAAGAATTAGAAAAGCACGAAGATACTTGAGGGAAAATTAGAGACAAGAGAACGAAGAGATCGCGAACTGATTGACAAATGCTTGAACGAAGCACCGGAAGAATATTGAGACGAACGAAGGGGCACGAATATGGAATAATTGGATAACGAATCTGAAAACTTAGAACGAAGAAATCTTCCGAAAAGATATCCTCCGGATGATCGAGAGAGAAAGCAACACCTGAAGTACCCCGGATGGATGAAAAGAATTAGCATGACTGGAAACAATTAGATAGGATAACATCGAGCTAGCACCATGAATCTTCGGGAGAACGGACAAGATTTAAGAGAAACTCTACTTCGGTCTTCAAATGACGACGATAAACATCACCAAAATTGTTGAGGTACTCCGGAAGAATGAAAAGCAAAGAGGTTGAGTCAACAATGAAATGACTTGAAATTGATCTTGGAAAAGGCATGTGACTGATGATATTCATTCTTACGTCACACTTGAAAAGAATTTGGAATAACTCCGGGAAAATCAGAAGAGTCAGGTAAGATCCTGGGAAAAGACTTGTGGGTTAGGGCCCACTAAAGGAAAACACCGTTGGAAAGGATTGTTGAACAGATAGATGATGCACCGGAACAATTGAAATATTTGAATGAGGTGACAACCTCGAATTAATTCGAACACAGACGAATCTCTGAGATGTCTTGCACACTCCAGAAGGATAAACTGGCGAGAGACGAACGAGCAAGGAAAACACTTGAGTTGAGGAAAAGAATATGATCAACACCGAAAAACTTGAATTGAGTGCACCGGAAAAGAAAGGGATGAAGAATGACGAACAAGACGAGAATTCACCGGTTGAAATAATTGACAAAGGACTGAAGAGGCTCCACACGAATGAAATAGCTGGTCGAGAGAGAGTCAGACTCCAGGAAGAAAAAGGGTGGGTGGGCGGGAAAAACAAAGGCAACTAGGAAGGGGAAATCGACGAATATCTTGAAAAGAAAAGCACCGGTTGGAATAATTGAGGAGAGAATGCAAAGGCTTCGCACGAGTAGGATGAATACTCGATTACGGACTCCGGTTCCGAGAGGAAGAAGGGAGGGCGGGTGGGAAAAACAAGGACAACTTCGGACAGAGAAACAAAATCGAACGAAAAGAGCTGAGGATTGATCTCGCGCAAGACAAAGAGGTTCGAGTCAACTTGACGAAAAATGCACCGGATGAAAAGAGCTGAGGAACAACTACCGGAAAACCAACTGCGTGAACCTAAAGAAAAATTTGAAGGGGAAGAGGAGTAGTTCAAAACACCTACGTCAAGATTCCTTACCAGAGCGACGAAGGGGCTGAGGAGTAAAAGAATTCCTACTCTCTGATATAACTAGACTCCGAAAATAGTTTTCTTCTAGACTCAACAACGGCCAAACTACACGATCAATCAAGGGGGCTCCTAGGGTCGGTCAAGGCTCTGATACCAACTTGTCACGCCCAATATGCGACCCTATCCAAAAGGAACTCGACGGTCCCACCAAGGATAGACCCGCATATTGAAACGCTTTTGCAAGGTGGATATCATTACATCAACATTACATAATAGATGGGGATACATACATAAGGCACAAATGCCACAAGAATACATCATCATCATATACAAGAGATCAACATCCGACTACGGATGAAACATAAACAGAAACTCAAACGACATCCACCTTGCTAGCCCAGGCTGCCGACCTGGAACCTATCCCCTGATCGAAGAAGAAGCAGAAGAAGAACTCCAACACAAGCAAACATCGCTCTCACGTCATGATCATCGCAAACCTGTACCTGCAACTGGTGGTGTAGTAATCTGTGAGCCACGAGGACTCAGCAATCCCATTACCATGGGTATCAAGACTAGCAAAGCTTAAAGGGAAAGGAAGGTGTAAAGTGGTGAGGTTGCAGCAGCGGCTAAGCATATATGGTGGCTAACATACGCAAATGAGAGCGAGAAGAGAAACAAAGGAACGGTCGTCAACTAGTAATGATCAAGAAGTGATCCGAACTCCTACTTACGTCAAGCATAACCCGAAACCGTGTTCTCCTCTCGATCAACCCGAAAAGAGACACTCACGATTACGCATACGGTTGGTGTATTTTAGAAGAGTTTGCTTCAAGTTTACTACAACCGGTATTAACAAATTCCCATCTGCCACATAACCGCGGGCACGGCTTTGAAAGTTCAAACCCTGCAGGGTGTCCCAACAAGCCCATGATAAGCTCTCGCGATCAACGAAGGATATTCCTTCTCCCCGGGAAGACCCGATCAGTCTCGGAATCCCGGCTACAAGACATTTCGACAGCAATAAAACAAGACCAGCAAAGCCGCCCGGATGTGCCGACAAATCCTGATAGGAGCTGCACATATCTCGGTCTCAGGGCACACCGGATGAGCAAGACGTCGGGTTGGCATAAACCCTGATTGCCCAGGGGGCGCCGGACATCGCTCGGTTTGGACCAGAACTTCGAAGGAGAACGGCCCGGGGCTAAAATAAAGATGACCCTCGGGCTCCGAAACCCAAGGAAAAAGGGCATAGGTGAGGCAAATGGTAAAACCAATGTTGGGCCTTCTTTGGAAAAGTCTTATTCAAAGCGAACTGTCAAGGGGGTCCCATAAATCACCCGACCGCGTTAGGGACGCAAAATCCGGGAACATAATACCGATATGACGGAAACTAGGGCGGCAAGAGTGGAACAAAACACCAGGCATAAGGCCGAGCCTTCCACCCTTTACCAAGTATATAGATGCATTAATTAAATAAGATATATTGTGATATCCTAACAAGTAAACATGTTCCAACAAGGAACAACATCTCCATGTTCCAACAAGGAACAAACTTCATCTTCACCTGCAACTAACAACGCTATAAGAGGGGCTGAGCAAAGCGGTAACATAGCCAAACAACGGTTTGCTAGGAAGGGTGCAAAAGGTTAGAGGCTGACATGGCAATTTGGGATGGCTTGAGCAGCAAGTGATAGGTAACGCAGCATAGCGATAGAACGAAGCAACTAGCATAGCAATGATAGTAGTGAGATCCAGGGTAGCGGTCATCTTGCCTGAAATCCCGCAAGGAAGAAGAACGAGTCCATGAAGAAGATGAACGGATGAAGCCGAACCAAGCGTAGACGAACGAATCCTCACGATCGCAACGAGACGGGAACTAACAAGAAGAAGCACACAACATAGTAAACACACCACACATGAACAAGGCAGGATGCACAAATGAGCATGATGCATGACAGAACTAGATGAGGCTACTCATGGCAAGAGATGATGCAAACAAGAGCAACACATCAAAGCAAGTTTAAATGAGGCCGGAAACAACATAAAACAATTCCGGTAAGTCCTTATATGCAAATTTCGAAATTGGTCCAGATCTGAATAACTTTATGTTCAAGTTGTTAAACAGCAAGTTAAAATGCACCACGATGATCTACACGAAATTCTAGTCAAGTTACATATAAAGTTCATTAGATTCAGAGCTACGGCCTAGAAGATATGAGCAAAACAAGATAAACATGGCATTGATGCAAAATGCACACAAACATCAAGAAAAACACCTCAAAACAAGGATCCAACATGATAATATGAAACTACATGCAAAATCAAGCAAGTTTCATGTAGAGCATACTCAAAACGGAGCAACGGTTCAACACATACACCCTATACAAGTTATAGCAACAATCTGTCCAAAACAGCAACTAGGCATATTGCAAGCACCAAAACAACATGCTACAGCACCACGATATGAAAACAAAAGGCATGGGCATGATGTACAGGCAAAGCATTACAAAACATGAGCACTGAGCTATCTCCAGAAATCACTAGAACATGCTCAAAATGACATGGCAAGATTGCAAGTAATAACAGTTTCAGGCATTGGCAGAAATAACATCAGGTTGCAATGTTTAGAGCTATGAAACAACAAGTTACAGGACTTATCATGGCAAACAAAGGCATGGCATGAATCTACTAATTGCATAGAACAAAAGTCCTTTACTGACCATAAGCCAAAAAGGATCATAAAATATGATGGCACCCATGTAAACATGGCAAGTTATATTACAGATTTGAACATGGCAGGAACAACAATGAGTAGGCATGTTGGTGAGCTTGAATCACTCACCACAGAGCCTTATATGATAAACTAAGCATACATACATCAAGAAGACATGGCATAGAAGACATACATGGCAAGAACAACAACATAGCGTACATGGATCAACCACAACAACCTTGGCAAAATTGAATAACATGTATACAATCTGCCAGGAAACATTTGATAGCAAAAGTAGAGCTCGATTGACTCAAGCTAGGGCACTCCATAATTGCAAAGAAGGGCATGGATGGATAGAGCAAAACATGTTTAAAAAAACATCCTTACTGAAGTATCTCAAAATATGCATGGATAACTCTGTAGCATCAAGTTAACATGGCATCAAAATATCAGCAAAACAGGGCTGAAATCAGCGACATCAGGACACCTACTTTGCATGCTTGTCCTAGTCACCACAGAGGTCACAAAAATACATGGCATACACCCCTGGAAAGAAGACATGGCATATTACAAAACACATGTAGGACTCAAGTCCATAGGAGGCACACATCAATCATGGCAAAAATGACAAAAGTGCATTTTCTGATAAAAATCAGAAACTAACATCACATAGCACTCTTCTAACAGCATTTCGGGCACCAAGATGAGCTCAAATGAAAATGATCCAATGAGATGAAACGATCTACTCATCGAGCCGAACATTTTGACATATTACACGCATGAAACGGAGCAACGATGATAGAGTTACGATGCGATGAAAATGCAACAAAATATCATGAAATCTGGGACTTAGACGAAATTTGGAGAGGGAAAAAGTCAACCGGGACGAGGTGGTGCGGGATGAGCAGATCCGGGGACGGAGGGGAGGCGTTTGGTTCGGGACCCCGTGGATCTCGTCCCCACTGGACGGATCCGACCGACCGAACTCCGGCGAGGCGGCAGCCTCCGGCGAGCTCGGGGCTCGGGCGCGAGGCGGCGGCGCCACGGCGGAGGTGACGGCGGCGAAGCTCGGGCGCGGAGGAGGCGAAGCGGCGTGCGGCGGCGACTGGCGGGCGGCAACCATGGCGGTCGGGCTCGAGCACGGGTGCGGGCGGCGCGCTTGCTGGGCGGCGGCGGCCGGAGGCGGGGACCGGGCGCCGGCCGAGGCGAGGCGGCGGGAGAGGCGACCGAGCGGAGGCGCGGATGCTCCGGCGATCTGGCGCCGGCGGGCGGCAGGCGGGCAGCGCCAGCCGGGCGGACGGCGCGCTGGCAGCAGCGGCGGCGCCGGCGCGGGGCCGGACGGGCGGCGGCGCTGGTCCGGCGGCGGCGGAGGGCCGAAGCGGGCCTCCAGCTGGCCGGGCGGCAGCGGCGCGACGCCGGAGGGACACGTGGCAGGCGCTGATTGGCGCGGGGGCGAGGGCGGACGTGTCCGGCGGGGTGCGGACGCGTCCGGGCGCGGAGGAAGGAGACTAGGGTTAGGGTAGGTTTTGACCGCGAATTTCGGAGGGGAAGGTGTTTATATAGGTAGAGGGAGCTAGGAGAGTCCAAATGAGGTGCGGTTTTCGGCCACGCGATCGTGATCGAACGACCGAGAGCATGGAGGGGAGTTAGGTGGGTTTTGGGCAACTTAGAAAGGGGTGTTGGGCTGCAAGGAGAAGGAGGCTTTCACGGTTACCCGGTTAACCGTTGGAGTACCAAACGACCTCAAATGATCCGAAACTTGACAGCGGTCTACGGTGCTATACCAAGGCCGCTTCACAAACCTCGGTCCATTCGAGACCGTTTAACACCCGCACATGAAAAGAGGTAAAAGGGGCGCCGGAGACATAGGAGTGCGGATTGCAAAAGCGGACAACGGGAAAATGCTCGGATGCATGAGACGAACACGTATGCAAAATGAAATGCACATGATGACATGATAAAATGCAGATGATGACATGGCCAAGTGCAACACGCAAGCAAATGACATGGCAACGACGGCGAATAACTGACGGACACCTGGCGCATCGAATCCGGGGCGTTACACTCTGGCTTGCAAGTTCTTCAATGCAGGGCAAGTTATATCACTGAGCTGTTGAATGACTTATACCGGTTTACATCACGGTCAAATATGGAGAATCTCAAGAAAACTCCTCGAGTCGCCTTGAGACTCGGGGGCTATCATGACATGACTCAGTAAATGATTATGAGTTCCCACAAAGCTTTGAAGCTCTCAAATTCGGTTTAAAGTTCCGGTTCAAAAAGAATTAATCTCTCGCAAATTCGAGTTCTCAAACAAATTAAGGGTTGCCAAAAGAGAACTTGCTGCCATGATGCGCGGTTCAAACATGGGTATCCTGCCTTATGGCGTATCTTATTATGGTCACTTGAGGGCTTCTTGTTCAAACATAGGTCGTATTCGAACCAAAGAGAACATAACTGTCGGTACCCTTTTGATTGGCACACTGCCAAACTCACTAGGGGGCTTCTTGATCGTATTCAAATCATACCTCATCCCCTTTTGGGTCTGATGTGGATCGTATTCGAATCAGCGTCATTAAACAACTCTCAAGGTCATTTGGGGGCTTCCTGTTCAAACATAGGTCGTATTCGAACCAAAGAGAACATAGCTGTCGGTACAATCTTGATCGGCAACACCAAAGCCACTGGGGGCTACATGATCGTATTAGAATCCTAGCTTAACCCCTTTGGAACGGTTTACTGATTGTATTCGAATCAGAAGCCTTGTTTTTCTTTTTGTCTGGATTAAGTCTTTTGAACACAATCTTTTGGGTTTTGAGACTTTTTTGTTCATATCTAAAGCATATGTGAGTGGTTTCTATTTAACCCGGCTTGACTTTGGACGATAAGTCGCCAGTATCTGACAATCATAAACATTTGGAAGTTTTGGCTTCTAAAGATTGGGTTATCACCCTTAGTGCACAGGTATCATAAACCGGAAGTACGATTCAATATCACAGGTATGATATTGTTTATACATGATTATGGTTAAACTGGCCCTGGCTATGGACTTTAAGCCGCCAGTATATTTTGAATTGCGCCATCGGAATCATGCGTGTATCAATCATTGGATTATTGCCCTTATTGGATAGAGCGGTATAAGCCGGCGGTATGAGCCAATTCCACAGGTTTGTTTTCCTAATTATTTAAATATGCGAGGTTTGATAACCCGCCCTGGCTTTTGACGTTAAATTGCCAGTATGTTTAGCCTTGAATGGCCTTAATTCTAGTCTTTTCCATACTTGCATAAAACTATATTATGTTTGGGTTCTTACCCGCCCTGGCTTTTGATGTTAAGTCGCTAGGGCGTATGTTGTTTAAACTCTGTGCAGGATTTGATTCTTAAGTCCAAACTCATCATTAAAATTGATGCTTCAAAATGATTATATCCGTTCTGGATTTTGTCAAAGGCTATAAGCCGCCGGGTTATAAAAATTCCGGCTTACAAGGGAGATGTATTAAATCGCCATCGGCCAAGAGCCGCCGGGTATTTAAAACTCCGGATTTACTTGTCAACAGATAAGGTATTTGAATCTTTAAATAGCCAAACTTGGCTGGATTTTTATTATGATATTGAATGATTGAGGTTTTCAAACCGGGTTATTCAAATCTTTAATAGCCGACATGGCTGGATTTTTATTATGGTTATCAGTAACTAATATTACGATTGAGGTTTTCAAAGTCGCTTCAGCGCAATTGCTAGTATTTTATCAATGGATAGGATTTATTCTGCAATGAAAGGAATAGTCCAGAGTCGCTGCAGGCTTACGACCCGGCACTTGGGGGCTACATTATTCAAATTGAGATTACATCGAATATGCAAAGTCCCATGTCACTGCCAGCATGCACCATGGCACTTGGGGGCTAATGCAAAGTCTTTTTTTGCTCAACTTACTGAAGACCCGACTCATCACATTCTAAATGGGCCGGCCCTTGGGGGCTACCAATTGCTCCTGTCAAAAATTCAAGGTACACAAACCTCAGTCCATTACATTGAAAGATCCACTACTCAGTTGGTAGAGTACAAATCTCTTAACCTTATGGACGTGGGTTCAAGCCCCATGGTGGGTTTTACATCATATGATGTTATTATCAATGAATTATATACAAAGTCCCAGCTCAGTAATATCTTACTGAGCCGGCCCTTGGGGGCTACACGATGCTACTCCAATTTACATGATCATATTTACAAAGTCCCTGCTCATTATTGCATAATGACCCGGCCCTTGGAGGCTACACTGGTTGGAGTTTTATGAGGATAAGGCAATTACAAGTCCCAGGTTGCTGCAAGCATGACAACCCGACACTTGGGGGCTACAGGTGATATACATATAAGGGGGAAAATCTTCAAATTCTCAGTTTTGAGCAGATCAGATTGACCCAGTGTTTGCAATAATCATGATCCGGTGTCACCAATAATTATGACCCGGTGTCGGCAACAGTTATGACCCGGTGCTATCAATATTTACAAGCCGGCAATTTTGGCAATTATAACTCGCTAGCCTCTACATCTTTAAACCGGCGGATCAACAGTTGAATATTTGAAGACCAATATTTTTGTCAAGTCAGAGCATTGAAAGCAGATTTAAGTGGATTATCTCTTACAATATTTCTCAACAAGAGACCAATGTCAGCAAATTGACTCTGAAGCTGGCCTGTTGACCTGGTTTTTTTTCAAAGGAACTATCTGGATTTTTTGCATTGGCAAAATTTGAACATATCTGCTAAGGAGATTTGCTATGAGATTATGGATACATATCAAGAAGGAGATGACAAGGACTTAAGGATGATGAAGTGCCGGCTTACAAGGAATATTTAACCCGAAGCACAACCTGTCAAATTTGATCTTGTGTTTATATTGCAGATTAGTTTAACATGGATAAATCCAAATTAAACTGGGGGCTAATGTCGGGGATATACCCCGTCGTATGACCCGACCGGATATATGACCCGGCCTGAATTGGCATTTCATTGGCAACCCGCCAGAAGATTGGCGACTCATGTGTCTGGCGGTTCACTGGCGTGACGACTCACGAGCCTGGCGACTTAATGATGGCCCCGACGGTGAGTCAGGCGGAAAACAAGGGCCCAAGGCCCAGTAGGCCGGTTCATGTTATGGTGGGCCGGCTTAAGACGGAAGGCATGAGGAATATTTCCTTTACGAGGAAGCAACACCCGTACTTGTATCCGACTTGTAATAGAGAATAAGTTAGTTCTAATCTTACTAGGACTCTACATGTAAGCCGCCTCTCCAAACTTATATAAGGAGGGGCAGGGCTCCCCAAAGAGGGACAAGCAACAAGAAACAATCTCTAGGGCTAGACACAAAGAGTCGGCTTGCCGGTGACCCCCTCATGATCATAATGAGACCTAGCCACAAATAGCATGTAGGGTTATTACCGGATAATGTTTCCCGGGGCTCGAAGCTGTCTAAATTATTGTCTTGTGTGTTGATCCGCCGCACGTCTCTCAATTCCGACCAACCCCTTCAAGCTACCACATAGATGCGTTGGCCTCGTGACTAAGTCCTCACACTAGGATATCTGCCGTCACAATTCCACGACAGATTGTGCCCCGAAGAATTCAACAAAATCAGCCGTCTTGAGAATGCAAATGAAATTTGAGATACTTTGATTGATATGCACGAGGGTAACGACTCTGTCAAGGAATCCAAATTGGATGTGCTTCAATGTCAACTTGACAAGTTCAAAATGAAGGATGGTGAAGGTGTCGCTGAAATGTACTCTAGGCTTGCTCTCATCACAAATGAGATTTCAGCTTAGGAAGTGAAGAGATGACCGATAGATTGATCATCAAGAAGACCCTAAGAGCCTTGGATGGAAAATATGATACCGTGTGCACATTGATCCAAATGATGCCCAATTACAAAGATCTCAAGCCAGCGGAAGTCATTGGAAGAATTGTTGCTCATGAGATGTCACTCAAGGATAAGGAAGAGCTTCACAACAAGTCAAGTGGTGCTTACAAAGCCTCATGTGATACTCCTACATCATCAAGTTAGAAACAAACCTTCAATGAGGAATTGGGCCTAATGGTGAAGAACTTCAACAAGTTCTACAAGAGTAGAAGCAAGGAAAGAAGTTCCAAGTCAAGGTCCTACAATGACAAAAGATCTTCAAGTCATGGGCGTAATTTCTACAGTTGTGGAAGACCCGGACACTACTCCAATGAGTGTACGCCCCCTACAAATGAAGAGAAGATTCACCCAAAAGGAGAAGTAGAAGAGAAGAATCACCACCAAGAGAGAGGAGGAGTAGAGATGATTGTTATGAATGAAGAACCTCTCAGAGAAGCAAGGATTCGGAAAGGAAGGACAAATCATCAAAGAGCTACACAAAACGAAGAAATCAAGCTCATGTTGGTGAATGGGTATCTGACCATCACTCCGAAAGAAGTTATCACTCCGACTCCGAATATACTCAAGATGAAGGTGTTGCCGGTCTAGCACTTGTGTCAACCAACTCCTATAAAATATTTGACTCGCCAAATGAAGGAATTGGAAGATGCTTCATGGCTAAAGGCCGAAAGGCATCACACCTGTCACGCCCAAGATGCAACCCTATCCTAAAGGAACTCGAAGGTCCCACCAAGGATAGAAGTGCATCTTGAAGACGCTTTTACAAGGTGGATATCATTACATCGAACCATTACATAATAGTTGGGGATACATACATAAGGCACAAGCGCCCCAAGAATACATCAACAGATCATACACAAGGTCAACATCCGACTACGGATGAAACACAAATAGGAACTCAAACGACATCCACCCTGCTAGCCCAGGCCGCCGACCTGGAACCTATACCCTGATCGAAGAAGCATAAGAAGAACTCCAAAACAAGTAAACATCGCTCTCGCGTCATGATCATCGCATAACATGTACCTGCAACTGTTGGTGTAGTAATCTGTGAGCCACGAGGACTCAGCAATCCCATTACCATGGGTATCAAGACTAGCAAAGCTTAATGGGTAAGGAAGGGGTAAAGTGGTGAGGTTGCAGAAGCGGCTACACAAAGTATGATGGCTAACCTACGAAACAAGAGCGAGGAGAGGAGCTTAGCAAACGATCGTCAACTAGTAATGATCAAGAAGTGGCCGAGATGGCGCTCCCACCTCCCACCTTGGCGCTGACCTCTTCACCGGTGATCTCCATCCCTCTCCATTGATTTCTTGATCCTTTCCGGCCATCTTGCCCAGCATCTTCTCTGGATCAAGGCAATACCCATCTCCTATGGGTTCATCTGGTGGATCTACCCTTGGCTTGGATTTCTCCGAGGGTAGGGTTTTTTCTGATGAGGTTTTTTAGATCTACTAGTTGCACGATCCATCCATTGGGAAGAGGGAGGGCCTTCATTGTGATCGTGTCTTTTAGTAGGCACGCCTTTCGTTTGTCGGAAGATTCTGTGGCGGCGGCGCTGGAAGCTGTGCTTGGTGGATCGGCAATCGATCTTCGGGTTACTCATGTCAAGGACAAAGTTTTTTTCTTTCCAAGTCTCCTGCAAGCAAGTTGGTTTTATTATCATGGATCTACGTTCTTTTGCTTGTGATCTGTTCAAGTGTTATTTCCACCTATGGGGTAATGGAGGATCTAATTGGGTTAGGGAACTTAAGATCTGGCGAAAGGAATGTGATGCAGAATGGATTCTGATCAGTCCTACCAAGCGTAGGTCATCGCTAGGTTTAATGGCCATGCATAAGCCCTCGGTTAGATCTTCTTTAAAATCTTGAAGTTCAGTAAGGAAGAAACTATCTTTTGCCACGTTTGAAAAGTATTCTGCTTGCAAAGGCTATAGATATCCGGCTACTCAGAATTGCATTGATACTATAGTTGATGGAGGGTATGATCTTTCTGCGCATGAGCGTGTTGTCATTCGGCAATCGCCTGCTCTTGACTTGCATTGGCAGGTGGCTAGGCCACCCATCGTGTTTGGTACGGTCAACTCGTTGCCGGAGTAGCACCGGCAGGCCGTAGCGCCTCCGTCTGGTCCGGTATCTGTGGATCCGCAACCCGTGGTTTCTGGGAATCTCTCGGCGCAATTTGCGGAGGTGGGAACCGCTTTGATTCAAAATGGATGTTTGGGATCGGGCCATCCCACTTGGATAGCCCGCGGTGCGCGGGTCCAGTGAGCCAAGATTGCCAAGCTTCTGTTGGGCCGGTATCCAAACCCACTCCTATTGGACCTTCCTCTATTGGGCTGGATTCATCTCTATTCCCCAGCCCGACGGACGACTCATTAGAAATCCAATCTACACAAGAGGCAGCTCGGCAGTTTGATACTATGGTCGATGACATGGTGGACCGGGTTTTAACTTGTACTATTTGCGCTCAGAGGGGCCACCTGGCAGTCTCTTGTGGAATGCGAGCGGTCTGCTCGGCTTGCTCTCGTGTGGGTCACTCTAGGCATGAGTGTAATGATTTCGCACGCTCTCATGGATTGGTTTGGAGGCAGAGCTCTCTGCAACAAAACACGAGTATTTCAGAATCCTCAGCTGATCAGGGGAAGGGAGCTGGAGTTATTGGGATAGCTTGCCCTATCACATCGCCGCCGCCCACATTGCTCCAATCTCCTCTTCTCCCTTCCAAAGAAACCCTCTGTTCTTCTCCACTACATCCGACCATGGAGAACTTCGAGCTTGACCCGCATCGCCTTGTGCCGGCGGGGCATCATATCATTGATGGTGGAGATCGGTGTTTCCCACGCGCCTTCTTCACGCCTGCTGCTCGTCCCCCTCGTCGCCATGAAGATTATATGGTTGCAGAGGTCATGCCTGCTCCAAAAGGGCCTCTCGGGCCTGTCAGAGAGGAAGTCGTTCAGTTTCTTCAGAACAGAGGTACCCTTGTCCGCTCTGCTCAGCCATGGTTTCATGGGGTTAGCTTATTTCAAGTGCGGGATCCGTCTGTCAGATATACTTTGATTCAGCATCCACCGTTTGCTTTGGGCAATGATCGATTTGTTAAGCATGATGAGGGAGAGAATTTCAATGGAAATCATGGTTTTCGTAAGGGCTGGATCATGTTTGTTGGGATTCCTCTAGATTATAGCACGACAGAGTATATTTCACAAGCAGTAGGTACTTTTGGGAAATTTCACTCTTGGGATAGTGAAGATCCGTACCTAGTCCGTACTTTGGTTGAGGCAAGCTTTCCTGATACGCCTCTGGTGCCAAGAGATGATGTCTTTGGAGATTATGCTGAATGGGGGGGGGGTGCTCAAGTTTCTTGGATGGCTGCGTGTTATGTGCTTGGGGCAGACTTTGCTGATCAAATGCCCAATGATGAGGATTCGATGCCTTTGGATGGTAATCCTCATCCAATGCCTGGTCATTTAATTCCTGATAACATACCATTTGTTCTTCCTCCCTACCCAATGCTGGGGTGGAATGACGCACCTCTTGCCCCACCCCCGCCCCCTGATAACGCTGTGGATGTTGGCTGGGGAAATGCTCACTGGGGGATAATGATGAGGACAATAACCATCCCCTGCAGCCCGCTGTGCCAGAACAGGATCAAATCTCCATTGTCATTGATCAGCCCGAGGGCTCCGGGTCTGTTGAGCAGCATTTTCAGGTGAATGAGCAGCAACATCAACCTATGCCTGAGCAGCTTGCTCAGGTTCATGATCAACCTTCAGCTATGGAAAATCCTTTGGCTATTGTCCCGTATCAACCACCTGTCATTTTGCACCATCAGATCTTCATTGGGATGGCTAGGATTGTGGCTGGACCTCTTCTTCCGCTCGAGATGCTTTCGAAGCGATCTTTTGAAAATTTGATGTCTGATTTTTCAGTCAAAGATGTGCCCAGGTCTATCTTCTTTAAGCCCCTGGGTACAGTCACCTATTCCAAGCGCAAGTGGTCAATTGCTTTTGATGATTCACAGAGGATGTCTTTGTTGGTGCCAAGATTGCCTAGTACTCTGCCTCACAGTAAATCTATTGTCACTAAGCGCCCAGTTGCCAGATCCTTGTTTGGAGATTTATCTGTTGATGTGTCATCTGGTTCTAGTGATGGGCTATCTGCAAATGTCGTGGCTGGAGTGACTGTGTCTAAAGCTATGACAACTAGTGATTTAGGGTCTGAGGCTGTGGAGCCCAGTGGCTTGGAACAGATTTCTTCACCTGTGGTTTTTGCTGCGGAGTCGAATAACCGGCAGAAGAATCAGCATGGTAGACGGAAGGTACCTTCCCCCTTGGTGGACACTTTGGTGAGAAGGTGTACGAGAAGCGCGGCAAAGCTGGATGGTTTCAAACCTGTCATCTTTGAGCAACTCTCACTTCAGCCTGCCAAAAGATGCCCTCGGTCTAAGCCCATTAAAGAGAAGGCCCGGCAATTCTGAAGATGCTGCTGGCATGGACAAGTTTGAAGATACGGGAAATGACAAGTCTAAATATGTTCCTCCACAGACGCCTCTCTTGGTGCTGCAAACAATCGAAGCTGAGCTGGAAATTGACCCCAAGCTGCTTTCTCGGGAGAAGCTTATGGCTAATCCCAAGGACTCCTCCTGCTCCGATAGTGCTTAAATGTTAATGTTTGAAGTTTTATCTAGGTGTAGCGAGCCTGTTAAATTTGCTTTCTTTTATGTCATTACTGAACTTATGCACTTTGGTCGAGACTTGGCACTTTTGATCTGCTATGACTTGGGTTGTGTGGCACTAGGTGTCATACTGTTTCTGCTACGCTATTATATGTTATTTTATGAATCAAATGTCAATGCGTAACTGGAAGGTTCTGTGTTGGAATGTCCGTGGATTGAACTCTGAAACAAGGCAGCGTGCGGTTAGACAAAAAGTGACTGAAAGTCAGTGTGCAGTTGTATGCTTGCAGGAAACTAAGCTCTCGGATTGCCCTCATAATTTAATTAAGAGCATTTGCCCTGTGGGTTTTGATCAGTGAATTGAATCTCCTTCAAGAGGAGCTTCTAGTGGAATTTTGACTGTGTGGCGTTCAGATTTTTTCTTGGGTACTTTAGTTGAAGTTAAACCCTTTGGGATTGTGATTAGTTTTAAATCTGTGCATAATGATGATCAATGGTATCTGGTGAATGTTTATGGACCCTGCCAAGGTGTCTTAAGGGATGAGTTTGTTAGTTGGCTCTACAATCTAAAAGTGGAATGTGAGCAGAATTGGATGCTGTTGGGAGATTTTAATTTCATAAGATCTTTGGATAATCAAAATATTCCTGGTGGTGATGTCAATGATATCTTTATCTTCAACAAGGTCATAGGTCATTTGGGTCTGTTGGAACTACCACTAAAGGGGAGAAGATTCACATGGTCTAATATGCAGGATTTCCCACTCCTTGAACAGTTGGATTGGTTTTTTACCTCTGCCAGCTGGATTAGTCAGTACCCCAATACGCAAGTCACACCACTTGCTAAAACTACCTCAGATCATGTTCCTTGTGTAGTTTCAATCTGCACCACCATCCCAAAGGCTCACATCTTCAGATTTGAAAATTATTGGGTACATCAACCTGGCTTTATGGAGTGTGTTCAGGAGGTTTGGCAAAAACATTCTCACAAAACTCATATATCAGCAATTATAATGGACAAATTAAAGTCATTGAGGTTTGCACTTAAGAAATGGCAGAAGGGTTTGTCACATATTAAAACACTGATTGAGAAGTGCAACTGGGTGATCCTCTGGTTAGATGATTTGGAAGATTTCAGGCCCTTGTTCAGAACTGAATCCAATTTCAGGAAATTGGTGAAGATGCATCATGAACATCTTCTACATTTGCAGTTTTTATACTAGAAGAAAAGATGCACTATTAGATATATCAAAGTTGGTGAAGAAAACTCAAAATTCTTCCAAGCCATGGCAACTGAAAGATATAGAAAAAATTCAATTGCCACTCTGCAGCTGTCTGATGGAACAGTTTCTTCAGACTTGCCAAGGAATTTCTGGAGATTTTTAAGGGCAGAATGGGAACTGTGAAGCCAATTTTGTTGGGCAATGATATTCTCTCTCTTATTCCTCGGGTGCAGGGGCTGGAAGTGCTCACAAAGCCCTTTGAAGTTAAAGAAATTGAACAGGTTATTAGGGATTTGCCAACTGACAAAGCTCCGGGACCTGATGGCTTTAATGGCCTTTTTATGAAGAAGTGTTGGCCCATCATTTCTAGTTATTTCATTACACTGGTGAATGAGTTCCATGCTAGAACTGCTCAGTTGGAAAATCTCAATGAGGCCTTCATTACACTGATCCCTAAGAAGTTATGATCTGAGACTGCTGGAGATTTTAGACCAATTTCTTTGACAAGTGTGGGGTTGAAATTCCTCACTAAGCTTGATGCTAACATGTTTCAGGATGAAATCACCAAATGTGTTCATAAGAATCAATATGGCTTTATCAAGTCAAGAACCATTCAGGATTGTATTGCCTGGACCTTTGAGTACATCCATCAGTGCAACCAGTCAAAAAAGCCAATCATGTTACTCAAGCTCGATTTTGAAAAAGAATTTGATTCTATTCAGCATGAGGCAATTATAAAAATCATGGTGGCAAAGGGTTTTGATAACAAATGGATCTCCTGGATTCAGCAGTTGTTGTCATCTGCAACCTCCTCAATCTTACTCAATGGTGTACCAGGAAAGCATTTCAAGTGCAAGTGTGGGGTAAAGCAAGGTGATCCTATCTCACCATTGTTGTTCGTGATTGCTGCTGATCTGTTGCAGACTATGATTAATGATCATCTAAATCATGGCCTTCTTTCTCTGCCTCTGGAAACTCATGACCCTAACTATCCAGTGGTACAGTATGCAGATGACACATTGCTTTTTGTGTCTGCTGATTCAGCTCCGTTGGAGGTGCTTAAAACAGTTTTGAATTCTTTCTCCTTGGCAACTGGATTGCAGATTAACTTTCACAAATCCTCAATGTACCCAATTAATGTAGAAGCCAATGATGCCAATGCTCTTGCTGCACAATTTGGGTGTCAGCTAGGGGTAATGCCTTTCACATATTTAGGGTTGCATGTGGGAACAACTAGGCCCAAAATTATGGATTTACTACCTCTAGTTGACTGTATGGAAAGAAGATTAACTGCTAGTTCCTGGTTTCTGCCCCAAGTTAGCAGGCTGCAGTTGGTAAATTCTGTTATCTCTTCATTGCCCATATATTTCCTTTGTAGTTTATCTATACCACAAGGAATTCTAAAGCAGCTGGAAAGAATTCAGAGGAAATGTCTGTGGAGAAAATATGGTCAGGAGAAGGGGCATTCTTTGGCTGCATGGCCTCTGGTCTGTAGACCTAAGCTTAAGGGTGGGCTTGGTATACTCAACCTGGTTCTACAAAATGAGGCTTTTTAACTGAAATTCCTCAACAAGTTTTATAACAAAGTAGATGTACCTTGGGTTCATTTGATCTGGGACTCTTATTATTTTCAGAGAGTTCCTCATGACACTACTTTGTGTGGATCTTTTTGGTGGAGAGATATCTGCAAATTAGTGGATAAATTTAGGGCTGTTACTTCGGTTACAGTTGGAAGAGGAGATTAATTGCTTTTCTGGTCTGATTCTTGACAGATTTCCCAGGCTATTTTCTTTCTGCCTACAAAAGAATTCCTCTGTTATGGAACTGTTACAGGCTGGTGACTTGCAGAACATATTCTCTTTACCCTTATCTGAATTGGCCTTTAGGGAGTTCAACCAGCTAACCGACATTTTGACTGGAATTTCCCTCGATTCTGCTTCTAATGACTCTTGGGCTTGGAGACATGGGAAGAAAGCTGAGTATACAGCAAAGAGGTACTATGATTTTGTTCATCAGCCAATGACTGCCAACCCTATTCTCGGTTGGGTCTGGAAATCTTGTTGTACAATGACAATTAAAATGTTTGCATGGCTTGTCATTATGGACAGAGTAAACACCAAGGATATGATTCAGCGCAGGCATTGGAGAATTTATGATGGGCCTGAATGTGTTCTTTGCCCCACGGGAGTACTTGAGGACAGGAACCATTTATTTTTCCAATGCAACTTTAGCATGAGAGTGTGGAACTATCTTCAAATATCCTGGTTGAATAGTCAGGACATGGTGCACATTGCGCTTCATGCTAGGAAAGATTTTAATAAGCCATTCTTCTCAGAGGTGGCCTTCCTTACTTGGTGGAATATTTGGAAAGTCAGGAATGACAGAGCCTTTAGGCATATCAGACCTACCTTCAGGTAGTGGAGGAATGGATTTATTCATGACATCTCTCTCCTAGCACACAGAATCAAGACCAGACACAGAGAAGCTTTGATCAAATGGATTGATTTCCTGCCTCCTTGAGGTGTTTCTCAAATGTACTCCTTTCTTTTTTCTTGTTAGCATCTAGTGCTTAGATTAGCCTAGCTTGTATGGTCTTTCTTTTCTGTTTTTTCTGTTCTGTTCCTTTCCTTGAGGAAACTTTTGTATATTCTTTTTTTGAGCTTCAATAAAATGCTGTGGGGTTTAAACCCCGCAGTCTTCTAGGTCAAAAAAATGATCAAGAAGTGATCCTGAACTCCTACTTACGTTAAACATAACCCAAACACCGTGTTCTCCTCTCGAACAACCCCGAAAAGAGACAATCACGGTTACGCACGCAGTTGGTGTATTTTAATTAAGTTTACTTCAAGTTTACTACAACCGGACATTAACAAATTCCCATCTGCCACATAACCGCGGGCACGGCTCTCGAAAGTTTAAACCCTGCAGGGGTGTGCCAACTTAGCCCATGATAAGCTCTCATGATCAATGAAGGATATTCCTTCTCACGGGAAGACCCGATCAGGCTCGGAATCCCGGTTACAAGACATTTCGACAATGGTAAAAGAAAACCAGCAAGACCGCCCGAATGTGTCGACAAATCCCGATAGGAGCAGCACATATCTCGTTCTCGAGGCACATCTTGATGAGACATCCTACGAGTAAAACCAGCCCTCAAGTTTCCCCAAGGTGGCCCCGCAGTCTACTCGGTTCGGACCAGCTCCAGAAACCCAAGGGAAAAAGGCTTAGGTTGTTAGGCAAATGTAAAACCAATGTTGGGCCTTGCTGGAAGAGTTTTATTCAAGGCGAACTGTCAAGGGGTTCCCATAACACCCAACCGCGTTAGGGACGCAAAATCCGGGAACATAATACCGATATGACGGAAACTAGGGCGGCAAGAGTGGAACAAAACACTAGGCATAAGGCCGAGCCTTCCACCCTTACCAAGTATATATATGCATTAATAATATAAGAGATATTGTGATATCTCAATCATAAACATAATCCAACATGGAGCATCCTTCATCTTCACCTGCAACTAGCAACGCTATAAGAGGGGCTGAGCAAAAGCGGTAACATAGCCAAACAACGATTTGCTAGGAAGGTTGACAAAGGTTAGAGGTTCATAGCAATTTGGGAGGCTTGATAAGCAAGTGGTAGGTAACGCGACATAGCGATAGCATCGAGGCAACTAGCATAGCAATGATAGTAATGAGATCCAACGTGACGGTCATCTTGCCTAAAATCCCGCTAGGAAGAAGAACGAATCCATGAAGAAGATGAAGCCACGAAGACGAACCAAGCGTAGACGAACGAATCCTCACGATCGCAACGAGACGAGAACTATCGAGAAGAAGCACACACCATGGTAAACACACCACACATGAACAAGGCATGATCCTCAACCAAGTATGATGCAAGACAAGGCTACATGAGGCTATGTGTGGCAAGAGATGATGCATACTAGAGAAACACATCAAAGCAAGTTTGAATGAGGCCGGAAACAACATATAACAATTTCGGGAAGTCCCCATATGAAAATTTCGAAATTGGTCCAGATCTGAATAAACCTTATGTTCAAGTTGTTAAACAGCAACTTAAGATGCACCACAATGATCTACACGAAAATCTAGTCAAGTTACATATAAAGTTCATTTAATTTGGAGCTACGGCCTAGAAGATATGAGGAACACAAGTTAAACATGGCATTGATGCAAAATGCATTCAAACATCAAGCAAACACACTCAAAACATGGATGCAACAAGGTAACATGAAACTACATGCAAAACTAAGCAAGTTTCATGTAGAGCACACTCAAAACGGAGCAACGGTTCAACACATACACATGAAACAAGTTTAAATGACAAGCTGTCCAAAACAACAACTAGGCAACTTGCGAGTATGAAAACAACATGCTACAGCACCTCAATATGAAAACAAAAGGCATGAAATGATTTAAAGGTAAAAAATGAATAAACATGAACACTGAGGTATCTCCATAAATCAATAGAAAATGCTCAAAAGGACATGACAAGATTGCAAATAATAACAGGTTCACAGACTTAGCAGAAATCACTGGACATGACAGAAGTAACATCAGGTTGCGAAGTTTAGAGCTACCAAAGAACGTGCTACAGGAACTTATCATGACAAGAATAGGCATGACATGAACCTACTAATTGCATAGAAGAAAAGTCCCTTACTGATCACGAGCCAAAAAGGCACATAAGATATGATGGCACCCATGTAAACATAGCAAGTTTTATTACCAGGTTCAGACTTTGCAGAAAAACAGAGCATGGCATAAACAGAATTATGACGGCATCTTTGCGAGCTCGAATCACTCACCACAAGGCATTTCATGGCATTACAAGCATACCTACAGCAAGATGACATGTTCATGAAGCTAACCATGGCAAGAGAAAGTTCATAGCATGCTTGGAACACTAACAACAACCATGGCAAAATTGATTAACATGTAAACAATCTGCCAAGAACATTTTATAGCAAAAGTAGAGCAATATTAAGACATGCTAGAGCACTCCATAAATGAAAATAGGGGCATGGATGCATATAGCATAACATGTACAACAAAACACACTTAGTTAACATCTCCGGGTTATGCATCGAACTCATGGTATTAACCGGTTTACTTAGCCTCACAATATATCAGTTACAGACTTCGAAAGCTTGTAACAATCCACACATGGCATATCATGAAGAGTGGATTGCACCACAGAAAATATGGCATGTTGTAGCTCATAACACATGTAGACTTCATGCTCAAAAGAAAATCACATAAAAATATACGAAAATGACAAATGAGCAAGTTCTGTTAAACTACAGCAGACAACATCACATAGCAGTCTTGGAACGATGATTTGGACATCAAGATTGATTCAAGCAAGGATGGCACACTGGAATAAAATGAAGAGCATCTCATGATGAACGTTTTGACATATTACACGCGCAAAACGGAGCAGTATGCGAGAAGTTAAAGCAGGTCAAAGTGGACACCAGAATGCAAAGTTTTGGGACTTAGAAGAAAAATAACCTCACAAAAAAAACTGGACGGAGACGAACCTGGACGGAGAGATAAGGGATGGGGACGCCGTTTGGTTCGCCGAGCTTGTGGATCTCGTCCACCTTCTCCGGATCCGACCGGAGAGGAACTCCGGCGAGCTCCGGCCATGCTCCGGTGACGGCAGAGAGGCGCGGGGACGCGGGATCACGCGGAGGAGGCGAGGGGCGGCGTGGTGCGGCTCCGGCGAGGGGCCGGCCTACGGCGGCGCTGAAGGGCAGGGCGAAAGGGGCGCGCGGGGCGGTGGTTTCGCGGGTCTCCGGTGGCGGAGTGAAGACGTGAGGCGGCGCGCCCAGTGTTCGTGGCGGCAACACTTGCGGCGAGGAGCGAGGAGGCGACGGAGGGCGCGGCGGCGGCTGGCGGGCGCCCGGTGGCGGAGCTCGCCGGGAGGCGGCGGTGACGGCTCCGCGAGCTCGGGAAGCAGCGGCGCGTCGAGCCAGACGGGCGCTGGGCCGACCCGGGCGGCGGGAGGCGAGACCCGCGGCGGCAGCGAGATCTGGCTCGCTGGCCCGACTTCGGGCCAGCGGGCAGCAGTGGTGGTGAGGCGCGGTGGAGGCGGCGGAGCGACACATGGCAGGCGGCGATTGGTACGGGGGCGGCGGTGGACATGTCCGGCGGCGGGATGGATATGTCCGGCACGCGGACGGGGAGGTTGGCTAGGGTTAGACTGCGAATTTCGGGGAGAGAGGCATATTTATAGATAGAGGGATCTAGGAGAGTCCAAATGGGGAGCGGTTTTCGCCCACACGATCACGATCCAACGACCGAGAGCATGGAGGGGGTTTGGATGGGCTCATGGGCTGTGGTGAAGAGGTGTTGGGCTGCAAAGAGAGAGGGGTTTCGGGGTTGCACGGTTAACCGTTAGGGCATCAAATGGACTCTGAATGCGACGAAAATTGACAGGCGGTCTACCTACTCTATAACAACACCGCATGCCAAGTTTCATCCCATTCCGAGAACATTTTAAAGCCACTCACGAAACGAGGTCTGAGAGGTGCAACACGCGCGTATGAGAATGTCGGATCACGAAACGGACAACGGGGGAAAGGACCGGATGCAAGTTTTGAAAAACATGATGATGCAATGCAGACGATGACATGGCAAAATGCAACACGCAAGCGAATCACATGGTAACGATGGCGAATAACTAGAAGACACCTGGCGCATCTAATCCGGGGCGTTACAACACTCCTCCTCTAACGGGAGATCTCGTCCCAAGATCTTAGGACCGAGACGGAAGGGAAAAAGGGATGGGGTGAAATAAGAACAAAAGAGAGAGGATGAACAAAGTCAAGAACACTCAAGTAGGAAAAGGAAACGACGAATATGACGAGAATCAAAGCTCCAAAACAAAAATGAATTCGAAACCACTCCGGTTAGAACAAGATAGAAGCGGTATAAGAATGAAAGAATTTAGGCAGAACTCTGGCTAAACAAGGAAAGAATAGAACATGAACTTGAGAAGATGGAACGATACTTTACTTGAGGAACAACACAAAACCTCCGGAAGACTTGAAAGAGTAGAATGAGAAGAACGGGGAAGAAGATGACAACTTCTACCATGATGTAGCGACCTGACCCAAAATCGGTCAAGTCTCTGTGTCTGTACCATCCCAAGATCATGCTGGTACTCACAGTACATCGATGAAATAATCAAAGTTCAATCACACCTGAATTTATTACATGATTCTCATATAGAGTCTTTATTACAAGAGAATAAATTCGGCCGAAGGCCAACTCATGAGAAATAAACTAGTAAAGCTGCGGAAGCGTAGACGAAATAGCGAGTCCATCCGACTCCATAGGGCAATCGCCAAGCGCGGAGCGTAGCCTCAATCCTGATCGGAATACTCCTCTGCAACATAAGACGTTGCAGCCGTGTAGGTCGGCATTTTGAATATGCTGGCAAGTCATGAAGAGAGAATACAATAATAAAGTTACTAACACTATATGCAATTTGGCTGTGGGGCTCTATGTTTCATCATTTTGCGAAAAAGCCAATTTTTTCCTACTACAGTGGACTTGTTTGCAAATACTACAAAATTGTTGGTAGTTATTGAGATGGTTCCGCCAACCAATGTCTCATTCCCAAATTATTAAGTCATAACCCCCTCAAATTAATTTATTAGTTTTAGTGTTGAGATTTCCGAATACTTCCAAGTTCCAGAGGCTCAAATTGTCCATAACCGGGGACACGGCTAATCGATTAGATCTTTTACTCTGCAGAGGTTTGCGCACTTTACCCGCAAGAATCATTCCCTCCTTTTAAGTCTTCGCACTTCATGGTGTTTGAAGACGGGATGAATGAAACAGGGTCTTCCGTAGAGTTCTTCTGGCCACTGCCGGTAACCATCCAATCCTACCGTTCTTCTACATCTCGTAGTACCGTCCAGCCAGCGTCACAACTAGGGTTGACCAAGCTAGAGCCCATAATGGCTTGCGGCTGCACAGGTAAGCTTCCGGTCAATGGGGTATACATCCGCCTCTTTGTGGCTGGGTGAAGCTTTCCAAGATGTCATGGCACTTCTCCATGCATCCCGCCAACCACCGGGTTCTCCTGGTTCCGTCAACTGCCCTCCACCCAAAGAGTGAGTTCAAGTCCATCTTGATCTTGAAGTTCATGGGTTTTCATCATCATTGACTCTCACATCTCCTTATGAATTCACTCAACCTATCCCGTCTCTGAGCATAGCAAAATAAACTACTTCGTCCCGGTCATGGTAACAAGGGAATTGGTTCATCCTACCACATGATACTACTCAAGAACATAACTTCAAAATTTCACCTCTGCATGCATGGTGGGGAGGTATAACACTAATGCAATAAAATCATAGGTATTGAAAGAACATGATCAATGACTTGCCTTGGTTGACGATCTTAAGTAAGCTAAGGACTCAGAGTAGCAAGCTTCACTCGGAAATTCTACCGAGACAAACAATAATCACAATAAGCATATAGCATATGATCACTTAACACAATAGTATAGTAACATAACACACCAAAACAAACGAATCAAAACCCAAAGGAAAACTCAAGAAATCCAACTCAAAGTCTTCCTACTTCAAGCAACAACTAAAATAGTTTTACATAACAAAATTTTTCAGTAACATAACCTAACCATGGGTTTATGTTAACTTAATGAAAAAGAATGCATTCAGAACTAGGAGCAAAAAGAATCACTTAAAATCTATTATGAAACTCCTATTAGGCCTAAAGCAATTTCTAATAAGAAGAATAAAATAAAAGTTTTATTTATTATAAATAAAATTTCATGCTCCAAAGTGACAGAAACTAACCTAGAATAATCAATCACATGTGAAAAATAAATTTATTTGCTAATTAAAATAATAGGAAAACAGAGCTAGTTAATTAATTAAGAATAGCATGATTCTGATTAAAACTATTTTTTATTAATCCTAAAATGCCCAAATTAATTCCTATGGTTAGGCAATGTCAAAACAAAGTTGGGACAAAAGAATCATTAAAAATAATTTTCCTAACTCATTTTATAGCAGATTTACTATTCTGACTAAATCTAAAATAAAGCAATTATAAATAATTTTAACATAGCTAATTATATTTTCTACAGAAATATAAGAAATTTGCAAACCAACAAAAAAAGAATCACTTAAAAATATTAAGTTGATTAAAAGATATGAATTTTCAAATCTAAAACTATTCCGTTAAAACAGAAAACGAAAATAAAAGAAAAAATGGCCTAATGGGCCTAACTAAAGCTTCGGCGTTAAATAACTAAACTACGCCCTAGGGTTTAAACTGAATCTTGCCGGTCTAATAAAAACCTAACTAAACAAATTAAACCGGGACTAACCGGACTGAACCGGTTTATTTTAAAAGAACATACCCCTTCGGGGGGTTCTAATCTACGCCGTAGAAAACGAATCGGACGGCGAGGGGGAACTCCGGCGACGTACCGGACGGCGACGGCGACGGCGGCTCGGGCGGCGAGTGTTCTGGCATCTCCGCTGGTCGGGGGCGTCGGCGGAGGGGTCCGGCGTCTGTGGGCGCGACGAGGGGTGGGTTTGGTGGAGTCAACGGGCTCGGGGTGACCGGGTGAGCTCAGGCGGCAAATGGCGGCGGCGGCGTTCGGCTACTCCGCGAGGGCGCATGGAGGGAGGGAGAGGTCCGTGTGAGGCGAGGGGGAATTAGGTGAGGGGGGTTATAGGCGGGGCCTCGTCTTGGACGAGGGGCAATCGGGGCGAGATCATGGCGAATCCCGGATCCGCGGGATCCGCGAGCGGCGGTCGGGCTGGTGGCGTGGGCGAGGTAGGTGACGGTGGGGTCCACCGTCGTGAGAGAGGGAGCGGGCTCGGTCGGTCGACCGACGCGAGACCGGTTCGGGCGAGGGGTGGGTCGGTGGCTCATTGGGCGGCTCGGCTAGCGCTGGCTGGGCAGTTCGGTTGGGCTGCCCAGTCTTGGTGGGCAGTCGGCTGGTGGGCGCTGGGTCTTTCCTTTTTTCTAATTTTTTTGAAAAACAAAACAGAGATAATATATAAACTATAAATATTTTATATAGGACATATATATACCAAAATGATCAGGGGAATATTCCCTATCATTTGAACATTTTTCCAGGGGCAAAATCCAAACTTTATAAAAATTCATTTTTTTCAAAATTCAAATAAAACTCAAATTTGAATTCAAAACTTTTGGCAATGTGTTTCCTCTGATATTTTTGGAGTGTCATGTTTACTCCTCTCATACTTTTTCTCAAGTATTTATCAGGCATAGTTTTGAAATAATTTCCACTTGCCAAAAATTTGAATTCAACCTCCAAAACTTCTGAAACTTCAAATGCCAATCAAATTCAAACAACATGCATAGATGCTTAGCTATAATTGTAAAACATTCCAAATAGGAAATTTGGGATGTTACACATGAATGAAATAGAGAGCATCCTTAGAAGGAAACATTGAACATAATTGTTGAGAAAATCAACAACAAAAAGAATAAGCTTGTTGTGGACTTATGGATAACATCTCAAAAATTATGAGGTGATAACCGACCACAATTGGAAAAGATTGAATAGTTGAGAAGAACGAAGAAATGCAAAACTCCACTTCAAAAGAATACGGAGAATTAATTGCACTTCGAGACACAAGGGGAAAAGATACTTGCGCTCCTCCAACAAGAATCTTGATGAACACTTGAAGAATGAATCAAATACTTAATGAACCACCATGAAGAACTCCGGTAAAATAAAGGATGATGAGATAGAATTCAAGGATGGAAAGAATAAGATTAAGGCCTTGCGATGATCCCGATGGAGGTTCTGACGAGATGGCCGAGGAAGCTTTGAACTCCGGGAAACAAAAGATGAAAACACTTTGAACCGAGAGATTATTTATGATGAACAATCTTCGAAGGAAGGAATTAAACAACTTGATGAAAGAAGAATAAGAATTGTGTTATGCTTATTCTTCATCCATTAAATTGATGAGAGCAATGGATCGCATACCACTTATCCGTCTTTAAAAGGATTAAGGGGGGATATAGCACCAAATTTCTGGAAGGTCTTCGATGAACCACCGATAGGATTGGAAAGAACGAATGAATTGATACAATAACAATGGAAAATGAATCTTGAACGAACCACCGTAAGAATTCAACATTGAATGACGACGGAGAATGAATCACCGGCAAGAATTAGAAAAGCACAAAGATACTTGAGGGAATTAAGAGACAATAGAACGAAGAGATCGCGAACTGATTGAAGAATACTTGAACGAAGCACCGGAAGAATATTGATACGAACGAAAAGGCATGAATATAGAATAATTGGAGAAAGAAGCTGAAAACTTGGAACGAAAAAATATTCCGAAATGATGGCCTCCGGATGATCGAGACAGAAGACAACTCCTGAAATACTCCGGATGGATGAAAAGAATTGCACGACTGGAAACAATTTGAGCGGATAGCATCAAGCTAGCGACATGGATCTTCGAGAGAACGGACCAATATTTAGGAGAAATTCTTCTTCGGTCTTCAAATGTTGAGAATGATGATGAGAAAAACACCAAAATTGTTGAGACACTCCGGGGGAATGAAAAACGAAGAGGTTGAGCCAACAATGAAAATGATTTGAAATCGATCTTGGAAAAGCATCTGACTGATGAAATTCATACTTACGTCAAACTTCGAAAAGAATTTGAGAATAACTCCGAAAAATTAGAAGAGTCTGGTAAGATCCTGGAAAAAGACCTGTGGGTTAGGGCCCACCAAAAAGAAACACCGTTGGAAAGGATTGTCGAATGAGAAATGATGCACTGGAATGATTGAAAGATTTGAATGAGGTGACAACATCGAAATAATAGAATGCAAACATGAATCTTCTGAGATGTCTTCAACACTCCGGAACGATGACGAGAGGTGAACGAGCAACGGGAAACATTTGGACCGAGGGAAAGAATATGATCAACAACGAAAAGCTTGAATTGGATCCACCGGAAGGAAAACAAGACGAACATTGATGAACCAGACGAGAATTCACCGGTTGAAACAATTGAGGAAAGACTGAAGATACTCCGCACGAATGAAATTTATGCTGGAATAGGGGCTCAAACTCCGGGAAGAAAAATGGGTGGGAGGGCGGGAAAACACAGGCAACTTGAACGGGGAATCGACGAGTAACTTGAAGAGAAAAAACGCCGGTTGAAATGATTGAGGATAGAATGCAAAGGCTTCACACGAGTATGATGGATACTCGATTCCGGACTCCGGTTCAGAGAAGAAGAAGGGTGGGCGGGTGGGAAAAAGAAAGACAACTTGACAAGAAATGCACCGGACAAAAGAGGAAGGACAACGAACGAAAACTAACCGCGCGATCCTAAAGAAAAATTTGAAGGGGAAGAGGAGTAGTTCAACACACCTACGTCAAAATTTCTCACCAGAGCGACGAAGGGGCTGAGGAGTAAAAAGAAATCCTACTCTCCGACATAACTAGACTTCGAAAAAGCTTTGTTCTAGACTCGACATCGGCCAAACTACACGATCAATCTGAGGGGGCTCCTATGGTCGGTCGAGGCTCTGATACCAACTTGCCACGCCCAAGATGCGACCCTATCCTAAAGGAACTCGAAGGTCCCACCAAGGATAGAAGCGCATCTTGAAGACACTTTTGCAAGGTGGATATCATTACATCGAACCATTACATAATAGTTGGGGATACATACATAAGGCACAAATGCCCCAAGAATACATCAACAGATCATACACAAGGTCAACATCCGACTACGGATGGAACACAAAAAGGAACTCAAACGACATCCACCCTGCTAGCCCAGGCTGCCGACCTGGAACCTATCCCCTGATCGAAGACGCAGAAGAAGAACTCCAAAACAAGTAAACATCGCTCTCGCGTCATGATCATCGCATAACATGTACCTGCAACTGTTGGTGTAGTAATCTGTGAGCCACGAGGACTCAGCAATCCCATTACCATGGGTATCAAGACTAGCAAAGCTTAATGGGTAAGGAAGGGGTAAAGTGGTGAGGTTGCAATAGCGGCTAAGCAAAGTATGGTGGCTAACTTACGAAACAAGAGCGAGGAGAGGAGCTTAGCAGACAGTCGTCAACTAGTAATGATCAAGAAGTGATCCTGAACTCCTACTTACGTCAATCATAACCCAAACACCGTGTTCTCCTCTCAAACAACCCCGAAAAGAGACAATCACGGTTATGCATGCAGTTGGTGTATTTTAATTAAGTTTACTTCAAGTTTACTACAACCGGATATTAACAAATTCCCATCTACCACATAACCACGGGAACGACTCTCAAAAGTTTAAACCCTGCAGGGGTGTCCCAACTTAGCCCATGATAAGCTCTCACGATCAACGAAGGATATTCCTTCTCCCGGGAAGACCCGATCAGGCTCGGAATCCCGGTTACAAGACATTTCGAGAATGGTAAAACAAACCAGCAAGACCGCCCGAATGTGCCGACAAATCCCGATAGGAGCTGCACATATCTCGTTCTCAGGGCACATCCGGATGAGACATCCTACCAGTGAAACCAGCACTCAAGCTTCCCCAAGGTGGCCCAGCAGTCTACTCGGTTCGGACCAGCACTCAGAGGAGCACGGGCCCTGGGGGGGGGGCTAAAATAAAGATGACCCTCGGGCTCCGAAAACCCAAGGGAAAAAGGCTTAGGTTGTTAGGAAAATGTAAAACCAATGTTGGGCCTTGCTGGAAGAGTTTTATTCAAGGCGAACTGTCAAGGGGTTCCCATAACACCCAACTGCGTTAGGGACGCAACATCCGGGAACATAATACCGATATGACGGAAACTAGGGCGGCAAGAGTGGAACAAAACACCAGGCATAAGGCCGAGCCTTCCACCCTTTACCAAGTATATAGATGCATTAATAATATAAGAGATATTGTGATATCCCAATCATAAACATAATCCAAAATGGAGCAATCTTCATCTTCACCTGCAACTAGCAACGCTATAAGAGGGGCTGAGCAAAAGTGGTAACATAGCCAAACAACGCTTTGCTAGGAAGGTTGAAAAAGGTTAGAAGTTCATAGCAATTTGGGAGGCTTGATAAGCAAGTGGTAGGTAACGCGACATAGTGATAGCATCGAGGCAACTAGCATAGCAATGATAGTAATGAGATCCAAGGTGACGGTCATCTTGCCTGAAATCACGCTAGGAAGAAGAAAGAATCCATGAAGAATATGAAGCCACGAAGACAAACCAAGCGTAGACGAACGAATCCTCACGATCGCAACGAGACGGGAATTATCGAGAAGAAGCGCACACCATGGTAAACACACCACACATGAACAAGGCATGATGCTCAACCAAGTATGATGCAAGACAAGGCTACATGATGCTACGCATGGCAAGAGATGATTCATACTAGAGCAACACATCAAAGCAAGTTTGAATGAGGCCGAAAACAACATATACCAATTCCGGTAAGTCCCCATATGCAAATTTCGAAATTGGTCCAGATCTGAATAAACCTTATGTTCAAGTTGTTAAACAGCAAGTTAAGATGCACCACAATGATCTACACGAAAATCTAGTCAAGTTACATATAAAGTTCACTTAATTTGGAGCTACGGCCTAGAAGATATGAGCAAAACAAGTTAAACATGGCATTGATGCAAAATGTATTCAAACATCAAGAAAACACACTCAAAACATGGATGAAACAAGGTAACATGAAACTACATGCAAAACTAAGCAAGATTCATGTAGAGCACACTCAAAACGGAGCAACGGTTCAACACATACACATGAAACAAGTTTAAATGACAAGCTGTCCAAAACAGCAACTAGGCAACTTGCGAGTATGAAAACAACATGCTACAACACCTCAATATGAAAACAAAAGGCATGACATGATTTAAAGTTAAAGCATGACAAAACATGAACACTGAGCTATCTCCATAAATCAATAGAACATGCTCAAAAGGACATGGCAAGATTGCAAATAATAACAGGTTCACAGACTTAGCAGAAATCACTGGACATGACAGAAATCACATCAGGAACTACATGCTATAGGAACTTATCATGACAAGCAAAGGCACGCCATGAACCTACTAATTGCATAGAACAAAAGTCCTTTACTGATCACGAGCCAAAAAGGCACAGAAGATATGATGGCACCCATGTAAACATAGCAAGTTTTATTACGAGGTTCAGAATTAGCAGAAAAACAGAGCATGGCATAAACAGAATTATGACGGCATCTTTGCGAGCTCGAATCACTCACCACAAGGCATTTCATGGCATGACAAGCACACCTACAGCAAGATGACATGTTCATGAAGCTAACAATGGCAAGAGAAAGTTCATAGCATGCTTGGAACACTAACAACAACCATGGCAAAATTGGTTAACATGTAAACAATCTGTCAGGAACATTTTATAGCAAAATTAGAGCAAGATTAAGACATGCTAGAGCACTCCATAAATGCAAACAGGGTCATGGATGAATATAGTATAACATTTTTAATAAAAAACCCTTATTGACCATCTCCATGTTATGCATAGAACTCATGGTATCAACAGGTTTACATAGCCTCACAATATATCAGTTACAGACTTAGCAGAAATGACTAAGTCACAGAAATCAGCAACATCACGGAGGCTACTTTGAAAGCTTGTAACAATCAACACCTGGCATATCATGAAGAGTGGATTGCACCACAGAAAATATGGCATGTTTTATCTCATAACACATGTAGACTTCATGCTCAAAAGAAAATCAAACAAAAATATACAAAACTGACAAATGAGCAAGTTTTGTTAAACTACAGCAGACAACATCACATAGCAGTATTGCAACGATGATTTGGACATCAAGATGGACTCAAACAAGCATGGCACAATGTAATTTAATAAAGAGCATCTCATGATGAACATTTTGACATATTACACGCACAAAACCGAGCAGTATGCAATAAGTTACAGCAGGTCAAAGTGGGCACCAGAATGCAAAGTTTTGGCACTAGGAAGAAAAACAACCTCGCAAAAAAAACTCGACGGAGACGACCCTGGACGGAGAGATCCGGGATGGGGATGCTGTTTGGTTCGCCGAGCTGGTGGATCTCGTCCACCTTCTCTGGATCCGACCGGAGAGGAACTCCGGCGAGCTCCGATGACGACAGGGAGGCGCGGGGACGCGGGATCCGGCGGAGGAGGCGAGGGGCGGCGTGGTGCGGCTCCGGCGCTGAAGGGCAGGGGCGAAGCGGCGCAAGGACGGTGGCTCAGCGGGTCTCCGGTGGCAGCGGTGGCGTGAGGTGGCGGTGCGAAGGTTCGATGGCGGCGACACTTGCCGCAGGGAGCGGAGGAGGCGACGGAGAGCACGGCGGCGGCTTGGCGGCGCCCAGTGGCGAGCTTCGCCGGGAGGTGGCGACAGCTCTGGCGAGCTTCGAGAAGCAGCGGCGCGACAGCGGACGCCGGGCCGACCAGGCGGCGGGAGGCGAGACCCGTGGGCGGCGTGAATCTGGGCTCATGCTGGGCCCGACTTAGGCCAGCGGGCCGGCGGCGGTGGGAGGCGCGGTGGAGGTGGCGGAGCAACACATGGTAGGCGGCGATTGGTCCGAGGGCGGCGGCGGACATGCCCGGCGGCGGGATGGACATGTCCATCGCGCGGAGGGGGAGGTTGGCTAGGGTTAGACTGCGAATTTCGGGGGAAGAGTCATATTTATAGCTAGAGGGAGCTAGGAGAGTCCAAATGAGGAGCGGTTTTCGCCCACACGATCACGATCCAAAGAGCGAGAGCATGGGGGGGGGTTTGGATGGGCTCATGGGCTGTGGTGAAGAGGTGTTGTCCTGCAAAGAGAGAGGGGTTTCGGGGTTGCACGGTTAACCGTTAGGGCGTCAAATGGACTCCGAATGCGACGAAAATTGACAGGCGGTCTACCTACTCTATAACAACACCGCACGCCAAGTTTCATCCCATTCCGAGAACATTTTAAAGCCACTCACAAAACGAGGTCTGAGAGGTGCAACGGGCGCATATGAGAATGTTGGATCACGAAACGTACAACGAGGGAAAGGACCAGATGCAAGTTTTGAAAAACATGATGATGCAATGCATATGATGACATGGCAAAATGCAACACGCAAGCAAATGACATGGCAATGATGGTGAATAACCGGAAGACACCTGGCGCATCAAATCTGCGGCATTACAACACCCCAAGTATGTTGATTTCAATAGTGATGAAGATGATTTGCTAGGTGATGATGATTTACTTGTTGACAACTCTACTGATGAAAACTATGATGAACTTGCTATTAATCATGCTAATCAAGATAAAACGAATGATGATGATAAGAAGAAGATTGAGCGTCTAACTAAAGAGTTAAACATCTTAAGTTAGCTCATCAAACTACCTTGGAAGATCATCGAGAACTTTTAAAGACTCATGAGAAGTTACGCTTTGAAAAGCTCAACCTTGAGCAAGAGCATGGGTTCTTAAAAGCAATCAATGATGATCTTCGCAAGAAAAGTTCTTCTTACATTGCCAAGTGTTTACTCTTGTCTATTTACATGCCACAAGTTAAGTCTAGCAACAAGAGTAAGAAAGTTTCTTCTTCTAGTAGTAACAACAATCACGTTAAATCCAATGTTGTTGCCTCTAGTAGTTCTCTTGATTCCACTAACGATTCGTTTAGCCAAGTTACACTTGAGCAAGAAAATAGCTTATTGAAGGGAATTATAGAGAAAGGTGTGTACAAGAGCCTTGCCAGAAGTAAGCAATTTGAGGAAGTTGTACGCAAGCAAGGAAGGCACCGGAAGAATCTAGGAATTGGTTTTGAACGAAAGTTCAATGCCAATGGAGTTGAGTGGGAAGAAGATCAATACCCCAAGACGAAGTTTGTTCCTCAACAAGAGAAGTGATCCTACTTCTTTCCAAGGGACACAAGCTCAAGATGATCTTCCACCACAAGACCACAAGCAAAAGGGTAAGGACAAGGTTCAAGAAGAGATTGATGCATTTGAAGAAGCTCCTAAGGCCTTGGTCAAGTGGGTTCCTAAGACTACATATCAAGTTCTACTTCATCAAGTACGACTACAACTCCAAGGATTCCCATCAAGATGATGTGGATCCCGAAGATGAAGAACTAGAGAGTTCTTGAGGGTGACTCCGCCAACATACTTCACTCATATCATCTTGGCAAGGACAAGTGCAAACAACTTCTACATCTTGCACTAATTCAAGGAGTCACAAACCCTCTTGTTGGTAAGACAAGGGACAAGGTAACATAATGCTTTCATGGACATCATCTTGTGTAAACATCACTCTATGTCTATGGATATCCTTGTTTGTTCCTTGTGGGACTAACCCGTGTAGGTATTTAAAGTGCAACTCACTCCAATGGATTGTTCCAAATGATCTTCTTCAACATTGAGCATCCACATATTCAACATCTACATGAAGTCATCATATACAAAACCCAAGGTTAGTTCATCCCTCTTAGGGGGGATATCACATCTAGGGGGAGCTTTACTCTAATCAACTAAGCTAAAGCAACTCTAATGGTGTGAACACAACAATACTTTATGTAAAAGTGGTAACCCCACTTGTGCTTAAACGATGAGTATGACCTATGATCAAATGTTCTCATTTGACTCCTAAGTCAATATACATATATATAGATGACCTAGTCATCGCCAATTCCTTGATAGATGCTAGAGTGTTTGTGCATTATTTGCCACATATTTCATTTGCCATTTTATTGTGTGACCTTGTTAATTGGATATTTCACTCATTCGAGGACATCCATTTGTTGCTTTGATTGTTTGGCTTTTTCTCTTTTGCCAAATGGATGGACAAGAATGCCTAAGAACCTCCTCTAGCTATCTATGATTTTCTCATCCCAAACTCTATTCATGCTACATCACAAAGTTTGATCAAGTAAGATTCAAACCACTCTTTGTGAGGAGCACTCGGAGTCCCCAATTCGTCATAGACTTAAACTTCCAAAACCTCTCTGCGTATTTCGGTATAACCAATCCATCCACTTCGGTCACACCGAGTTCACTGAGTTGATCTAGGTTTTCAATCTCGGTGCAACCGATTAGAACTTTTCGGTCACACCGAGTTGCAGTAACCGCTTGCGATTCTGCATCTCGGTGCCACCGAGTTGTTCCACTCGGTCACGTCGACAGGGTCAGGATATATATACCGACGGGGGAGATTTTGGAAATTTCTTCAAAACCGCTCAGGCCGCACGTATCCTGCTCTGCCGCCTCGGGTCTCCGGATCGTCTTCTCGTCGCCAGCGACCTCCTGCCGCTGGTCTCCGTCACCGTCAACGGATTTCTTCCCCGCCGTTGCCGCCATAGCGAACTCCCGCCGAACTAGGGTATGAGTTCGATCTTTTGTGCTAATTCCCTACTCCGATTCTTAGCACAATGCAATGCCATGTTCTTTACCACGTATGAAATCAATCTATCCAGAGAAAACATCCTTTAGATTAGGTTTGATTCGAAAATTTAGGGTTAGGTTTCCGCCGAACTCATGTCGGACTGACCGAGTTGTGGAAATCGGTCTCACCAATTTGGCTTAGGCCATTGCACTTGCACTTTTTGGTCTGATCGAAAGTTGCAAATCGGTGTGACCGAGTTCAACTCTCTGTGAAACCCTAGCAATCTCAGAGTCACCAAACTGTGTCTTGGTCTGACCGAGTTCACTAATTTAGACTCCAAAAGTTGCTTCGGTGTCACCGTATTTAACAAAAACTAAATCTAAGTTTTTGACTCATCTGTTTTGCAAAATTTCTGCACTTTGTGATGCTCATCCACTCTATCTCATCTATATCTATTCACAGGGTCTGCTGTCAGTTTGCTTTGCCAATATGTCTGACCAGAGTGATAGCCAGAACAAATCAGAGGAGCAAGTGCACACGAGTGAGGGCACTAGTCCCTCTAGCAGCTATGATGAGGGCAGCAGGAGCACTCCAAGCAATTTGCCCAAGGCAGCCACTAGAACATGGAAGAAGAGAACCCCAGACTCTGAGGATGAGGACTATGTGGCTACTGAGGAGGAAGTGAGATCTAAGAAGAAAGTACTGAAGAAAGAATATGGTACAACTACTGCAACTAAACCAGGTTTGCACAAGAAGGCACCTGCCAAGAGAGTTCCAATGTCTAAGGCCAGGGCCTCCACTCAGGAACCTTCCAAATCAACTGGAGGAGAGGCTACTGGTGAGGGTAAGAAGAAGAGGGAGAGAAATAGAGGAAGATGGTGCAAGAAGGTGGACCCCATGGCAGAATTTGAAAGGCATTCATCAGATGAAGATGAAGAAGAGGAAGAGGATTATGCACCAGTACGCAAGTTCCAAAAGCTGATGGGGGATGCTATTAAGTTTGTGGCTGCCCCTTCAAAGCCCAAGACTGCCCCCAAAGCTGCTGCTCAAGCTCAAAAGAATTCGAAGCCCAAGAGGACCACTAGGAACATTCCAGCTACAGAGAAGAACAAGGCCCCAGTGCCTGAGATGGAAGAAGAAGATGCTGAAGCCCAAGTGCTAAGGAATCTTAAACCAAAGATTCCAGATCATGATGATAGTCATCCAGTGACAGAGGATATGAGCATCAAGAAGGATGCAGGTCTGAAACTTTGGAGACAAAGTGACCCTTATGCTATGAGGAGGAAGACTGCAGCGGACTATAGGTTCCACACCAAAGAGCAACAAGATTTCTGTGAAACCATTCTGCTGGACAAGAAGCCTATAGTTTGTGATATGAAGTGGGCTGATTGGGATTACATTGATGAAAATGAAGATCATTTTCCAGGTGTGCATGAGAGCTTCAGAGCATGTGGTGTTGACAAGTTTGTGGAACAGAAGCTAACAAAATAGAATGATGAACTGATCATGCAATTCTACTCCACTGCTCATTTTTATCCAGATGGTAGAATTGTATGGATGTCTGAGGGTACAAGGTACCAGTCAACTGTTGATGAGGGTACAAGGTACCAGTCAACTGTTGATGAGTGGGCAAAGTTGATAAATGCCCCTGAAGAGCATGAAGATGACTTGGATGTCTATGCCAAGAAGAATAAAGACCACAACTCTATGGCAAATATGTACAAAGAGATCCCAGATAAAGCATTGGACACACATAGGTTTGGATCTGTACATTACTTGTTGTCTGGTCTAGCTACTATCAACACAATCTTGAGGAATACATTGTTGCCCAAATTTGGAGATCACAAGATGATCAGAGGCCATTCAATCAACTTGCTGCAGATATTTGATGTGCCTCAAAAATTCAAAGTTATGAGCCTGATTGTTGAAACAATCAAGAGGACAACTGCTGATCAGAAGAGATCTTGTGGGTATGCTCCACATATTCAGGTGCTTATCAACTCCAAGATGGGCACATGCACTTATTTGTTGGACAAGAAGCATTTACCTTTGAGACCAGAATTTGAGGACAACACTGTTGTGATGAATGAGGATGATCCCACATCTGTGCAAGCACAAGAAAAGAGAGAGAAGGCAAAGGCTGAGAAAGCTGCAAAGATGCGAAGTGTTGAGGAGGCATCTCAAGTATTTCTAATGTCAAAACAAGACCAAGTATCTTATCTGATTCAAGCAACTTTGAGGATTGAGAAGGGCTTGGCCACCCTGACTCAAAATCAGGAGAGCTTGGAGAGGATCATTGAGACCAAATTCTATGATCTTGATCTTAAAGTGACAGAGATGCAGACAGCCGTTGAGCAGCTCCAGAAGGAAGCAGAGGAGAGGAAAGGGCAGGCTGCCGGAGATGCCTTTCAGAGAGTACCTAGAGGTCAGAGTTCTGCCACAGTGCCCATGGCTGACACTAGAGAAACTACTTCAGCACCAGCAGCAACAGCTTCAGTGCCACCTCCAGTTGCCACGCCACCGGATCCAACAACGTCTACAGATGCTTTTGTCCTTGGAGTCCTTGATAACACACAAGTATAGGGGATCAATTGTAGCCTCTTTCGATGAGTAAGAGTGTCGAACCCAACGAGGAGCTAAAGGTAGAACAAATATTCCCTCAAGTTCTATCGACCATCGATACAACTCTACACACGCTTAACATTCGCTTTACCTAAAACAAGTATGAAACTAGAAGTACTTTGTAGGTGTTGTTGGATAGGTTTGCAAGAATATAAAGAGCACGTAAATAAAAACTAGGGGCTGTTTAGATAAATACACAATAAATTTAGTATAGTGAGTGTGGAAAAGTGGTGGTAGGAGTTGCGAAATTGTCCCTAAGCAATTGACTACTTTACTAGACCGATAGCAAGTTTTATGTGGGAGAGGCCACTGCTAGCATGTCATCCCTGACTTGGAATTCTATGCACTTATGATTGGAACTATTAGCAAGCTTCCGCAACTACTAACGTTCATTAAGGTAAAACCTAACCATAGCATTAAGATATATTGGTCCCCCTTCAATCTCGTATGCATCAATTTCTATGCTAGGTTGAAGCTTCTGTCACTCTTGCCCTCCAATACATAGTCCTATCAACATACAACTAACCCTATGGTGTGATCCACGTGCGCGCTCATATGATGGGCACCAAAGGACAGCAACATAACCACAAGCAAATTAAACCAATCATAGCAATTCACCAATTTCCGATAGGATAACAAAAATCTACTCAAACATCATAGGATGGCAACACATCATTGGATAATAATATGAAGCATAAAGCACCATGTTCAAGTAGAGGGTACAGCGGGTTGCGGGAGAGTGGATCACTGTAGATAGATGGGGGAAGGTGATGAAGATGTTGGTGAAGATGACGGAGGTGTTGGTGTAGATTGTGGTGATGATGATGGCCCCGGCGGTGTTCCGGCGCCACCGGAAGAGAGGGGGAGAGGGACCCCCTTCTTCTTCTTCTTCCTTGACCTTCTCCCTAGATGGGAGAAGGGTCTCCCCTATGGTCCTTGGCTTCCATGGCATGGGAGGGGCGAAAGAAGGGCACCAACCGCCTTACGGATGGTCACGAGGGTCAGGGGCGCGCCCAAACCCCTCGGGCGCGCCCCCTGCCTCGTGGCCCCCTCGGGCATCGTCTCACGTTGATTCTTCTTCCCAAAAATCACATATATTCCAAAAAAAACTCTGTCAGTTTTTATCCTGTTTGGACTCCATTTGATATGGATTTTCTGCGAAACAAAAAACATGCAACAAACAGGAACTGACACTGGGCACTGGATCAATATGTTAGTCCTAAAAATAGTATAAAAAGTTGCCAAAAAGTATGTAAAAGTTGTAGAATATCGGCATGACACAATAAAAAATTATAGATATGACGGAGATGTATCAGCATCCCCAAGCTTAATTCCTGCTCGTCCTCGAGTAGGTAAATGATAAAAAAGATAATTTTTGATGTGGAATGCTACCTAGCATAATCTTGATCATGTAATCTAATCATGGCATGAATATTAAGACACGAGTGAATCAAAGAAATAGTCTATCATTTGACATTAAGACAATAATACTTCAAGCATACTAATAAAGCAATCATGTCTTTTCAAAATAACATGGCCAAAGAAAGTTATCCCTACAAAATAAACTGGTTTGGCTATGCTCCATCTTCACCACACAAAATATTCAAATCATGCACAACCCTGTTGACAAGCCAAGCAATTGTTTCATACTTTTGACATTCTCAAACCTTTCAACTTTTACGCAATACATGAGCGTGAGCCATAGACATAGCACTATAGGTGGAATAGAATATGATGGTGGAGGTTGTCTGGAGAAGACAAAAAGGAAGAAAGTCTCACATCGACGCGGCTAATCAATGGGCTATGGAGATGCCCATCAATTGAAGTCAATGCAAGGAGTAGGGATTGCCCTGCAACGGATGCACTAAGAGCTATAAGTGTATGAAAGCTCAAACTGGAAACTAAGTGGGTGTGCATCCAACTTGCTTGCTCATGAAGACCTCGGGCATTTGAGGAAGCCCATCATCGGAATATACAAGCCAAGTTATATAATGAAAATTCCCACTAGTATATGAAAGTGATAACTCAAGAGACTCTCTATATGAAGAACATGGTGCTACTCTGAAGCACAAGTGTGGTAAAAGGATAGTAACATTGTCCCTTCTCTCTTTTCTCTCATTTTTTTTCTTTTTTTTTCTTTTTTGTAGGCTTCTTTGGCCTCTCTCTCTCTTTTTTGGGGCTTCTTTGGCCACTTTTATTTTGATAACCTCACATGGGACAATGTTCTAATAAGGATGATCATCACACCTTTATTTACTTACAACTCGATAGTAGAACAAAGATATGACTCTATACGAATGCCTCCGGCGGTGTACCGGGATGTGCAATGATCTAGCGTAGCAATGACATAAAAAACGGACAAGCCATGAAAACATCATGCTAGCTATCTTACGATCATGCAAAGCAATATGACAATAAATGCTCAAGTCATGTATATGATGATGATGGAAGTTGCATGGCAATATATCTCGGAATGGTTATGGAATGCCATAATAGGTAAATATGGTGGCTTTTTTGAGGAATATATAAGGAGGCTTATGTGTGATAGAGTGTACCATATCACGGGATTTGGATGCACCGGCGAAGTTTTCACCAACTCTCGAGGTGAGAAAGGGCAATGCACGGTACTGAAGAGGCTAGCAATGGTGGAAGGGTGAGAGTGCGTATAATCCATGGACTCAACATTAGTCATAAAGAACTCACATACTTATTGCAAAAATCTATTAGTCATCGAAACAAAGTACTACGCGCATGCTCCTAGGGGGATAGATTGGTAGGAAAAGACACCGCTCGTCCCCGACCGCCACTCATAAGGAAGACAATCAATAAATACCTCATGCTCCAACTTCGTTACATAACGGTTCACCATACGTGCATGCTACGGGAATCACAAACTTCAACACAAGTATTTCTACAATCCACAACTACCCACTAGCATGACTCTAATATCACCATCTTTATATCACAAAACTATTGCAAGGAATCAAACATATCATATTCAGTGATCTACAAGTTTTATGTAGGATTTTATGACTAACCATGTGAATGACCGATTCCTGTCATCTCTCTAAATAGATATAAGTGAAACAAGAGAGTTTAGTTCTTTATACAAAAGATATGCCCATACTCTGACAAATATAAGTGAAGCAAAAGAGCATTCTACAAATGGCGGTTTTCTATGTGAAGAGAAACAGGCAATCCAAACTTCAAATGATATAAGTGAAGCACATGAAGCATTCTATAAAGCCATACTCAAAAGATATAAGTGAAGTGCAAAGAGGATTCTATAAATCAACCAAGGACTATCTAATACCAGCATGGTGCATAAAATAAAAGTGAAAACTAAATGCAAAAGACGCTCCAAGATTTGCACATATCACATGAACGAAACGAAACCGAAAACATACCGATACTTGTTGAAGAAAGATGGGATGCCTTCCGGGGCATCCCCAAGATTAGACGCTTGAGTCTCCTTGAATATTTACCTGGGGTGCCTTGGGAATCCCCAAGCTTTGCCTCTCCTACTTCTCCTCACATCGAGACATCCTCGATCTTCGAACACTTCATCCACACAAAACTCAAAAGAAAGCTTGGTAAGATCTGTTAGTATAATAAAGCAAATCACTACTCTAAGTACTGTTGCAAACCAATTCATATTTTGTTTTTGCATTGTAGCTACTTTAATATAACTTTTCCATGGCTTAATCCACTAATAGAAATCGATAGTTTCATCAAAACAAGCAAACTATGCATCAAAAATAGAAATTGTCTTAAACAGGACAGTCTGTAGTAATCTGAACATTCACCATACTTCTGGTACTCCAAAAATTCTGAAATAATTAGGAATAATAAACAATTTGTATGGAAAGACAGTGCAAAAAGTTTCAGAACCATTTGACGTTCCAATAGAAAATGTAAAATCACGCACTACAGCCAAAGTTTCTGGCTTGCACCGCACAAACCAACAAGCAATGTAAACATCCTAAAGGCGAATCTTGGCACATTATTTTTGTTTTTAAACTTTATAAAAGACCAAAACAGAAATAAATGACTCTCTAAAACTTCCGGGTTGTCTCCCTGGCAGCGCTTTCTTTAAAGCCATTAAGCTAGGCATATAGTGCTCAAGTAATGGATCCACCCGGATCCCAAGGTATATCAAAGCCAATTTTAATTAAAAATGACTTGTAATTTAGTAGTGAGCACAAAGTAACATATATCATGCAACAACGAAGTCTAACTCTCTTCCTATGCATCGGCATGTCAAAAAAGAACAATTCATGCACACATAGTAAAGGCCAAAGCATAGTATAAACAGTTTCTTGCAATTTTATCATATTGGAAACATGGAGAAGCGGAGATGTAGTTCCTCTCTCATTATAATTGCAAGTAGGAGTAGCAAGCACATGCATATTATATCTATCAAAATCATCATGTGTAGTAGTAAAACGCAACCCATCAATATAATCCTTAATAAGGGAAAACTTCTCCGATATAGTGTAGTCGGGAGAATTCAAAAAGATAATAGGACTATCATGCATGGGTGCAATAGCAACAATTTCATGTTTAACATAAGGAACTATAGCAAGTTCATCTCCATAAGCATATTTCATATTGGCATCTTGGCCACAAGCATAGCAAGCATCAAGTTCATCAAAAAGGGATATTTCAAACGAATCAAAGGGATCATAGCAATTATCATGGCATTCATCCTTCGGTAAGATCGAAGGGACATTAAATAATGTATGAGTTGAAGAGTTACTATCATTATAAGGTGGGCACGGGTAGCTAATCTGCTCTTCCTCCTTTTGTTCTTCGCTCTCCTCATCATCTTTTTCATCCAATGAGCTCACAGTTTCATCAATTCCTTCTTCCATAGACTCCTGCAAAATAGTAGTCTCTTCTTGGACAGGGGAGACTCTCTCAATAAAATCATCAATATCGGAATTGAATTCATAATTCTCATAGCAATATTTAAGTATAGCAAAATTTTCAAGTCTGTAAACATCATCATCAAGATTTTCACACTCTTTAAACAAAGATTCAATTTCATAGGCACCCATAAAAGCAATGAATTATTCTATTTGTTCCACATCATAGTAATCATATATACCATTAGCATAAGAAGCGAAGGTTTCATTATCATTAAATTTGCATGAAAATGGAAGGTGTGGAGCCATCATCCTAGAGCAACAAGTATAATCATATCTCAAGCATAGTTGCCTAGCATACCAATACAACATATATATTTGATCCCATAATAGTTTCCCTTTTTGAGTCAAGCGGTTATCCCTAAAGTATTCACGTTGATCCAAAGTTACTCCCATTATAAAGTTGAATGAGGTTTTCTCAGGATTATCAAAGTAGTACATAATATCTTTCACATAATGAGCATCGAGGGTTTTAGGAGGTTCCCTATCTCCATGAGTAGCAAGTAAACCTAATTTTTTTTGTATTTCGTGTTCCATATCCACAACTAAAGATAGAGAACAACTTAGAACAACAAATAAAAATTACTTAGTGATAAAGCAAACAAGCACACACGAGAGTATTCACCCAATGCTATAACTCCCCGGCAATGGCGCCAGAAAAAGGTTTTGATAACCCACAAGTATAGGGCATCAATTGTAGCCTCTTTCGATAAGTAAGAGTGTCGAACCCAACGAGGAGCTAAAGGTAGAACAAATATTCCCTCAAGTTCTATCGACCACCAATACAACTCTACGTACACTTAGCGTTCGCTTTACCTAAAACAAGTATGAAACTAGAAGTACTTTGTAGGTGTTGTTGGATAGGTTTGCAAGAATATAAAGAGCACGTAAATAAAACTAGGGGCTGTTTAGATAAATACACAATAAAGTTAGTATAGCGAGTGTGGAAAAGTGGTGGTAGGAGTTGCGAAATTGTCCCTAAGCAATTGACTACTTACTAGACCGATAGCAGGTTTTATGTGGGAGAGGCCACTGCTAGCATGTCATCCCTGACTTGGAATTCTATGCACTTATGATTGGAACTATTAGCAAGCATCCGCAACTACTAACGTTCATTAAGGTAAAACCCAACCATAGCATTAAGATATATTGGTCCCCCTTCAATCTCGTATGCATCAATTTCAATGCTAGGTTGAAGCTTCTGTCACTCTTGCCCACCAATACACGGTCCTATCAACATAAAACTAACCCTATGGTGTGATCCACATGCGCGCTCATATGATGGGCACCAAAGGACAGCAACATAACCAAAAGCAAATTAAACCAATCATAGCAATTCACCAATTACCGATAGGACAACGAAAATCTACTCAGACATCATAGGATGGCAACACATCATTGGATAATAATATGAAGCATAAAGCACCATGTTCAAGTAGAGGGTACAACGGGTTGCGGGAGAGTGGACCGCTGTAGATAGATGAGGGAAGGTGATGAAGATGTTGGTGAAGATGACGGAGGTGTTGGTGTAGATTGCGGTGATGATGATGGCCCCGGCCGGCGGCGTTCCGGCGCCACCGGAAGAGAGGGGGAGAGGGGCCCCTTCTTCTTCTTCTTCCTTGACCTTCTCCCTAGATGGGAGAAGAGTTTCCCCTCTGGTCCTTGGCTTCCATGGCACGGGAGGGGCAAGAGCCCCTCCGAGATTGGATATGTCTCTCTGTCTCTCTCTGTTTCTGCGTTCCAGATTCTTCCCTTTCACCGTTTCTTATATTGCCGGAGATCCGTAACTCTGATTGGGCTGAAATTTGGACACGATTTTTATCCGGATATTGGCTTTCTTGTGGCGAAAAAAGGGCACCAACCGCCTTGCGGAGTGGCCACGAGGGTCAGGGCGCGCCCACCCCCCTGAGGCGCGCCCCCCTGCCACATGGCCCCCTCGGGCATCGTCTCGCGTTGATTCTTCTTCCCAAAAATCACATATATTCCAAAAAAATATCCGTCAGTTTTTATCCCGTTTGGACTCCGTTTGATATGGATTTTCGGCGAAACAAAAAACATGCAACAAGCAGGAAGTGGCACTGGGCACTGGATCAATATGTTAGTCCCAAAAATAGTAAAAGTTGCCAAAAGTATGTAAAAGTTGTAGAATATTGGCATGGAACAATCAAAAATTATAGATACGATGGAGATGTATCAGTCCTCTCGACACCACCTCCTGAAGACCAAGTCTAGAGAGACGCATAGCACTATGCATTTTCAAACTTTTTGGTAACTTGTTGCCAAAGGGGGAGAAATTTATAGATCATAGGCTTCGAGAGAGAGTGTTTTGCTTCTTTTTCTCTCTTGCTATTTTCTTGATACTTTTGTGTGTGCTCGTTTAATACTCTTTATGTTTGTGTGTGAGATACTTGTATGATCATGTGTTTGATCATATTCTACCATAATGCTTATGTTTGGATGATATTATCTTTTATATCCCATATATGATCATTCACTTTGCTTGGTGATGAGTGCATGTTTTTAATTTCTATCATTTTGAGCGCTCCACCAAGATGTATGTGACATGGAAGAGTAACCCATGATCCTAATCGATTGTGCATTTGCATTCAAAAGCAAATTTTAAATGATGCACAAATTTAGGGGGAGCTCTTTCTTATCACATACTTCTCAAAGCGATGACGTATTTTAAATCTTATTGTCATTTGTCGAAGCTTTGATCTATATGTTGTCATCAATTACCAAAAAGGGGGAGATTGAAAGTGCAACTATCCCTGGGTGGTTTTGGTAATTACTAACATATAGCTCATTGAACTAATGCTATTTCAAGATGATCGTTTTAGAAAGTTAAATGATTGGCATGGCATGGATTAGGAATGTGGACCCCTCAAAATGCTAAGGACTCATATTGGCTCAAGCTCAAGACTCTACATTTTCATTTTAGTGATCAATATCACACTGAGTCCACAGGAAAAGCCAATACTATTGAAAGGGGATGAGGCGTTGCTTAATGGCTTGCTTACTCAAAATTCTTAATGATATGCTCCAAAGCCCTCAACTACTTTCTCATATCCACATATGTCCCAAACCAAAAGTCAAACTCGACCCTACCGATTTGATCTATCCGGCACCACCGAGTTCATTTGACATAGCCACTGCCAGAAACCCTAGTCAATTTGGTCTCACCGATAGGGATCTTGGTCTCACCGAGATGGGATTGCAAACTCTCTATTTCCCTTAGCATTTTAGTGATCAATATCACACTGAGTCCACAGGAAAAGCGATCGTAATGTTTCGGTCCAACCGAGATGAGCGATCGGTCCCACCGAGTTCTCAATGCAAACTCTCTGTTTCCCTTTCGTAACGTTTTGGTCTCACCGAAATGAGTGATTCGGTCCCACCGAGATTGCCGACTAGCTCTCTGTTTGCCTATTACAGAAATCGGTCCTACCGAGTTTATGTGATCGGTCTCAGTTATGCCCTAACCCTAATGAAATCAGTCCCACTGAGTTGACATGTGTCAGGACCCCAATTCCAAGTCACATCGATCTAGCCGGTAACACCTCATATCACTTTGCGGCCTCACGCACGGTATTCCCATGGGTGTCGCCTTACCATGGCCCGGGACCGTTTGCGCCTTTTGGCTCACATATATGATAGTGTCGCTAGCATCCATATGACAGAGAACCCAGGCCGACATGGCTAGTCGTGAACCCAAAGCGGCACTAACCCATGGGGACAGGCATACATGAATCAACATCGAGCATGTCGGTCAGCAGCGTGTGAACCCGAGCTGTAGCACTGGGCTAACAGGACTCCGGGAATCCGGGCTGTAGCAGGCTAGGCAGTACTCCAGATGTCACCGCGTGACATTTCCCGAAGGATGAACCACAGAACAAAGTGACTCACATGCCGGCCACCAAGTGTTCCGAGCAGTAGTCCTGGCTAGCGGGACTCCGGTGAACTGGCTGTAAGCGGACTACTATGGCTCATGGAAGCACAAGACTACATTTCCCCATAAGAGAGGCTACCAAGGATAAACAACTAGGTTGTCGGATCCCACACATACCAAGCATTTCAATCATACACACAATATGCTCGATATGTGCAAATACAACATGGCATCACAACAAGACTCTACGACTCAGAGTATTTATTCATTAGGCTCCGAGGAGCGAGATATTACAAACATGGGTCTCATGACCCAACATTCAGAGCATACAAATCAAAGCACATGTGGAAGCTTAACATGTCTGAGTACAGACATCTACAAATGAAAAAGGCTTGGAAGCCTGACTATCAACCAAATCCTGCCGAGGGCACAAGATCGTAGCTGAGGTAACAAGCTAAACGTCGAAGTCCACACGGAACTACTAGCGAGACTGACGTCTCTCTGCAAAACGTAAAATAGGCAAACGTGAGTACAAATGTACCCAACAAGACTTACATCAGAACTAGCTACATATGCATCATTATCAACAAAGGGGGTGGTGGAGTTTAACTGCAGCAAGCCAGCTTTGACTCGGTGGCTATCCTGAACTACGACTTCAAGTAACTCTTTTGAGGTGGAGCACACGAGTCCACATATTCACCATATCAATACACCACTATGGATCCGCTCCCGTCTCCCTACGAGAACGCCATCCATAGCACTCACGCTTATCTTGCGCATTTTAGAGTATCCACTTTCCCTTGTCTATGAACTGTTATAGGCAACCCAGAAGTCCTTTACAGCGGACACGGCTATTCGAATAGATGATGTTAACCCTGCAGGGGTGTACTTCTTCACACACGCTCTCACCACTTACCGCCGTTTACACGACATGTACTCGGCAACCTTCAAGCGGAAGCCCAACGAGGGTGTCGGCCACGGCCTACCTAAACACTCAAGACTCTAGTCCAGGTTTATCGCCTATTCAGGTTGCATCCGCAGGGTGTCCGGCCGAGGTTTCCACATACGGCCCCGAACGATGTGAGCAGGGTTCCCGAGACACCAAACGGGCGCCCGGTACACCGTGCCATGGTGTATCTACCGCATCATAGCCCCCCCTAGGGTCAGCGCTACGCACGGCCTCCAACACATATCCTACAAACACCAGAAACTAGTTGCAACTCCTGGACAGAGAACAAGGGTGGTTAAGAAGCCGAGAGAGTCAATTAAGGATCCCAATGGTAGTAACTGTTCATGGATCACAAACACAGAACTCAGTTCCTGAGGACGGTTTCAATGAGACAACCCACCATGTACTCCTACATGGCCTCTCGCCGCTACCTTTACCAATTCGTGTTCACACACTTAGCTCACACACGGTAGGACATGTTCATCACCATTCCAACGATGAATTAGACCTGACTCAACTCTAAGCAGTAGCAGGCATGACAAACAAGCATGAATGAGTAGGCACATCAGGCTCAAACAACTCCTACTCATGCTAGTGGGTTTCATCTATTTACTGTGGCAATGACAGGTCATGCAGAGGAAAGTGGTTCAACTACCGCAGCAAGTAACAAATGAATCGTTGTTGTCCTAATGCAATAAAAGAGAGCAGGAGCGAGAGAGTGGGATTGTATCGGAATGAACAAGGGGGTTTTGCTTGCCTGGCACTTCTGAAGATATTATAGTTCTTCATCGGTGTCATCGAACTCATCGTCGAATCACGTCTATCGAGAGGGAACAAATACCAGCAACAGAGAAAGAAACACAATCAATGCAATGCACAATATGATGCATGATCATGACATGTCAATATGCTATGTTTTGAGCTAATGCAACTAGCAACATGTTAAATGGAGTTGGTTTGAACCCTAGGTTCAATTTCAAACTCCATATGTGGGGGTTTAAATGCCATTATATGATTTGGCCTAAAAAGTAGCCATAAGTTGTTCTAAAATGCATGAAAATGGTACAGATGGATAGATTGGATTTTTCTGATCATTTTTCATATATATAAATTATTTCATTTGGAGTTACGATTGATTTTTATGATTTTTAGAAGTTTATACTAATTTCTCGGAATTTCTGAATAATAATAAATCCAGAAAATGAGTTATTGCATCAACATTAGGTCATCTTGACCTTAGCAGTCAACAAAGGGTCCAGTCAAACGACCGATGGGGTCCACCGTCGCTGATGAAACTGGTTAGTGTCGATGACATGTGGGCCCAGTCAACAGCCACGTCAGCTTGGTTAACTCTGACACATGGGGCCCGTTGGGTTATGAACTAATTTAAGCAGGAAAATAAACTAACCTAAGCAGGCAGTGGGGCCCACATGGCAGTGGCCCTGGGGGTGTTTAGAGGGGTTATTAGCGCTAATTAACTGGCGCCACGTCAGCAGGTGACACCGGCGACCACAGCAACGGCGGGAACTCGCCGGAGTTGGTCGGGGCGGCGCTACAGGCCGCGGCTGGGCACGCTGAGGGCACCAGGAGGGAGCCCGTGCTCCCGCGCATCTAGGGGCGCAAGCCGCCGGGCACAGGAAGGCCGGGGTCGACGGCGGCGACCACTTGGGCGGCGGCCGGAGCTACGGGTGTTGACGGATTCGTCGCTACGGTGAGCAAGGCATGCGTTGCTTGGCATCTACGGCGGCTGCACGTGCTAACAAGGTTGTTGGGCAATCTAGCATGGCCAAAGGGTCACCGGACTGACGCCGGCGACGAGCTCGGTCGGAGGTGAGCTTCGGCCTTGATGAACACGACGGCTACGGTGTGCAAAAGGACGAGGCGTTAGGGGGAAAATGACCGGAGGCTCACAGCGCATCGATTGAAGTACTTGTCGGGTTTGGGGAAGGCCTGCAGACGAGGGAGCGACGACGGGGATCGCTGGACCCCGCAGAAGAAGACGGCAGTGTTCGGGATGAAGCAGGGCTTCCCGACCCATGCGGCTCGGCGAGGAGGAATAGGGCGATGGGGCGGTTCTTTTAGACACAACGGAGAGGCGGGGCAGTGACTCTGGCCGCCGCGAAGGGCGTCGGTGGCAGTGGGCATGCTCGGCCATGGGGAGGGAAAACAGAGGAGCGAGGGGGAGAGAGAATCAGAGAGCGAGAGAGGGGCAGAGAGGTGCGTGGCATCTCCAGGGCGACGTCAGGGAGGCGGCAGCAAGCAGGAGGTGGCGCGCGCGGGCGACACGCCTCTGCCTACTGGCAGAGGTTGAGGACGACCGCTTTGGCCGGTGGGCTGGGCCAGCTGGAGGGGCTGGGCCAGGTCGGCTGCCAGGTAAGTCAGGTGGGTCTCTCTCTCTTCGTTTATTTGTTTCTGTTTTATTTTTATTTCTGTAGGTTTGTTGCATTACTAAAAATACTTAGGCAACTCCAAAAATCACCAAACTGCACATGGCCACTACTTGGAATATATCCAGCATGGAACATTTTAGTCTGGGGTTATTTGAGCATTTTAAATATTTTATATAATTTAAATGCCCAAACTCAAATAACTAAAGATTTAATCAAGTGACCTTAGAGTGACCTAGAAATTTGTGCATCACTTTTGACAGTGGTTTAAGACAAAGGCAGAGGTGATGAACATTTTAGAAGGGCATTTCAGGTTCATTGGAAATGTTTTTATGTTGAACCTATTTGATTTGGTCTGGTGCTAGGGTTTGATCAATCCCCATTTCAAGTTTCAAAATAATTTAAACATGATGCAACAGACAAGTGCTAGCCTAGTGCAAGGTAAGGCTAGGGATGTGACAACTCACCCCCACTAAACAAGAATCTCGCCCCGAGATTTAAGACGTGAGGTAAGAAGACAAAAGGGGACACTAAGCATCACAAACTTCATGATCCAACTGTCTCCTCGAGGTTGTTGATTCGTTGCATATGTTGATCTTGACATCCTCGCTTTTGAGATCTTCATCCACGCAATGATGACGGAAAGAAACTCTACTAGGATTGATCTTCTCGAAGATCGAGCTATACAATATCAACTCGCGGAATGAGATGTTGAAACATCTCGAGTTGAGACACAAAACACATCGAGAGCGATGGAAGAACAAACGACGGGGTTTGATTTGGTGGGCAACAATTCCACGCTTAGAAAGATGGTGGACGGTGTCAAGGTGGCGAGGAAATAATTTCCATGATCCCGTAACGGGGCACCTTGGAAAAGGTGACTCGTTGAACTGTTCCCTTAAGTGGCAAAAAGAATTACTTTTGATCCATAGATCATTGAAACTCTTCATACCAGCTTAAGGCAATTTACAATTGATTGTTTGAAAGAGCTCGAAGGAATGGCATACTCAGACTAGGATGGATGATGTGGACTACCTTGTTGAAGACAATGCAATGGATGACTTTTGCTTATCACCGGAAATGGATGGGACTCATGACAAGTCCACTTTTAAAGATGATCTTGGACAGCAACTGCTGAGAAGGGCAGCCCATGGGAAATTGGCACAATGGCGGTGCAAGCTGGGAACAAAATGCAACTGTTGGGAATGTTCCAACCATCATATATGCCTGAGATTCAGATCTGATTGGTGATAGGATACTTCAGACTCAACATGTCCGAAGGAAAGTTTGCAACACAATCGATTTATATGACGCTATGAGATTCTCGGGAAATGAACTACGATAGTAAGCTCCAAAACATGAGCTGGTTCTGCTACACACATGTGAACACGTTGTCCCAGACAAGCATGATCACATGGTAGTCTTGCAATAAAACACTATCGAGTTCTGAATGGGAACCATCATTGAGATAACGAAGTCTTGTGCATATCCGTCCGGGCCCTTCAGGATTAGCGCATGAACTTCTTTTCTTTGAACAATTCAATCAGTGGCTTGGGGTGCTAGGAATTGCATATGGAATGAAGATGATCAGTCTATCAGACCATAGAATACTTTGCACATGCATGACTGACTTGGGATGATTCCAGAGGAAACAAAACAAACCTTTCTCAAATTCATGGCGGCAACTTACACCTAAAGCACATGAATTCGAGGAAGTCACTTCTTCCATCCAAGCATAGGCTTCATGAACGGAACACGAAGGCATTGCTTACAAAGTTTCCAACACTAACTTGATGCTCAATCATGAATCATGGAGGAGACAAGATGTTGCTGATGGGCTCAACAGTAACTCATCGGAATTTCCATATCACTGGACTTCCACCATCATGTGAACACGGTGATAGCATTGGTCAGACCAAGATGTAATGGTGTATGCTCGAGGGATCAACCACGAGTAGGATAACATTACGAACATCATTGGTTCTGATTTGACTTGACGATAGCCCATACTCAAATCAAAGTTTTGACAAGGCAATAGATCCAAGAACTGATCACGAGGACCAATCAATGGAGATATCATCTTTCTTCAACACACACACACACACACACACACACACACACACACAAAGATATCCCTTAACATGAACTAAGTCAGATAAGCATTTATCTTCCAACTCTCCAAGTTGTTGTTTGGCTTAACAAACTAGCTCAGGGGTATCCAATACGGATTCTTGGAGAAGGGTTAGTTACAAGAAAACCAACTTGATCACGAGCTCGACATAACAGTCAGGGGACAACCTGGTGATACTTCCGAGAAGATATTCGGAAAATCACGAACCACCGATATGTTACTAAGCTCAAGAACAATCTTGCTTTTCAGGGCAAGACGATGTGATCAAATAAGCAAGGGATTGAATAATCCTAACTCATTGATCGAAGAGTGCACCGGAAATAAGGACTAGGTAGCACAATCTATCTTAGAATGATGATTCAATAACCAACACGCTAAGAATGAGAATATTGTCCATTTACTACCAAGCAGCTAGTTGCTAGGAGTATTGATTTCACACATCATGGTTCACTTGTCGGTGTTCCGGTTGCAACAACAAGGAACCGAGGAGCGAATGATGATGGCGAGAAGTATCACTGTGTCAAGAATTCATAAGAGGTGGTGCAATACCCATGACATTCTTGATATAAGACGGTAATACTTTAGGTTAGAACGGAATCAAAAGCTGGATTGGCATTTTGATCTGCGATACACAACTATTTTGACCCAACCCTGGATATGGACAAGGTACTGGAGTTTTGTTTCTCCTAATCATTCCGGAATAGAATGGCTTGACAGACCACAAGAATATGAGGTATCGATGAGCATGAATACATGACATGCTCTTGATTATCAAATGATAGACGGAGATCAGGATACAACTAAAGAGAGGGACAACTCAAGGAACATATATCTTTCTGAGTTGGGGATGCATAGATTAGTATGTCGAGCAAAGCTCAACATTTCTTCCAGATAACCCATGCATAAAGGTAGAACTAGCAGATTCACAATGTAGAATGGAGAACTCATCAAGAGCGCTCTGGTTGTGATCTTTTGGTTCAAAAGAACTTCGGCCATAAGCAGTTCATAGTATTTGGAAGAAGGAAATACCACGGACCTCGAGGACTATCGCAAAGTTACTAATATCCTAAAGGAACTAGCAAACACTATCAACAGGAGGTAAGTAGGGTGAATCTCGGGTTCAAGAACCCAGGAATAGAATACCTACTAACTAATAACATCACGGGATGCTTTCGAGGATGATGGCCAGAATCATCACACGGGGAACACAAAACATGGCTAGTTTACTAGGTGACTCCCTAAAACAACTAGGTTCATAATAATAGCTCCAACATATATGCCGAGGCAGCGGAGTACCTCAACACACTAATTTGTGTGATTAATCTGCCCGGATGAACATTAGAAACAGAGAGAAGGGATTTGCAAATGCATCAGACTATTTAGAAATCTGGGATGACTCGGATAGCATAACGGCTGTAAATGCTCAAAATGATTTGAGACATCCTGCAAAATGGTGGCATGACCACTCAACATCACAATATCAAGGTTCTGAGACCAGCTATGAACATATGGAAGTAGTAAAAACTGAACTGAGATTTGAAACTATCAATTCTATAAGTCTATGGATTAGTAACACATCATCCTAATAGATAGATGAGAAGCCTGGTTCTTAAAACCCGTAGAAGAGAAGAGGATGACTCTGATCAAAAGGCCATGAGGTATAAGGAGTAAAAGAGCCTTACATTCCCTTCCACGATCAATTCCCTTCCATAACTAAAGCATTTCTAGACACAACTTCGACCAGTTTGGCTTGGTAATCCTCTGAGCAATCAGGCTCGATACCAAAGCTGTCAGACCCGATTCCAAGTCACATCGATCTAGCCGGTAACACCTCATATCACTTTGCGGCCTCACGCACGGTATTCCCACGGTGTCGCCTTACCATGGCCGGGACCGTTTATGCCTTTTGGCTCACGTATATGATAGTGTCGCTAGCATCCATATGACAGAGAACCCGGGCCGACATGGCTAGTCGTGAACCCAAAGCGGCACTAAACCATGGGGACAGGCATACATGAATCAACATCGAGCATGTCGGTCAGCAGCGTGTGAATCTGAGCTGTAGCACTCGGCTAACAGGACTCCGGTAATCCGGGCTGTAGCAGGCTAGGCAGGACTCCGGATGTCACCGCGTGACATTTCCCCGAAGGGACAGACACAGGAATGAAGTGACTCACATGCCGGCCAGTCAAGTGTTCCGGAGCAGTAGTGCTGGGCTAGCAGGACTCCGGTGAACCGGGCTGTAGCGAACTACTATGGCTCATGGAAGCACAAGACTACATTTCCCCATAAGAGAGGCTACCAATGATAAACAACTAGGTTGTCGGATCCCACACATACCAAGCATTTCAATCATACACACAATATGCTCGATATGTGCAAATACAACATGGCATCACAACAAGACTCTACGACTCGGAGTATTTATTCATTAGGCTCCGAGGAGCGAGATATTACAAACATGGGTCTCATGACCCAACATTCAGAGCATACAAATCAAAGCACATGCGGAAGCTTAACATGTCTGAGTACAGACATCTACAAATGAAAAAGGCTTGGAAGCCTGACTATCTACCAGATCCTGCCGAGGCCACAAGATCGTAGCTGAGGTAACAAGCTAAACGTCGAAGTCCACACGGAACTACTAGCGAGACTGACGTCTCTCTCCAAAACATAAAATAGGAAAACGTGAGTACAAATGTACCCAAAAAGACTTACATTAGAACTAGCTACATATGCATCATTATCAACAAAGGGGGTGGTGGAGTTTAACTGCAGCAAGCCAGCTTTGACTCGGTGGCTATCCTGAACTACGACTGCAAGTAACTCTTTTGTGGTGGCGCACACGAGTCCACATATTCACCATATCAATACACCACTATGGATCCGCTCCCGTCTCCCTACGAGAACGCCATCCGTAGCACTCACGCTTATCTTGCGCATTTTAGAGTATCCACTTTCCCTTGTCTATGAACTGTTATAGGCAACCCAGAAGTCCTTTACTGCGGACACGACTATTCGAATAGATGATGTTAACCCTGCAGGGTGTACTTCTTACACACGCTCTCACCACTTACCGCCGTTTACACGACATGTACTCGGCAACCTTCAAGCGGAAGCCCAACAAGGGTGTCGGCCACGGCCTACCTAAACACTCAAGACTCTAGTCCAGGTTTATCGCCTATTCAGGTGCCACGGTGTATCTACCGCATCATAGCCCCCCTAGGGTCAGCGCTACGCACGGCCTCCAACACATATCCTACAAACACCAGAAATTAGTTGCAACTCCTGGATAGAGAACAAGGGTGGTTAACAAGCCGAGAGAGTCAATTAAGGATCCCAATGGTAGTAACTTTTCATGGATCACAAACACAGAACTCAGTTCCTGAGGACGGTTTCAATGAGACAACCCACCATGCACTCCTACATGGCCTCTCACCGCTACCTTTACCAATTCGTGTTCACACACGGTAGGACATGTTCATCACCATTCTAATTCATTCCCGATGAATTAGACCTGACTCAACTCTAAGCAGTAGCAGGCATGAAAAACAAGCATGAATGAGTAGGCACATCAGGCTCAAACAACTCCTACTCATGCTAGTGGGTTTCATCTATTTACTGTGGCAATGACAGGTCATGCAGAGGAAAGTGGTTCAACTACCGCAGCAAGTAACAAATGAATCGTTGTTGTCCTAATGCAATAAAAGAGAGCAGGAGCAAGAGAGTGGGATTGTATCGGAATGTACAAGGGGGTTTTGCTTGCCTGGCACTTCTGAAGATATTATAGTTCTTCATCGGTGTCATCGAACTCATCGTCGAATCACGTCTATCGAGAGGGAACAAATACCGGCAACAGAGAAAGAAACACAATCAATGCAATGCACAATATGATGCATGATCATGACATGTCAATATGCTATGTTTTGAGTTAATGCAACTAGCAACATGTTAAATGGAGTTGGTTTGAACCCTAGGTTCAATTTCAAACTCCATATGTGGGGGTTTAAATGCCATTATATGATTTGGCCTAAAAAGTAGCCATAAGTTGTTCTAAAATGCATGAAAATGGTACAGATGGATAGATTGGATTTTTCTTATCATTTTTCATATATAAATTATTTCATTTGGAGTTACGGTTGATTTTCTATGATTTTTAGAAGTTTATACTAATTTCTGGAATTTCCGAATAGTAATAAATCCGAATATGAGTTATTAAGTCGAGATTAGGACATCTTGACCTCAGCAGGTCAACAAAGCGGTCCAGGTCAAACCTGACCAGTGGAGTCCAGTCGTGGCTGATCGGGCTGGTTAGTGTCGATGACATGTGGGCCCAGTCAACAGCCACGTCAGCTTGGTCAACTCTGACACGTGGGGCCCGCTGGGTTATTAACTAATTTAAGCAGGAAATTAAAAGTAACCTAAGCAGGCAGTGGGCCCACATGGCAGTGGCCCTAGGGGTGTTTAGAGGGGTTATTAGCGCTAATTAACTGGTGCCACGTCAGCAGGTGACACCGGCGACCACAGCAGCGGCGGGAACTCGCCGGAATTGGTCGGGGCGGCGCTACAGGCCGCGGCTGGGCATGCTGAGGGCACCAGGAGGGAGCCCAGTGCTCCCGCGCGTCTAGGGGCGCACGCCGCCGGGCACAGGAAGGCCGGGGTCGACGGCGGCGACCACTTGGGCGGCGGCCGGAGCTACGGGTGTTGACGGATTCGTCGCTACGGTGAGCAAGGCGTGCGTTGCTTGGCATCTACGGCGGCTGTACGTGCTAACAAGGCTGTTGGGCAATCTAGCATGACCAAAGGGTCACCGGACTGACGCCGGCGACGAGCTCTGGTGGAGGTGAGCTTCGGCCTCGATGAACACGACGACTATGGTGTGCAAAAGGACGAGGCATTAGGGGGAAAATGACCGGAGGCTCACAGCGCGTCGATTGAAGTACTCGTCGGGCTCGGGAAGGCCTGCAGACGACGGAGCGACGACGGGGATCGCCGGATCCTGCGGAAGAAGACGGTGGCGTTCAGGATGAAGCAGGGCTTCCCGACCCGTGCGGCTCGGCGAGGAGGAGTAGGGCGACGGGGCGGTTCTTTTAGACACGACGGAGAGGCGGGGCAGTGGCTCTGGCCCCAGCGAAGGGCGTCGGTAGTGGTGGGCACGCTCGTCCATGGGGAGGGAAAACAGAGGAGCGAGGTGGACAGAGAATCACAGAGCGAGAGAGGGGCAGAGAGGTGCGTGGTATCTCCAGGGCGACGTCGGGGAGGCGGCAGCAGGCAGGAGGTGGCGCGCGCGGGTGACACGCCTCTGCCTACTGGCAGAGGTTGAGGATGACCGCTTTGGCCAGTGGGCTGGGCCAGCTGGAGGGGCTGGGCTAGGTGGGCTGCCAGGTAAGTCAGGTGGGTCTCTCTCTCTCTTCGTTTATTTGTTTATGTTTTATTTTTATTTCTGTAGGTTTGTTGCATTACTAAAAATACTTAGGCAACTCCAAAAATCACCAAACTGCACATGGCCACTACTTGGAATATATCCAGCATGGAACATTTTAGTCTGGGGTTATTTGAGCATCTGAAATATTTTATATAATTGAAATGCCCAAACTCAAATAACTAAAGATTTAATCCAGTGACCTTAGAGTGACCTAGAAATTTGTGCATCACGTTTGACAGTGGTTTAAGACCAAGGCAGAGGTGATGGACATTTTAGAAGGGCATTTCAGGTTCATTGAAAATGTTTTAATGTTGAACCTATTTGATTTGATCTGGTGCTAGGGTTTGATCAATCCCCATTTCAAGTTTCAAAATAATTTAAACATGATGCAACAGACAAGTGCTAGCCTAGTGCAAGGTAAGGCTAGGGATGTGACAACATGTCGGTTGATAATCCCCAAGTGCAAGGAATCATCGTAGCAATTTCCAAAGGTGGAAGTGATAAGTATGGAGTGTCGAACCCGCAAGGAGCTAAAGGTAAGATCAATATTCTCCCAGGCCCTATCTGCCACTGATACGACTCTACGTACACCAAACTTTTGCTTCCAACTAGCAACGAGAAATAAAACTATGTTGTGGGTATGAAGAGGATAACTTTGTATGATATCGAAGAGCTAAAATATAAAAGTAGGTGTTGTTATCATAAAGTTAGAATATATTACTAAATATTATAAATAGCGGGTGTGTAATAATGGTGGATCAGTGTTCGGAATTGTCCTAGGCAATTGTTAACAAGACCGGTGATCACTATTGCAGTTTCCTATGAGGGAGAGGCATAAGCTAACATACTTTCTCTACTTGGATCATATGCACTTATGATTGGAACTCTAGCAAGCATCCGCAACTACTAAAGATCATTAAGGTAAAACCCAACCATAGCATTAAAGCATCAAGTCCTCTTTATTCCCATACGCAACAACCCCCTTACTCGGGTTTGTGTTTCAGTCACTCACCAACCCACTATAAGCGAATCATGAACGTATTGCAACACCCTACAGCGGGAATCCCTCACGCTTGCGCCATACGGAGGGCACCATAGGACAGCACCAAAATAAAACATACAACTCATACCAATCTAAATCATCAATCAACCCAAAGATAAAGGATATCTACTCAAAACATCATAGGATGGAAACACATCATTGGATCATAATATGTGGCATAAAGCACCATGTTCAAGTAGGGATTACAGCGGGGTGCGGGACAGTGGACCGCGTAAAAGAGATGAGGATGGTGATGATGATGGTGATGTTGATGAAGACGATCACCGCGGCGATGGTTCCCCTCCCGATGGCACTCCGGCGCCACCAAGAGAGAGGAGGAGAGGTTCTCCCCCTTGTGCTTCCTCCTCCATGGCCTCCCCCTAGATGGGGAAAGGTTCTCCCTCTGATCCTTTGCCTTCATGGCGATGATGGCCTATCTAGGATACTCCTCCATGACCACCAGTGATGATGGCCCCCTCCGGCAGGGTGCCGGAGAGGGCCTAGATTGATTTCTCGTGGCTATAGAGGCTTGCGGCGGCGGAACTCCCGATCTAGGTTAATTTTCCGAGGTTTCTGTATTTATAGGAATTTTTTGGCGTCGGTCTCACGTCAAGGAGGTGCCCGAGCTAGCTGTCCACGAGGTAGGCCCATGCACCAAGGGGGTGGGCGCGCCCCCCACCCTCATGGGCAGCTCGGGGCTCTTCTGGCCCAACTCCGATGCTCCGTGGTCTTCTTTTGGTCCATAAAAATCATCAAAAATTGGCACATCAATTGGACTCCGTTTGGTATTCCTTTTCTTTAAAACTCAAAAACAAGGAGAAAAGCAAACCGCACTGGGCTCTAGGTTAATAGGTTAGTCCCAAAATCATATAAAATAGCATATAAATGCATATAAAACATCTAAGATGGATAATATAATAGCATGAATACTTCATAAATTATAGATACGTTGGAGACGACGTATCCATCTAAGCTTATTTCCTGCTCGTCCCACGAGTAGGTAAATGATAAAAGAAATAATTTATGAAGTGTGAATGCTAGCAGGTGCACAAGTTTGATCAATGATAATTTCAGTCACCTTTTCTAGCATCATTATATGTCATAACAATAGCTCATCTCATAAAACTTCTCATGATAAAGTAACAAGCTATTCACATGTTAAAGCATAGATCATAAACTTTCTTGAAAACTAACAAACCGTGTTATCAGTCATCAAACAATTACAATTCATCTTATTTTCAGGAAGAGTCTATGTCAGAACTTTGATTTAGCAAACTCCACATACTCAACTATCATTTAGTCTTTCACAATTGCTAACACGCACGCGATATTTATGGGTTCAAAGTTTTAATCAGACACAGAGAAAGATAGGGTCTTATAGATTCGCCTCCCAACCTTTTATCTCAAGGGTAATGTCAACAATAATAGTTCATGATGCCTTACATCCAATTGGATATATATATCAGAATCTTTCCAACACAATGTGCTTGCCAAAGGATAAAATGTAAAAAGGAAAGGTGAAAATCACCCTGACTCCTACATAAGGGTAAGAGATAAAAGTACAAGATAGGCCCTCCGCAGAGGGAAGCAGAGGTTGCCATGCACTTTCAGGGTTGGATGCAGAAAATCTTAATGCGAAAGAACGTCACTTTATATTGCCACTTGTGATATGGACCTTTATTATGCAGTCCGTCGCTTTTATTTCTTCCACATCACAAGATTGTATAAATCTTATTTCCTCCACACTAATCAATCATACATATTTAGAGAGCAATTTTTATTGCTTGCACTGATGACAACTTACTTGAAGGATCTTACTCAATCCATAGGTAGGTATGGTGGACTCTTATGGCAAAACCGGGTTTAAGGGTATTTGGAAGCATAAGTAGTATCTCTATCTCTACTTAGTGCAAAGAATTTGGCTAGCATGAGGGGGAAAGGCAAGCTCAACGTGTTGGGCGATCCATGACAATATACTTTATTTCAGATATAAGAAAACATAACCCATTATGTTGTCTTCCTTGTCCAACATCAACCTTTTAGCATGGCATATTTTAATGAGTGCTCACAATTACAAAAGATGTCCAAGATAGTATATTTATATGTGAAATTCCTCTTCCTTCAATATTCTTTCATGAATTGTTCAAGTGACCAATTCTACGTTTGCTAACTTTGAATAAGTTTACTACCTATACTTATTATGTGTGAAGTCATTACTCCCCATGTTATAAGCATATGAAACATATATAAATTCAGATTTATGACATTCAATTTATCCAACCGTTTAGTCATAGGATATACGTGAAGCACATGAGTGAATGACAAACTACTCCAAAAGATATGAGTGAAGAATACTGAGTAGTCAAATAATTAACTAGCCATGGGAGGATTCTTTTTCATTCAATATTTCAGATACAATGATCTTATTCAAACAGCAATTAAAATTGAAAATACGCTCCAAGCAAAACACATATCATGTGACGAATAAAAATATAGCTCCGAGTAAGGTATACCGATAGTTTTGAAGACGAAAGAGGGGATGCCTTCCGGGGCATCCCCAAGCTTAGGTACTTGAGTCTTCCTTGAATATTACCTTGGGGTGCCTTGTTCATCCCCAATATTAGGGTCTTTACACTCCTTATTCTCCTCATATCGATATCTCACCCAAAGCTTGAAAACTGCAATCACACAAAACTTAACCAAACTTCGTGAGATAGGTTAGTATGATAAAGAGTAAACCATGCACTTTGGTACTGTTAAGGACAAGTTTCATAATTGTTCTCACACAATTCCTACTGTACAATATCATTTCTACAATTTATATTGAGAAATATAAGTCATAGAAACTAGAAAACAAGCAAACTATGCAATGAAAACAGAATCTGTCAGAAACAGAACAGTCTGTAATGATCTGAACATAAACCATACTTCTGCTACTCCAAAAATTATGAAATAAATTGGTGGACGTGAGGAATTTGTCTATTAATCTTCTTCAAAAAGAATCAACTAAAAATCTCTTCTGTAAAAAAATGACAGCTAATCTCGTGAGCGGAAAGTTTCTGTTTTCTACAGCAAGATCACATTGACTTTCTCCCAAGTATTCCCAAAGGTCTTACTTGGCACTTTATTGAAACAAAAGCTATAAAACATGATTAATACAGTATCTTAATCTTGTAAACACTCAAAAACAGTAAGGGTAAATATTGGGTTGTCTCCCAACAAGCGCTTTTCTTTAATGCCTTTTAGCTAGGCATGATGATTTCAATGATGCTCACATAATAGACGAGAATCGGAACACAAAGAGAGCATCTTGAAGAATATGAGTAGCACATTTAAATCTAACCAGCTTCCTATGCCTAGGGATTTTGTGAGCACACAACTTATGGGAACAAGAATCAACTAGCATAGGAAGGCAAAACAAGTATAACTTCAAAACTTTAAGCACATAGACAGGAAACTTGATATTATTGCAACTCCTACAAGCATGTATTCGTCCCTCAAATAATTTTTAGTAGCATAATGGATAGCAACTTTGTTCTCATACTCAATTGGAACCTCTTCCGAAATAGTGGAATCATTACTAGCTAAAGTTGACACTCTTCCAAATCCAATTTCATAAATATCACACTAAGATTCAACACCTTCCAAAATAGTGGGATCACTAATTCCTAAAGTTGACACTCTTCCAAACCCACTTTAAACTAGAGTATTATTCATACTCCAAAAGATATAAGTGAAGTTCATGGATCATTCTACAAATAATATAGACTAACCAATATCCAAGCTCAAAATGTATAAGTGAAGCACATGAAGCATTCTATAAAACCATACTCAAAAGATTTAAGTGAAGCACAAAAAGCAATTCTATTAGATCATACTTAAAAGATTTAACTGAAGCACGTGAATTATTATATAAATCAATGAAGGCCTATCTAATGCTAGCATGGTTCTTAAAGGAAAAACAAAAACACAAAAGACACAAATCATGTGAACAATGCAAAAACCGAGGTATACCGATATTTGTTGAAGAAGAAAGATGGGATGCCAACCGGGGCACCCCCAAGCTTAGATGCTTGAGTATCCTTTTAATATTTACTTGGGGTGCCTTGGGAATACCCAAGCTTGAACTCTTGCCTCTCTTTATTCTTCTCATATTGATAGCTCATCGACCTTCGGACACTTCATCCACACAAAACTTTAACAAAAACTTGTGAGATCCGTTAGTGTAATAAAGAAAATCACTACCTTTAGTTACTGTAATGAACTCATTATTTATTTATTTTGGTGTTAAACCTACTGTATTCCAACTTCTCTATGGTTCATACCCCCCGATACTAGCCATAGATTCATCGAAATAAGCAAACAACACACGCAAAACAGAATCTGTTAAAAACAGAACAGTGTGTAGTAATCTGGAAGTTTGTAAACTTCTGTAACTCCTAAAATTATGAAATAAATTTGACACTTTGAAAAATTTGTACAGAAGTAATGTACAAAAAGTTTCAGACCCATTTGACTCTCCAGTAAAAAATGTAAATTCATGCACTACATCCAAAGTTTCTGTTTTTGTTCTGCACATAGTAAATAAGCAATCTAATCATCCTAAAACCAAAGCTTGGCACATTATTTTTATAATACATTGGATATATACAAGGGGATAATTATTTATAGAGAAACTTCCATGAAAAATTCTACATTGTTTCCGTGAGCATGAACACAAGTGCTCAAGGTCGACCCTCATTTCTTCAATGCATAACTTTCCAATCACTTCTCTTTTTGAAAAACTTTTTAGGCATGAGAGGCTGTCGGATTTCTGGTTCCGAAAGACCCTTGAGGTTCGAACACTGGGGTGCGCGCGGAGATCTTTCCCCTACCAACTCACGTGTGAATGGATTGCGAGGGATCTAAACTAGGAACAATGAACAACACACGAGACACGAGGTTTATACTGGTTCGGGCCACCGTTGTGGTGTAATACCCTACTCCAGTGTGTGGTGTGGTGGATTGCCTCAGGGGCTGATGATGAACAATACAAAGGGAGAACAGCCTCGCGAGGGGCTGTTCTTGGGCTGATGCGATGAACTGCTTGGGTGAGTTCAGTCGCCTCTCTCTCTCTCTCTCTCTCTCTCTCTCTCTCTCTCTCTATGCATGATCTCGATTCCCTCTCTCTTTTGTTCGTCCCCCTCACTCTGTGGTGGCTAGCTCTATTTATAGAGGGAGGCACTGGGCCTCTTCCCAAATAATGAGCGGGAAGGGTGCCAACAATTGGCCATTTTGAAGGGGACCATCTAGTACACTTATCCTGACTAAAGTTGGTCTTCGGCTGCCAAAGGCTCTGACGGTGACGCCGTCCTGGGCTCCACGATGACCTCCATCCTGCCGTTCTGCTGGTCTTGGTCTTGTTGCACCGAAGCGGTAACCTTTGCCTGATGCCTTGGCCTGTGCTTGCCTCCTTTGCGCCAAAGGGGAAACGAGGACACTGCACAGGCTGGCACCCACCTGGCCTTGATCGTCATGGCTTGCGTCACGGGGCACCCTCGGGAGGTACCCTCCCTTGATCTCTCCGCCTCCTCGCGAGCCTGCCTGATGAGGTTGTTCCTGAGGGAGGTTCCTGTCTTCCGCCCCGCGAGGCTTGGCCCCTCGCGAGGGTCTTGAGCTTGAGATGATGAAGCTGGGCCGTGCTGGGCCCCCACTTGAGCCACGTCGCAGGCCGCAGGCAGGCAAGTCTGGGGACGCCCGTTCCCAGAAGCCGACAGTAGCCCCCGGGCCCAAGGCGCGCCCGGACTTTGCTCAGCAGAGAAGCGAAGGGGCAAGTGCGAAGCACCGCGGGCCCCAACAACCTGCGGCCTTGGGCGCCGCGTGGCGATTGCTTGGTCGTGGACGTCTCCACTTCCCCACAATGCCTCGGCAACCGCATGACTTGACAAGTCCCTGCATGCAGAAATGGGTCATGCTTACCTGCGATCGTGTAAAGGCCGACGGTTGGCCTCCTCCGGCTATAAGTATGGAACGGCGCAAGCCCTTCCAGTCCATCTCCTCTTGCTGCCCTTTTCTTTCCATGGCTCCGTCGAAGAGGTTCTCGGCCGCGGAGAAGGGAAGGCCCGCCAGGTAGGGCCTGACTCTCCCCCGGCCAAGCGCGGTCGAGGCCGTCCTCGCAAGCATCCTGTGGCTCCCGCAGCGGCTTCCCGCGGACGTGGAGGCGATCTCTCTTGCGCGAAGGGCGCCAGTTGTCGATGGGGGCGCGCGCTGCGCATCGCTGCCTCCTCTAGGCCGCTTCCACTCGGCGGAGGTGCTGCCGGAGTTTGTCGTGTGGTCGGTGGAGCCGACCAGCACCTGCCTCCAGCTTCCCCGCTTCCTTTTAGGTGAACTTCCGCCCGGCGCCCCGGGCGGCCTCTGGCTTCAGGCGGACGGTTGTTGCAGCCGGGCCTCCTGGGCTTCGCTGGAGGTCTCCGCCGCCGGGAGTGTGGCCCTGACCCGGGGCTGGCAAACGTCTGCCCGCGCGCATGGCCTAAGCCGGCGGTGCACCCTGCACTTCAAGTTCGATGGCGATGCCACCCTCTACGTGAGGGTGTTCGGAGAAGACGGTCGCCGCGCCGGGTGTTGCCCCGAAGACGACGACCGCGGTCGTGGACCCAGCCACGGCGATGATCGAGATGAAGATGACAGTGCGCGCGCGGTCAGCAGCACTCGGGGCTCGTTGAGCGTCGGCGGCTCTCCTCCGGACAACAGCTCCTCCAGCGGTGGCCGCGACCAGCCTCCGTGCCGTCGCGCCCGCCTGGAGGGAGGTAGCGGGTCAGCCCGCCGTCGCGCCCTGGTGAAGCGCGAGAGGGAGTCTGCCTGAGCTCAAGAGGCAATACGAGCCTTCGCCGCGAGTTGGTGCCGAGCGTGTCGTGCCTATTTTGTTTTTCTCCTTTTCCTGCGCAAAGAGACAGTAGAGTAGGGCCCCGCGGGGGCGTGCTGAACTGTTGCTGTTAATTATCATGTTGTCTCCACTGTTTCTATGCTATGCTTTTGTGCCGCATGCCCGCGCGTAGAAATTACTTAGCTCGGGGAGGCCTCGTCGAACGCTTCATATCCTGCAAGGATTAGTCAGGAGGGGTAGCTTCCGGCCTCGGTTGTGGGGGTGACCGACCCAGGTCCTGTGTTCGCATCGCGATGCCCGTGGGGCACGGACTGGGAGGGGTGCTCCCATAGTGGACCCGGACAGGAAAGCCTCAAACGAGAAGGGCAGAAAACACTCGCGAGGGTGCCCGCGCTGCTCCCTCGTGAGACTTGCGCGAGAGAAATCGAGGCAGAAGAGCCAAAAAGACAAAGAGTCATAAACCAAAGATGGCAACAACTTCCATGAAACTTCAAATAGGAATGAACAAGCCAACTGCAGAAAGCAAATGAAAAAGCCGCGTCCGGCACCTAATCTAGTCTTCGACGTCTTCTCACCAGCGCGGAGCTAAGTGCTTCCACTAGGCATGGGAGGGAGCCCTAGGGCCTGAGGCCGGCACTCCTGAGACTCCGGGGCGTGTACAGCCCCAACTCATTATTACGTGAGAGTGTCACGAGCGGCGAGTTTCACAGGCATTGGCCTTCTTCACAGGCTCCGGGCCTTTCTCAGGAAAACGATCTTCACAGGCGTTTGCCTTCTTCACAGGCTCCAGGCCTTTCTTGGGAAAATAAGCTTCCACAGCGTTTGCCTTCTTCACAGTGCCCGGCCTTTCTCGAAAAATAAGCTTCACAGCGCTTGCCTTCTTCACAGCTCCGGGCCTTTCTCGGGAAAATAAGCTTCACAGGCATTTGCCTTCTTCACAGGCTCCGGGCCTTTCTCGAGAAAATAAGCTTCACAGGCGTTTGCCTTCTTCACAGGCTCCGGGCCTTTCTTCAAGGGTAGAACTTCCGGAGATGCTGGATGTTCCACGCGTTCGAGATGGGCACCCCCCTCCTGGGTCTCTAAGCGTGCGGAGCCGGGCCTGGAAACATGACAAACTTTGAACGGGCCCTCCCACATGGGAGAGAGCTTATGCAACCCTTCCCTGGAGAGGACCTGTCTGAGCACGAGGTCCCCTACCTCCAGAGTCCTGGGGCGGATGTTGCGGCAGTGGTATCGCCGCAACGCCTGTTGATACCTTGCCGCTCGTAGCGCGACCTCTCAACGATGTTCCTCCCCCAGCACGAGATCTGTCCCCCGCGTGGCGTCCTGCTGCGCCTCGTCGAACGTCAGGACCCGTGCGGAGCGACACTTGACCTCATGAGGGAGGACGGCTTCTGCTCCGTAGACGAGGAAGAACGGGGTCTCGCCAGTCGGCTTGGCCGCGGTCCTGTGGATGGACCACAACACAAACTGGAGCTCGTCGTGCCAGCCCCTGCCGCAGGCCTCCAGCTTCTTCTTGAAGGTCCTGGTTTTGAGGTCCTTCAGGACGTCCGCGTTGGCTCGCTCGGCCTGGCCGTTGCTCCGAGGGTGCGCCACCGACGCGTAGCATATCTGCGTTCCAAGGTTCGCATAGTATGTTTTGAAGAGATTACTGGTGAACTACGAACCGTTGTCGGTGATGATGTGGTTAGGCACCCCAAACCGGCTCACGAGGCCCCTGATGAACTTGACCGCAGAGCCTGGTGGGATCGTGCAGATAGCTTCCACCTCAGCCCACTTGGTGAATTTGTCCACGGCGACGTAGAGGTAGCGGTAGCCCCCTGGCGCCCGAGGGAACGGGCCCAGAATGTCCAGCCCCCATACTGCGAATAGCCATGAAAGGGGTATAGTTTGCAGACCTCCCACCGGCTGATTGATCTGCTTGGCATGAAATTGGCAGGCCTCGCAAGCCTTTACCAGCTCAACTACGTTGCTGAGCGCTGTGGGCCAGTAGAACCCGCTGCGGAACGCCTTGCCAATGAGGGTTCGCGACGATGAGTGGTGCCCACAGTCCCCGCCGTGTATGTCTTCCAGCAATTCCTTCCCCTGCTCTCTGGGAATGCAGCGCAGGGACACATCATTCGGTCGCCTCTGGTAAAGCTCCCCATCCTTGATACAGTAGGCCGTGGTTTGCCGCGCCACATGCTCCGCCTCCTCCTCCTTCTCCGGCAGGGTCCCTGTATCAAGTAGCTCTTGAGCTCCGTGATCCAGCACCCCTCCTGAGGTTCCAACGCCAGGAGCAGGCGTGCCCCTGAGGCCGGGCCGCAGGCCGGGGCTCCCGAGGCAAGCGGGTGGGGGAGCTCCTCCCGAGGTTGCGCCATGCTTGATAGTGACAGTGCCGTTGAGGGCCTGAAGAGTCGCTCCTCGAAGACACTAGGCTCCTGAGGCAGCCGCCTGGACGCTCTCTTGGCCATGTCGTCCGCCTCTTGGTTGGTGCCGCGTGGCACATGCTGCAGCTCCAGTCCCCAGAACTGTTTCTCCATCCTGCGAACCTCCGTGAGGTAGGCTTCCATGTGCTCGTCCTTCGGCTCGTATATCTTGTTGGAGAAGTCGACGAGGAGCTGTGAATCGCCCTTGATGATGCGGCACTTTACCCCCAAACCGATTATGCTCTCGTGCCGCTATCGAACCTTCATATTCTGCTATGTTGTTGGAGACCTTTTCCCCATGCTTTGAAACAGAGCTGCATGGCGTAGTAGAGCTTGTCCTGAGTAGGGGATACGAGCACTGCGCCGGCCCCCGCGCCATGTCGGGAGAATGCCCGTCAAGTACATGACCCAGCCGTCCGGTGCCAGCTCCCGGAGAAAGCGACCGGTTCGCCGCCGAGGCCAGTGCCTCCGTCCATTCTGCCATGAAATCTGCCAATGCGGCCCCCTTGATGACTCTGGTTGTGCTAAACTCTAGCTGAAATTCTTGCAGTTCGATGTTCCACTCTGCGACTCTTCCAGCTGAGTTGGGGCTCCTGAGCACCCTCTCCAGAGGGTATGCTGAGACGACCTTGATGGGATGACCCTGGAAGTAGTGCCGCAGTTTGCGTGAGGCTACCAATAGCGCGAGGAGGAGTTTTTGGGGCATGGGGTATCGCGCCCTTGCGTCCCGCAGCACCATGCTAACGAAGTACACCGGGTGCTCGAAGAGAGTAGGAGTGCTGACGAGGCCTGTGCCCTCCAGAGGGTCTGACGCCTCCTGAGGCGACGGAGCCCCCAGCGCCTGGCTGCCTGGCGCGACCTCTTCGGCTCTAGGGGCATCTTCCTGCTGAGGCTGGTCTCCGTCTGCCGGGGCCGTGACCTTCGCAAGGCCTTCTTGGTCTTGTGCTGCCACGGCCGGGGCCGTGGCCGGGCGTGGCGCAGCCTTGATTTGGCGCTCTTCCCGAACCGCCACTAGGGCTGCGCTGGCAGAGTAGGGTGTGGCGGCGAGGTAGAGCACCAGGGGCTCAAGTGGGCGTGGTGCGACCATCACAGGAGGGCTGGTAAGGTACCTCTTGAGTTCTTGGAATGCCTTGTCGGCCTCTTCAGTCCATTCAAAGGGGCCCTTCTTCTTCATCAGCTTGAAGAATGGCAGTGCTCGTTCTCCCAGCTTGGAGATGAAACGTCTTAGCGCGGTCACGCGCCCGGTGAGTTTCTGCATTTCTCTGAGGGTCTTTGGCGGGCTCATGTCTTCGACTGCCTTGACCTTTTCCGGGTTGGCCTCGATGCCCCTATGGGACACGAGGAAACCTAGGAGCTTGCCCGAGGGGACTCCAAATACACACTTCTTCGGGTTGAGCCGCGGGTCCACTTTATCGAGGCTCGCGAAGGTTTCTTCCAAGTCATGTATCAGGGTTTTCGCCTCCCGAGACTTCACCACAATGTCATCGACGTATGCCTCAGCATTCCTCCCGAGCTGTCGGCCCAAGGCGATGTGCATCAGCCGCTGAAAGGTCGTGCCTGCGTTGCGCAACCCAAACGGCATGCAGGTACAGCAGTACACTCCGCACGTGGTCAGGAAAGCCGTTTTTTCCACGTCTTCTACCGCCATCTTGATCTGGTGATAGCCTGAGAAGGCATCCAGGAAGCACAGCAGGTCACACTTAGCGGTGGAATCGACGATCTGGTCAATGTGAGGAAGCAGAAATGGATCCTGTGGGCAGGCCTTGTTGAGGTTGGTGAAGTCGACACACATATGCTCCTTTCCCCCTTTCTTTGGCATGACAACTGGGTTGGCCAGCCAATCCGGGTAGCGGACCTCGCGAATAACCCCTGCTGCCTCTAGCTTGCGAGTCTCCTGGACGATAAAAGCTTGTTTCTCTGTGGACTGTCGCCCCGCCTTCTGCTTCACGGGGCGCACGTTGGGGCACACGTTGAGGTGATGCTCAATCACGCCCCTCGGGACCCCCGCCAACTGATCAGGCCCCCACGCGAACACCTTCTTGTTTGCACGTAGTAACTTTACCAAGGCCTCCTCCTGCTCCGGTTCGAGGTTTGCACCTATTGTGAAGGTGGCGTCAGTGGACCTGTCCTCCCTGAGTGGCACCTGCTTGGTTTCCGCCTTGTTTTGAGTGAATAGTTTTTTATTCTTGGATGGCGCAGCCCCCTTGGGCTCGGGAGCGTCAACACCGGTGGGCCGTGCCACTGCAGCCGCTTTGAAAACATGCTTGAGCGCCTGCAGTGCCTCTCCAGTGTTTCCCGACACGATAAGGACGCCGCTGCTCCCGGGCATCTTCATGAGGTTGTACGCCGGGTGAGTTGCTGCCATGAACCGGGCCAAGGCCGGGTAGCCGAGGATGGCGTTGTAGGGGAGGCCGATGGGGGCGATGTTAATGTTGGGGAACGTTGCAGAAAATTAAAATTTTTCTACGGTTTCACCAAGATCTATCTATGAGTTCATCTAAGCAACGAGTTACGAGAGAGAGTTTGCATCTACATACCACTTGTAGATCGAGTACGGAAGCGTTCGAGGGAGTGGTGATGATGAAGACGTTCCCAACGTGATTCCGATCACCGATGACCAAGTGCTAAACGGACAGCACCTCCACGTTCAACACACGTACGGGACGACGGCGTCTCCTTCGCCTTGATCCAGCAAGGAGGAAGGAGAGGTTGAGGAAGACCACTCCTATGGCAGCACGACGGGCGTGATGCGATGGAGTGACTGATCTCCCAGGGCTTCGCCAAGCTTATGCGGAGGAGGAGAGGTGTTGGGAGGGAGGGGCTGCGCCTTCAATGGTGTGTGTAGCCTCCCTCCACCCCTCTATTTATAGGGAAGGAGGAGGGGCCGCCCCCTAGATGCATCTAGAGAGGGGCGGCGGCAAGGGAGGGGGCTTGCCCCCAAAGCAAGGGGCGCCCACTTAGGTTCCCCCAACCCTAGGCGCATGGGCCAAGGGAGGTGCGCCCAGCCCACTGGGGCTGGCTGCCTCCCACGCAGCCCAAGTGGCCCCCCAAAGGGTGGCCTCTCCGTGGTCCTCCGAACCTTTCCGTGGACCCTCCATAAACCGATATGACCCGAAACTTTTCCGGTGTCCGCTTGACGACTTCCCATATATAAATCTTTACCTCCGGACCATTCCGGAACTCCTCGTGACGTCCGGGATCTCATCCGGACTCAACAACATTCGGTAATCACATACAAGTCTTCCTATTAACCCTAGCATCACCAACCTTATGTGTAGACCCTACGGGTTCGGGAGACATGCGAATATGACCGGGGCGCTCTCAGTCAATAACCAACAGCGGGATCTGGATACCCATGTTGGTTCCCACACGCCTCGATGTTGTCATCGGATGAACCACGATGTCGAGGGTTCAAGCAACCCGTATTCTATTCCCTTTGTCGACGGTATGTTACTTGCCCGAGACTCGATCGTCGGTATCCCAATACCTCGCTTAGTCTCGTTATCGCAAGTCACTTTACTCGCATCAGTAATGCATGATCCCGTGACGGACACTTGATCACTTTGAGCTCATTATGATGATGCATTACCGAGTGGGCCCAGTGATACCTCTCCGTCATACGGAGTGACAAATCCTTGTCTCGATCCGTGTCAACCCAATGACACTTTCGGAGATACCTGTAATGCACCTTTATAGTCACCCGATTACGCCAGACGTTTGGTACACCCAAAGCATTCCTACGGTATCCGGGAGTTACACGATCTCACGGTCTAAGGAAGAGATACTTGACATTGGAAAAGCTCTAGCAAAACGAACTACACGATCTTTGTGCTATGCTTAGATTGTCTTGTCCATCACGCCATTCTCCTAATGACGTGATCCCATTGTCAATGACATCGATGTCCATAGTCGAAACCGTGACTATCTGCTGACCAACGAGCTAGTCAACTAGAGGCTTACTAGGGGCGATTGTAGTCTATGTATTCACACGTGTATTACGATTTCCGGATAATACAGCTTGTAGCATGAATAAAAGACAATTATCATGAACAAGGAAATATAATAATAATGCTTTTATTATTGCCTCTAGGGCATATTTCCAACAGTCTCCCACTTGCACTAGAGTCAATAATCTAGTTACATTGTGATGAATCGAACACCCATAGAGTTACGGTGTTGATCATGTTTTGCCCATGGAAGAGGTTTAGTCAACGGATCTGCGACATTCAGATCCGTATGCACTTTACAAATTTCTATGTCTCCATCCTGAACGTTTTCACGGATGGAGTTGAAGCGACGCTTGATGTGCTCGGTCTTCTTGTGAAACCTGGGCTCCTTGGCAAGGGCAATAGCTCCAAGTGTTGTCACGTAAGAGTTTGATCGGCCCCGACGCATTGGGTATGACTCCTAGGTCGGTGATGAACTCCTTCACCCAAATTGCTTCATGCGCTGCCTCCGAGGCTGCCATGTACTCCGCTTCACATGTAGATCCCGCCACGACGCTCTGCTTGCAGCTGCACCAGCTTCTCGCTCCACCATTCAACATATACACGTATCCGGTTTGTGACTTAGAGTCATCCAGATCTGTGTCGAAGCTAAGCGTCGACGTAACCCTTCTGACGAGCTCTTCGTCACCTCCATAAACGAAAACATGTCCTTTGTCCTTTTCGGTACTTCAGGATATTCTTGACCGCTGTCCAGTGTTCCTTCCGGGATTACTTTGGTACCTTCCTACCAAACTTACGGCAAGGTTTACATCAGGTCTGGTACACAAACATGGCATACATAATAGATCCTATGGCTGAGGCATAGGGATGACACTCATCTCTTCTTTATCTTTTGCCGTGGTGGGGCATTGAGCTGAGCTCAATCTCACACCTTGCAACACGTGCAAGAACCCTTCTTGGACTGATCCATTTTGAACTTCTTCAAAATCTTATCAAGGTATGTGCTTTGTGAAAGACCTATGAGGCATCTCGATCTATCTCTATAGCTCTTGATGCCTAATATATAAGCAGCTTCTCCAAGGTCCTTCATTGAAAAACACTTATTCAAGTAGGCCTTAATGCTGTCCAAGAATTCTATATCATTTCCCATCAAAAGTATGTCATCTACATATAATATGAGAAATGCTACAGAGCTCCCACTCACTTTCTTGTAAACGCAGGCTTCTCCATAAGTCTCATAAACCCAAACGCTTTGATCATCTCATCAAAGCGAATGTTCCAACTCCGAGATGCTTGCACCAGCCCATAAATGGATCGCCGGAGCTTGCATACTTTGTCGACATTCTTAGGATCGACAAAACCCTCCGGCTGCATCATATACAGCTCTTCCTTAAGATAACCGTTAAGGAACGCTGTTTTGACGTCCATCTGCCATATCTCATAATCATAGTATGCGGCAATTGCTAACATGATTCGGACGGACTTAAGCTTCGCTACGGGAGAGAAAGTCTCATCGTAGTCAATCCCTTGAACTTGCCGATAACCCTTAGCGACAAGTCGAGCTTTATAGATGGTAACATTACCATCCGCATCCGTCTTCTTCTTAAAGATCCATTTGTTTTCTATCGCTCGCCGATCATCGGGCAAGTCACCAAAGTCCACACTTTGTTTTCATACATGGATTCTATCTCGGATTTCATGGCTTCTAGCCATTTGTTGGAATCTGGGCCCGCCATCGCTTCTTCATAGTTCAAGGTTCACCGTTGTCTAACAACATGATTTCCGTGACAGGGTTGCCGTACCACTCAAAGTGCGGGCGTGTCCTGTGGACCTACGAGGTTCAAGAGCAACTTGATCCGATGTACCTTGATCATCATCATTAATTTCCTCTTCGCTTGGTGTAGGCATCACAGAACACTTTCCCGAGCTGCACTACTATCCTGTTCAAGAGGTAGTACTTCATCGAGTTCTACTTTCCTCCCACTTACTTCTTTCGAGAGAAACTCTTTTTCGAAAGGTTCCGTTCTTGGCAACAAAGATCTTGCCCTCGGATCTTAAGTAGATGTCAGGACCCCGATTCTAAGTCACATCGACCTAGCCGGTAACACCTCATATCACTTTGTGGCCTCACGCACGGTATTCCCACGGGTGTCGCCTTACCATGGCCCGGGACCGTTTGCGTCTTTTGGCTCACGTATATGATAGTGTCGCTAGCATCCACATGACAAAGAACCGGGCCGACATGGCTAGTCGTGAATCCAAAGCGGCGCTAACCTATGGGGACAGGCATACATGAATCACATCGAGCATGTCGGTCATCAACGATATATTCGGGCTGTAGCACTGGCTAACAGGACTCCGTATTCGGGCTGTAGCAGGCTAGGCAGGACTCAATACCACCGCGTGACATTTCCACGAAGGGACGTACATAGGAACGGTGAAACACATGCCGCCAGTCAAGTGTCCAAGCAGTAGTCTTTGGGCTAGCGGACTCGTGAACCGGGCAGTAGCGGACTACTATCGCCGTAAGCACGAGACTACATTTCCCCATATGAGAGGCTGCCAAGAATAAACAACTAGTTTGTCGGATCCCACTCATACCAAGCATTTCAATCATACACGCAATATGCCCGATATGAGTAAATACAACAAGGCATAAAACAAAACTCTACAACTCAAGTACTTTATTTAAGAGGCTCCGAGGAGCCATACATAACATATCCATACAGGTAGGGGTCACATGACCCAACACTCAAGTCATACAATCATACAAGCACATGCGGAAGCAAACTAGTCTGAGTATAGACTCTAGAAAGAAAGAAAGCTTGTTGGAGCCTTTCTATCTACAATGGCCCTTCACAAGTCTTAGATCGCCACCTGGGTGTCTAGTTCACTCGTCGAAGTCAAGATCTACATAGAATCCATCGGAGGGGGTAGTGTTGTCCTCTGAAAAACATTAATTAGGCAAACATGAGTACGGGGGTACTCAGCAAGTCTTACCACAGAATCCTATCATACATGCACATTCTCAAGAAGGTGGTGGAGTTATTTGCAGCAAGCCAGCTTTGACTCTTGGCTAAGCTATCCTACGTGACACCACTTTGTAAAGCAATTTTCGTACACGAGTCCACTAGTCACCATCACAATACTCCACCGAGGATCCTCTCTCGTCATCCCACGAGAGGGCCATCCACGATACTCACACTTATCTTGAGGCTTTTAGTAGTATCCATTTACTTGTCTATGAACTGATATAGGCAACCCAGAAGTCCTTCTCCATGGACACGGCTATTCGAATAGATCATATTAAACCCCGCAGGGTGTACTTCTTCACACACGCTCACCACTTACCGCCGTTTACACGACATGTACTCGCAACCTTCAGCGGAAGCCCAACGTGGTGTCGGCCACAGCCTACCTAAACACTCAAGTTCCTAGTCCAGTTTATCGCCTATTCGGGTTCCATCCGCAGGAGTCCGCCGAGGTTTCCCATACAGCCCGAACGATGTGTGCAGGGTTCCCGAGATACCAAACGGGCACTTTCGGTACACAGACCCGCGTGCCTACCGCAACACAACCCACCCCTAAGGTCAGCGTATGCGTCGGCCCCAAAGATGCTACAAACACCAGAAACTACTTGCAATTCCCGGACTAAGAAACAAGGGTGGTTAAGAAGCCGAGAGGGTCAATTAAGGATCCCAATGCATGGTAGTAACTGTTTCATGGATCACAAACACAGATCTCAGTTCTTAGGATCGGCTTCAATGAAACAACCCACCATGTACTCCTACATGGCCTCTCATCGATACCTTTACCAAAACGTGTTCAACACTTTCACTCTCGAACCAACACAACCTTTCACTCCAGTTCATCATCCTGATGAGCCGCACTGACACAACTCTAAGCATAGCAAGCATAGCATGGTAGGAATCACAAACATGGCTCAATCAACTCCTACACATACTAGTGGGTTTCATCTAGTTACTGTGGCAATGACAGGTCATGCAAAGGAAGTGGGTTCAACTACCGCAGCACACAACAGTTTGAATCGTGTTGTCTTAATGCGATGCGAGAGCGTAAGCGAGAACATGGGTTTGTATCGAATGATCAATGAGTTGCTTGCACGATGGAACGGGGTAGAGTACGCCCTTGGATGGATAGTCGAGGTTATCCTCGGGGCGAACCTATCATGAAGAACATACCGAAAGTAAACACACATGACGATATGCAACAATATGATGCATGCTATGACATGGCAATATGGATGTGTGTTGGCCTAATGCAAGCTGAAATAATAGGGATGAACTCATTTGAATCAAGGATTCAAATGATAGCTCATTTGAAATAACCCTAAAGGTGCATTATCTTATTTTGGTCAAACAGCAAGGTTAACTTGATTTAACATGCATGAAAACTGTACCAATGGATAGGATGGATTTTTCTGATCATTTTCATATATAAATCTTTGCATTTGGAGTTACTGATTAAAAGTTATAAGCATTTGAAATTTGAATTATATTCGAATTTCTCAGTATTAGAATAAATCCAGAAATTAGATTAATGCGTCGACCATCGTCAAGATGACGTCAGTGGTCAACAGAGACGTCCAGGTCAAACCTGACAATGGGTCCCGCGTGTCGTGGTAATTAACTTAACTAAAGTTTAATTAAAACTAACCTATTTAGTTAGCGTGGCTGGGCCCCATCTCGCTGACTTGTCGGGTCAACGAGCCCACGTGGTCAAAGTCCACGCCGGCTGCACCGGCGACTAGTCACCGTGAGCCCGACGCGGCGGAGGAAGTGCTTTTGGCGATTCCGTGACCAAATGAGCCATGAAGGTGGCTACGGTAGCTGGGAGCAAGCCGCGGCTATTGGTGGAGCCGGTTGGGGTCGGGGTGGCCGGAGTTGGCACCGGCGACGAGCTAGGTGGCCGCCGGGGTTCGGCCAACGATGAGCTTGGGGTTTGAGGGGTCGGTGAGGTGCGGGGAGTGCATGGGTAGACCCCATGGGGTGCGGTGAGTGTGATGGACACCATGGGTGGCGGAGAGTGACCGGAGCACGCCGGGCGACGAGCTCCACGGGCGGCGGGTGCGGGTGAGCGTGGTTCGGTTGCTACGCTGCTCGAGGGCGCGAGAGAGGGAAGGGAGGTAGATGGGCTCACGGGCGACGTAGAAGCTCCGTCCGAGGTCGGGACGAACCGGAGCGACGGCGGCGTTGAAAGGATCTCCGCGACGGCGAACTCGGTCGAGGTCGGTGGGGTGGACTCGGTGCACTAGAGCGAGCGGGCTCGGCTGGTTAGGGGTAGTGGAGTCGGCGGAGCTCCCGGACATGGTGAGGAGGAGCACGGACGGCGGGGAGCACGGTTCTGACGACGATGGGCGGCGGCGGCGGCCAAGGGCGGGGAGCTCGAGGAAGAGGAACCGGGCGGAGAGGAGGTGTCCAGGGGTTCGGGGAGAGAGGAGGCGATCCTCGCCGGCGGCGAGAGGAGGAGGCGAGGCGGCGACCAGTGCGTGGCACCCATGCGGTGCCCGCCGCCGAAAGCACTGGCTGCTGCTGGCCGAGCCAAGCAGCTACATTGGCCGCTGGCTCTTTGGGCTGGGCAGCAGTGGGCCGGTAGGGAGGCGCCAGTAAGTCTTTTCCTGCTTTTATCTTTTTCTAATTTCCTGCAACTTTGTGGGGTTTTCTAAAATACCAAAACAGTTTTAAAATTCACCAAAATGCTCCTGGTCCCTTGTTGGAATATTTCCAACATGAAACATTTTGGTTTGGCAATTTTTAGACATTTAAAATATTTTATATAATTTGAAATGCTCAAGTTCAAAAACTTATGAATTAATCCAAGGACCTTTGGATGACCTAGAAAATGATGCACCATTTTTGACATAGGCTCTGAACCAAAGCAAAGATGATGAGCATTTTGAAGGGCATTTCAGGTTCATTGAAATAATTTTTAGTAAACCCTAGTTGAATTAAGGGGGGTGTTCTGGGGGTTTCCTGCCTTCCCCATTTCAAATTCAAATGAAATTTAAACATGATGCACACCCTAATGCATGGTCTAACTGGGATGTGACAACTCACCCCCACTCAAAAGAATCTCGTCCCGAGATTTAGGATCTGTTGCAAAAAAGGTGGGATACTCAAGTCGAAGACGATCCTCCCTTTCCTAAGTTGCTTCTTGCTCGGAATGGTTTGACCATTGAACCTTTAGAAACTTGATATTCCGACGTCGAGTGGTACGCTCGGCTTGATCGAGAATACGAATGGGATATTCTCGATAGGTGAGGTTATCTTGGAGATCAAGCGTTTCGTGGTCCACTCCACGGATAGGATCCGAGAAGCAACGCCTGAGTTGGGAAACGTGGAAGACATCATGGACTCTGGAAAGATGCGGAGGTAGTTCCAATTGGTAGGCAACTTCTCCTCGTTTGGCAAGAATGCGAAAGGGTCCAATGTAACGAGGAGCCAACTTGCCTTTGATACCGAATCGATGGGTTCCCTTCAAAGGAGTAACCCGAAGGTAAGCCTTCTCGCCAATTTCATAAGTCATAGGCTTATGCTTGCGGTCATATTGGCTCTTTTGACGAGATTGGGCTGTTTTCAATTTCTCACGAATAACGCGAACCTGCTCTTCTGCTTCCTGAATCATGTCCGGGCCAAAGAGTTGTCTCTCCCCGGTTTCTGACCAGTTAAGAGGCGTTCGACATTTTCGTCCATAAAGAACTTCGAAAGGGGCTTTGCCTAAGCTGGCTTGATAACTATTGTTATAAGCGAACTCGGCGAATGGAAGGCATTTCTCCCAATTCATGCCGAAAGAGATGACAGAAGCTCGGAGCATATCCTCTAGGATTTGATTGACTCGTTCTACTTGACCACTTGATTGAGGATGGAAAGCGGTGCTAAAGGAGAGACGAGTTCCCATAGCATTTTGGAAACTTTCCCAAAATCGAGAGGTGAAGAGACTTCCACGGTCTGAGTTAATCTCCAATGGAACACCATGAAGAGACACTATTCGAGAGATGTACAAATCAGCTAGCTGGCTAGCGGTTATACTCTCACGAACGGGTAGAAAGTGGGCTACTTTGGAAAGACGATCAACGACAACGAAGATAGCGTTATTCCCTCTCTTGGTCCTGGGAAACCCGGTAATGAAATCCATACCGATTTTATCCCATTTCCATTCAGGAATTTCCAAAGGTTGAAGGGTACCAACAGGCCGTTGATGCTCGCTTAACTCGACGACGACGCCGCAATTAGCAATGTATTGAGCGATTTCTCTCTTCATCCTAGTCCACCAAAACCTCTGGCGTAGGTCTTGATACATTTTAGTACTACCGGGATGAATGGTGAGAGGAGAGTCATGAGCTTCCTTAAGGATCAATCGCCTCAGGTTGCGCACCTTGGGGACCACTAGACGGTCTCCAAAGAACACGACACCTTGTTCATCAATGGAGAAACAATCTGCGACTCCTTTCTTGATGTTTCTCCTGATACGGGAGATTCCCGGATCTACCTTCTGTGCTTTGATGATCTGATCCGTAAGGGTAGGTTTCGCCACCAGGGTAGAAAGGAATCCTCGAGGAACAATGTGGAGATTAAGCTTACGAAATTCCTCGTGGAGAAATGGTTGACTTTGTTGTAACATCAGGTTGTTACAATAAGATTTCCGACTTAGGGCGTCGGCCATGACATTGGCTTTGCACGGGTGTAAGATATTCCTAAGTCGTAATCTGTAATCAACTCGACCCAACGTCTTTGCCTGAGATTCAAATCCGGTTGGGTGAAGATATATTTCAGACTTTGGTGATCAGTGTAGATTTCGCAACGATTACCAAGAAGGTAATGTCGCCAAGTTTTGAGTGCATGAACCACTGCTGCAAGCTCTAGATCGTGTGGGATAGTTATCCTCATGTGGACGAATCGCCGAGAAGCGTAGGCAATCACATGACGATCTTGCATGAGTATGCAACCTAGTCCTTGTCGCGGGCGTCGCAATAGATAATAAAGTCCTTAGAGAAATCTGGTGGAACAAGTGCAGGGAGCACATGTCGAGCGTCTTTTAGTTCCCGAAAGCTGAACTCGCCTTGTGGCGTCCATTCAACTTTTATCTTTCTTGAGGAGTTTGGTTAGAGGTTTAGCAACTTTAGAGAAATTCTCGACGAAGCGGCGGCAATAGCTCGCTAAGCCGAGGAAACTCGAACTTGCTTGACCGATTCAGGTGGAGTCCATCAGGGCGGCTTGAACGCTTCGGGATTGACAGCAATGCCCTTACCAGAGATTACATGGCCTAGGTAGGTCACTTCTGGTAACCAGAATTCACACTTAGAGAATTTGGCATAAAGGCGGTGCTCTCGAAGTTTCATCAATACTAGCCTTAGATGTTCGGCATGTTCTTCCTCATTCTTGGAGTAGATGAGTATATCATCGAGGTATACCACGACGAATTTATCCAAATACTCCATGAAGATTGAGTTCATTAACCGAGAGAAGGTGGCTGGAGCATTGGTTAAACCGAAGGACATGACGGTGTACTCGTATTGATGGCATAACGAGTAACAAAGGCCGTTTTAGGAATGTCCCGTTCTTTATTTTGATTTGATGGTAGCCCAACCTCAAATCCATCTTGAAAAAAGGCGAGGATCCAAGAGCTGATCATACGGATCGTTGATCCCGGGAGCGGATACTTGTTCTTGATGGTGACCAAATTGACGGTCGGTAATCTACAACCATCCGATCCGTACCATCCTTCTTCTTGATTTAAAAGGACGGGCAAGCCCATGGAGATGAACTAGGACGGATGAAACCTTTTGCAAGGACTCATCGAGTTGTTTCTTAAGTTCAGCTAGTTCTAGGGGTGCCATCTTATAAGGTCTCCTAGAGATTGGGACGGTTCCGGAACAAGATCTATCACGAACTCGACATCCCCGCCGTGGAACACTGGCAGTTCCTCTGAAAGACATCCGGAAATCACGGACTACCGGAATATCTTCGAGGTCTGGAAGAGGGTTGGCATTTAAGGAGTAAAGCTGGCACTTAGACACTCGGGTTAAAACATTCACTGTCTTGCCCGAAGGATGGGTGAGTTGAACAGTTCTAGTAGAGCAATCAATCTTAGCATAATGGGCTGACATCTAGTCCATACCCAAGATGATGTTTATGTCCGAGGACTTGAGAGCTATTAGAGATGCAAGAAAGACTAATCATCGACAAGAATTTCATTCCCATGACTTATTCTAGAGGTTTGCCATCTAGAACCGGAGTTTGATTTCCATGGAGGTATGCATGTCACGAATGTGGTGTTGTGCAATCGAGCATAGCTCTCGAAATAAATGAATGAGATGCTCCAAGATCAAAAAACAGTTGCGGATGGCAATTAACAAGGAGCGCATCGAGGACGATGTTGGGATCCTCATAGGTTTCTTCAGCGAAAACATAGTTGACATGGCCACGAGCGGTGGCAACTGGTTTAGCATAGGGCACCTTTCCTGCTGGCTTGCCACGGCCAATAGACTTTCCAACTTGACTGGGGTTGTTCTGGGGACACTCACGGATATAGTGGCCCGCCTCTCCACACTTGAAGCAAGTTATCACATTTGGGCGTGGAGCAGCATTAGCAGTGGGGCCTCCATAAGTCTTAGGCGGAACATACTTTGCTGGTTGGGGCGAGGCGCCTCAAAGGATGGCCTCGGGGTGAACACAGGTGGTAGAGCAGTATTTGGAATCCAAACCCGCGCTTCGGGATCCAGAGCGGATGAAGATCGAGTCACGGATGTGCTTGCGTGAAGTCTCAAAATCCACCGCCCGGTTTGGCGTTGATAGCCTTATTGACTAGCTTCGAAAAGAGGTACACTCATGCGACGAAGGTCTCGGCGTAGCTCGTGGCTAAGTCCCTTGCGGAACCTTGCCTCGCTTCTTGGCGTCGGTAGAAACTTCTTCGAGCATAACGTGCTAACCTCCCAAATTCACGGCAGTAGGCATCCACCGTTAGCCTACCTTGGGTGAAACTGCAGAATTCCTCCCTTTGCGGTCCATAAGACCTTCCGGAATATGATGCTCACGAAGGCGGCACTCGAATTCATCCCAAGTTGTAACTTGTCCAACCGGACGATAACCTCATAATTCTCCCACCGAGACTAGCGGGGCCTTCAAGATGATAAGCGGCAAAGGTAACCTTGTCGCCTCAGCCACGTTGGCGTAACGCAGCTTGTGGTGGATGCTTTGGAAGCCAATCATCCGCGTCGAGAGGCTCGACGGAATATTTGAACTTTGGGGGATACAGCTTGACGAAGTCATTGAGTGAAACCACATCATTTCTCGGCTGGCGTGCGGTGTTTTGTTCAATCCGCTCCGATGGCGATTGGTTTCACGCTTATTGCGCTCGCTTCGGATAACCTCGGCCAAAGATGGCGGTTGCGGCAGATTCACATTCCTGGCTGCACTAGCTTCTCCCTGCTCCGGAGCAGCAGGATTGTTGCGGGTGTTGACCATCCTAGGAGACAAAGCAAAGGTTTAAACCAGGATGGCAGAATTTAATAAGGAAGTGCGGAAGGTAATGGATAGTATGGAATGCAAAGATGTTCATCCGTATGACATGGTAATATAAATCTGCCATATATATATACCAACGGTCATACACACCATTCATAGTTTAGTACAAGCCTGACGGGGTACAACTATAAGGAAAGGCGTTACATCTCATCGGAAGCATTCCAACTTCTATACATTATTTTTCTACACTTCCTAACGATACACACTAAGTCATATTCCACAAGTCACGCAGGGGCGGTGGAAATACAACTATTACCACACTAGGAATACTACTACTAACTCGTGGCAGCTCCATAGTAGTCTTCATACAAGTCACCACCCAAGCACGAAGTGGAACATGATCATCCGGAAGCAGACAATCTGTGGGGCCTGTGGACCATAAGGACTCGGATGTGGCCGTGGTCCAACAAACGGTGGCGCAGGCAGGCCCACGAGGAGGAGTGATGCCTCCAACCACACGCCACTCCATAAAATCTGGCAGACTTGCCCGCACAGGTACAAGTCCCTCATGTCCATAAATCCGCTTGCACGGCAGTGCAAACCTAGTCGAGTAGCCCAGTGATCGAACGGGCATTAAAAGCTCCATACGCAAGGCCCGGTTCTCACGGTCCTTGTCCTCCAAAGATCTCGGTAGTAGTGCGAAGGTGAGTCCTCATGGGATGCATCGCTGTACAAACCACTCAAGGTAGCCATGCGCCCGGTGGAGGATGCCGGCATGTAGCGGAAATCGGTGTTGCCCAACAAGGCAGTTACGCTCGAATAATAGTCATCATAGAATAGGCTGCATCTTGCACGACATTCCAATAGTGATCCGAGACCATAAGAGCAGGTGAAGTGGTTCGGTAGCTCCGGATAGGATGGATAAATCCGGACCGTGCATAGATATTGGCTTTGGTTGAAATCCTAAACTGCTCCTCGACGGTATATTTAGGATACCATCGATAACCAGACTCAATCATCACCCGAACCAGCATTGCCGTGTGACCACACACACCAATGCAACGGGTCGAACGAACCACTTGGTTTTGGGGACGGTGGCCATCCGAAAGCACAGCCACAATGCAAAGACATTAGAATTTCTAGGAAAATCGGGCAGCATAACATCTGTAAATGCTCAAAATCAGATTTGAGACATTCAAAAACAGATTGCAAAACCACTCAATAACATCATATCAAGGTTCTGGTTCAACTGATAGCATACTATAAATTTAGTAGCACTGAACTGAGGATGTAACCAACAATCGTATAAGTTACTACGGATTAGTAACACGTGAACCTGATAGAGAGAAGAGAGCCTAGTCCTATACCCACGTCGAATGAGAAGAGGATGACTCAGATCAGAGGGCATAAAGTAAAGGAGTAAAAACAGCCTTACGTTCCCTCCCACAATCAATTCCCCTACATATAACTAAAGCATTTCTAGACTCAACTTCGACCAGTTTGGCTTAGCGAACCTACAGGCAGCCCTGCTCTGATGCCAACGCTGTCAGGACCCCGATTCTAAGTCACATCGACCTAGCCGGTAACACCTAAAATCACTTTGTGGCCTCATGCACGGTATTCCCACGGGTGTCGCCTTACCATGGCCCGGGACCGTTTGCGTCTTTTGGCTCACGTATATGATAGTGTCGCTAGCATCCACATGACAAAGAACCCGGGCCGACATGGCTAGTCATGAACCCAAAGCGGCGCTAACCTATGGGGACAGGCATACATGAATCACATCGAGCATGTCGGTCATCAACGATATATTCGGGCTGTAGCACTGGCTATGAGGACTCCGTATTCGGGCTGTAGCAGGCTAGGCAGGACTCGAATACCACCGCGTGACATTTCCCGAAGGACGGACATAGGAACGAAGTGAAACACATGCCGCCAGTCAAGTGTCCAAGCAGGTAGTCTGGGCTAGCAGGACTCGTGAACCGGGCTGTAGCGGACTACTATCGCCGTAAGCACGAGACTACATTTCCCCATATGAGAGGCTGCCAAGAATAAACAACTAGTTTGTCGGATCCCACTCATACCAAGCATTTCAATCATACACGCAATATGCCCGATATGAGTAAATACAACAAGGCATCACAACAAAACTCTACAACTCAAGTACTTTATTTAAGAGGCTCGAGGAGCCATACATAACATATCCATACAGGTAGGGGTCACATGACCCAACACTCAAGTCATACAATCATACAAGCACATGCGAAGCAAACTAGTCTCGAGTACGCACTCTAGAAAGAAAGAAAGCTTGTTGGAGCCTTTCTATCTACAATGGCCCTTCACAAGTCTTAGATCGCCACACGGTGTCTAGTTCACTCGTCAAGTCGAGATCTACATAGAATCCATCGGAGGGGTAGTGTTGTCCTCTGAAAAACATTAATTAGGCAAACATGAGTGCGAGGGGTACTCAAAGAAGTCTTACCACGTAATCCTATCATACATGCACATTCTCAAGAAGGTGGTGGAGTTATTTGCAGAAGCCAGCTTTGACTCTTGGCTAAGCTATCCTACGTGACACCACTTTGTAAAGCAATTTTCGTACACGAGTCCACTAGTCACCATCACAATACTCCACCGAGGATCCTCTCTCGTCGTCCCACGAGAGGGCCATCCACGATACTCACACTTATCTTGAGGCTTTTAGTAGTATCCATTTACTTGTCTATGAACCGATATAGGCAACCCGAAGTCCTTCTCCGTGGACACGGCTATTCAATAGATCATATTAAACCCTGCAGGGTGTACTTCTTCACACGCGCTCACCACTTACCACCGCTTACACGACATGTACTCGGCAACCTTCAAGCGGAAGCCCAACGTGGGTGTCGGCCACAGCCTACCTAAACACTCAAGTTCCTAGTCCGGGTTTATCGCCTATTCGGGTTCCATCCGCAGCAGTCCGCCGAGGTTTCCCATACAACCCGAACGATGTGTGCAGGGTTCCCGAGATACCAAACGGGCACTCGGTACACGGGCCCGTGCCTACCGCAACACAACCCACCCCTAAGGTCAGCGTTGCGTGCGGCCCCCAGCATGCTACAAACACCAGAAACTACTTGCAATTCCCGGACTAAGAAACAAGGGTGGTTAAGAAGCCGAGAGGGTCAATTAAGGATCCCAATGCGTGGTAGTAACTGTTTCATGGATCACAAACACAGATCTCAGTTCTTAGGATCGGCTTCAATGAAACAACCCACCATGTACTCCTACATGGCCTCTCATCGATACCTTTACCAAAACGTGTTCAACACTTTCACTCTCGAACCAACACAACCTTTCACTCCAGTTCATCATCCCGATGAGCCAGACCTGACACAACTCTAAGCATAGCAAGCATAGCATGGTAGGAATCACAAACATGGCTCAATCAACTCCTACACATACTAGTGGGTTTCATCTAGTTACTGTGGCAATGACAGGTCATGCAAAGGAAGTGGGTTCAACTACCGCAGCACACAACAGTTTGAATCGCGTTGTCTTAATGCAGTAAACGAGAGCAGAAGCGAGAACATGGGTTTGTATCGGAATGATCAATGAGTTGCTTGCCTGATGGAACGGGGGTAGAGTACTGCCCTTCGGATGGATAGTCGAGGTTATCCTCGGGGGCAGAACCTATCATGAAGAACATACCGAAAGTAAACACACATGACGATATGCAACAATATGATGCATGCTATGACATGGCAATATGGATGTGTGTTGGCCTAATGCAAGCTGAAATAATAGGGGATGAACTCATTTGAATCAAGGATTCAAATGATAGCTCATTTGAAATAACCCTAAAGGTGCATTATCTTATTTTGGTCAAACAACAAGGTTAACTTGATTTAACATGCATGAAAACTGTACCAAATGGATTTTTCTGATCATTTTTCATATATAAATCTTTGCATTTGGAGTTACAGATTAAAAGTTATAAGCATTTGAAATTTGAATTATATTCGGAATTTATCAGTATTAGAATAAATCCGAAATTAGATTAATGCGTCACCATGCGCCAACATGACGTCGTCAACGAACAGAGACGTCCCAGGTCAAACTGACAGTGGGCCCCGCGTGTCGGGGTAATTAACTTAACTAATGTTTAATTAAAACTAACCTATTTAGTTAGCAGGGTTGGGCCCCATCTGTCAGTGACTTGTCGGGGTCAACGAGGGCCCACGTGGTCAAAGTCCACGTCGGCTGCACCGGCGACTAGCCGCCATCGAGCCCGACGCGGCGGAGGAAGTGCTTTTGGCGATTCCGGCGACCAAATGAGTCGCGGAAGGTGGCTACGGGTAGCTGGGAGCAAGCCGCGGCTATTAGTGGAGCCGGTTGGGGTCGGGGTGGCCGGAGTTGGCGCCGGCGACGAGCTAGGCGGCCGCCGGGGTTCGGCCAACGATGAGCTTGGGGTTAGAGGGGTCGGTGAGGTGCGGGGAGTGCATGGGTAGACCCCATGGGGTGCGGTGAGTGTGATGGACACCATGGGGTGGCCGGAGAGTGACCGGGAGCACGACGGCGACGAGTTCCACGGCGGCGGGTGCGGGTGAGCGTGGTTCGGTTGCTACCCTGCTCGAGGGCGTGAGAGAGAGGGAAGGGGAGGTAGATGGGCTCACGGGCGACGTGTAGAAGCTCCCGTCGAGGTCGGGGACGAACCGGAGCGACGGCGGCGTTGAAAGGGATCTCCGGCGACGGCGAACTCGGTCGAGGTCGGTGGGGTGGACTCGGTGCACTAGAGCGAGCGGGGCTCGGCTGGTTAGGGGTAGTGGAGTGCGGCGGAGCTCCTGGAAATGGTGAGGAGGAGCACGGACGGCGGGGAGCACGGTTGCGACGATGGTGCGGCGGCGGCAGCGGCGTCGGCCAAGGCGGGGGAGCTCGAGGAAGAGGAACCGGGGCGGAGAGGAGGTGTCCAGGGGGTTCGGGGGAGAGAGAGGAGGCGATCCTCAGCGGCAGCTGGCGAGAGGAGCGGCGGCGGCGGCGACAGTGCGTGGCACCCATGCGGTGCCGCCGCCGAAAGCACTGGCTGCTGCTCGGCCAAGCCAAGCAGCTACGGCCATGCTGCTGGCTGGGCTGGGCGGCAGTGGGCCGGTAGGGAGGCGCCAGTAAGTCTTTTCCTGCTTTTATCTTTTCTAATTTCCTGCAACTTTGTGGGGTTTTCTAAAATACCAAAACAGTTTTAAAATTCACCAAAATGCTCCTGGTCCCTTGTTGGAATATTTCCAACATGAAACATTTTGGTTTGGCAATTTTAGACATTTAAAATATTTTATATAATTTGAAATGCTCAAGTTCAAAAACTATGAATTAATCCAAGGACCTTTGATGACCTAGAAAATGATGCACCACTTTTGACATAGGCTCTGAACCAAAGCAAAGATGATGAGCATTTTGAAGGGCATTTCAGGTTCATTGAAATAATTTTTAGTAAACCCTAGTTGAATTAAGGGGGGGGTGTTCTGGGGGTTTCCTGCCTTCCCCATTTCAAATTCAAATGAAATTTAAACATGATGCACACCCTAATGCATGGTCTAACTGGGATGTGACAGTAGAAGGTATACCCAATGGTTTCTTTAGGGTATCCTATGAAGACGCATTTTTCCGACTTGGGTTCGAGCTTTTCAGGTTGAAGTTTCTTGAAATAAGCATCGCATCCCCAAACTTTTAGAAACGACAGCTTAGGTTTCTTCCCAAACCAAAATTCATACGGTGTCGTCTCAACGGACTTAGACGGTGCCCTATTTAAAGTGAATGTAGCTGTCTCTAGAGCGTATCCCCAAAATGATAGCGGCAAATCGGTAAGAGACATCATAGACCGCACCATATCCAATAGAGTGCGATTATGACGTTCGGACACACCGTTACGCTGAGGTGTTCCAGGCGGCGTTAGTTGTGAAACGATTCCACATTTTCTTAAGTGTGTACCAAATTCGTGACTTAAATATTCTCCTCCACGATCTGATCGTAAGAATTTTATCTTTCGGTCACGTTGATTCTCTACTTCATTCTGAAATTCCTTGAACTTTTCAAAGGTCTCAGACTTGTGTTTCATCAAGTAGACATACCCATATCTACTCAAGTCATCTGTGAGAGTGAGAACATAACGATATCCTCCGCGAGCCTCAACGCTCATTGGACCGCACACATCGGTATGTATGATTTCCAACAAGTTGGTTGCTCGCTCCATTGTTCCGGAGAACGGAGTCTTGGTCATCTTGCCCATGAGGCATGGTTCGCATGTGTCAAATGATTCATAATCTAAAGACTCCAAAAGTCCATCAGCATGGAGCTTCTTCATGCGCTTGACACCAATGTGACCAAGGCGGCAGTGCCATAAGTATGTGGGACTATCGTTATCAACTTTACATCTTTTGGTATTCACGCTATAAACATGTGTAATACAACGCTCGAGATTCATTAAGAATAAACCATTGACCATCGGAGCATGACCATAAAACATATCTCTCATATAAATAGAACAACCATTATTCTCGGATTTAAATGAGTAGCCATCTCGTATTAAACGAGATCCAGATACAATATTCATGCTCAAACTTGGCACCAAATAACAATTATTAAGGTTCATAACTAATCCCGTAGGTAAATGAAGAGGTAGCGTGCGACGGCGATCACATCGACTCGAACCATTCCCGACGCGCGCATCGTCACCTCGTCCTTTTCCAGCCTCCGCTTATTCCGCAACTCCTGTTGTGAGTTACAAATATGAGCAACGGCACCGGTATCAAATACCCAGGAGTTACTACGAGTCTCGGTAAAGTACACATCAATTACATGTATATCAAATATACCGTTGGTGTTGCGGCCTTCTTGTCCGCTAAGTATTTGGGGCAGTTCCGCTTCGATGACCCCTCCCTTGCAATAAAAGCACTCGGTCTCGTGTTTGGGTCCATTCTTTGACTTCTTCCCGCAACTTGCTTACGGGCGCGGCAACCTCCTTGCCGTCCTTCTTGAAGTTCTTCTTGCCCTTGCCCTTCTTGAACTTAGTGGTCTTATTGACCATCAACACTTGATGTTCTTTCTTGATTTCAACCTCGGCTGACTTCAGATAGAGAACACTTCAGAATGGTCTTTACCATCCCCGCATGTTGTAGTTCATCACAAAGCTCTTGTAGCTTGGTGGGAGCGATGGAGGATTCTGTCAATGACCGCCTCATCGGGGAGGTTAATATTCAGCTGGGTCATACGGTTGTGCAACCTGACATCTTCGAATGTGCTCACCGACAGAACTGTTTTCCTCCATCTTACAACTATAGAACTTGTCGGAGATGTCATATCTCTCGACCGGGCGTGAGCTTGGAAAACAAGTTTCAGCTCTTGAACATCTCATATGCTCCGTGATGCTCAAAACGCTTTTGGAGCCCGGTTCTAAGCTGTAAAGCATGCCGCACTGAACGAGGGAGTAATCATCAAGACGAGACTGCCAAGCATTCATAATGTCTTGGTTCTCTCGGGACGGAGCGTCACCTAGCGGTCCTTCTAGGACATATTGTTTCTGGCAGCTATGAGGATGATCTCAAGTTCGGACCCAGTCCGTATAGTTGCTGCCGTCATCTTTCAGCTTGGTTTTCTAGGAACGCGTTGAAGTTCAAGTTGACATGAGCGTTGGCCATTTGATCTACAAGACATATCATTCAAAAGTTTTAGACTAAGTTCATGATAATTAAGTTCATCTAATCAAATTATTTAAATGAACTCCCACTCAGATTAGACATCCCTCTAGTCATCTAAGTGTTACACGATCCGAGTCGACTAGGCCGTGTCCGATCATCACGTGAGACGGACTAGTCATCATCGGTGAACATTCTCATGTTGATCGTATCTTCTATACGACTCGTGTTCGACCTTTCGGTCTCCGTGTTCCGAGGCCATGTCTGTACATGCTAGGCTCGTCAAGTAAACCCTAAGTGTTTTCGCGTGTGTAAATCTGTCTTACACCCGTTGTATGTGAACGTAAGAATCCATCACACCTGATCATCACGTGGTGCTTAGAAGCGACGAACTTTAGCAACGGTGCACGCTTAGGGAAACACTTCTTGAAATTGTTGTAAGGGATCATCTTATTTACTACCGTCGTTCTAAGTAAACAAGATGTATTAACATAATAAACATCACATGCAATTATATAGTAGTGACATGATATGGCCAATATCATAAAGCTCCATTGATCTCCATCTTCGAGGCTCCATGATCATCTTGTCACCGCATGACACCATGATCTCCATCATCATGATCTCCATCATTGTGCCTCCATGAAGTTGTCACGCCAACGACTACTTCTACTTCTATGGCTAACGCGCTTAGCAATAAAGTAAAGTAAGTTACATGGCGTTCTTCAATGACACGCAGGTCATACAAAATAAAGACAACTCCTATGGCTCCTGCCGTCGTCATACTCATCGACATGCAAGTCGTGATTCCTATTACAAGAACATGATCTCATACATCACAATATGTCATTCATCATTCATCACAACTTGGCCATATCACATCACATGACAATTGCTGCAAAAACAAGTTAGACGTCCTCTAATTGTTGTTGCATCTTTACGTGGCTGCAATTGGGTTCTAGCAAGAACGTTTTCTTACCTCGAATAACCACAACGTGATCTTGTCAACTTCTATTTACCCTTCATAAGGACCCTTTTCATCGAATCCACTCCAACTAAAGTAGGAGAGACAGACACCCGCCAGCCACCTTATGCAACTAGTGCATGTTAGTCGGTGGAACCGGTCTCACGTAAGCGTACGTGTAAGGTTGGTCCGGGCCGCTTCATCCCACAATACCGCAGAAGCAAGATAAGACTAGTAGCGGCAAGTAAATTGACAAGATCCACGCCCACAACTAAATTGTGTTCTACTCGTGCAAAGAGAACTACGCATAGACCTAGCTCATGATGCCACTGTTGGGGAACGTTGCAGAAAATTAAAAATTTTCTACGGTTTCACCAAGATCTATCTATGAGTTCATCTAAGCAACGAGTTACGAGAGAGAGTTTGCATCTACATACCACTTGTAGATCGAGTACGGAAGCGTTCGAGGGAGTGGTGATGATGAAGACGTTCCCAACGTGATTCCGATCACCGATGACCAAGTGCTGAACGGACAGCACCTCCACGTTCAACACATGTACGGGACGACGGCGTCTCCTTCGTCTTGATCCATCAAGGAGGAAGGAGAGGTTGAGGAAGACCACTCCAATGGCAGCACGACGGCGTGATGCGATGGAGGACTGATCTCCCAGGGCTTCGCCAAGCTTATGCGGAGGAGGAGAGGTGTTGGGAGGGAGGGCTGCGCCTTCAATGGTGTGTGCAGCCTCCCTCAACCCCTCTATTTATAGGGAAGGGAGGAGGGCGGCCCCTCTAGATGCATCTAGAGGGGGCGGCGTTAAGGAGGGCTTGCCCCCAAGCAAGGCGCCCCTTAGGGTTCCCCCCTCAACCCTAGGCGCATGGGCCAAGGGAGGGTGCGCCCAGCCCACCAGGGGCTGGCTGCCTCCCACGCAGCCCAAGTGGCCCCCAAAGGGTGGCCCCTCCGGTGGTCCTCCGGAACCTTTCGGTGGACCCTCCATAAAACCGATATGACCAAAACTTTTCCGGTGTCCGTTTGACGACTTCCCATATATAAATCTTTACCTCCGGACCATTCCGAACTCCTCGTGACGTCCGGGATCTCATCCGGACTCAACAACATTCGTAATCACATACAAGTCTTCCTATTAACCCTAGCGTCACCGAACCTTATGTGTAGACCCTACGGGTTCGGAGACATGCGAACATGACCGGGCGCTCAGTCAATAACCAACAGCGGATATGGATACCCATGTTGGTTCCCACACGCTTCTCGATGTTTTCATCGGATGAACCACGATGTCGAGGTTCAAGCAACCCGTATTCTATTCCCTTTGTCGACGGTATGTTACTTGCCCGAGACTCGATCGTCGGTATCCCAATACCTCGTTTAGTCTCGTTACGGCAAGTCACTTTACTCGTACCATAATGCATGATCCGTGACCAGACACTTGATCACTTTGAGCTCATTATGATGATGCATTACCGAGTGGGCCCAAGGATACCTCTCCGTCATACGGAGTGACAAATCCTGTCTCGATCCGTGTCAACCCAACAGACACTTTCGGAGATACCTGTAATGCACCTTTATAGTCACCCGCTTACATTGTGACGCTTTGGTACACCCAAAGCATTCCTACGGTATCCGGGAGTTACACGATCTCACGGTCTAAGGAAGAGATACTTGACATTGGAAAAGCTCTAGCAAAACGAACTACACGATCTTTGTGCTATGCTTAGGATTGGGTCTTGTCCATCACGTCATTCTCCTAATGACGTGATCCCGTTGTCAATGACATCTGATGTCCATAGTCAGGAAACCGTGACTATCTGTTGACCAACGAGCTAGTCAACTAGAGGCTTACTAGGGACGTATTGTAGTCTATGTATTCACACGTGTATTACGATTTCCGGATAATACAGTTGTAGCATGAATAAAAGACAATTATCATGAACAAGGAAATATAATAATAATGCTTTTATTATTGCCTCTAGGGCATATTTCCAACAGTTAAAGTCGATCAGCTCTGTGCGGAAGTTGTCGCGGGTGCCGAAGGTCACCGGGAGGCGAATTTGTCCCAATGAAGCGGTGGAGCCGGCTCCGACTCTGGAAAAAGGCCTGCTGGGCTGGGGCCGCTCTGGTGGCACATGGAGGAGGCTGAAGGCCTCCATAGAGAGCATGTTGAGGCCGGCTCCGCCATCGATGAGGGTCCTGGTGACTGCCACTTTGCAGATGGCGGGGTTGGAGGGGTGATCGTCCGAGTTGAAGAGCAGATCGGCCTCGGGCGCCACCCAGCCCGGCGGGGCTCCCTGGCACTTGGAGGCGGCGGCGATCTGGCGGGTGAACGGCTTGACGTGGCGGCTCGAAGGTGGCGCCAGTGAGCCGCCTAGGAGAGCTGCGATGACCGAGGGTGCCGGCCCAGCGTGAGGGGCGAGGTAGAGGTCGCGCAGCTCCCCTCAACAGGTCTGCTGCCCGTTCCCCACCGGGCCGTTGGCGGCATTGGCAGCAGGCGATGGGGAACGGCGGGGGCGTCCACCGACGGGAGCCGTCTTGGCGACTCGAGCGGCGCGAGAAGCCCGGCGCTCGGAGCAAGCTCGGCGAGCGTCAGCCATGGGCGTGACGGAAGATCACACGCGACCAGCGGAAGAAACATTCCGGCACACCCCTACCTGGCGCGCCAAATGTCGGATTTCGGGTTCCGGCAGACCCTTGAGGTTCGAACACTGGGGTGCGCGCAGAGATCTTTCCCCTACCAGCTTACGCGTGAATGGATTGCGAGGGATCTAAACTAGGTACGATGAAAAACACATGAGACACGGGGTTTATACTGGTTCGGGCCACCGTTGTGGTGTAATACCCTACTCCAGTGTGTGGTGTGGTGGATTACCTCATGGGCTGATGATGAACAATACAAAGGGAGAACAGCCTCACGAGGGGCTATTCTTGGGCTGATGCGATGAACTGCTTGGGTGAGTTCAGTCGCCTGTCTCTCTCTCTCTCTCTCTCTCTCTCTCTCTCTCTCTCTCTCTCTCTCTCTATCATGATCCCGGTTCCCTCTCTCTTTTGTTCGTCCCCCTCACTCTATGGTGGCTAGCTCTATTTATAGAGGGAGGCCCTGGGCCTCTTCCCAAATAATGAGCAGGAAGGGCGCCAACAATTGGCCATTTTGAAGGGGAACATCTAGTACACTTATCCTGACTAAAGTTGGTCTTCGGCTGCCAAAGGCTCTGACGGTGACGCCGTCCTGGGCTCCACGATGACCTCCATCCTGCCCTTCTGCTGGTCTTGGTCTTGTTGCACCGAAGCGGTAACCTTTGCCTGATGCCTTGGCCTGTGCTTGCCTCCTTTGCACCATAGGGGAAACGAGGACACTGCGCAGGCTAGCGCCCGCCTGGCCTTGATTGTCATGGCTTGCGTCACGGGGCACCCTCGGGAGGTACCCTGCCTTGATCTCTCCGTCTCCTAGCGAGCCTGCCTGACAAGGCTGTTCTTGAGGGAGGTTCCTGTCGTCCGCCCCGTGAGGCTTGGCCCCTCGCGAGGGTCTTGAGCTTGAGCTGACGAAGCTGGGCCGTGCTGGGCCCCCACTTGAGCCACGCCGCAGGCCGCAGGCAGACAAGTCTGGGGACCCCCGTTCCCCAAACGCCGATAGAGGCATGTAATAATTTTTTTTGTATTTTCATTCTTTAAAATTTCTTTGTATGTTTCACCCACAACTAAACAGAAACAAAAAGGAAAGAAATCTACTTAGTGAAGAAAGCAAACAAGAACACACGAGAATATCAACCCCACGCTATTGCTCCTAGGCAACGGCGCCAGAAAAGAGCTTGATAATCCCCAAGTGCAAGGAATCATCGTAGCAATTTCCGAAGGTGGAAGTGATTAGTATGGAGTGTCGAACCCACAAGGAGCTAAAGGTAAGATCAATATTCTCTCAAGCCCTATCTGCCACTGATACGACTCTACGTACACCGAAGTTTGCTTCCAACTAGCAACGAGAAATAAAACTATGTTGTGGGTATGAAGAGGATAAATTTGTATGATATCGGAGAGCTAAAATATAAAAGTAGGTGATGTTATCATAAAGTTAGAATATATCACTAAATATTATAAATAGCGAGGGTGTAATATGGTGGAACGGTGTGTGGAATTGTCCTAGGCAATTGTTAACAAGACCGGTGATCACTATTGCAGTTTCATATGAGGGAGAGGCATAAGCTAACATACTTTCTCTACTTGGATCATATGCACTTATGATTGGAACTCTAGCAAGAATCCGCAACTACTAGAGATCATCAAGGTAAAACCTAACCATAGCATTAAAGCATCAAGTCCTCTTTATTCCCATACGCTACAACCCCCTTACTCGGGTTTGTGTTTCAGTCACTCACCAACCCACTATAAGCGAATCATGAACGTATTGCAACACCCTACAGCGGGAATCCCTCACGCTTGCGTGATACGGAGGGCACCATAGGATAGCACCAAAATAAAACATACAACTCATACCAATCTAGATCATCAATCAACCCAAAGACAAAGGATATCTACCCAAAACATCATAGGATGGCAACACATCATTGGATCATAATATGTGACATAAATCACCATGTTCAAGTAGGGATTACAGCGGGGTGCGGGAGAGTGGACCGCGTAAAAGAGATGAGGATGGTGATGATGATGGTGATGTTGATGAAGACCATCACCGTGGCGATGGTTACCCTCCCGATGGCACTCCGGCGCCACCAAGGGAGAGGAGGAGAGGTTCTCCCCCTTGTGCTTCCTCCTCCATGGTCTCCCCCATAGATGGGGAAAGGTTCACCCTTGATCCTTGGCCTTCATGGCGATGATGGCCTCTCCGGGATACTCCTCCATGGCCACCGGTGATGATGGCCCCCTCCGGCAGGGTGCCGGAGAGGGCCTAGATTGATTTCTCGTGGCTACAGAGGCTTGCGACGGCGGAACTCCTGATCTAGGTTAATTTTCCGAGGTTTCTGTATTTATAGGAATTTTTGGCGTCCGTCTCACGTCAAGGAGGTGCCCGAGCTGTCCACGGGGCAGGCCCACACGCCCAGGGGGTGGGTGCACCCCACCCCTCGTGGGCAGCTCGGGACTCTTCTGGCCAAACTCCGATGCTCCGTGGTCTTCTTTTGGTCCATAAAAAATCATCAAAAATTGGCACGTCAATTGGACTCCGTTTGGTATTCCTTTTCTGCAAAACTCAAAAACAAGGAGAAATCGAAAACTGGCATTGGGCTCTAGGTTAATAGGTTAGTCCCAAAAATCATATAAAATAGCATATAAATGCATATAAAACATCTAAGATGGATAATATAATAGCATGAATACTTCATAAATTATAGATACGTTCGAGACGTATCATCGGTCCCACCAAAAATCCTAATATTCACATTTTGAACTAAATCGGTCTGACCGAGTTTTATAATTCAGTCCCACCAAGTTTGGTGAATTGTGTGTAACGTTTGGATTATGTGTGGAGGCTACATATACCCCTCTACCCACTCTTCATTCGTAGAGAGAGCCATCAGAACGTGCCTATACTTCCAGCATACATTTTCTGAGAGAGAACCACCTACTCATGTGTTGAGACCAAGATATTCCATTCCAACCACAAGAATCTTGATCTCTAGCCTTCCCCAAGTTGCTTTCCACTCAAATCTTCTTTCCACCAAATCCAAATCCATGAGAGAGAGTTGAGTGTTGGGGAGACTATCATTTGAAGCACAAGAGCAAGGAGTTCATCATCAACACACCATCTATTACCTTTTGGAGAGTGGTGTCTCCTAGATTGGTTAGGTGTCACTTGGGAGCCTCCGACAAGATTGTGGAGTTGAACCAAGGAGTTTGTAAGGGCAAGGAGATCGCTTAATTCGTGAAGATCTACCGTAGTAAGGCAAGTACTTCGTGGGCGATGGCCATGATGGGATAGACAAGGTTGCTTCTTCGTGGACTCTTCGTGGGTGGAGCCCTCCGTGGACCCGCGCAGTAGTTACCCTCCGTGGGTTGAAGTCTCCATCAACGTGGATGTACGATAGCACCACCTATCGGAACCACGCCAAAAATCTCCGTGTCTACATTGCGTTTGTCCCTCCAAACTCCTCCCTTTACCTTCATGTGCAAATGTTTTACATTCCGCTGCCATACTCTTAGACTTGCATGTGTACGTTGATTGCTTGACTTGTGCTAAGTTGCTAAAATCTGCCAAGACTTAAAATTGGGAAAAGGACAGATTTTTATTTGGTCAAGTAGTCTAATCACCCTGCCTCTATACATACTTTCGATCCTACAGTTACCACCGAGACTCTTGTAAGAATTGGGACCAAAAAGATCCATATGAAGTAGCTCGAGCGGCCTTCTCATGGTCATGATATTCTTCACGGGATGACTTCCTCCAACTTGTTTTCCTGCTTGACAAGCACTGCAAAGTCTATCCTTGTCAAACATAACATCTTTAACACCAAGGATATGATCGCATTTAATAAGCTTATCAAGATTTCGCATGCCCACGTGACCTAACCTTCTATGCCACAACCAACCTTTAGAATATTTAGCTATTAAGCAAGTTCTAGGTTGAGCTCTTTTAGTGAAATCAACAATCTATAGATCACCTCTACGTATACCGGTAAAGACCATATTATGATTATCTCTTCGAAACACTTGGCAATCTATTTCATTAAATAGAATATTGAAACCAAAATTGGCTAGTCTAGATACGGAAAGTAAATTGTAGCCAAGAGATTCAACGAGCATAACATTTTGGATAGAGTTGTCATGTGAAATAGCCACCTTACCAGGGCCAACCACCTTACCCTTTGAGTTATCACCAAATTTACATACTTCCGGGGACCATCATTTTCAGCAAGCTCTCGAAACATATCCTTGTCTCCGGTCATGTGATCAGTACATCCACTATCAAGAACGCATTCCTTTCCTCCGGCCATGTAACCATGAAGGCTAGCCATAAGACCAAAATGTCTCATTGACTCATCAAGATCAAAGTCACCATCACCATCATCATCCTCATCATAATATCCATGTTCAACATCATTATGTGATTGATCATCACCTAGAGAGAGAGATTCATTAGATTTATGATCATGACAATGTGCATCTTTATGAATTCTAATGACTTGGGAATTGATGATACTAATGACTACAACATCTCCTTTGGTACGCATGAGGTCACGAAGCTCAAATAGACAATCACCAAACTTAGGATCACTAGGATGCATTTTATGAGAAGCAATGGACTTTTGAAGAATCTCATCTAGATTTTTCAAGGAATAGTTTGGAAAGCGCTCCTCAAGGTATCTCCATATGGTATAAGCACATTAAAATATAGGCAAGCACACAAGCCAATTTCTGGGAAATCCTCTTATGATAAGATCAATAGCTCTAAGATTGTGGGTCATGTCAAGATACTCATCAGGGGTAGGATGCAAGGGATCAATAGGAGGTGCACAAGGTCTAGTAATATCCTTGTTCAAATTATATTCATTGAAAATCTCAAGCATCTCATTTTTTCAAGCACTATAGAACTCCCCATCAAGAATAGGCACTCTACATCTAACACTCCCAATCGTAAACTCATCCATCTTCCTCCAACGGTGATTAAACCAAAGCAGTGGAGACCAAAGCTCTAATACCAATTGAAAGGACCGAGAAGAGGTGTCTAGGGGGGTGATTAGACCCTCAACAAGCAAAAGTAGCCGTTTTTAAGTTCTTCAAGTTGAGGTGGAGCTTTAGCACAAGTTTAATCATTCACAATACACTTCCAGAAAGCATGGCAAGAGTATGAGCAGCGGAAAGAGTAAAGCATGCTAGTTGCAAGAAAGTAAAGAGATGGGATTGGAGTGTGCAAACGCAATGAAGACACGTAGATTTTTGGCATGGTTCCGATAGGTGGTGCTATCGTACATCCATGTTGATGGAGACTTCAACCCACGAAGGGTAATGGTTGCGCGAGTCCACGGAGGGCTCCACCCACGAAGGGTCCATGAAGAAGCAACCTTGTCTATCCCAGCATGGCCATCGCCCACGAAGGACTTGCCTCACTCGGGTAGATCTTCATGAAGTAGGCGATCTCCTTGCCCTTACAAACTCCTTGGTTCAACTCCACAATCTTGTTGGAGGCTCCCAAGTGACACCTAACCAATCTAGGACACACCACTCTCCAAAAGGTAATAGATGGTGTGTTGATGATGAACTCCTTGCTCTTGTGCTTCAAATGATAGTCTCCCCAACACTCAACTCTCTCTCACAGATTTGGCTATGGTGGAAAGATGATTTGAGTGGAAAGCAACTAGGGGAAGGCTAGAGATCAAGATTCTTATGGTGGGATTGGAATATCTTGGTCTCAACACATGAGTAGGTGGTCCTCTCTCAGAAAATGACTAGTGGAAGTGTAGGCACGTTCTGATGGCTCTCTCTTGAATGGAGAAGGGGTGGGGGCGTATATATAGCCTCCACACAAAATCCAACCGTTACACACATTTGACCCAACTCGGTCAGACCGAATAGAAGAACTCGGTGAGACCGATTTAGTTCAAAATTTGAACATTAGGAATCTTGGTGGGACCGACATGATCAACTAGTGGGACCGATGTGCTAGGGTTAGGGCAAAACCTCATCTCGGTGAGACCGATTGCATGAATTCGGTGAGAACGATTTCAACAATGAGCAAACAGAGAGTTGGTCAAGCAATCTCGGTGGGGCCGATTGCACATTTCGGTGAGACCAAAATAATTACAACAGGAAACAGAGAGCTTGCAAGGCCATCTCGGTGAGACTGAGATCCTGATCGGTGAGACCGAATTGTCTAGGGTTTCTGGCAGTGGCTATGTCAAATGAACTCGATGGCGCCTTATAAATCAAATCGGTGGGGCCGAGTTTGACTTTAGGTTTTGGACATATGTGGAAATGAGAAAGTGGTTGAGGGTTTTGGAGCAATATCAATGAGCACTTTGAGCAAGTAGACCATTAAGCAACACCTCATCCCCTTTTAATAGTATTGGCTTTCCTATGGACTCAATGTGATCTTGGATCACTAAAATGTAAATGAAGAGTCTTGAGCCTTTGCCAATCTTTGTCCTTGGTATTTTGAAGGAGTTCCACATCCACTTGTCCTTGTCACGCCATTGTTGAACTGATCTGAAATACACTAGGTAAAGGTATTAGTCCAACAAGAGATATGTTGACATTAATTACCAAAATCACCCAGGGAGCACTTGTGCTTTCAACATTCATTCCCATTTATTGCATGGGACCTAAGCATGCAGCCAAGGACACAGATTTGATTTTTCAAACAACTTACATGCACTGGAGCATGCACTATAGGAATCTGACACTTTGCCGTCTGCCATGGCTGACGACAAAGGCATGCCTGGCGGATGGCAAAGGCCTTTGCCGTCAGCCAGTAGAAGGCAACAGGTTCGGCTGAATAAGCTACGGCAAAGGCTTCTTTGTCGTCTGCTGGCGGACGGCAAAGATGAAATGGTCTTTGCCATCAGCCAGCAGACGGCAAAGAGCCTGGACGACACACGTGGCGGGTTTGGTCCTTAGGTGGTTAACGGCGTGCTTTGCCGTCTGCTGGCAGACGGCAAAGTCCTTTGCATCTTTGCCGTCCTCCAGCGGACGGCGAAGTGCCCATATAGGCCAGCCCAGGTTGCTGCCACGTGGCATGCTATGTCGCCTGCTAGCTGACGGCAAAGATGCAAAGGTCTTTGTCGTCGGCCAGCAGACAACAAAGCAACCATATAGGCCAGCCCAGGTTGCACAGGTAGCTGCCATGTGGTAGCTTTGCCGTCTGCTAGCTGATGGCAAAGCTCTTTGCCGTGTGCTGGCGGACGGCAAAGAGCCCATATAACCCCTATTTTTTTCTTAAATTCATTCAATTTCATAGATATATATTTTTTTAAGATATATATACACATTTGAAGAAATATATACGCAAGCATACCAACACATATCCAACACATCCAACAACAAGTTTGCAACAACACATATCCAACAACATATCCAACACATATCCAGCAAGAAGTTTACAACAACTTTTGAAGAACATAAAAGAAGCACAAGGATAAGAGTAGACTCCATGAACGCAAGCTCCTCATCTAAAGAAAATTTGCAAATACGAAAAGATGAAAGTTAGAAGAAGAAGAAGACTAGCTATAAGCAAAAGAAGAAAAAGAAGAAGAAGAAGAAGAAGAAGAAGAAGAAGAAGAAGAATAAAAAGAAGAAGCATTTATCTTCTCTTTCTTAGTCTCCTCTCCTCTTCTTTATCTTCTTCTTCTTCTAACTAAGGTAGGAAAAAATGCCATTTTCTAGCTAAGCTAGGTAAAAATGCTAAGTGTGTTGGTCATTTTAGAGCTAAGCTAGGTAAATAGGTCATTTTGGAGCCAACCTAGGTAAAATGGATCATATTGGAGCTAACCTAGGTAAACTTGGTCATTTTGGAATTAACTAAGCATATTATGCCATTTTTGACATAGGTAAGCTAATTATAGGTCTTTATTGAGCTAACCCATGTAACTAAGCATATTAGAGCTAATTTAGCATTTTAGAGCTAACTTAGGTCATTTTGGAGCTAACTTAGGTAAGAATTGATCATTTTGGAGCTAATTAGGCTTATTATGTCATTTTCGAGGAAAATAAGCTAACTATATGACATATATAATCTTACCAAGATTGTTATGCCATGTCAACCCTAAGTAAGCTAATATGCCATTTTTTACATATGTAAGCTAAGTGTATGTCATTATTGAGCAAACCTAGCTAACTAAGCATATTAGAGATAACTTAGCATATTAGAGCTAACTTAGGTCATTTCGAAGGAAACAAAGCTGAGTATAGATCATTTTGGAGCTAAGTAAGCTAATTATGTCATTTTGGAGGAAGATTAGCTAAGTCTAGGTCATTATTGTAAGAATTTTGGAGCAAATAAAGCTAAGTCTAGGTCTTTATGCATTTGGTAAGAAAAACACTAGAGAAAACTTACCGTCATCACGGAGGTGAAGGACCGGTCGGGTTTGCGCTAGTGCCAGACAGAGAAGGACCGATCGGGGTCGGGGTTGCGCCAGTGCGAGACGGAGAAGGATCGGTCGATGCTTGCCCGGAGTAATGATGTACTAAAGATAATTTGCAATGTCTCGTTAGCATGATGCAATTGAAATGTGAAAACTAGTAACTAATGACAATTCAAATGAAACTCACCGTGTCCGCTACAGCAATCTGGGGCATCGGCGGAGGGGTCTGACCATTTCTCTCGCACACGGACTGCACATTTTGTTTTCACGAGTCAGTCATATTAGTTAGTAATGAAACGAATATTACGTGCATGATTTGGCTAATATGCAGGAGAAACTTACCACGAGGAGCTCGTATAGGGCCCGGTGAGACACGCCGTTCCGGTTCCTCTCCGCCTCCAACAGACTAGCCATCCTCTCCTCCAGCTTGATCTCCCTCTACTTAGCCTGCCTGTTTGCCTCCGCCAGAAGCTCCTGGGCCCTAGCCTCGATGGGGAGCTCCACTGGCCGTGGTCGAGGCGGTATCTCAGAAAGAGACCTCGCCTACCGCTTCTTGATCTCCGGGAGACTTCTAGGACAACGATCAGTCCATCCCCAATGGCTGTCGAGCCATGTTTCCTCCCCTCACCAGATAGCATCACGAGCTCTGGATCAAAAGGACTCTGGCTCGGATTGAAGTCATCCCCATTCGTCGCCTTCCCAAAGTCTCTATACCTCACGAGCTTGTTGTGGGAGGAGATGTTGTTGAAGCTCTCTGGATGATCGAGGTCATCCTCAGAGAATGCTTTGGCCTTCTTGAATGGGGCAGTATAGGCCATGGCATAGTGGTCGTACAACGGTGGCACGTCCTTCTTGTTGTGTTTGGCCAAAAAGAGAGGAACAACGTATTAGTTAAGGGCTGAAGCTCGCATGAAGAATGAAATTGCATGAATCGTTAAGGGCTCAAACCACATACCTAGTGATCCCCATACTCAAACAGGTTGGAGCGCCCTTGATGGTGTGGCACACCTCGCATTTGGGCACGCTTATCCCTGGCCTTGTTGTGTTCGGCTAGCCATTGGGGAGAGCACCACTCATCCACCAATGCCTCCCAATAGTCCATCATATCCGCACACCATATCGGGGGCACCTAAGTTTGGCAAAGAGAAATTTCAGCGCTACGCCTACGAATGAAATCAAGGAAACTAAGTACAAGGCCTTAAGGATAGATAATTACCTTCATGTACTTCTCCTTACTTAGATACTTGCCGCGACACTTCTTCTTGGCCCTCCTAATGTTAGTCGAGGCGTGGTAGTCTCGAATAGCCTGCACCCTAGCCTCGTGTCGTAAGTTCGGAAGTAGGCGCTTGCACTCGGCTTCGAGAACCCTAGCCGCCTCCGCCTCGTGTTCCTCAGAACACCTGTAGAAGGTCTGCAATCGAACAAGACAACACTGATTAGTACAATCACTAGGTAATGTTGATTTTTTAATTCTGTAAAGGAGAAATTACCCAAAACCGCCGCCTCACAATGTCGGCCACCATCTCGCACAAGACACCGTCGACCCTCTCCTCCGGCAGGGCCAGGGCAGCCACGTACAGCTCCCAGCTCAGTGCTAGTTGTGGAACCTGACCCTCACCGGGCAACGTGACCCACCCCGGGAAGTGGTGCCGGCAAAGCACACCAAGGACCTGGTTGGGCCTGTGGACACCATCGGCGTGTATCCAACCCCTGCAGTATGACAAGGCCAACACATTAGATATTAATTTGAAGAAACATGAAGCACAAAGGTTAAAAAATACTAAATGCACTTACTTCTCCCCGTTAGGCTGAATCAACCACCTCTAATCGCGGGTCGCCGGCATGGCCGGGAGCTTCGTACCAGTATGCTGGTAGACCTTCTTGCCCTGCTCAACCAGCTCGCCCTCGCTAAAACTATCGTCAGACCAGGTCTCCTCGCCATCAACATGGCCACTAGTCTCCGGAGTCACGTGGGACGAAGACTCTGGGACCGGAGTCTCGTGGGACGAAGACTCTAGGGCCTGAGTCTCGTGGGACGAACGCTCGGCGACCCGAGGCTCGTGGACCTGAGTCCGAGATGGGTCCAAGTCTGACGGGTCCACCTGAGACGAAGCACTCTGGTGGTCCAGAGAATCAGCTGGGGGTGGCGGCAAGGAAGGCACAGCAGCCTTCCTACCTCTCCCGCCGCCATGTCCACCTCTAGATGCACCCCTTTTTGTCTTCCCCCGACCTCTCCAGACCGAAGAAGAAGCACCCGCCGGTGTCGGCATGCTGTCTACCAGCGCTTTCTGAAGGTGCTGGGGTGGAATAACAGCACCGTCCCAGCATGCACCGAGGAAGGAGGCTCGGAGTGCTCTCGACCCGCGCCCACCATCTGTCAACACCTACAATGACAAAGAGTAAACGAAATTAGTACAACATAAACATAAAAAAATTGTGGGTGGAAACAACACCTAAAAAACATTCCACGAAAATTCTAGCATGTCAAAAATGCCATATTTGGTTATCTTGCCAACTATCATCTCTTGGAGAACAAGATGACATCACCAAACACTACAAAAAAAATACACTTCCGTGATGATACGTGTTTGTCACGGTAGGTCGCGTTTTTTGTCATGCATGTACATCCATGACAAATTTATGACAGAATCAAGATAGTCATACATGTGCTCTCGTAGAAGTGTTCCATGACATTAACAAAATTATCATCACGGAAGTGTCCACTTCCATGACGATAAATCGCGCGTCACAGAAGTGCTTTCGTCAAGGGTGACCGACACGTGGCATCCACCGTAACGGAACGTCGTTAAGCTATCGGGTCGGGTTTTGGATCCGATAACCCGTTAACAGCCCCGACCAATGGGGATTTCCCACGTGTAAAATCATCATTGGCTGGAGGAGACACGTGTCATGTCCGCGTTGGCACAGGTGTCACTCATCCAATGGGCGAGACGTGCCTATGATATGTTGACACGTGGACCGACCCATCAAGTTTAATTGGGCCGGCCCAATTAAAGGCCCACAAGTTTTGCGGACCATAATGGGCCGGCCCAGCTAAAGGCCCACAAGATTTTGCAGACCATAATGGGCCGGCCCAGCTAAAGGCCCATGAGATTTTGCGGGCCATAATGGGCCGACCCAGGTAAAGGCCCCTAAGATTTTGCGGGCCATAATGGGCCGGCCCAGCTAAAGGCCCACAAGATTTTTGTGTGCCATAATGGGCGGCCTGTAAAGGCCCACAAGATTCTTATGGATCATAATGGGCGGCCCGACTAAAGGCCCACAGATTTCGCCGACATTAATGGGCGGCCCATTGTAGGCCCACAAGATTTTGAGGACCCTAGTAGGCCGCCCATTAACGGCTGCCATGTTTTGGGCCAAATGCCGCCCATATTTGATCCGGTCCATTAATGGCCTGCCACGCCCGGGCCTAAAAGTGGCCCATATGAGATCCGCCCGTTATAAGCCTACCACGTTCGGGCCAAATTACGGCCCGGATCAGTCCGCCCTTTAAGAGGCTTTGGGCTCAATTATGGCCCATATCAAATTCGGCTCGTCAACTGGACACTATGCTTTTTGGCCCACTTGCTAAAGGCCCACTTAGTAATTCCGCCTGATATTAGTTTTGGCCTGTTAAGGGCCCGTTTAACATTTCAGCCCTATATTAATTTCGGCTCGTTAAAAGCCCATCATATAGTTGGGCCTAACTACGCCCGATTGCATCCACCGCTCGCACCGATATCCGATTGGGTCAAACAAGGACCGAGACAATTTTGGCTGTTAAAAGCCCGTGATTTGATTCGCACAATCATGGGCGGGGTTCATTTTAGCTGCTGCCGCCCGTGAGCTGTTCGCACGCGTTTGTGCCCAACCTACATCGTGATTGCATGACGGCCGATTATGTACCGTAATTTTACGGTTTGGCGGTTCTCGCGAAGACATGATATATATACTGATAAAATAACTGCAGCATCGTGAATAAGAAAAACCTAGACTATACAATAAAGAAATGACGGCATATTACATCCATTGGGCATCAAAGTTCGCCACTATGATAATAAAGCACAAGCAGACAATGATTACTTACACTGGGCATCAAAGATCTCCACCAAAGGCAAATAAACACGCCGACAAAATAATATACAAAACCGATAGCACTTCAATAGAGTTCAAGAAAGGTTAGCCTCTTTGGGAGCTGCAGATGCAAGCAGCTAAGCAAGATGATGAGACTACGCTTGTTCAACACCGATATCTTCCTCACTCGAAAGATAAACAAGCAGACAGATGACAGGTTTTGCACGTAAAAGTATCAGTGCTAAAAATTCATCACATTTGTTACTGACGAATAAAGTGACACAGTTTAAAATTGCATTAACACAATATGGTATTATTCAGGTCAAGACATGGCAGGAAATGACATTGTGAAGGAGTTGGCAGCTTCACGACAACACTGGATTACAGATCAATAACTCATAAATATCAATGGTTAGTGTGTTTGTCAATTTATACCATTTCAGATTGGCAAATAAAAAGACGGTTTAAATAATAGTAGAATGATATGACATTGTTCATAGTTAAGACATTGCAAAATATGACATTGTGTCTTTGTAGTGGGTAGGTTCACCACACCAACGGATTACGGATGAAGAATGAAGCATACATGCAAAGCAAAAGAAGATCACTTGCTCAGTATAGTTTAATTTACATGGTATGAAGAAGGAACTTGGTTGTACAACTGAAAACTTAAATTGAGAAAGGAAAAACTTTTGTTTATGAACTACATAATAAACTTTAAATAAGCAATTTGATGCAAACACCAAAATAAACAGTTGCAAAGTCATGCCTAACCAAATATATACAACAAAGTTTGAAGGCTTGAGATGGACAAACTTACATTATTGGTGAAGACAGGCTCTATAAAGGCCTTGTCCATGTTGATTGGGGGGGGGGGGGCAATTAAAGAAGTTTACCACAGAATCTTCTTCAAAAGCATTGCCTTTATTCTACATTTTGTTAAGAGTAAATATAGATGTGATAATATACGAAAAAATGGAGAATATTTAAGATAAGATGAAGAGTGATGCTACATAACCAAGTAGCTATAAATGCAAGTGCAGCGATACAGGCAAAAGGTACAGCCAAGAGCAATGCACAGCTAAACTTCTTCACTACCAACCTCATGGTAAGAGTAAATATAGATCTGATGTGTAGAAAATTGAGGGCAAAGGAAAATAAGCTGCAGAGTGATGGTACATGAACAACTACCTGTCATTATAAGTACACTGATAAAGGACAGCATGTACTTACAAGAACAATGCAGAGCTAAAAAAACATTGGCATTGGATATATTCTACACTAATGTAACAATTCATACAGATCAGATAATTTGGAGCAAACAATTGATAAGCAAACTATCATGCATACTGCTGTCACATAATGAACCAGGTATGTATGCAAGTACAATGATACAGGACAACATGTACTAACAAGAGCAAAGCAGCGGGCAGCATATTTGTGATATCCTGTCATTCTTTTCAAACTGGAATTCTTCTTCGAGCAGATTTCCTGCAAAAAAGATACGTAAGGCACATACGGAAAAGTAGAAGCTCAAATTGTATGTGATTTCATGGACAGTACCTCATCCTGGGAACAAGACCAGTGCATAACAAGGTTTTTCCATTCAATGTCTTCTAAATTTAGCATAGGAGACTTCACCGGAAATTCGTTTATAGACTCGCCATCAAAGTGTGATTTCCTCAGGTAACACCGATACTGCTGCAATGCTTCCTTGAAAAGCACAAGCAAGCTTTCCTCGTCATGACTATCCAGATTGACCCTCGCCTAGTTACATCAATGTAATGTAAATCATTGATGTGTTCAATCAGCAGAAAACAGGAAAATAATAACCATGAATAATAGCACTTACACGTAAGTTGGACAGGAAGATGTGAAAATGGTGTTTGTCTTCACTATAATCTTCCCATGATGGGAATATTTGCACGTAGTCCCTAATAACATTGAAATCATTGTCTTTTAAACTGGGAATAAATGGAATGGGGTTCCAATCTGCAGGAATTGGTCATCTCTGAAGTTGGGATAGGTCTTCGGCCGGTGGACTTGCTGTACTTTTTGCTGGAGTGGGCTTTTTCTGTGGTACAGCTGGTGCTATGGCAAATGAAATCGGTATACCTTTTGCTGGAGTGCAGGTCTTGTGTGGTGGGGCTAGTGGTGTGGCCAGTGAAGTATGGGTACAGTCTGTTGGAGTCGGTCCCACGCTTTGTGTCACTGGTTGTACAGCCAATATAAGTGGGGTGTTGTCGATTTCTCCGCACCACCACGTTTTCAAGGACTTTCTGGTGCTCCTTCAGTTTCGGCAATCACCCTCTTCCTTTTAGATGTCTGATGCACAAGAACAGCATTTGAGTGGAAAAACATGGTATGATGACAGATGGAATATGTATTGATAATGGATGGGCATGGCATCTCGACATATATGATGAGTAAACTAAGTAGATGGAGGTGCAACAAAGTAGAAAAAATGCAAGACAACATATGCAAGATACCCGTAATCAATAAAACATTGCCAAATTAGAACATGCACCTTGATGGGTGAACAGGACAGGCCATCTGCCTTTGACTCCTCGAGGTTAGAATAGTCATTAGGATCATATTCTGAACAATAATCAACAGGTGGGGAGCGTATGAGTTTCATTGCATCCAGAATGGCACTCAATGCCTTGGTGCCAATTTTCTAAGTCATTGTAGTGTTTAGCTTCAAGAGTGAACTGCTGCTAGTGTGACACAAAGCAGCTACACAGATCATAGTGTAGATATAACGGGAAAACCTTAAGCATCAGAGTAAAATCAGAAAAGTGGAACTTGCTGGAATATATGTGCTAGTATTGCCGGTACGGCTAGAAAGGCTTCGGATACCAGCTCTGCTTCAAGTGAAGGTGCGATCTCATTAATATCGATGTAACTCTCAAAGGCGACACAGCTCCCGCATTTCCTTGCTATTCTTATAGGATTCAAGTGGGCAGGCCACTACAAATCCTAATCCTATGTTTACAAGATCCTACTGAATCAAAGAGGCTCAAAGTGTCCATCACAACCGACCGTATAGACCTCTACACCGCAAATGTCCTGCTCATCTTCAAGACAAGGAACATATTGTACTACTAGCATACTCCCTCCGTTCCAAAATATAAGTCTTGGTAGAGATTTCCACTATGTACACATACAGATGTATCCAGATACATTTTAGAGTGTAGATTCACTCATTTTGCTCCATATGTAGTCCATGGTGGAATCTATACAAAGACTTGTATTTAGGAACGGAGAGAGTACATATTAAAGAAGAACGGAAGAGGAACATGGTAAAGAAGAGCAAGCAGATTTTGGATAATAAAATGTTGGTTTCACAGTGCCCACACATGATGAACCAGAGCGCATTAAGAATGCAACTCCCACTGTCTCGACCATTTCAAAGCGGTTGGATGAAGATCCTACGTCTCCTAACCCTTCTTCTTCCTCGTCTCTGATTCTTCCCATACAGAACACCGCACGGGCCGCCGGCCGGACCACCGGCCCCCACCGCCTGTGTTCCTCCGCCACCCCACCCCCACCCGCGCCCCAACCCCCACCCGCGTCGAGTTTTCTTCGTTCGGCGAGGCCCCACAACCACCCGAGCCCCTTAGATCGCACCGGCGAACTCCGGCGAGCTCTGAAAAATCGACTGGCCCAATTTTGAAATTTAGTCTACTGTGATTTAACTAGTGTGGAATATAAAAGGGGAAAACCATAAGCATTGGGAGTATAGTGTTGAGCGTGCCATGGCGGATCTGAAGGTGCAAACCGGACAAAGGCAACTTCGCAACCAAGACAAGAAATCAGAGTAAAGCAGTGGCAATCTATTTTCTTGCTGCGATAAATAGGTTGAGCAGATACGAAAGAGTACCGCCTCTAGCGCGGCGCCGTGTATGCATCTGCTGAGAATTTGACGGTGCTGCGGTAGCGAAGGCTGTCGGCAGCGTGGAAGCAGATCTAGGAAGGTAGACGGTGGCGGCGGGGCGCGGTGGACGAGACGGTCGTAGGAGCGGCGCCGGTAAGGTGGACGACGGCGGGGATGAAGCGAGAGCACGGGATGCAAGGATCCCGGTCCGAAGGTGTGGATGAGAGAGGTCGATCTCTTGTAATGGACGGTGGCGTCGGGGTATCAGCTCCGGCATGGTGGAGGAGGACGACGGTGGATGGGGTGGCGGACGGCGGCGGACGGAGGAGGGTGGGGTGGAGAGGGTGTTTTGGCGCCCACGTAGTATGAATGGGGAAAAGGGAGGTAGAGAGGAAGGGGAGAACCATGTATTCAGGGCGCGCTTGTCTCAAATGCGAGGAAATTTACAAACTTAGCCCCCGTTTCAAATTTCTACTACATCACAGCAACATTAGTCGGTTGGGGATAGGACGGTAATCTCACATACACCGAATATTTGCCGACGAGAGTTTGTTTTTGGCGCCCACCGTGTATGAATCCGGGTGAGAGGCGGTTACGTCACGTTTGGGTGAAATTACAAACCTACCCCTATCAAAACCTATAGAAATCTAGCAGATAGGCTTTGTGTGGCAGGGATAGGCAGTAGTGATTTCCATCTCGCAGATTTTGGTTTCGGGCGGTTACTGCGACTTTCCCCGCTTCGTTCAAATTTTGCAGAGTGCACATTTACCGTGCCAACTCAATTCTAATACCGTTTATATTCAAATTTTTTTCGGGCGGGATCCATTTTCAATTGGAATTACATTCTATATACATCATTTTTTTATATATACTTTCAAAAGCACAAACAAAGAATTCTGCTCCTTTATATGTATAATATGATTTACAAATACAACGATCTCGAAATCTTAAGGTTGAATTCAAAAAAATTTAACCAAATTATGTTCTACTAAAATGTATGGATCATTAATACCTACATATTAAATAACATAGATGTGCGTGAATTCATATGAGTATGCATGTTTGATAGATCAATTTTGGTTCGAGTATGGATTACATGTATCATCATCTTGAATTCAAATATTTGAATCCCTTTTTTGTTCACTCCTTTCATGCCCATCTCTCTCGCATGCATGCTCCTTCAGGTAGCAATCACTCTCTTTTCTCCAGCTCACCCGCACGCTCACTTCATGTTTCTCCTATCCTCGCAAACATGGTCTCTCGACGCCTCCCTTGAGAAGTGTCACACTCTCCCTATCATTATACATTACACGGTTTTCATTATCTCTCACGCCTCATTCTTTGGTACTCGGTACCTAAGCTTTCTTTTTCACCACCACACACACAGTCTCCACTCGTCTTTCACTTTGTCTTTCTCTCTATGGGATTCTCTCTCACACCCTATATGTCTCTACATATGACTCATACCACTAAAATTACTCTCTCTCTCTCTCTCCTGTAGACACAACATTTGTTGTGGTCTCCTTTTCGTCTCCATCCCAGACTGACATTATTCATTTGTTTACCGATCAGACAACCCAGACTACCGTCTCCTCTCTCTCTCACACACAGACACACACACACAACTCCTGCTTCCACTCCCCTTCCCGACTACCGTCTCTCTCTCACACACACAAAACTCTCGCTTTACCTTTGACTCGTACTTTTCTCACAAACATTTATCGACTAGCTAGCCTCTAGATAGGTTTATACACCCACACACTCGTGCTTCCACCATCGCATACATGTCTCTCTCCTGCTCCTTGTATCTATGTAGATTTTTCTTCCCTTCTCGAGACACGCCCTCTCGATCGTGCACACACGCACTATCGCCTCATTTTAAGCTGATACCTATCGCACACACACTCCTTGTGTCTGTCACACATGCACTCCGTCCTCCTCCACTCTCCCTCTCTCTCTCTCTCTCTCACACACATGGGCTTTTTGCAACAACTAGCAAGATGCCCATGCGTTGTACGGAACATCAAGATGCATTTGTTTGAGTAGTTTATCTTGTGGGGCAAAAGGACGAACGAGGGAAGGCTTTATTTGCAAATGTGGAGAGGGGTGTGGGTATATTTTTGCAAAATTGCCATAGTTTCCTTCCTATCCGTCAGATATAGATCAAACGGCCTATATTGCAGGATGACAGGCACACGATCATCACCGACAATGCTTTTTATAAGAGTAGGGATAAAAATAGAGTTGGTGATGATGGTGGGCCTGCCATCCTACAATGTAGGTCGTCCGATTTATATCTGACGGATAGGAAGGAAAATACGGAAATTTACCCGCACTCTTCACCACATTTGCAGATAAGGCCTTCCCTCGTTCATCCTTTTCTCCCACAAGATCTAGATGTTCCGTGCAACGCACGGGCATCTTGCTAGTAAGAGTAGAAATTAGACATATACTACTTCTCGAATCTTGAAATCAACAACATTCCTCCCTTATCTCATCAAAAACGCCAAAGGAATATATTTTGAGTGAAACATAACATATTTTTAGTGATATACGTATTTCAAAACTAGACTTTTTTTCTATCAAATCGGTGAATATGTAATAATCTACTTTGATCGTGTGGCAACGCATTGGCACATTGCTAGTAGTTATTATAATGTTTTGGGCACCAGACAAACGGTGGAGTACATATACGAAGAGAAGAGGCGCACGCACGCAGTCGGCCTCTCGCTGTCTCGCACACATGAGTGTTATGTAAAGGCGACTGTCGGTGTCAAAACTGGCGGATCTCGGGTAGGGGGTCCCGAACTGTGCGTCTAGGCGGATGGTAACAGGAGACAAGTGACACGATGTTCTTACCCAGGTTTGGGCCCTCTCGATGGAGGTTATACCCTACTCCTGCTTGATTAATGTTGATGATATGGGTAGTACAAGAGTAGATCTACCACGAGATCAGAGAGGCTAAACCCTAGAAGCTAGCCTATGGTAAGATTGTTGTTCGTCCTACGGACTAAAACCCTTCAGTTTATATAGACACCGAATATGGTTAGGGTTACACAGAGTTAGTTACAATGGTAGGAAATCTACATATCCGTATCGCCAAGCTTGCCTTCCACGCCATGGAAAGTCCTATCCGGACACGGGACGAAGTCTTCAATATTGTATCTTCATAGTCTAGGAGTCCGGCCAAAGATGATAGTTCGGCTATCCGGACACCCCCTAGTCCAGGACTCCCTCAGTAGCCCCTGAACAAGGCTTCAATGATGACAAGTCCGGCGCGCATATTGTCTTCGGCATTGCAAGGCGGGTTCCTCCTCCGAATACTTCATAGAAGGTTTTGAACACAAGGATAGTGTCCGGCTCTGCAAAACAAGTTCCACATACCACCGTAGAGAGAATAATTTTTGCACAGATCTGCTGACGTATTCCACGGCGTGACATCACACCACGGCCAGGCCTTTAAACGAATCTTTTTTTACTGTTCCACCTTAGCGCTTTTAGCGAGGCGGTTTCCTTGGCACGTCTTATCAAAGCGGAGATCGTGCCCCCTTATTCCGGGATTCCCATCAATACGGACGTGGGTAACCCATCCGCGCCATTGATTAAGGCGCTTGGGAGATAAGCGAGTTTTACCAGGCTGGTGGGGGACGCATAGCTTCGTCCGTCCATATAAGGGGATAAGGATCCACCTTTTCACCTACGCCTTCTTCCTCCTTTGCTCATCCATTTCCGCGCACTCGAGCTCCAGCGCCCCAGTCCGCACATCCCACCTCAACCTTCTCCAACTATGTCCGGAGCGGGAGGCAGGTGGATGGCCTCCTCCATCACGGAGGGGCACATCGAAAAACTACGGGAGGCTGGATACTTGTCCAGCAACATCGCGCACCGACTACCCGACGAGGGGCAGCTCATTCCAACCCCCAGGCCCCATGAGAGGGTGGTGTTTCTCACCCACTTCCTCCGCGGACTAGGTTTTCCACTTCACCCATTTGTCCGGGGGCTCATGTTCTACTATGGCCTGGACTTCCACGATCTGGCCCCGAATTTCAACCTCAACATCTCGGCGTACATCGTCCTGTGCGAGGCCTTCCTCTGCATCCAGCCCGACTTCGGCTTATGGCTGAAGATCTTCAATGTCAAGCCGAAGGTAGTGGGCGGCCGCCAAGCGGAGTGCGGAGGTGCCATGGTTGGCAAGATGGCCAAAGTCCTATGCTCGAGGGCTCCTTTGTGGAGACCATAAAGGAGTGGCAATCGGGGTGGTTCTACATCACCGAGCCGCGCGACTCTCAATGGTCGGCGGCCCCCGAATTCCGATCTGGCCTCCCCACGCGGCTCACATCATGGAAAGAGACGGGCCTGACATGGGGGGATTCGGACGAGCTGTTCGGACTCCAAACCTGCGTCCGAAACCTGGTGGACAAGAATCTCAGGCTTGTCAACGTAATCCAGGTGATGCTCATCCGCCGGATTCTCCCGTGCCAACAACGGGCCTTCAAATTGTGGAGTTCGATCCGCACAAAGACCCAACTCTGAAAAGGCTCTTGACACTACGCATTTAAGATGCCCGGAAGGTGCTGTTCAAGGCGCCGAGGCTCCCATCCACTACCAAGATCGCGATTCAGCTCGCAGCGTCAAGCCAGCGAGGTAAGTTATTTTACCCTTTATGGGACTCTTGTTTTTCATAGATTGACTCTATGTGGGATCTAAAACTCCCTAACCTTTGACAGGACTGGCTGAAGACGTCCGGACAGATTAACTGTCCGGCCCCTTTGCCAGAAGACCCAGCGGACACCCTATTGACGGGGCTGCTGGCTTCGGCACCTCACGTGGTGCCGGAGAAGAAGGCCAAGAAGAAGGCCACGGGAACTCGAAGGAGCTCCCGGCGCCAGGGACTATCGGACTCACCGCCTGACAACCCTGAGGCGGAATCCTCCTCTGAGGAAGAGGAGGAGGAAAAAGAAGCCTCTCCCACAGCGGGGGGAGAGAAGAAAAGGAAGGCCGCCCCAACTGGGGAGGCCGGAGGGTCCAAGAAGGGAAGGACCCTTCCTCCGGACTTCTCTGCCAACGCCGACAACGACGAGGAGGAGTGGCCAACAAGGGCCAAGCCCCTGGCGAGATCGTAAGTGTCCGGATACCCATGGCTTTTTTTCATTGCATAGTGTTCTCTAATGCCGAACAATCATGCAGCCCGCCTAGGACGCAGGCTCGCCCGCCGTCGAGCAGGTCCCTCGAATTCGTCGAAGTGGAGAGTACTTCACTTCGGCCGCCTCCTCACCTCACGCTGCAGACGACGCCGAGGTGGGGCCCGAGGGGGCCTAGTCAATAGGAGGTGGCGCAGGAGGCGCCCGCAAGGCAGCCTCCCGGACTCAGCGCGAGGGGAGCGAGACCCCAGGCTCTAAGCCCGACCCTTGTCCGGACTCCATACCGAACCTTCAGCGGTTCCAAAGTCCGGCAGGCGGCCCTTCAGGAAGGGTAAGACGCCGTGTCCTCCGTCCCAACCGGAGGCACCGGATAGCATCGGAGGCGCTTAACAGCCCATCGATCGAGGAGCACCACACTGCTATGAGTGTGGTGATCCGAAAAGTTCATCCGCCAAGAGCGGGCTGATCAAGCTCTGCACCAGCCTTCTAACAGCTTTGTGGTAAGTTTAGAATATGTAAAAATATTACCGATAGACATTAGCCCTGATGCTTAGTTCGGTGTTCGGAAAGAAAAGCCGGTCTAAGGATCTAAAAAGATATACGCATGAGTCTAACATAAGTATGTCAATATGCGAATGCAGGCTGCGCTGCTGACCTCTGCCAGACCGATCATGGAGGTCAATGCATTGAAGAAGAGCCTCGAGTGGTCCGAGAACGAGCTCGGCCTTGCCAAGAAGCAGCTCGAGGACAGGGAAGGTAAGCAATACCTTATTAAAGAAATACCTTATAGAAAGGATTTGGTTGCAAAAAATGACAGGAATAACGTGGGTATTGTAGGTGCCACGAACGACGTGGTGACCCTGAAGGAAGCAATACCTTATTAAAGAAATACCTTAGAGAAGAAGGAGGAGCGGGTGGCGGAGGTGCGGCAAGAGCTCCAGGCTCTTGTGGAAAAACACGAGAGTTTGGAGCGTGACTCGAAGACTCGAGAGTCCGAGCTCGCCTCGGCTCTTGAGAGTGCCAAAGCCGCTAAGGCCGAAGCCCAAAAAGCCCTCCAAGAAATTGAATCATTAAAGAAGATAGCGGCGGGTAAGGCATTCTTTATGCAAAGCAAGCATGTGAAAGTGAATTACCTATTACTTACCCGGATTCGGAGCTCTCCAGGAGCATTCGCAGATCTGCCCCGTAGTGTGTCTGATGCTGCCGCGTTCTACCGCGCCAAGGAGGGTAGCTCGACGGAGAAGGTGTTCTGGTCTCAGTATGCTGAGGCCGAACGTCTGGTGCCCCTGAGCGACCAGCTGAAGCAGCTGGTCGAGCTCCACAAGGTCGCTGAACAGGCCATGAAGGGCCTCATAGTTCGGCTGTGGCCATTGGAAGCCATGCACAGGAGCTACTTCGGCTAGTGCACGGTGGCTGGTGGACGCTTTGTCCATGGATTGAAGTCATCAAGCGCCCATCTGCATTGAAGGTGCCTGTCGGCCCTTGCCCGTGCTAAAGTGCACCGGGCAAGCTGGATGCGAGAAGCTTGTGACGGACGGCCATCAAGGGCAAGGAGCATCGCAAGTCCGAAATGTACTATGAGGGCGTCTGAAGGGTGCCCGCCAGATAGCGGATGAGTGCTCCAAAGATGTAATTTTGAATAGACTCGCATTTGTTATCCCAGACGCTGAAAACTTGTTCATATGCGCTAAGCAACGCTTGTTAATATAAAATATTACCTTCATGCGGCCGTTTATCAAATTTGAGAGATGGCAAGTCGTTGGCTTCAGCCCCCATGCCACGAAAGTGCTGGGGTGTTCGGATAAACTTGAGCGCTCTTGTTCCCATTCTTGGGTCCGTCGAGGAGGCGCCAACGCAACGAACAAGGCAACGGACTTATAGTGCTTGAACACTCTCACTTAGCCATAGAATTCTATAATTTTAAATTTCGCGAAGCCCCTAGTATTCGGAAGACCGAGTTCGGGCGCTATCGATGCCTTGGCCGGACAATGCCGACTCGCCTAAGCGGCATAAGTATTTAGGGACCCAAAAACCTCTCGAACAGCGACCGGCTCTCGCCCTATCATGACGGTCAGTTTTAGCTTTCTCCACCGAGGTGCTCAACCCAGCTCAACCGGGCACAATCAAGTGGTTCTCCCAGCTACCTTAGCCGATATAACGGAACGTAAGGTACCAAAACATGGGAGCCGGCAAACCCAACTATTGACCCAAGACATGATTCAGAGCCGATGCATATAATGCTATAAGTTCGGGTGCCGCACTTGTGAAAGTGTTCGACTTATCACACCATACTTTTGGGGTACTTAAGCCCTCAGTGTATTGGCCGTACCAAAGTGTACGGGTGCAACATGTCATGAAATGAACATATATATAGATAAAGAAAGGAATGCAATAATAGGCAAAAGCTATGTATTGTTTATTCAAAAAGGTACTGCAATAGAAGCAGGATGATACAAATAGTGCGATAATCAAGGGATGGGACTATTTAACATGTCCCCCTCCAAGGGTAAGCTGCGGGATGGTATGTAAAACAGGTATAATGCTCGTAGTAGAGACCACCGGACATTCGACGAGCTTTACATTCCCACAGCTGTTGCATCGTGAGTTCGCAATTCTAGTGCGGACAGGACTTCTGAAAACGGAGTCTTGAAAGTAAGGAAAAAGAAGAAAGAAAAGAATGACACAATTGGGGCCCACAGTGCGGTTGAGCCGCATTCGGGTGTGTCGTGGTCGTGCCCTCCCTTGGGCCCATGGTATCTCCAGAGCGTAGTTATGTACGCAGCGTAATCGACTTCGCTGTTTGCGAGGGATGGGGTGGGGCGGATTGCTACGCGATGCTATGATCGTGCTAGGCGGTCTTGTTGTAGGTTACTCCAGCGCCGCTTGACGGTGGCGGACGCTTAATATCCGGACTCGAGAATTGCTGTGAGACCTCCGCCCGAGGGTCGCTGTGTGCTCCTCCGCTCGGAGAGAGCGTTCGTGTTTCCATTGACCGTGATTACTCCTCGAGGGACTGGCATCTTGAGCTTGAGGTATGCGTGAAGCGGCACGAATTGAACTTTGCAAATGCGGTTCGCCCAAGCAAGGCGTGATAGCCGCCATGAACGGGACTATGTCCAAGCAGGCAGCTTCGAAGTTATCCGGGATCCAAGACCACTTCGAGTGTAACGAGCCTGTATAATTGGCCTCATAGCTGGTATGACGCCTTTAAAGGTCGCCTTTGTGGGTTTAATCTTGACGGGTATATGCCCATTTTGCACATCAGATCCTCGATAAAGCAGGTTCAGGCTGCTATCGCCATCCATCAGACTCTAGTGAGGTGAAATCCGTCAATGATTGGGTCAAGAACCAATGCGGCGAATCCGCCGTGACGGATGCTAGTGGGGTGGTCCCTTCGATCAAATGTGATCGGGCAGGAGGACCATGGGTTGAACTTCGGGGCGACTGGCTCCGTCGCATATACGTCCCTTAGTGCACGCTTCCCACTACAACAAAAATACCCCTATACCAACGCATTTGTACCAACGATATTATAGGATCTATTGTTTTATCCCACATCCCACCACCCACCTCCCGCAGTTAGAAGCCCTCCGCGCTTAAAGCTAACCTCCTCTCCCTAAAATAAATCAAACCTCCCCGTACCCACACCTCCATCTTTACCTCGTCCGCCATCTCTCTGCCCCGATTCCCCTCTTTCTCATCTGACTTCCATGACGCGCCGCCGCCACCTTCAATTCTGCCTAGATCCGGCGCTGTCCCACGCTGTCGCTCATAGGCCAGGCTCCCCCTCAGTTCACTCATCCTATATTCTTCCTCGGCGACATCCTCCACGCCACTACACGCGTCCCTGTAGTAACTCTAGTCGACACGGATCGCCGGCGTAGCTCGCTCGCCCCTGTTTTGGAGGCCACTACTCCGCGTCGCTGCTGTCAGATCGGGCATGGATCTGAAACAAGCTATTTTGTAGGGTGCTGCTCCCTTCTCTCGGTGGTGGCCGCAGTGGAGACGGGCCCGAGGTGAGACGGGCATGGGGTGGAGCTCCACCCGTGTTCCTCAACTGCCAATTGGATCTCGCGGCTCGCGAAACCTTCGGCAGCGATGGTGCTCCTTCTGGATTTATTTTGGCGCCCAGCGTACTCAAGCTCTGGTGGCTCCGCGTGCATTTGTCTACAACTGCGTGCGTGCTTGGCTCGTGTGCAGGTGTCTGTGTGGTGTGTGTGTGCTGATTGAAAGTACAGCCCTGTGACACTGATTATTTGCTACTGCTGCTGATTGCTATGCCGATATTGCTGATTTTGCTTCTCCTTGGTTCCTATAAAAGTAGATAGAAGTTGATTGCTGTTGATGCTGATTGTTTGCTATCGCTGCTGGTTGCTATTGCTGCTGCCGCTGATTGTTATTGCCGTTGCTACCGATTTTGCTGCTCATTGGTACCTATACAATAGATATAATATAATACTGCATTCCCAAATAAAAATAATATAGAGATCTGTATGTTTTAATTTGTTGCAAATTGAACCAACTACATGTTATATCTTCTCTAATCTTTCTCTTGATCAGATTCTGTTTTATGCTCTCCATTGCAAAAATTACTCAATATGTACAGTGCATACAATAATAATCATGGGACCCTCTAGCTCCTTATTGATTCCACGGTCCCTTTTCCTTGCAATTGTTAGTATTATTTGTTCCACCAGTATCTCATCATGTGATTTTTACCCCTTGCAAATTTTTGTGCCTCCAAGATGTCAGCTAACAGTCTATCAGTATCTAAACAAATGTAGTAACAATGATGTTGATATGAAACTGTCTACAGGTCAGGTTTTGAGCTGTTGACAATAGATGTGCAGGTAGATAAGATTGTGTTAAAACCATTAACTTGCTTTGGCTGATTGTGTAAGGGATTAACTTGCTTTAATGGCATGCAGCTTCAGGGGCAGATAGAAATGTACAGCTTATGAGATAATCGCAGAAAGTCGGGCAACCCATTCGCTTACTTGATAAACCCTGCCCTGGTACAGGCTACTAAGGTGTCCATTTCCTTATCTCGTCATGATGTAGCATTCTTATTTATTACATATCCTTAATTTTTACACTAACTAGTCCAGCGAGTCTTTGTTAGTTAAGTCTACCAATATATGTCTATTTTTTCTGGTCTTAACTTTTGTCCAGGTCTATATTTTCTAGATTCATATAGGTATTGATATTCAGGTATTCAATGACATGACAAATGATACATGATTAGGGAGCTGAGTTGTGACAAAAGATCAAATCCTCTTGGTTATATGATATGCTACATTGGCAGCAAAGGCACATGGGTAGTGTTTCTTAAAATTGGGTAAGTACTGACATAAAATTATTCATCCATTACTTAGGTTTGCTTTTATTTAGATTGTTCAGCCATTACATTGGTCGCTCCTGATGCATTTTCTTAAATGTACATTCAGCTTAGTGCTAGGTCGGTCTTGAAGAATTAAATTGTGCCACATTAAATTATTTTTATTCCCCTGTAAACACCTTGGATCCTACCTTCTGTAGAAACAAAACTCCACTTCTTTTTCCTACAGAAGCCCAAATCTAAAGAAGTGTTTCTTTTTCATGTTGTTTACTTCTACTAGTTCTAAGAGTCTTATTCTCCATTGAGCTATTGGCATTCGGTTCATTTCTCCTAATACATCATACCAAGCATGGGTAATACGTGAGTAATGGTGACACTAAACTACTTAATTCCGAGACCTTTAGAAAACGGAAATATCCAATTTTGTATAGTTGATATTATTGTTTACCTAATCACCATTTAGTTGGTTTCTGAATTCATCTCATTGTTGATATAATATAATCTTTCGATAATTTTTAGTAGTGAATACATGCTGCTAGCTGTTCGCAGTGAACATGCACACCCGATTGGCTGAAGATAATCAGTATTTTAAGATGTCCTCCTACTAAGTTATTTGTCAGACATACATAAGATTATGTCTTTGCCCCCAGTAATCTTTTCTTGCACACATTGCAATTTTTATGTGGATCCTTTTGGGTACAGTGCATAGTATGCATATGTTTAAATTTCGTGTGCATAAACAGTATTATGATTTTTCTTTGTAGGTTGAGAATTTCAATACAAGATGATTACTTCGATCTTGGAGGAGTATGATGATTCTTGGTACTTGGGGGAGAAACAAGAAAGTTCTCTGAATGTTTAGAATTTTTTTATTTTTCTAAGGAAGTGATGTACTCATAATTGATGATACTTCCATTGTAATGTAACAGATTGTTCCATTGAATCAATATATCATTTTCATTTCTACTCTATCGAATTTTACTAAAGTTCTACCCTATACTGCCATTTAAACTACCTCATGTTACAAATGATTATATATGGAGGCTATTCTATTTTGCAAGCACCATAGCATAGAGCAACAATGTAATCAATGATTATATATGGAGGTTATTCTATTTTGCAAGCACCATAGCATAGAGCAACAATGTAATCAATGATTATATATGGAGGTTATATTCTATTTTGCAAGCACCAACGCATAGAAGCGTTGCACTAATCCGTTGTTGCTTTGCAACACATTATTTCCAAGATTACCAACGATTCTATATACGTTGTTGTAGACCCTTGCAACGCCACCAAAGACAACGCATCTGAATCCGTTGGTGTAGACCTTAGCAACGCTTATAGGGACAAACGACAACGCATCTATGCGTTGCTAAAGGGGGGTTCTTGTTGTAGTGTCCGTTCTCTTTTGGGTATGTGGGTTGCGTATATCATGTTCACCGTCCGCACTTGTGTGGGAAAGACCTTCTGTCCTCTATTGTTCGGCGGCCGGGGCTCTTCCTCGTCATCGCTATGCAGCCCCTTGTCGTTGTTTTCGGTGCTTAGCTTGCCTGCCTGTTTGAAAACCCAACAATCCCTGTTGGTGTGGTTGGCTGGTTTTTCGGGGGTGCCATGTATTTGGCACGAGCGATCGAGTATTCGGTCCAGATTGGACGGGCCCTGAGTATTTCTTTTGAACGGCTTCTTCCGCTGACCGGGTTTAGAGCCTCTACCGGCATTTACTGCCGTGTCTTCAACATTATCGCCGTTAATGCGACGCTTGTTCTTGTTGCGACGCGACCAGCCATTGCTGTCCTTGGTATCCGAACTACCAGGATTTTTGGTCAAGTTGTGACTACGAGCTAGCCAGCTGTCCTCTCCCACGCAAAAGCGGGTCATGAGCGTTGTGAGGGCCGCCATGGATTTCGGCTTTTCCTGTCCTAGGTGCCGGGCAAGCCACTCGTCGTGGATGTTATGTTTGAAGGCCTCAAGGGCCCCTGCATCCGGACAGTCAACGATTCGATTTTTCTTGGTTAGGAACCATGTCCAGAATTGTCTGGCCGATTCTTCTGGCTGCTGAATTATGTGGCTGAGGTCATCGGCGTCTGGTGGTCGCACATATGTGCCCTGGAAGTTATCAAGGAATGCGGCTTCCAGGTCCTCCCAACAACCGATTGACTCTGCTGGCAAGTTGTTGAGCCAATGTCGAGCTGGTCCTTTAAGCTTGAGTGGGAGATATTTGATGGCATGTAGATCATCACCGCGGGCCATGTGGATATGGAGGAGATAGTCCTCGATCTAGACCACGGGATCTGTGGTGCCATCGTATGATTTGATGTTTACGGGTTTGAAGCCCTCAGGGATTTGATGATCCATTACTTCATCTGTGAAGCATAGTGGGTGTGTGGCGCCTCTGTATTGGGCTATATCACGACGTAGCTCATATGAGCTTTGTCTACTGTGTTCGGCCCGGCCTGAATTGCTGAATCCGGCGTGACGGTTATTGTCACGTGTCGTGGGGCGCCCACGCGATCCGTAGATCGATCTTGTTTGCCTTGCCTTGTCCTCCAATATGTCTCGCGGGTCTGGCACGTTTCCCCGTGCGTTGGTACTTTTCGAGCGACGCAGGAGTGCAGCTTGAATGGAGGGTCTAGAGGCCTCTCTGTCGCGACCACGGGGTGGCCGGTCGGCCGCATCATGCGCTGGTGATGTAGGTTTGGGTGCTGCTTCCTCTAATTGGGGTAGCAGCCTGCGCTTGGGGTATCTCTTGGAGGGCGTTCGAGTTCATAATCTTCGGTGTAAGGACTTCACCCATCCGTCGACTAGCAAGTCTTGGTCAGCTCTAAGCTGCTACCGCTTTTCTTGAGGTTGCTTGCAAGGGCCATAAGCCCGCGCTTGAAACGCCCCTATTTGGCAGGATCCTCCGGCACGACAAATTAAATCGTCGCCGAGGCTTGCCTCATCTTCGGAGGGAGGCATATAATTATCGCCCTCCACCTCCCCATCCGTCGCTCTATCATGAGGGCTGGCTTCTCCTCCTCGTGCTGAATCCTGCCGGAGGGTTGTCTTCGCACCGTCCGGGTGTTATTATCTCCGTGCCGGAATCGCCGTTTTTACTGTGCCAGGATTTAGAGCGGCGCCGCTGACGCCGGCGCTTGGGCTGTTTCTTGGAGGGGTCATCCTCCGTTGTTCCGTCGCCATTCCCATCTTTTGGGATGTCCACCATGTATATGTCGATGACGAGGTGGCCTTCCAGGTGCCTCAGAGGCGCTGGTTCTTGGTCGTCTCCAGCATCGTCGTCCATACCGTCGATGTCTTCGGAGTCGAAGTCGAGCATGTCGGTTAAATCATCGACAGTGGCTATAAAGTGGGTGGTGGGTGGGCGTTGAATTTCTTCGTCGTCCGCATCCCAACCTTCCTGACCATAGTCCGGCCAGCGCTCTCCTGATAAAGAGAGAGACTTTAGTGAATTCAGGGTGTCACCAAAGGCGAGTCTTTGAAAGATGTCCGCGCAGTGAACTCCATGACCGCGCCTAATCGGATTCGATGGCGAGGGCACGGAGGTTCGGAGTCCGGAGAGGAGTCCGGCACCTTGGAGTCACGGTCTTCGCAAAGGACAGGATGGAGTTCGCTCAATCGCCCGTGAGATCGTAGCCCCGAGGCGGTGTCCAACCACTCGTCCTCGATCGGGGGAGTCGGCTCCGAGCTGAGGGTCGGAGCGGACTCTGGTGCGGCTTCCAAGGCACTGTTCGGCGGCAGAGCTAGATCGTGCCCATCGAGACAGTCCGGCGTGCTTGGCTGTGGCTTGAATCCGTCGAAGATCAAGTCTCCGCGGATGTCGGCCGTGTAGTTCAAACTCCCAAATCTGACACGATGGCCGAGGCGTAGCTTTCGATCTGCTCCAGATGGCCAAGTGAATTGGCCGCGATGCAAAGTCGCCCGAACATGAAGATCTGTCCGGGAGAAAAGTCTCACCACGGACCGTCGTTGTTGATGATCGAAGGAGCCATCGGGCCTAAAGATGGCGACAGAGGAACTCTCAACGAAGCACCAATGTCGGTTTCAAAACCGGCGGATCTCAAATAGGGGTCCAGAATGTGCATCTAGGCGGATGGTAACAGGAGACAAGGGACACGATGTTTTTACCCAGGTTCGGGCCCTCTCGATGGAGGTAATACCCTACTCCTGCTTGATTAATATTGATGATATGGGTAGTACAAGAGTAGATCTACCACGAGATCAGAGAGGCTAAACCCTAGAAGCTAGCCTATGGTATGATTGTTGTTCGTCCTACGGACTAAAACCCTTGGTTTATATAGACACCGAATAGGGTTAGTGAGGGAGTTCCGGACTTGGGGGTGTCCGAATAGCCGAACTATCATCATCGGCCGGACTCCAAGACTATGAAGATACAAGATTGAAGACTTCGTCCCGTGTCCGGATGGGACTTTCCTTGGCGTGGAAGGCAAGCTTGGCAATACGGATATATAGATCTCCTACCTTTGTAACTGACTTTGGGTAACCCTAGCCCTCTCCGGTGTCTATATAAACCGGATGGCTGTAGTCCATAGGACGAACAACAATCATACCATAGGCTAGCTTCTAGGGTTTAGCATCTTTGATCTCGTGGTAGATCCACTCTTGTAACACACATCAATCAATATTAATCAAGTAGGACGTAGGGTTTTACCTCCATCAAGAGGGCCCGAACCTGGGTAAAACATCGTGTCCCTTGTCTCATGTTACCATCCGCCTGGACGCACAGTTCGGGACCCCCTACTCGAGATCCGCCGGTTTTGACACCGACATTGGTGCTTTCATTGAGAGTTCCTCTGTGTCATCACCGATAGGCCCGATGGCTCCTTTGATCATCAACAACGACGCGGTCCAGGGTGAGACTTTCCTCCCCAGACCGATCTTCGTGTTCGGCAGCTTTGCACAGCGGGCCAATTCGCTTGGCCATTTGGAGCAGATCGAAAGCTACGCCCCTGGCCGTCAGGTCAGATTTGAAAGTTCAAACTATACGGCCGATATTCGCGGAGACTTGATCTTCGACGGATTCGAGCCGCAGCCAAGCGCGCCGCACTGTCTCGATGGGCATGATCTAGCTCTGCAGCCGAACAGTGCCCTGGAGGCCGCACCAGAATCCGCTCCGACCCTTAATCCGGAGCCGGATTCCCCGATCGACGACGAGTGGTTGGACACCGCCTCGGGGGCTCTAATCTCTACGGCGATCGAGCCGAACTCCATCCCTGTCCTTTCCGAAGACCTCGACTCCAGGGTGCCGGACTCCCCTCCGGACTCCGAACCCTCCGCGCCCTTGCCAATCGAATCCGATTGGGCGCCCTGCTATGGAGTTCACGATCATGACATCTTTCAAGACTCGCCTTCTTGGCGACATCCTGAATTCACTAAAGTCTCTCTTTATCCGGAGAGCCCTGGCCGGACTACGGACAGGAAGGTTGGGACGCGGACGATGAAGAAACTCAATGCCCACCCACCACCCACTTCATAGCCACTTTCGAAAGCTTATACGACGTGCTCGATTTCGACTCAAGACATCGACGGTATGGACGATTTATGTAGGAGACAACAATGAACCAGCACCTATAGGATGCTGGACAACCTCATCCCATGATGTATACATGGTGGATACACCTAAAGGAAATGAAGACGAGGAACAACGGGACGCCACGAAGGGTAAATCCCTCGAAAAGCAGTCAAAACGGCAACGTAAACGCCGAACAAAGTCCCGCCTCAACAAAGACCTAGCCATAGAACAGGGCGAACCGGTGGACAACGAACAAGCTATCGAGCAATCGTCCAAACAAGACAACTTGGACAACAATCTGTCCCCGGCGAAGACCACAGTCCGGCGATCTCACGCCGGACAAACCATTGGAGCAAAATGACCTCCAGAAAAGGCTCGCGCCATCGCCTGTAGCCTGAAAAAGCGTAGCGAAGCTCAAAACAGCGGAAGATGCACTCAGGATTAGATGGAGCAAAGTATTCAGCACCGCAGATAAGTACGGCGACAGTCGCCGAACAAAGAGCTACCCGAAAAGAAAGCTACTGCCCGAATTCGACGAGGAGGCCTTAGAGCCCCCGCAAATAAAAAGCAAGAAGGCCACCCGGTCGGATGGACGACCTCACGGCAAAAGGAGAGCGGCGAATGGTGCCGCACACAAGCCAATATGCGATCCGCTTAAGGATTCACATTAAAAGGATGGCCCAGTCAGGTCCATCTATGGGCCAAGAAAGCACGCTCGTGAAAGCAATGCAATACGCCAAAATTCCGAAGATCACGGCACACCCAAATATAGGGGCGCCGCACAGCCCCTATGTTTCATCGATGAGGTGCTGGATCATGAATTTCCAGCGGGATTCAAACCCGTAAACATAAAGGCATACGACGGAACAACAGACCCTGGAGTCTGGATTGAGGATTACATCCTCCACATACACATGGCTAGAGGAGATGATCTCCACGCCATAAAATACTTACCCCTTAAACTCAAAGGGCCAGCTCTGCATTGGCTTAAGAGCCTCCCCGAGAATACCATTGGAAGCTGGGAAGAGCTCAAGGATGCATTTCGGGCAAATTTTCAGGGGACCTATGTCCGCCCTCTGGATGCAGACGATCTAAGTCACATAACTCAACAGCCCGGAGAGTCAGCCCGGAAATTCTGGAATAGGTTCCTTACTAAAAAGAACCAAATAGTCTACTGTCCGGACGCCGAAGCCTTAGCAGCTTTCAAACACAACGTCCGAGACGAATGGCTTGCCAAACACCTCGGCCAAGAAAAGCCAAGAACAATGCTTGCATTAACAAGCCTCATGACCCGCTTTTGCGCAGGGGAAGACAGTTGGCTGGCTAGATGCAGCACCAGCGACCCGAGTACATCCGAAATCAGGGATGGAAATGGGAAACCACGACGCAGAAAAGATCAGCGCCAGAATAAGGAAAATGGCCCAAATAGTACGGCGGTCAACGCCGGATTCAAAAGCTCTCGGCCGAACAACAAAACACTGCCCTAAAGGATAATAAAGGACGAGCTATCCAACCTAAACAAGATTCTCGGATAGACTGTGTCAAATACATGGTACCTCCGGAAGCCTCGCAAACCATACCCACAGAGATTGTTGGGTCTTCAAGCAGTCCGCCGACTTAACGCTAAACACAAGGGCTCGACACACCAAGTGAATGTGACGAAACCCAAAAGCAGCACTCGAAAACAAAAACTTTCCCACAGAAGGTTAAAACAGTAAACTCACTTCACGTGATCAAAAGGAAAAACAGAGCGGCGCCCACTAAAAGGCGCGCCGCACACTGGTTGTCAAAACCAATCACCTTCGACCATCAGGACTATTCCGAAAATATCCGGAATGCAGGATGGACTGCCTCGATATTGGATCCTATAATCGACGGATTCAAATTAACACAAGTCCTCATGGATGGCGGCAGTGACATCAACCTGATATATCAGGATACAATCCGCAGGATGGGGATAAACCCAACCAAAATTTGCCGTAGCGACACCTCCTTTAAAGGAGTAATGCCAGGCCCATATGCCCATTGTACGGGCTCCATACTGCTAGAAGTTGTGTTTGGTTTATCCGACAACTTCCGTCGCGAAAGGTTACTCTTCCATGTCGCCCCGTTTAAAAGTAGCCATCAAGCACTATTGGGACACGAAGCTTTCGCCCATTTCAATGCAATACCGCATTATGCATCTCTAACACTTAAAATGCCCGGTCCACGCGGCATCATCTCGTTAAAAGGAAGTATTAAGTGTTACTCGAGCACGGAAGAATGGGAGACTGCCTTAACAGCCCCACAGCTATCCGGCTCTGCTAGGCAAAGAACCTGAATTGGTCATTCAAACCCCGGACACGGCTAGACGAGTCCGATGCCTACTAGCAGCATACCCCCATACGAGGGGCCGCATGCATGTATAACAAGAGACAATAAAGCTCCATTCTATTCACTTCTTCGAACCGTACTTTGTTTATTTAATATTAAGTACATTTTTCGCATGATCCTTTTTCTTTTAAACTAAGTTCCTCTCTTTTACAGATGAACAACGTGCTACACCCGTCCAGGATACGGCACAACGGAGACACAGGCGCACACATGCAGTAGGGACCCGTTGCAAGGATTCTTTTCAGATTAAGACCCTACGTAAACCTTTTTTCACTGTCTCTTGTTGATGTACATCCCCCCGGTTCCTTAATATAACCGAGGAGGAGGCTGGTGCTTTGGCATTGGCCGCACTGTAATATTTATGCTGCACTGACACCAGGGCCTAGGGCATTATTCTGCCCATTTTCATAAAGACCGAATACCTTAGGGAGTATTCGGCGTCTCGAGTTAGGCCTTATATGCATCAGCCCCGAATCATGTCTTTGGTCAAATGTTGGGTTGCCTGCCTCTGTGTTTTGCTTCCTTACGCCCGCTTTCACGGCTAACGCGGCACCGTGGAGAACTATCGCGATTGTGCCCCGGTTCGCCGGGCGAGCACCTCAAGAGAGAAAGCCAAAACTGATCGTCATGATATAGCGAGAGACTGGTCAACCACTGATGACTCACAGAATGTTTAGAATTCCTACGCATTAACGAAGGACCGGTTTTCGTCAGCACATACGCACTCGAATTCGGAGAGTGCGGTGCCCCTGTGGGCTATATAGTAGCCCCACCCTCGAACTCCAATGGCTAAGGAAAGTGATAAAGCATTATAGTCCGTTGCCTGGTTTGCTACGCTATCACCTCCTTAACAGGACCAAGACGTTGGATTAAGTGTGAAAAGCGCTTTTTGCAAACACCCCGCACTATGTGCGTGGGGCTGAAGCCAAGGACTGCCATCTTTCAAAGTTACATACACATATACATAAACGGCCGCCAGGGAGTAGTTTACTACTTGAACGCACAAGTATAAAAAGCACTTATATTACATTGAAACATTGTTTTCACAAATCATACATGTCATTTAAACATAATATCCTTCGAGCATCGCGTCTCTATTAAACGAGCGCCCGCAGACTTCTTCAAAGTAGTGCTCGCGGTACTCGCCTCCGTCCGAATCTCGGGATGCAACGTCCATGGCCTTCATCTCTGCCCAAAGTGTCTTGACACGGCAAGAGCCATCCGCTCCCTCAATACACGCCGATCGCTTCATTGCATCGACACGCGCGCCGCACTCAAGAAATCGCTGCACTAAACCAAAATAGCTCTTCGGTGGGGCCCGTCCGCCACAAGTGCGTCAAGACATGCTTCATGGCAAATCCGAACAACCGATTCAGCTCGCCCACTCGCCAACCGATCGGTCAGCGCAGAGGACGCCCGACTACGGAATTATGACCAATATAGCTCTTCCGCTCGTGCCCCTTCCGCCCGAAGTGCTCAACCAGGCCCACAGCTTACCGCCAAGTCCAGATAAGCATCCTCTGAACTCCACAATTTATCCAACCGAGCATACTTTGGATATGTATATTTCCTCCGCAGCAGAAACGGTTTTCTAGCCGCAATTGCCCTAGCCTGACTCAGCTCCTCCTTGGCAGCTCTCAAAGCCGATTGGGCATTCTTGGATTCGGCGGCGGCCTTCTTTAGGTCCTCTTATTCCGCTTGACGTTCCTTTTCAAGAACTGCAGCAGCGATCGGTAGTATTCCTTAACTTTTGGCCATACCGCCATCTCCTCCTTGCTTCGGGCAAAGGAGCAGCCCGCTCAGCTTCTAGCTCTTCGCCGCCTTTAAAGCGGCCGCATTACTAATTCTGCTTGCTCTTTCGCTCGGGCGAGTTCTCGCCTGCAGCTCCTCCACGGCAGCGGCACCATCCGCATTAAGCATACCAACAAGAAGACATGGGCGCTAAGCTCCCTTACAAGGTGTCCGCATAGAGGTCGTGATACCTTGTGACTCGTCAAACCGCTTATTGACCAAAGGCGATGTCCTCATCCGCCTCGTCAAGTGCCGCTTTAGTTCGCATATTCAGCAGTCCGCTGGCTTCGGACGCCCGCCACCTGTTCGGGGCGGCGATATGTTATATTCGAGAATTTGATCTCGGCACATTGTCAATTTTGACAACATACCGAGTCTCAGGGGCTACTATCTATACATGGCGCATTTTATATGCATAACTGTCAGAAGGTACATCATTTTTTGCGTACCTCAAACCCCGTCAGTAAGCTTCTGACGGCTCCGTGCAAACCGCTCTCTGCGGATGCAATTCTTTCAATCACCGTACCCATTAGAGCACGGTGATTTTCTGAGATAGCCGCTTGCCCGAGCAGATCCTTCAGTTACTCCGACCGCACACCACTTGGCGCCGGACCTTCCGGCCCCGCCGGACTTGGGGGAACCCTCCGCGACGACACCTCTGGGTGGTCCGCTTCACATGAGGGTGCGACAGGTGGAGGCGTTTCTCTCTCCATCATCTCCGGAAGAAGATCCCCCGAAGACGAGCTCTGCTAAGAAGGGCTGAGATCCGAACTACAAGGTACAATTTTGGTTATCTTCATAAATAAATACAGGGATGTTCCTTATTTACAAGACCCCTTCTTTTTACTTACGGCTCGCTGGAGGGCTGATCCCCTCGGAAATAATGCGGCTGGGTTACTTCCAGCGCGGACTCTTCTGTCAAGATTCCTTCCCTTCTTTGAGGCCTTGACCTCCGGATCTTCTCCAAGCGGTCCTCTTCTCTCCTCGGAAGGTGGGACTCTTAATCCCTCCCACCTTGATAGCCTCCTTCGCAGAGGCAGTTGCTCCCCCGCTCCTCCCTTCGCCTTCTTCAAGAGGTGCGACCTTCAACATCTTGGTCAGCATGGGATCCGGCGGGGTCTCGGGGAGGGGAGTCGGGCACCTTATTAACTTTGCCTTGGCTATCCACTCCTGTTCAAGAAACGGCTCCTTTAAAGGGCATGTATACAAAATAATGAATGAACAGTTTGTCCGGTTACCGGACTACTTACTTGAGTATCTGGGCGATTGCAGCTTAGTCCTGCGTCCTCGATCAAGTCCGGACACTTCTCTTGTCATCCGAAGAACAGTTTATACATCTCCACGGGCGTCGTGCCCATGAAAATTTGGAGAGCTCGGTCCCTCCGGATTGAAATCCCACAGGCGGAGGGGGCGACGTTTGCAGGGCTGAAGGTGCCGGATCACCATAACCTGCGCCACTGCAACCAGATTGATCCTCTTTCCGGAGATCTCGAATACGGCCCGCAGCAGGGAACGCCCTTGGGCGGCCCCGATCCGAGCCCCTTGTTGACCCATGACGCCACCGCTGTGGTGGACCTGAGCGAAGGCAGGAGCGCCGCCCATTTGGTGCCCTTGGTAGCGGTGATATAAAACCACTCCTGCTACACAAACCAAGCTCCTCTTGAAAAGAGCCCTCGGCCATGGAGCGTCAAAGACATTTGCTTATGACCGCCCCTCCAGACTGTGCTTGTTGCCCTTGATCATCTTTGGCTCCACCTTGAAGGTCTTGAGCCACAATCCAAAGTGGGGGTAATATGGAGGAAGGCCTCACATACGACAATGAATGACGAGATATGGAGGATGGACTCAGATTCAAGTCATGGAAATCAAGCCCATAATAAAACATGAGCCCCGCACAAAGGGATCCGTCGGAAGCCTAAACCCGAAGGAAGTGGGACACGAATACCACGCTTCTCGCCGGGCTCAGAGTGGGAATGACCTGCCCGGAGCAGGCAGCCTATGCGAGATCTCGCCGGTTAGATACCCGCGCCTCGCAGCTTTAGCACATCCTCTTCGTGGACGGAGGAAGACATCCATCGGCCGTGTTGATCGGAACCGGACATCGTCGAAAGTCCGAAGCGCCTAAATCTGAAGCTTTGGGTGTTGGAACTCGAAGCGCGAGGCGAACTCGATGGAGGGTTTAGAAAAGAAGAGGGCCTTGGTCTCATTATAAAGAGGTTGAATACCAAGAGCCCACCCCGTGGTCGATTAGGACTCGCCTTTGATAGAGAAGGCAGGCCGGCGAACACGGTTGGGTTACCCACGTCCGTATTGATGAGAATCCGGAATAAGGGGACACGATCTACTCTTTGATAGGACGTGCCAAGAAACCGCCTCGCTAAACACGCTGAGGTGGAACAATAAAAACGATTCATATAAAGGCTCGGCCGTGGTGTGATGTCACGCCCATGAGTACGCCAGCCAGATCTGCAGTAAAATTATTCTCTCTACGGCATTGTGTGGAACTTGTTTTGCAGAGCCGGACACTATCCTTGTGTTCAAAACCTTCTATGAAGTATTCGGAGGAGGAACCCGCCTTGCAATGCCGAAGACAATGTGCGCGCCGGACTCGTCGTCATTGAAGCCTGGTTCAGAGGCTACTGAGGGAGTTCTGGACTAGGGGGTGTCCGGATAGCCGAACTATCATCATCGGCCGGACTCCAAGACTATGAAGATACAAGATTGAAGACTTCGTCCCGTGTCCAGATGGGACTTTCCTTGGCGTGGCAGGCAAGCTTGGCGATACGGATATATAGATCTCCTACCTTTGTAACCGACTTTGGGTAACCCTAGCCTTTTCCGGTGTCTATATAAACCGGATGGCTGTAGTCCATAGGACGAACAACAATCATACCATAGGCTAGCTTCTAGGGTTTAGCCTCTTTGATCTCGTGGTAGATCCACTCTTGTAACACACATCGTCAATATTAATCAAGCAGGACGTTGGGTTTTACCTCCATCAAGAGGGCCCGAACCTGGGTAAAACATCGTGTCCCTTGTCTCCTGTTACCATCCGCCTAGACGCACAGTTCGGGACCCCCTACCCGAGATCCGCCGGTGTTGACACCGACAGTTAGGGTTACACAGAGTCGGTCAATGGTAGGAAATCTACATATCCGTATCGCCAAGCTTGCCTTCCACGCCAAGGAAAGTCCTATCCGGACACGGGACGAAGTCTTCAATCTTGTATCTTCATAGTCTAGGAGTCCGGCCAAAGATGATAGTTCGGCTATCCGGACACCCCCTAGTCCAGGACTCCCTCAGCGACGTTAACAAATAAACCCTAAAACCCTAGGTGCACGATTGCTGCATTCGCGGGTACCGGGTACGTGGTGGAGCACCTTTGTAGGAATATTCAGCTCGCGTGATAATTTGATCCGTAGGAGTTGATGGTCGGGACCACAGGTGAACGACTTGGAGCGCGGTGGCTCACCAGTTGCCACAGATCGAGTAGCCACGTTTAAAATATCATTTTCTAGCGGGGTTAAGAGTTCCGATTTTTAATGGGGCATTATAAGTAGTAATTAGTTTTCAGAACGATTGGTATGGAGCGAAAATGGAATTCATAGTACTACGTACCTCCATGGCGTATGGTTGTATGGTTTTTTTTGCGATGGAGGTTGTATGGGTTTATGTTGCGAGATGTTGGACCTGGTAGTTCTAGGGAAAATACTATGGTTTATATTTAGATGCTGGTTTTCAGTAATGAAAATCGGAAGGGGAAACCCTTCTTTGATTAAAAAAAACTACTACCTCCATTCTGGTTTACTAGTCCCCATCGTACTTTGGGTCAAAGTTTGCCCACGAATTTTACTTGTAAAATGTGAATGGAAAACGAGATTTTGTTATACCCAAACAAAAAAGGACTGGAGGGAGTGATTGCTCTGACACGGACGCGACCTCTCAAAGCGCAGGCATTGAACCGGTGCTCCGGCCAAGAGGGCCGCACTCGCTGCAGGCCTGGCTGAGCACGCCTCCTCGCCGCGTGCAACGAGCTTAAGACTGCCCCGCCTGCCTTCATTGAAGCCGCGCGTGTGCCGGCAACACGTCACGTCCTTCCGCGAGCCGGCAGGCATTTTAGAACACAAAAAATGACTAAAATATAATTAATTTACGCATGGTCTTGAATTGTTGTGCTTGCACTGGTAGCAGGAACTAGTAGAGGTTTTTCTTTATTTATAACTCTCCTCACATTTTTTTCGCTTTGAAATGAATCATGGTTGTGGACATTATGTATGAAATGTGCAGATATCTGTGAACATGAGTTTGATGTGGAAGTTGAACTTGGAATGTCGGGCTTGTGCGTGAACTATACCATGTCCAATGCTTCGTCTGTTATTGTTTGGAAACTAATTGCTGTTATTACATGACCCAAAAAAAACATTTTGTGCCACATCAGTAGATGTACGGACATCACAACAGGCATGCTGACTTGACAAACATTTGAACCTAGCTATTATGAAGGAAATTTTGTATTGACAACAGTTTTAGATAGCAGGAGACGCCTAGCCTGCTCTGCCTCTGCTAGCTTATTTCTGGCTTCTTCCATCTCTTCTTTGGCTTGGGTGAAGAGAGCATCTGATTGCTCTTTTCGCTTCTTCAGGAACTCAGCTACATTCTCAAGGGCTACTGCACGCTTTCTTTCAGCCTGTACTAATGCCACGAGGACACGAACAACTGACGACTCCACCTGGCTTGTGTGTAATCCAGCATCATCTGGGACTTTGCACCTTGTGTCTAATCTAGCATCATTAGGGAACTGGAACCTTGTGTGTAATCCAGCCTCATTTCGGAAACATGATCTCGAGGTTGACCATACTTCCCTCCTCGCAGGAACTGCATCCTGACATGAAGTTACTTCTTTTTTAGATCAATACTCAGAGCAACCTAGATCCATTTAGTAGAAGCCAGATAAAGAGAACTCGGAGAAGTGAACTCAACAAGAAAAAAAATAAAAATAGACTACAAGGTGAGAACACCCACTTCCTACATCAAGCTAAAAACGAAAGCATTAGGACGATTAAGACTCTTCTTATTACACATCGAAGAACACCACGCTTAAGAGAAACAGAAACTACAACATATACACATCGAAAAACACTAGGCTACACGAAAGTAATTGAAAGGGTGTTACTTACCAAAGCTCATTTTACAGGTTCAGTGCAGCTCCTCTTTAACTTGCCACGCTCCTTGAAGATGTCCCGAATATCCCGTGTTTGGTCTTCATTGCTCCTCTGCATGTTCGCACTCGTGGTTTTAAAATCTCAACATGGCAAGAAAAATATACTTCTAGTAATACTCACACATCTTGTGGGCAACATTAAAGCACTCGCCTGCCATGTTAGAGCATCTCCAACAAAATCGCAACGCGCGGCGCTTTAAAAAAGCGTTTACAGTGCTGAGATTGAGAAGTAGATAGAGTAGAGGATAGTTCTCAGCATAGATAGATAAAAAAAGATAATTCAACTACTCCTTGTCGTCCGACTCCTCCTCGGTAATGTCCTCCTCCGACGTCTGACTGTAGGCGTGAAGATACCGATCGTCGTCGAATTACCAGGGCGACGCTGCTCCTAGCCTCATGTTGAATTGAGTTTGCTTTTCGCCTGCGCTTGTCCTCACGATAGGCGGCTCGCTCCGCCCTCCTCTTATCCCTCTCCGCCCTCCTTTGCGCGTAGAACTCGCGATCGTTGATGATGTCCTACGGGAAGTGTTGGCGCCACAGCGCGATGGCTTCCTCGTCCATCTCGGCGATGCTGAGACGGTGCTCCCACCTCTGGTTGTCGCGACGATCTTCGTCGCTGCTAAGCCGCGGCAGAGGCGCGAGCTCCTGCGCCCGCTCCCGCGTCGGCACGTTGGGGAAGTTCAATGTTCTATGAGGCCACCAGAGTCGCCACGCCGCCGCGTCGTACGCGCGGGCGGCCTCGTTGGCGGTGTAGAAAGTGTCGAGGCCGAGGCGCATCCCGCGGAACCTTATCTCGGTGGAGAAGCCTCCAGAGGGGCGCGCGCGGATGCCGCGGTATCCCCAAGTTTCCAACGACGCGGCGGCATGGTGGCGCGGTGGCGGCGAGGCGAAAATGAGCGGGGAGAGAGCGGTGGCAAGGCACAGAGCGGTGGGAGGGCGTTGGATTTTATAAAGCGCGCCAGACACCACGCACCAAAACTAGCGACGCCCGGCCACTTTTTCCCGCGCGCACGCGATCCTTTCCCGACGTCTCTGCTATCTCTACTCTCTTCTCTACTGTTATATTTATTTAATATTTAATATTTAATATTTATCTCTACTTCCTTTAGTGTCTACTTTTTTTCTCTATACTTTTTTTCTTGCAATATAGGCCGTCCGATTTATATCTGACAGATAGGAAGGAAACAAATGGGAATTTTGCAAAAAGATACCCATACCCCTCTCCAGATTTGCAAATAAGGCCTTCCCTCGTTCATCCTTTTCTCAAACAAGATAAACTACTCATACAAATGCATCTTGATGCGTGCAATGCATGGGCATCTTGCTAGTTCTAAAAACCTTTCCATCATTTGCCACACTACTGGTTGCAGATGAAAAACCTACCAAGCACAAATAGCGATACAGGAGCGACGCACAATTACAAGCTGATATTCTGTTGGACAATGGAGGCTATAACCAATTACTTTTACGGGAACAATAGCACCCAGGAAATTTGAAGGGTAGGTATGAACAAAATTGGAACTACACATGTACTGCTAAGTGTTTCAATACACACATTACCAATCGATGAGGAGAACGATGGTCGTGGCGGCCTCTGTGAGTCATGGTCGGCAACGGGAGTCAGTTCATTGTCCACGACGGTGGTACTTCTACGCTTGGCTTCGGCTTCCGGGAAGCAGATCCGAGACCGTGGAAGACGATGCCGGGGAAGAGGCTCTGTGTACGATGACGATGGTGGACCGGCTCCAGTGCGGCGTACGAGGTCATCGATGAGGCAGATGCGCTGCGGTGGACGAGTGCGCCGATGTAAAGGGGAGGAGCATGAAGGTTGCGGTGCCGTGGAGAAGTCTATTTTGTGGTGGGGATAGAAAATGGGGAGTATTCAGGTGTACTACTATGGGTGCCGGGGTGGGGTTGGCTGGGTAGGGTGAACCTAAAGTAACGAAAACAGCCCCCTACCAAGCGTCATCCGTAGGCCTGTTCTGAAGGCTATGATGGTAACTTCCCACTGCTCGAATCAGGGTCGCGGGAGATTTTCCCGCCGACCTCAAAATTTTGTGACACTAGACTCCCCGTGTGGCGTGTTGAGTGATTCGGCTAAGCAACTAGCGAGTAGTAGCAGTAAACTCTGCATATTAGGTTTGACCGAAGTCAAACTTCCTAAAGTTTGACCAAGTTTATAGAAAAATATAAACATTTACCATAACAAATATGTATGATGTGAAAGTACATTCAATAATGAATCTAATGGTATTTATTTGTTATTGTATATGTTAATATTTTTTGTTATAAGCTTTCTGAGAGTTTACAAAACTTGACTTTGACCAATGCTAATACGCGGACTTAAATAAAAACGGAGGGAGTACACATTTTTTTTCTTAGTTTGTAGTGAACTAATCATTTGTTGAAATTGTGAAATAAATATATTAGGCTATTGACTTCGAATGTAATGGTCTATACAATTCAATAGTTACAACCATTGTCGAATCCCAAGATGTATACAAGGTCTATAGTACTTCACAACATGCTCAAACTCACATAATCCCAGTCAAATGAGAATCTAAATGCATTTCATAGTTATTACTTTGTAGGATGCAACAAAAACAACCATAACTCTACATCAGCCATTGGCCCTATTTGGATACTCTAACACAGTTAGAGTTAGAGTTATTTTCTAACCCACTCTAACCCAAAGACAACTCCGAGAACATTGCAGGCAAGATGACCATACCCTCGAAATCACTTCTATCTTTGCTATGCTAGTTGCTCGCTCTTTTGCTATGCCTTTGCTACGAGGCCTATCACTTGCTTATCATGCCTCCCATATTGCCATGTCAGCCCCTAACCATCCTTTCCTAGCAAACCGTTGATTGGCTATGTTACGCTTTGCTCAGCCCCTCTTATAGCGTTGCTAGTTGCAGGTGAAGATGAATTTTGTTCCTTGTTGGAACATGGAGATATTGTTCCTTATTGGAACATGTTTACTTGTTGGGGATATCACAATATATATCTGCTATAATTAATGCAACTATATACTTGGTAAAGGGTGGAAGGCTCGGCCTTATGCCTGGTTTTTTGTTCCACTCTTGCCACCCTAGTTTCCGTCATACCAGTGTTATGTTCCTTGATTTCGCGTTCCTTACACGGTTGGGTGATTTATGGGACCCCCTTGACAGTTCGCTTTGAATAAGACTCGTCCAGCAAGGCCCAACATTAGTTTTACCATTTGCCACCTAGTTTTTTTTCCCCGGTTTTCGCGAGCCCGAGGGTCATCTTTATTTTAACCCCCGGACCAGTGCTCCTTCGAGTGCTGGCCCGAACCGAGCAGCCTGCGTGTAACGCCCCGGATTCGATGCGCCAGGTGTCCGCCAGTTATTCGCCGTCGTTGCCATGTCATTTGCTTGCGTGTTTCACTTTGCCATGTCATCATCTGCATTTCATATCATGTCATCTTGTGCATTTCATTTTGCATACATGTTCGTCTCATGCATCCGAGCATTTTCCCCGTTGTCCGTTTTGCAATCCGGCACTCCTATGTCTCCCGGCGCCCCCTTTTACCTCTTTTCATGTGCGGGTGTCAAACATTCTCGGAATGCCCCGAGGTTTGTCAAGCGGCCTTGGTATAGCACCGGTAGACCGCCTGTCAAGTTTCGGATCATTTGGAGGTCGTTTGATACTCCAACGGTTAACCGGGTAACCGTAAAGCCCTCTTTTGTTGCAGCCCAACACCCCTTTCAAAGTGGCCCAAAACCCACCAAACTCCCCTCCATGCTCTCGGTCGTTCGATCACGATCGCGTGGCCGAAAACCGCACCTTATTTGGACTCTCCTAGCTCCCTCTACCTATAAATATGTGCCTCCCCCAAAATTCGCGGATCATTCCACCCCAAACCCTAGAAACTCCCTCGCGCGCGGACGTTTTTCCCCAGCGCGGACGCGTCACGCCAAGGCGCCCGCCCAATAGGAGCCGCCACATCGCCTCAAGGCCTCTCTCTCTCCTCCTCCTGCCGGGGCCTGAGGGCCAGATCGGCCCGGCCGGGCCGCCAGGCCCGAGGGAGCCCAGCGCCGCCGCCAAGCGTCCCGCTCCCGCCCGAGTCCGCCGCTCACCGCCCGGCCATCGCTGCGCCGCCGCCCTGCCCCCCACACACCACACTTCGCCCGCTTCGCCTCCCGCCCACCGGCTCGCTCGCCTGCCGCCGAGCCTGCCCCCGCACATGCCACGTTGCCGCCGCCCGGCAGCCGGCCGCCCGCCCGCCTCCGCCGCTGCCGGTGACGCGCGCTTCAGCGTCGTCCTCGCCGCCAGCGCCTCCACCGGCGCCTCGCCTCGCCGCCGCGCCCCTCGCCGAGTCCCCTCGCGGAGTTCGCTGTCGCGGATCCGGCGGGGTTGGATCAGATCCACCAACCCCGCCATCCTAACGCCCCTGCCTCGCCCGGATCCCTCCGTCCCGCTCCACCTCGTCCCGGTTGACTTTCCCCTCCCCAAAATTCCACTAAGTCCCCGAGTTTTTGTAATTTTGTTGCATTTTCATCGCATCATAACTCTGCATCCGTAGCTCCGTTTCGTGCGTGTAATATGTCAAATTGTTCGTCTCGAAGAGTAGATCGTTTCATCTCATTTCATCATTTTCATTTGAGCTCATCTTGATGCCCGAAATTCTGTTAGAAGAGGGCTATGTGATGTTAGTTTCTGTTTCTTATCAGAACATGCACTTTTGTCATTTTTGCCATGATTGATGTGTGCATCCTATGAACTTGAGTCCTACATGTGTTTTGTAATATGCCATGCCATCTTTACAGGGGTGTATGCCAAGTATTTTTGTGATATCTGTGGTGACTAGCACAAGCATGCAAACTAGGCTTCATGATGTTGCTGATTTCAGCCCTGCTTTTTGATATTTTTATGCCATGTTAACTTGATGCTACCGAGAGATCCATGCTTATTTTGAGATACTTCAGTAAGGATGTTTTGTTCTACATGTCTTGCTATATCCATCCATTCCCTTGTTTGCAATTATGGAGTGCCATAGCTTGAGTCAATCGAGCTCTAATTTTGCTATAAAATGTTTCCTGGCAGGTTGTTTACATGTTATTCAATTTTGCCAAGGTTGTTGTAGTTGATCCGTGTATGCTATGATGTTGTTCTTGCCATGTATAGCTTCTATGCCATGTCTTATTACTGTGAGTTGCCTTGCCATGCCATGTATTGCTCTGTGGTGAGTGGTTCAAGCTCACCAACATGCCTACTTATTGTTGTTCCTGCCATGTTTGAATCTGTAATATAACTTGCCATGTTTACATGGGTGCCATCATATCTTATGAACCTTTTTGGCTCATGGTCACTAAAGGACATTTGATCTATGCATTTAGTAGATTAATTCCATGCCTTTTTTTTCATGTTAAGTTCCTGTAACATGTTGTTTGATAGCTCTAAACATTGCAACCTGATGTTATTTTCTGCAACGTCTGAAACTGTTATTATTTGCAATCTTGCCATGTCATTTTGAGCATGTTCTAGTGATTTCTGGAGATAGCTCAGTGTTCATGTTTTGTCATGCTTTACCTGTACATCATTTCCAAACCTTTTGTTATCATGTTGAGATTCTGTAGCATGTTGTTTTGATGCTTGCAATATGCCCAGTTGCTGTTTTGGACAGATTGTTGTCATGACTTGTATAGTGTGTATGTGTTGATCCGTTGCTCCGTTTTGAGTGTGCTCTATATGAAACTTGCTTGATTTTGCATGTAGTTTCATATTATCATGTTGCATCCTTGTTTTTAGGTGTTTTCTTGATGTTTATATGCATTTTGCATCAATGCCATGTTTAACTTGTTTTGCTCATATCTTCTAGGGCGTAGCTCCGAATCTAATGAACTTTATATGTAACTTGACTAGAATTTCGTGTAGATCATCGTGGTGCATCTTAACTTGATGTTTAACAACTTGAACATAAAGTTATCCAGATCTGGACCAATTTCGAAATTTGCATATGAGGACTTACCGGAATTGTTCTATGTTGTTTCCGGACTCATTTAAACTTGCCTTGATGTGTTGTTATTGTTTGCATCATCTCTTGCCATGAGTAGCCTCATCTAGATTTGTCATGCATCATGTTTGTTGTGCTTCATGCCTTGTTCATGTGTGGAGTGTTTACTATGTTGTGTGCTTCTTCTTGTTAGTTCCTGTTTCGTTGCGATCGTGAGGATTCGTTCCTCTATGCTTAGTTCGGCTTATTCCGTTCGTCTTCTTTATGGACTCGTTCTTCTTCCTTGCGGGATTTCAGGCAAGATGACCGCTACCCTGGATCTCACTACTATCATTGCTATGCTAGTTGCTTCGTTCTATCGCTATGCTGCGCTACCTATTACCTGTTGCTCAAGCCTACCTAATTGCCATGTCAGCCTCTAACCTTTGTTACCCTTCCTAGCAAACCGTTGTTTGGCTATGTTACCGCTTTGCTCAGCCCCTCTTATAGCGTTGTTAGTTGCAGGTGAAGATGAAGTTTGTTCCTTGTTGAACATGGAGATGTTGTTCCTTGTTGGAACATGTTTACTTGTTGGGATATCACAATATATCTTATATTATTAATGCATCTATATACTTGGTAAAGGGTGGAAGGCTCGGCCTTATGCCTGGTGTTTTGTTCCACTCTTGCCGCCTCTAGTTTCCGTCATATCGGTGTTATGTTCCCGGTTTTGCGTCCCTAACGCGGTCGGGTGATTTATGGGACCCCTTGACAGTTCGCTTTGAATAAGACTTTTCCAAAGAAGGCCCAACATTGGTTTTACCATTTGCCTCACCTATGCCCTTTTTCCCTTGGGTTTCGGAGCCCGAGGGTCATCTTTATTTTAGCCCCCGGACCAGTGCTCCTTCGAGTGTTGGCCCGAACTAGAGCCCTGTGCGCCCCTCTAGGCAACTTGAGGTCTGGTTTTAGTTGTACGGACTGCTCATCCGAGTGTGCCCCGAGACCGAGATATGTGCAGCTCCTATCGGGATTTGTCGACACATCCGGCGGCTTTGCTGGTCTTGTTTTATTGCTGTCGAAATGTCTTGTAGCCGGGATTCCGAGACTGATCGGGTCTTCCCGGGGAGAAGGAATATCCTTCGTTGATCGCGAGAGCTTATCATGGGCTAAGTTGGGACACCCTGCGCAGGTATAAACTTTCGAGAGCCGTGCCCATGATTTATGTGGCGATGGGAATTTGTTAATATCCGTTGTAGTAAACTTGAAGCAAACTCTTCTAAAATACACCAACCGTGTGCGTAACCGTGAGTGTCTCTTTTCGGGGTTGATCGAGAGGAGAACACGGTTTTCTGGGTTTTGTCTGACGTAAGTAGGAGTTCAGGATCACTTCTTGATCATTACTAGTGGACGACCGTTCCTTTGTTTCTCTTCTTGCTCTCTTTTGCGTATGTTAGCCACCATTCATGCTTAGTCGCTGCTGCAACCTCACCACTTTACCCCTTCCTTTCCCTTTAAGCTTTGCTAGTCTTGATACCCATGGTAATGGGATTGTTGAGTCCTCGTGGCTCACAGATTACTACACCACCAGTTGCAGGTACAGGTTTTGCGATGATCATGACGTGAAAGCGATATTTGCTTGTGTTGGAGTTCTTCTTCTGCTTCTTCTTCGATCAGGGGATAGGCTCCAGGTCGGCAGCCTGGGCTAGCAGGGTGGATGTCGTTTGAGCTTCTGTTTATGTTCCATCCATAGTCGGATGTTGATCTTGTATATGATGTTGATGTATTCTTGTGGCATTTGTGCCTTATGTATGTATCCCCACCTATTATGTAATGTTGATGTAATGATATCCACCTTGCAAAAGCGTTTCAATATGCGGGTCTATCCTTGGTGGGGCCTTCGAGTTCCTTTTGGATAGGGTCGCATATTGGGCGTGACAAGTTGGTATCAGAGCCTCGACCGACCCTAGGAGCCCCCTTGATTGATCGTGTAGTTTGGCCGTTGTTGAGTCTAGAAGAAAACTGTTTTCGGAGTCTAGTTATATCGGAGAGTAGGAATTCTTTTTACTCCTCAGCCCCTTCGTCGCTCTGGTAAGGAATCTTGACGTAGGTGTTTTGAATTACTCCCCTTCCCGTTCAAATTTTTCTTTAGGATCACGTGGTAAGTGTCGTGAGTTGTCCATCCTCTTTTGTCCGGTGCATTTCTCGTCAAGTCGACTCGACCATCTTCATCTTTGCCAAGTTCAATCGTCAGTTCTTCCTCCGACGTCGTTGTTTTCCCTGTCCGAAGTTGTCCTTGTTTTTCCCGCCCGCCCACCCTTTCTTCTTCTCGGAACCGGAGTCCGTAATCGAGTATGCTTCCTACTCGTGTGAAGTTTTGCTCTCTCTTCTCAATGATTTCAACTGGTGTTTTTCTCTTCAAGATATTCGTCGTTTTCCCCTTCCAAGTTGCCTGTGTTTTCCCGCCCTCCTACCCTTTTCTTCCCGGAGTTTGCCTCTCTCCCGACCATCTATTTCATTCGTACGGAGCCTCTTCAGGTTTTCATCAATTATTTCAACCGGTGAATTCTCGTCTTGTTCGTCATTCTTCATCCCTTTATTTTTCCGGTGCACTCAATTCAAGTTTTTTGGGTTGATCATATTCTTTTCCTTTGAAATGTTCTCCTTGCTCATTTGCCTCTCGCCATTCAATCATTCCGGAGTTCCGAAGACATCTCAGGAGATTCGTCTGTCTTCCAATTAATTCGAGGTTGTCACCTCATTTACATATTTCAATTATTCCGGTGCATCATCTATCTGTTCAATATCCCTTTTCAACGGTGTTTTTCTTTTAGTGGGCCCTAACCCACAGGTTTTTCCCAGGATCTTACCTGACTCTTCTAATTCCCCGGAGTTATTCCCAAATTCTTTTCAAGTGTGACGTAAGAATGCATTTCATCAGTCACATGCCTTTTCCAAGATCAATTTCAAATTCTTTTCATTGTTGGCTCAACCTCTGCGTTTTTTTCATTCTCCCGGAGTATCCCAGTAATTTTTACTGGTGTTCCTCGTCATCTTTCTCAACATTTGAAGACCGAAGAAGAGTTTTCCTCTAAATCTTGCCCGTTCTCCCGAAGATTCGTGGTTCTAGCTTCATGCTATCCTCTCGAATTATTCCATTTATCTGTTAGTCTTTTCTTACCCATCCGAGCATTTCAGAGTTGCTTTTCCGTTCGATCATCCGGAGGCCATCTTTTGAATATCTCTCCATTCTAAGTTTTTTTTCAAATTCGTTCTCCAATTATTCCATATTCGTGCCCCTTCCTTCGTCTCAATATTCTTCCGGTGCTGCGTTCAAGCATTCGTTAATCAGTTTGCGATCTCTTCGATCTCTTTTCTCCAAATTCCCTCAAGTATCTTCGTGCTTTTCTAATTCTTCCCGGTGATTCATTTCTCTTTCGTCAGTCACTTCCGAATTCTTACGGTGGTTCTTTCAAGTTTATTTTCCTTGTTTATCACATTAATCCATTCGTTCTTTTCAATCCTACCGGTGGTTCATGAAGACCTTCTCAAGTTTGTGATATGTCACTTCTCAATTCTTTTTCAAGAAGAATAAGTAATATGCAAAATCCATTGTTGGTCATAAATTTAATTTGATGAAGGATAAGCATACAATAAATCTTATTCTTATTTCATCCAAGTGTTTAATCCCTTTCTTCGGAGTTTGTTCTTGTTGAATAAATTCTAGATCCAAGTGTTTTCATCTTTTCTTTTCCGGAGTTCAAATTTCCTCGGCCATCTCGTCAAAACCCCCATCTAAGTCATCGCAAGGCTTTAGTCTTATTCTTTCCTATCTCATCATCTTTTGTCACCGGAGTTTTCATGGTGGATCTTCTTGATTTAATTCATTCTCCAAAGAGTTCATCAAGATTCTTGTTGGAGGAGTTCCAGTATCTTTTCTTCTCCCGTCTTGAAGAGAAAATAATTCTTAATTTTCTTGGAAAGTGGAGTTTTGCATTTCTTCGTTATTCTCAGCTATCCAATCATTTCCGTTTGTGGCCGGTTATCACCTTATGATCTTGAGACGTTACCTATAAGACCACAACAAGGTTACTCTTTCGTTGTTGATTTTCTCAACAACTCCATTCAATCCTTCCTTCTAAGTTCTTTTCATTCAAATTCTTTTAGTTCTTCCGGAGGCATTGCGTTGTTTATCTCGTCAAGTGTCATTCCATCTTCTCAAGTTCAGATTCTATTCCTTCCATGTTTCAGCCGGAGTGCTGCCTAATTCGTTCGTTCTTCTTCTTTTTCGAACCAGAGTGGTTTCAGAGTCCATCTTGTTCCTCGTGATTTTGGGTTCTCGTCATAATCGTAAATCCTCTTTTCCACCTGAGTATTCTCGTCTTTGTTCTTCATCTCTCTTTTGTTCTTCTTTCACCTCATCCTTTTTCTCTTCCGTCTCGGTCCTAAGATCTCGGGACGAGATCTCTTGTTAGTGGAGGAGTGTTGTAACGCCCCGGATTCGATGCGCCAGGTGTCCGCAAGTTATTCGCCGTCGTTGCCATGTCATTTGCTTGCGTGTTGCACTTTGCCATGTCATCATCTGCATTTCATATCATGTCATCTTGTGCATTTCATTTTGCATACATGTTCGCCTCATGCATCCGAGCATTTTCCCGTTGTCCGCTTTTGCAATCCGCACTCCTATGTCTCCGGCGCCCCTTTTACCTCTTTTCATGTGCGGGTGTCAAACGTTCTCGGAATGCCCCGAGGTTTGTCAAGCGGCCTTGGTATAGCACCGGTAGACCGCCTGTCAAGTTTCGGATCATTTGGAGGTCGTTTGATACTCCAACGGTTAACCGGGTAACCGTAAAGCCCTCTTTTGTTAGAGCCCAACACCCCTTTCAAAGTGGCCCAAAACCCACCAAACTCCCCACCATGCTCTCGGTCATTCGATCACGATCGTGTGGCCGAAAACCGCACCTTATTTGGACTCTCCTAGCTCCCGCTACCTATAAATATGTGCCTCCCCCGAAATTCGCGGATCATTCCACCCCCGAAACCCTAGAAATTCCCCTCGCGCCGCCGGACGTTTTTTCCCCCGCGCCGGACGCGTCCGCTGCCGGCGCCCCGGCAAATAGGAGCCCGCCACATCGCCCCCGCGCCCTCTCTCTCTCCTCCCCGCCGTCGGGGCCCGTGAGGGTCCAGATCGGGCCCGCCCGGCTGCTGGGCCCGAGGGAGCCAGCGGCTGCCGCCAGCGTCCCGCTCCTGCCCGAGTCCGCCGCTGGCACAGCCATCACCGCCGCTGCTGCCGTCCCCACAAGCTGCCACAAGCGCCACCCGCCTTCGCCTCGCCCCCGCCGTGCTCGCTCCCGCCTCGCCAGCCTCGCCGCACGCTTCGCCACGCGCCCGCGCCGCCATTGCGCTCTCCCTCCAGCCTCCGCCTGCCCGGCGATCACCCGCCCAAGGCTCGTCCTCGCCGCCCTCCTCCACCGGCGCCCTCGCCTCGCCGCCATCGCCCCTCGCCGAGTCCCCGCGGAGTTCGTCTGTCGCCAGATCCGGCCGGGTTGGATCAGATCCACCAACCCCTCCATCCAAACGCCCTGCCTCGCCTGGATCCCTCCGTCCCCGCTCCCACCTCGTCCCGTTGACTTTCCCTCCCAAAATTCCACTAAGTCCCGAGTTTTTGTAATTTTTTGCATTTTCATCGATAATAACTCTGCATCCGTAGCTCCGTTTCGTGCGTGTAATATGTCGAATTGTTCGTCTCGAAGAGTAGATCATTTCATCTCATTGCGTCATTTTCATTTGAGCTCATCTTGATGCCCGAAATGCTGTTAGAAGAGGGCTATGTGATGTTAGTTTCTGTTTCTTATCAGAATATGCACTTTTGTCATTTTTGCCATGATTGATGTGTTCATCCTATGAACTTGAGTCCTACATGTGTTTTGTAATATGCCATGCCATCTTTACAGTGGTGTATGCCATGTATTTTTGTGATCTCTGTGGTGACTAGCACAAGCATGCAAACTAGGCTTCATGATGTTGCTGATTTCAGCCCCTGTTTTGCTGATATTTTTATGCCATGTTAACTTGATACTGCCGAGAGATCCATGCTTATTTTGAGATACTTCATTAAGGATGTTTTGTTCTACATGTCTTGCTCTATCCATCAATGCCCTTGTTTGAAATTATGGAGTGACATAGCTTGAGTCAATCGAGCTCTACTTTTGCTATAAAATGTTTCCTGGCAGGTTGTTTACATGTTATTCAATTTTGCCAAGGTTGTTGTAGTTGATCCGTGTATGCTATGATGTTGTTCTTGCCATGTATAGCTTCTATGCCATGTCTTATTACTGTGAGTTGCCTTGCCATGCCATGTATTGCTCTGTGGGAGTGGTTCAAGCTCACCAACATGCCTACTTATTGTTGTTCATGCCATGTTTGAATCTGTAATATAACTTGCCATGTTTACATGGGTGCCATCATATCTTATGATCTTTTTTGGCTCATGGTCACTAAAGAACATTTGATCTATGCATTTATTAGATTCATGCCATGCCTTTGTTTTCCATGTTAAGTTGCTGTAACATGTTGTTTGATAGCTCTAAACATTGCAACCTGATGTTATTTTCTGCAAAGTCTGAAACTGTTATTATTTGCAATCTTGTCATGTCATTTTGAGCATGTTCTAATGATTTCTGGAGATAGCTCAGTGTTCATGTTTTGTCATGCTTTACCTGTACATCCTTCCCATGCCTTTTGTTATCATGTTGAGATTTTGTAGCATGTTGTTTTGATGCTTGCAATATGCCCAGTTGCTGTTTTGGACAGATTGTTGTCATGACTTGTATAGTGTGTATGTGTTGATCCGTTGCTCCGTTTTGAAGTGTGCTCTATATGAAACTTGCTTGATTTTGCATGTAGTTTCATATTATCATGTTGCATCCTTGTTTTAGGTGTTTGCTTGATGTTTGTATGCATTTTGCATCAATGCCATGTTTAACTTGTTTTGCTCATATCTTCTAGGGCGTAGCTCCGAATCTAATGAACTTTATATGTAACTTGACTAGAATTTCGTGTAGATCATCGTGGTGCATCTGAACTTGCTGTTTAACAACTTGAACATAAAGTTATCCAGATCTGGACCAATTTCGAAATTTGCATATGAGGACTTACCGGAATTGTTCTATGTTGTTTCCGGCCTCATTTACACTTGCCTTGATGTGTTGTTCTTGTTTGCATCATCTCTTGCCATGAGTAGCCTCATCTAGATTTGTCATGCATCATGTTTGTTGTGCTTCATGCCTTGTTCATGTGTGGAGTGTTTACTATGTTGTGTGCTTCTTCTTTTTAGTTCCTGTTTCGTTGCGATCGTGAGGATTCGTTCGTCTACGCTTGGTTCGGCTTCTTCCGTTCGTATTCTTCATGGACTCGTTCTTCTTCCTTGCGGGATTTCAGGCAAGATGACCGCTACCCTAGATCTCACTACTATCATTGCTATGCTAGTTGCTTCGTTCTATCGCTATGCTGCGCTACCTATTACCTGTTGCTCAAGCCTACCTAATTGCCATGTCAGCCTCTAACCTTTGTTACCCTTCCTAGCAAACCGTTGTTTGGCTATGTTACCGCTTTGCTCAGCCCCTCTTATAGCGTTGTTAGTTGCAGGTGAAGATGAAGTTTGTTCCTTGTTGGAACATGGAGATGTTGTTCCTTGTTGGAACATGTTTACTTGTTGGGATATCACAATATATCTTATATTATTAATGCATCTATATACTTGGTAAAGGGTGGAAGGCTCGGCCTTATGCCTGTATTTTGTTCCACTCTTGCCGCCCTAGTTTCCGTCATATCGGTGTTATGTTCCCGGTTTTGCGTCCCTAACGCGGTCGGGTGATTTATGGGACCCCTTGACAGTTCGCTTTGAATAAGACTTTTCCAAAGAAGGCCCAACATTGGTTTTACCATTTGCCTCACCTATGCCCTTTTTCCCTTGGGTTTCGGAGCCCGAGGGTCATCTTTATTTTAGCCCCCCCGGACCAGTGCTCCTTCGAGTGCTGGCCCGAACTAGAGCCCTGTGCAGCGCCCCCTCAAGGCAACTTGAGGTCTGGTTTTAGTTGTACGGACTGCTCATCCGAGTGTGCCTTGAGACCGACATATGTGCAGCTCCTATCAGGATTTGTCGGCACATCCGGGCGGCTTTGCTGGTCTTGTTTTATTGCTGTCGAAATGTCTTGTAGCCGGGATTCCGAGACTGATCGGGTCTTCTCGGGGAGAAGGAATATCCTTCGTTGATCGCGAGAGCTTATCATGGGCTAAGTTGGGACACCCCTGCAGGGTATAAACTTTCGAGAGCCGTGCCCGCGGTTATGTGGCAGATGGGAATTTGTTAATATCCGGTTGTAGTAAACTTGAAGCAAACTCTTCTAAAATACACCAACCGTAGCGTGAACCGTGAGTGTCTATTTTCGGGGTTGATCGAGAGGAGAACACGGTTTTCTGGGTTATGTCTGACGTAAGTAGGAGTTCAGGATCACTTCTTGATCATTACTAGTGGACGACCGTTCCTTTGTTTCTCTTCTCGCTCTCTTTTGCGTATGTTAGCCACCATACATGCTTAGTCGCTGCTGCAACCTCACCACTTTACCCCTTCCTTTCCCTTTAAGCTTTGCTAGTCTTGATACCCATGGTAATGGGATTGCTGAGTCCTCGTGGCTCACAGATTACTACACCACCAGTTGCAGGTACAAGTTTTGCGATGATCATGACGTGAGAGCGATGTTTGCTTGTATTGGAGTTCTTCTTCTGCTTCTTCTTCGATCAGGGGATAGGCTCCAGGTCGGCAGCCTGGGCTAGCAGGGTGGATGTCGTTTGAGCTTCTGTTTATGTTCCATCCGTAGTCGGATGTTGATCTTGTATATGATGTTGATGTATTCTTGTGGCATTTGTGCCTTATGTATGTATCCCCACCTATTATGTAATGTTGATGTAATGATATCCACCTTGCAAAAGCGTTTCAATATGCGGGTCTATCCTTGGTGGGGCCTTCGAGTTCCTTTTGGATAGGGTCGCATATTGGGCGTGACACTGCGGGGCCACCACGGGGAAACTCGAGGCTTGGTTTTACTCGTAGCTTGACTTATCCGGATGTGCCCTGAGAACGAGATATGTGCAGCTCCTATCGGGATTTGTCGGCACAATCGGGCGGCTTTGCTGGTCTTGTTTTATTGCTGTCGAAATGTCTTGTAGTCCGGGATTCCGAGATTGATCAGGTCTTCCCGGTAGAAGGAATATCCTTCGTTGACCGTGAGAGCTTATAATGGGCTAAGTTGGGACACCCCTGCAGGGTATTATCTTTCGAAAGCCGTGCCCGCGGTTATGAGGCAGATGGGAATTTGTTAATGTCCGGTTGTAGAAAACCCGAAGTTGACCTCAATTAAAATACACAACAACCGCGTGTGTGACCGTGATGGTCTCTTCTCGGCGGAGTCCGGGAAGTGAACACGGTGTTGGAGTTATGCTTGACGTAAGTAGTTCAGGATCACTTCTTGATCACTACTAGCTTCACGTCCGTGCCTTGCTTCTCTTCTCGCTCTCTTTTGCGAATGTAGCCACCATATATGCTAGTCGCTTGCTGCAGCTCCTCCTTACAACTCTGTCCTTCCTATAAGCTTAAATAGTCTTGATCTCGCGGGTGTGAGATTGCTGAGTCCCCGTGACTCACAGATTCTACCAAAACAGTTGCAGGTGCCGACGATGCCAGTGCAGGTGACGCAACCGAGCTCAAGTGGGAGTTCGATGAGGAACCTGGTCGTTACTATGTGTCTTTTCCTGATGATCAGTAGTGGAGCCCAATTGGGACGATCGGGGATCTATGTAGCATTTGGGGTATCTTCTTTTATTTTGGTTCCGTAGTCGGACCTTGAGTGTAATCTGAATGATGGATGTTTATTTATGTACTGTGTGAAGTGGCGGCTGTAAGCCAACTATGTATCTTTTTCCCTTATGTATTACATGGATTGTGTGAAGATTACCTCACTTGCGACATTGCTTTCAATGCGGTTATGCCTCTAAGTCGTGCTTCGACACGTGGGAGATATAGCCGCATCGAGGGCGTTACAAATAAGCACCTCTCCACTGGGATAGTTGGGATAGATGGAACTAACCCACTCTAACCCTCCCTGTTTGGATACTTTTGGGTTATTTGAGCCCCCTACTAACCCAAACTAGCTCTAACCCCATGATCCAAACAGGGCCATTATAGAAGCAACATTTTGACATATCCCAATGTGTGAAGGAAACGTGCAGAGAGAGCTTTTGAAGATGGAGCAGATAGGGCGGGAAAGATTGTATGTATGTGGACGAGAGAGTAGGAGACAAACCTAACGAGATAGAGGGAGAGAGATAGAGAGAGAAACAGAGAGGAAGAAGTTAGGTCTATGAGAAAGATGGAGACATGTAATATACGTGAGATGCGTGTGCATCCAGATTCTGTATACGTGGAAGGAGAAGAGACAACATGTTTGATGAGAGGGCTGGAAAAACATGGACGAGAGGGGAAGGATCTCGTGGGTTGAGGGATTGAAAATTTTGTGCGGCGGAGAGAGGGATTGGTAATTTTGTGCAAGAGAGAGAGGGTGGGGGGAGGAGTCAGTCAGCCGTCGTCACATCACCCTGCTTCCAAATGACCCCGCATTCTCTAGCGCGGTGTGGTCGCCGTCTTCGATCTGCTCGATGCCCTCTTTGAAGATTGAGGTGTTGTGCGTGTTGGGGTGCAAAGAAGCACAAGCGAGAGTGGTCGCCGTATAACCTTGGATGGGGATGAATTGTGTACTCGACGGAGTGTGTGCGTGTGTGTGTGTGTGTGTTGTGCTACGTGTGTCTGTGTGTGTGTGTGTGTGAGCGAGAGAGAGATACTGAGAAAAAACAAACCTAAGGAGAGAAATGGGCATTCACAAAGAGATTGTGCGGGCCTTGAGGTGGGCAGGGGCTGGGTGAGGGTGTCTGTAACGCCCCGGATCCGATGCGCCAGGTGTCTGCCAGTTGTTCGCCGTCATTGCCATGCCATTTTCTTGCGTGTTGCATTTTTCCATGTCATCATCTGCATTTCATATCATGTCATCATGTGCATCGCATTTGCATACGTGTTCGTCTCTTGCATCCGAGCATTTTCCCCGTTGTCCGTTTTGCAATCCGGCACTCCTATGTCTCCCGGCGTCCCCCCTTTTACCTCTTTTCATGTGTGGGTGTTAAACGTTCTCGGAATGGACCGAGTCTTGCCAAGCGGCCTTGGTATAGCACCGGTAGACCGCCTGTCAAGTTTCGTGCCATTTGAGGTCGTTTGATACTCCAACAGTTAACCGGTAACCGCAAAGCCCCTTCTCTTTGCAGCCCAACACCCCTTTCAAAGTGGCCCAAAACCCAGCAAACTCCCCTCTATGCTCTCGGTCGTTCGATCACGATCGCGTGGCCGAAAACCGCTCCTCAGTTGGACTCGCCTAGCTCCCTCCACCTATAAAAACGTCCTCCCCATCCAAATTCGTGGATGATTCCCCCCCTAACCCTAGCCTCTTCCTCCTCCTGCCGCCGGACGTGTCCACCCGCGCGGACACATCCAGCGCCGCCGCCATGCGACCACTCCGGAGCTGCCACGTGGCCCAGCCGCCCGCCTGCCGCCGCCTGGCCCGTGAAGCCCACGGCCGCCCGCCCGAGCCGCCCGGGCCCAGCGTCCGCGCCCAGGCCCAGTTCACAAGCCTCCCGGCCAAGCCGCCCGAGCCTCCGCCGCTTGTCCTCGCCGCCACCCGCTGAAGTGCCGCCCGCCAGGCGTCGCCGACCTCCGCGCCCTCCGCCTCCGCCTCGCCGCGCTGCCGCCCGCCTCCGCCCATGGGACGCGCGGCGCCAAGGCCCTGCGCGCTCCCGCCGCCGCGCCTGCAGCTCCGGCCGGCGCCCACTCCTGAAGCTCCGGCCGCCGGAGCGTGCCATCCCGCCGGCCGCCCTCCGCCGCTAGTCCGCTGCCGGCCATCTCCGGTGCCGGATCCGGCCGGGGCCACCCCGGATCCGTCGTCCCCGGTCTCCTCCGGCCTCCCCTTCGCCCTCTCCGGTCGTCTTCCTCCTCTCCGGCCACGTCCCCGGCCAACTCCGGCGAGGCCCCGGATCGGGATGAGATCCACCGGGTGTCCAACCAAACGTGCCCGCGCCCCCGTCCCGGATCCCGCCATCCCGCGTTGACTTTTCGCGGAGGTATAAATTCTGCTAAGTCCCGGAGTATTTTGTCATTTTCTTGCCATGTTCATCATGCCTTATCTCTGCATCCGTAGCTCCGTTTTGCGCGTGTAATATGTCAAATTGTTCGCCTCGACGAGTACATCATGTCATTCCATTGCATCATATTCATTTGAGCTCATCTTGATGCCCGAATCTTCGTTGCAAGGGTGCTATATGATGTTAATCTGCTGAAACTGGTATAACTTGGTGATTTGTCATTTTTGCCATGATTGATGTGTGCATCCTATGAACTTGAGTCCTGCATGTGTTTTGTAATATGTCATTCCATCTTTACAGGGGTGTATTCCATGTATATTTGTGATCTCTGTGGTGACTAGCACAAGCATGCAAACTAGGCTTCATGATGTTGCTGATTTCAGCCCCTGTTCTGCTGATATTTTTTATGCCATGTAAACTTGATGCTACAGAGAGATCCATGCTTATTTTGAGATACTTCAGTAAGGATGTTTTGAACATATGGTTATTCTCTATTCATCCATGCCCTTGTTTGAAATTATGGAGTGCCATAGCTTGAGTCAATCGAGCTCTACTTTTGTTATAAAATGTTTCCTGGCAGGTTGTTTACATGTTATTCAATTTTGCCAAGGTTGTTGTAGTTGATCCGTGTATGCTATGATGTTGTTCTTGCCATGTATAGCTTCTATGCCATGTCTAGTTGCTGGGTGTATGCTTAGTTTGTCATGCGATGCCTCGTAGTGAGTGCATCGAGCTCGTTAACATGCCTACTTGTTATCTGTTTATGCCATGCTCCAGTTTTGCACTAAGTCTGAATCTGTTTATGTTTTTGCTATATTCACATGCTTGCAACTGTATTCTCTGATCCCATTTGGCTCATGGTCAGTAAGGGACTCTTGTTCTATGCAATTAGTAGGTTCATGCCATGCTCTAGTTTGACATGTTAAGTTCATGTAGCATGTTGTTTGATAGCTCTAAACATTGCAACCTGATGTTATTTCCTGATAAGTCTGAAACTGTTATTATTTGCAATCTTGCCATGTGTGTTTGAGCATGTTCTAGTAATTTCTGGAGATAGCTCAGTGTTTATGTTTTGTCATGCTTTACCTGTACATCATGTCCATGCTTTTTTTTCTCATATTGTGGTACTGTAGCATATTGTTTTGATGCTTGCAATATGTCTACTTGCTGTTTTGGACAGATTGTTGTCTTGACTTGTTTCATGTGTATGTGTTGAACCGTTGCTCCGTTTTGAGTGTGCTCTATATGAAACTTGCTTAGAATTGCATGTAGATTCATATTATTATGTTGCATCCTTGTTTTGGGAGTGTTTGCTTGATGTTTGCATGCATTTTGTATCAATGCCATGCTTATCTTGTTTTGCTCATATCTTCTAGGCCGTAGCTCCGAATTAAATGAACTTTATATGTAACTTGACTAGAATTTCGTGTAGATCATCGTGGTGCATCTTAACTTGCTGTTTAAAAACTTCAACTTAAGGTTTATTCAGATCTGTACCAATTTCGAAATTTGCATATGAGGACTTACCGGAATTGTTCTATATTGTTTCCGGCCTCATTTAAACTTGCTTTGATGTGCTGCTCTTGTTTGCATCATCTCTTGCCATGAGTAGCTTCATGTGGTCTTGTCATGCATCATGCTTGTTTGTGCATCATGCCTTGTTCATGTGTGGTGTGTTTACTATGTTGTGTGCTTCTTCTTGTTAGTTCCTGTTTCGTCGCGATCGTGAGGATTCGTTCGTCTACGCTTGGTTCGGCTTCATTCGTTCGTCTTCTTCATGGACTCGTTCTATCGCTACCCTGGATCTCACTACTATCATTGCTATGCTAGTTGTTTCGTTCTATCGCTATGATGCGATACCTATCCCTTGTTCCTCAAGCCTCCCAAATTGCCATGTCAGCCTCTAACCTTTTGCACCCTTCCTAGCAAACCGTTGTTTGGCTATGTTACCGCTTTGCTCAGCCCCTCTTATAGCGTTGTTAGTTGCAGGTGAAGATGAAGTTTGTTCCTTGTTGGAACATGGAGATGTTGTTCCTTGTTGGAACATGTTTACTTGTTGGGATATCACAATATATCTTATTTAATTAATGCATCTATACACTTGATAAAGGGTGGAAGGCTCGGCCTTATGCCTGGTGTTTTTTCCACTCTTGCCGCCCTAGTTTCCGTCATATCGGTATTATGTTCCCGGATTTTGCGTCCCTAACGCGGTCGGGTGATTTATGGGACCCCCTTGACAGTTCGCTTTGAATAAGACTCCTCCAGCAAGGCCCAACATTGGTTTTACCATTTGCCTCACCTACCCCTTTTTCCCTTGGGAGTCGCGCTCTCAAGGGTCATCTTCATTTTAGCCCCCCGGGCCAATGCTTGTCTAAGTGTTGGTCCAAACTAGAGCCACTTGCGGTGCCGCCCCTAGGCAACTTGGGGTATCGTCGGTTGCCGTACGTACTGCTCATCCGGTCGTGGCCTGAGACGAGATACGCGCGGCTACTATCAGGATGTCGGCACGCCGGGAGGTCTTGCTGGTCTTGTTTTATTGTTGTCGAAATGTCTTGTAGCCGGGATTCCGAGACTGATCGGGTCTTCCCGGGGAGAAGGAATATCCTTCGTTGATCGCGAGAGCTTATCATGGGCTAAGTTGGGACACCCTGCGCAGGTATAAACTTTTGAGAGCCGTGCCTGCGGTTATGTGGCAGATGGGAATTTGTTAATATCCGGTTGTAGTAAACTTGAAGCAAACTCTTCTAAAATACACCAACCGTGTGCGTAACCGTGAGTGTCTCTTTTCGGGGTTGATCGAGAGGAGAACACGGTTTCTGGGTTATGTCTAATGTAAGTAGGAGTTCAGGATCACTTCTTGATCATTACTAGTTGACGACCGTTCCTTTGTTTCTCTTCTCGCTCTCATTTGCGTAAGTTAGCCACCATATCATGCTTAGTCGCTGCTGCAACCTCACCACTTTATCCCTTCCTTTCCCTTTAAGCTTTGCTAGTCTTGATACCCATGGTAATGGGATTGCTGAGTCCTCGTGGCTCACAGATTACTACACCAACAGATGCAGGTACAGGTTATGCGATGCTCATGATGCGAGAGCGATGTTTACTTGTGTTGGATTTCTTCTTCTGCTTCTTCGATCAGGGGATAGGTTCCAGGTCGGCAGCCTGGCTAGCAGGGTGGATGTCATTTGAGCTTCTGTTTATGTTTCATCCGTAGTCGGATATTGATCTTGTATATGATGTTGACGTATTCTTGTGGCATTTGTGCCTTATGTATGTATCCCCATCTATTATGTAATGTTGATGTAATGATATCCACCTTGCAAAAGCGTTTCAATATGCGGGTCTATCCTTGGTGGGACCTTCGAGTTCCTTTTGGATAGGGTCGCATATTGGGCGTGACAAGTTGGTATCAGAGCCTCGACCGACCCTAGGAGCCCCCTTGATTGATCGTGTAGTTTGGCCGTTGTTGAGTCTAGAAGAAAACTATTTTCGGTGTTTAGTTATATCGGAGAGAAGGATTTCTTTTTACTCCTCTGGCCCTTCGTCGCTCTGGTAAGGAATCTTGACGTAGGTGTTTTGAACTACTTCTCTTCCCCTTCAAATTTTTCTTTAGGATCACGCAGTTGGTTTTCCGATCATTGGCTCTCAGCTCTTTTCATCCGGTGGTTTTCTCGTCAAGTCGACTCGACCATCTTCATCTTTGAGTTAAATCCTCAGTTGTTTTCTTTTCCCACCCGCCCTCCCTGTTCTTCTTCTCGGAACCAGAGTCCATAATCGAGTATCCATTCTACTCGTGCGAAGTCTTTGCTTTCTCTCCTCAATGATTTCAACCGGTGTTTTCTCTTCAAGATATTCGTCAATTTTCCCCTTCCAAGTTGTCTGTGTTTTCCCGCCCTCCCACCCTTTTCTTCCCGGAGTTTGCTTCTCTTCCGACCATCTATTTCATTCGTGTGGAGTCTCTTCAGTCTTTCGTCAATTATTTCAATCGGTGAATTCTCATCTTGTTCATCATTCTTCATCCCTTTCTTTTTCTGGTGCACTCAATTCAAGTTTTCGGTTGATCACATTCTTTCCCTTGGATCAAATGTTCTCCCAGCTCGTTCGTCTCTCGCCAGTTTATCCTTCCGGAGTGTTGAAGACATATCAGGAGATTCGTCTGTGTTCTAATTAATTCGAGGTTGTCACCTCATTCAAATATTCCAATTGTTCCGGTGCATCATCTATCTGTTCAACAATCCTTTTCCAACGGTGTTTTTGTCTTTAGTGGGCCCTAACCCACAGGTCTTTTCCCAGGATCTTACCTGACTCTTCTGATTTTCCCGGAGCTATTCCCAATTCTTTTCAAGTGTGACGTAAGAATGGATTCCATCAGTCACATGCCTTTTCAAGATCGATTTCAAATTCTTTTCATCATTGGTGCAACCCTTCCTCTTTTGCATTCTACCGGAGTATCTCAACAATTTTGGTGGTGTTTCTCGTCGTCCTTTGAAGACCGAAGTAGAGTTTCTCTTAAATCTTGTCCGTTCTCCCGGAGTTTCGTGATTCTAGCTTCATGCTATCCTCTCGAATTATTCCATTCATCAGTTATTCTTTTCTTAACCATCCAGAGTATTTCAGAAGTTGTTTCCAGCTTCTTTTCACCGGAGGCCATTGTTCCAGAAGAATTCGTCGCCCTCACATTTCAGCTACCGTTATCCAATTATCCCGGTGCTTCGTTCAAGTGTTCTTTAATCAGCTCATGATCTCTTTGTTCTTCTGCATCCAAATTCCCTCTAGCATATTTGTTCTTCTAATTCTTCCCGGTGATTCATTCTCTTTCGTCAGTCATTTCCGAATTCTTACGGTGGTTCGTTCAAGATTCTTTTTCCTTGATTATCATTTTACTTCATTCGTTCTTTCCAATCCTACCGGTGGTTCATGAAGACCTTCTCAAGTTTGCTATATATCTCTTCTCAATCCTTTTCAAGAAGAATAAGTAATATGCAAAATCCATTGCTTGTCATCAATTTAATTTGATGAAGGATAAGCATACAATAAATCTTATTCTTATTTCATCCAAGTGATTAATCCTTTCCTTCGGAGTTTGTTCTTGAGGAATAAATTCTAGTTCCAAGTGTTCTCTATCTTTTCTTTTCCGGAGTTCAATTTCCTCGGCCTTTTCATCGGAACCTCCGTCTAAATCAACGCAAGGCTTTAATCTTATTATTTCTTCCTTCATTCTATCTCATCATCCTTTTGTTACCGGAGTTCTTCACGGTGGTTCGTCATGATTTAATTCATTCTTCAAGAGTTCATCTATGTTCTTTTGGAGGAATTCAAGTACCTTTTCTTCTTGCATCTCGAAGTGCAATTAAATCTCCGTATTCTTTTGAAGTGGAGTTTTGCATTTCTTCATTCTTTTCAGCTATTTAATCTTTTCTGATTGTGGTTGGTTATCACCTGATAATTTTGAGAGGTTATCCATAAGTCCACAACAATCTTATTCTTTTCGTTGGTGATTTTTTTCAACAACTCCGTTCAATCCTTCCTTCTAAGTTCTTTTCATTCAATTCTTTCAATTCTTCCGGAGGCATTGTGTTGTTCCTCTCGTCAACTATCATTCCATCCTCTCAAGTTCATGTTCTTTTCTTTCCATGTTCAGTTGGAGTGCTGCCTAAATCCTTTCAGTCTTATCCGTTTCTTTTCTCATTCTAACCACTCCGGTTAGAACGAGTGGTTTCATAGTCTATCTGATTCCGTGAGCTTTCGATTCTCGTCATTCTCGTCGTTCCTCTCTTCTTATCGAGTGCTCTCGATTCTTTGCTTCTTATCTTGAGTTCTTGTTTCGCCTCTTCCTTTTTCTCTTCCGTCTCGGTCCTAAGATCTTGGGACGAGATCTCTTGTTAGTGGAGGAGTGTTGTAACGCCCCGGATCCGATGCGCCAGGTGTCTGCCAGTTGTTCGCCGTCATTGCCATGCCATTTGCTTGCGTGTTGCATTTTGCCATGTCATCATCTGCATTTCATATCATGTCATCATGTGCATCGCATTTGCATACGTGTTCGTCTCTTGCATCCGAGCATTTTCCCCGTTGTCCGTTTTGCAATCCGGCACTCCTATGTCTCCCGGCGTCCCCCCTTTTACCTCTTTTCATGTGCGGGTGTTAAACGTTCTCGGAATGGACCGAGTCTTGCCAAGCGGCCTTGGTATAGCACCGGTAGACCGCCTGTCAAGTTTCGTGCCATTTGGAGGTCGTTTGATACTCCAACGGTTAACCGGGTAACCGCAAAAGCCCCCTTCTCTTTGCAGCCCAACACCCCTTTCAAAGTGGCCCAAAACCCAGCAAACTCCCCTCTATGCTCTCGGTCGTTCGATCACGATCGCGTGGCCGAAAACCGCTCCTCATTCGGACTCTCCTAGCTCCCTCCACCTATGAAAACGTCCTCCCCATCCAAATTCGCGGATGATTCCCCCCCTAACCCTAGCCTCTTCCTCCTCCTGCCGCCGGACGTGTCCACCCCGCGTCGGACACGTCCAGCGCCGCCCTTCGCGCCCACTCTGGAGCCGCCACGTGGCCCCGCCGCCCGCGCCCGCCGCCTGGCCCGTGAAGCCCACGGCCGCCCGCCCGAAGCGCGCAGGCCCAGCGTCGCGCCCTTCATCGCGCGCCTCCGGCCGCGCCGCCGAGCCTCCGCCGCATGTCCTCGCCGCCGCCCGCGCAAGCCGCTGCTGCGCGCGTCGCCGACCTCCGCGCCCTCGCCTCGCCTCGCCGCCCGCGCCGCCTCCTCGCCGCGGGGACGCGGCGCCCTGCGCCCTGCGCCGGCTCCCGCCGCCCGCGCGCTGCGGCTCCGGCGGCGCCCACTCCTGAAGCTCCGGCCGCGGGCGTGCCATCCGCCGCCGCCCTCGCCGCTAGTCCGCTGCCGCCATCTCCGGTGCGGATCCGCCGGGCCACCGGATCCGTCGTCCCGGTCTCCTCTGGCTTCCCCTTCGCCCTCTCCGGTCGTCTTCCTCCTCTCCGGCCACGTCCCCGGCCAACTCCGGCGAGGCCCCGGATCGGGATGAGATCCACCGGGTGTCCAACCAAACGCGCCCGCGCCCCCGTCCCGGATCCCGCCATCCCGCGTTGACTTTTCGCGGAGGTATAAATTCTGCTAAGTCCTGGAGTATTTTGTCATTTTCTTGCCATGTTCATCATGCCGTATCTCTGCATCCGTAGCTCCGTTTTGCGTGTGCAATATGTCAAATTGTTACGCCTCGGCAGTACATCATGTCATTCCATTGCATCATATTCATTTGAGCTCATCTTGATGCCCGAATCTTCGTTGCAAGGGTGCTATATGATGTTAATCTGCTGGAACTGGTATAACTTGGTGATTTGTCATTTTTGCCATGATTGATGTGTGCATCCTATGAACTTGAGTCCTGCATGTGTTTTGTAATATGTCATTCCATCTTTACAGGGGTGTATGCCATGTATATTTGTGATCTCTGTGGTGACTAGCACAAGCATGCAAACTAGGCTTCATGATGTTGCTGATTTCAGCCCTGCTTACTGCTGATATTTTTATGCCATGTAAACTTGATGCTACAGAGAGATCCATGCTTATTTTGAGATACTTCAGTAAGGATGTTTTGAACATATGGTTATTATCTATTCATCCATGCCCTTGTTTGCAATTATGGAGTGCCATAGCTTGAGTCAATCGAGCTCTACTTTTGTTATAAAATGTTTCCTGGCAGGTTGTTTACATGTTATTCAATTTTGCCAAGGTTGTTGTAGTTGATCCGTGTATGCTATGATGTTGTTCTTGCCATGTATAGCTTCTATGCCATGTCTAGTTGCTGGGTGTATGCTTAGTTTGTCATGCGATGCCTCGTAGTGAGTGCATCGAGCTGGTTCTTTATGCCTACTTGTTATCTGTTTATGCCATGCTCAGTTTTGCACTAAGTCTGAATCTGTTTATGTTTTGCTATATTCACATGCTTGCAACTGTATTCTCTGATCCCATTTGGCTCATGGTCAGTAAGGGACTCTTGTTCTATGCAATTAGTAGGTTCATGCCATGCTCTAGTTTGACATGTTAAGTTCCTGTAGCATGTTGTTTGATAGCTCTAAACATTGCAACCTGATGTTATTTCCTGATAAGTCTGAAACTGTTATTATTTGCAATCTTGCCATGTGTGTTTGAGCATGTTCTAGTAATTTCTGGAGATAGCTCAGTGTTTATGTTTTGTCATGCTTTACCTGTACATCATGTCCATGCTTTTTTTTCTCATATTGTGGTACTGTAGCATATTGTTTTGATGCTTGCAATATGTCTACTTGCTGTTTTGGACAGATTGTTGTCTTGACTTGTTTCATGTGTATGTGTTGAACCGTTGCTCCGTTTTGAGTGTGCTCTATATGAAACTTGCTTAGAATTGCATGTAGATTCATATTATTATGTTGAATCCTTGTTTTGGGAGTGTTTGCTTGATGTTTGCATGCATTTTGTATCAATGCCATGCTTATCTTGTTTTGCTCATATCTTCTAGGCCGTAGCTCTGAATTAAATGAACTTTATATGTAACTTGACTAGAATTTCGTGTAGATCATCGTGGTGCATCTTAACTTGCTGTTTAAAAACTTAAACTTAAGGTTTATTCAGATCTGGACCAATTTTGAAATTTGCATATGAGGACTTACCGGAATTGTTCTATGTTGTTTCCGGCCTCATTTAAACTTGCTTTGATGTGCTGCTCTTGTTTGCATCATCTCTTGCCATGAGTAGCTTCATGTGGTCTTGTCATGCATCATGCTTGTTTGTGCATCATGCCTTGTTCATGTGTGGTGTGTTTACTATGTTGTGTGCTTCTTCTTGTTAGTTCCTGTTTCGTCGCGATCGTGAGGATTCGTTCGTCTACGCTTGGTTCGGCTCCATCCGTTCATCTTCTTCATGGACTCGTTCTTCTTCCCAGCGGGATTTCAGGCAAGATTACCGCTACCCTAGATCTCACTACTATCATTGCTATGCTAGTTGTTTCGTTCTATCGCTATGATGCGATACCTATCCCTTGTTCCTCAAGCCTCCCAAATTGCCATGTCAGCCTCTAACCTTTTGCACCCTTCCTAGCAAACCGTTGTTTGGCTATCTTACCGCTTTGCTCAGCCCCTCTTATAGCGTTGTTAGTTGCAGGTGAAGATGAAGTTTGTTCCTTGTTGGAACATGGAGATGTTGTTCCTTGTTGGAACATGTTTACTTGTTGGGATATCACAATATATCTTATTTAATTAATGCATCTATATACTTGGTAAAGGGTGGAAGGCTCGGCCTTATGCACAGTGTTTTGTTCCACTCTTGCCGCCCTAGTTTCCGTCATATCGGTATTATGTTCCCAGATTTTGCGTCCCTAACGCGGTCGGGTGATTTATGGGACCCCCTTGACAGTTCGCTTTGAATAAGACTCCTCCAGCAAGGCCCAACATTGGTTTTACCATTTGCCTCACCTACCCCTTTTTCCCTTGGGAGTCGCGCTCTCAAGGGTCATCTTCATTTTAGCCCCCCCGGGCCAATGCTTGTCTAAGTGTTGGTCCAAACTAGAGCCACTTGCGGTGCCGCCCCTAGGCAACTTGGGGTATCGTCGGTTGCCGTCGTCTTGCTCATCCGGTCGTGGCTCGAGGCGAGATCTGTGCGCTACTATCGGGATGTCGGCGCGCCCGGGAGGTCTTGCTGGTCTTGTTTTATTGTTGTCGAATGTCTTGTAGCCGGATTCCGAGACTGATCGGGTCTTCCGGGGAGAAGAATATCCTTCGTTGATCACGAGAGCTTATCATGGGCTAAGTTGGGACACCCTGCAGGGTATAAACTTTCGAGAGCCGTGCCGCGGTTATGTGGCGAGATGGGAATTTGTTAATATCTGGTTGTAGTAAACTTGAAGCAAACTCTTCTAAAATACACCAACCGTATGCGTAACCATGAGTGTCTCTTTTCGGGGTTGATCGAGAGGAGAACACGGTTTCGGGTTATGTCGGCGTAAGTAGGAGTTCAGGATCACTTCTTGATCATTACTAGTTGACGACCGTTCCTTTGTTTCTCTTCTCGCTCTCATTTGCGTAAGTTAGCCACCATATCATGCTTAGTCGCTGCTGCAACCTCACCACTTTATCCCTTCCTTTCCCTTTAAGTTTTGCTAGTCTTGATACCCATGGTAATGGGATTCTTTGAGTCCTCGTGGCTCATGATTACTACACCAACAGTTGCAGTACAGGTTATGCGATGCTCATGGCGCGAGAGCGATGTTTACTTGTGTTGGAGTTCTTCTTCTGCTGCTTGATCGGGGATAGGTTCCAGTCGGCAGCCTGGCTAGCAGGGTGGATGTCGTTTGAGCTTGTTTATGTTTCATCCGTAGTCGGATGTTGATCTTGTATATGATGTTGATGTATTCTTGTGGCATTTGTGCCTTATGTATGTATCCCCATCTATTATGTAATGTTGATGTAATGATATCCACCTTGCAAAAGCGTTTCAATATCTGGGTCTATCCTTGGTGGCACCTTCGAGTTCCTTTTGGATAGGGTCGCATATTGGGCGTGACAGTGTCAAAATGTGCGCGTTGATGCATGTGTTGTATGCGACCGTGCGAGGGACGGACGAATCGAGAGAGATGGTTGTTGTGTTACGGATGCTCCTCTCTATCTCTCTCTCTCTCTCACACACACACACACACACACGCACACACACACAAGTAAACTAGAAGACCGTTCTCTCATGTATACACAACGTATCGGCATATCTGTCTATGTCTCACTCATGCATGATCATTTGCACATTCACACCTCTCTATGTCTCAGATCACACGCACACCGTATCCACATTGCCCTTCCGCCACAACACACATATGGACACATACACACGTTCTCTCTCAGTCACACACACAAAATCAGTATTAAAAAAACTAGAGCGCACCTAAAACGTCCAAATCCAAATAAACACGAACTGGAGCTAAATTCAAATATATGGAAATATTGCAACGTCAAGAACTTCCCCACGAAAAAAAAGTTGAGTAATATTCGAGGATTGTTTTCACACACACAAAAACGTTCGGTGGATGTCCTTCGAGCGCGACATGGTGACGCACCGTTCGATCGACCGCGCGGCCGCGGTTCACGCGCTTGCACAGGATTCCGTATCATGGTTGTGGTACTAACTAATAAAAGCGCTGCCTAAGTCTAATGTTTACGTGTACTAGTACGGTTTTCTTTTAAGTTTGACCAACCTTATATAAAACTAAAGTAAGCTCCCACACGCGCACTCATCAATATGCCGCCGCCGCCGTTGCGCATGCCGGCGCCCGCCTGCTCCGGCCAACATTTTCTCGCCCATTACCGCCGTGTCACCACCATCCCTGTGCCATGAAGCCGAAGGCTCGCCCGCTCACGTCGTCTGCAGTCCCTCCTCGCGATGCCGCCGCGCTGCCAAGCACGCGAGTAGCTGGTGGAGCCGCGTCTATGCACGCAGCGAACGAAGAGGAGGACGGCGCGCTCCAAAGACGCGGCGAGGAGGAACTAGCGTTTCATTGTCGTCTCCGCCCGCGCGGAGGAGGCGCGCATGGTGGCTGTCGCGGCGGAAGCCGGTCGCGCGCGCGTCGAGCTCGCAAACCGGGTGCGGACGCGGAATCTACCTTCGAGACTTTGAATGCCACGTGGATCCTGCAATCTGATGGAGCAATTTGGGTCAGTCGACTCATGTGAGCCGTTTGATGCAACATGGATGGCTAGAAGGCCTTCGTCCACCTCTTCTGCAGTCTTCTTCCTTCGCTCCGTCAAACTTCTTTCACAAATCGACTGACCCAAATTATACTACTAGTACGAACGTATTAAGTACAGTAGGAACACGAAGATACGAGCAGTAGTACCAACTTCAAGAAGAACAGTAGTAAGACATAGTACTAGTACTACTTTACGTACTAAAGAGTTCAAATAACGAGAAGAACATACTAAACATAGTTACTGTTGGGGCCTCGGCACAACACACCCTTGAAAATAAACTAAGCAACTAGTCTGCTTGACACTGCGATAGAACCAGCATGAGCGACACATGCCACCTACTCGAGTCCGAGTCCACGTCCTCGACTTTGTCCTCGTCCCCTTCCTCTTCCTCGTCGGCGGCGCTTGTTTGCTTGAACCGGACCTTGGCTCGCTTCTTCATCCAACCCTTGTAGATATTTAAACAAAGGTAGGCATCCATTGCTGCGTCACGGGATGTGATCTTCATCTAATGTCTTCGACTCCCATGCATGATGAAACTTCGTGATGAGGTTTCTTGAGTTTAAGCGTCTGAAGGATCAATCATGGCTGCTGCCGGGTCAGCATTGAAGGTTGAGAGGAGGACACCAGGCTTGCCTTCGGAGATCGAAGGGCTGGCCTACAACGAGACCTATCCGGCGCAGGACATCCACATCGTTCTTAAAGCCTACGATGTGAATTTCACTCTTTTGTCCTTGCGGAAGTTCTTAAAATCCTGACACTCAACATCGGCATGGCGTAAGTGGTAGACCAAGCAAACGTTATGTACGCAAACCTGGATCACGATGGGCTTCTTCCTCTCTTCGTCCTTTAGATCCTTCTCTCGTCCCAGGACTGTGGTGTACTCAACATCTAGCCCAGCGACCCACTCATCCGTTGAACTGTTGAACATGCGTAGGAAGCGAGCAAGCCATGCTTTCAACGTCGCGGATCCACGTGTGTAGATGACGATGAACTGATCACCGGTGATGGCTCTAACCTGGTACTCAGCGGCGACCATGGAGATTTGGGAGGCCATGGATTTTGGAGGAGGGTTAGGAGAAGTTGAACTGTTGTACCCCTCAAAAACTGGGAGCGAACTAATGTGAAAGGACGGGACGACTGGGAGCGAACTGTTGTAAGGTAGTAGAAGACGAGGACGAGTAGGGCATGCGAACGGCGTGGGGTTGCTGGCTTACCCGGTGGATAAACGGCTGCAAGCCCACAAAGAGTTCTCAAGAACTATGCGGGACCCACTAGATGTCATGTCTACTAGACCCATATTGTAGGCCTGACGGTATATCTTATGCCTGTTCGCACACCATGCCGGCGCGTGGATGTAACTTCACTTAATTCCGTCAACCGCGCGCCTCCCATGACCTTTGCCTCCCTCGCGCGGTCGGGCCCTTTGAGACTTTGACCGGCTATAAATGAGCAATTTTTTTGCCTACTCCGCATGCATGATACTCCCTCTGGTCCTTTTTACTCTCGTCAACTGTTTGCAAAGTGTTTGACCAAATTTATACTTTTTTCAACACCACCTTATATTAATTAACCAGCCACACCAGTACACTCATTGGATACAATATTCACCACACAGGGCGGTACGTTATTTACAAGAATACCATCTAATCTATTGTCAAAGCTATACTTAGCGATTGAGTGTGCCACCTTATTGGCCGAACGGCTAATCTTTGACAATTGAAGATTGTTGATCAACTTCGAGATGGTCAACACTTTCATCTTCAGGTCACGCATAGCAGACCTGTCATAGTCCCCCGGTGCAAGAGACGCTACCACAAAAGCGCAATCAGTCTCTAAAATTACAGGATTATGAAAAGAAATACCTATGTAGAGACCGGCAATGCAAGCCCTAAGCTCCGCTTCCTCCACGCTTTGACAGGCATCAATGAAATCCCACGACCAAATTTATACTAAAAATATCAATATCTACAATACTGATTATAATGAGTATAAGAACTACGTTTTATAATGAGTGTAAAAATATTGATTTGACATTGTGAATGTTGATACATTTTTCTATAAGACTTGTGAAAGTAGAGGTACATTGACTTCAGACAAAACTTAAATGCACAATGCAGACTAGTTCCTCCATCCAGGTGCATGCCATGTCCTATCTTGTCATCACAACAAGGTTAGCTATTAGAGTATCACTACCTCCCTTCTAGTTTAAAGGGCTCGATTCAAAAATTTCACCTACTCTTAGCAAGATAGTAGAGGTGGTGGAATAGTTTTTGAAGTTTGCAAAAGTACTCAACTAGTGCTGTCTTTCTTCACACAAAAATGTGTTTACCAATGCATGCATGAACACTAGTTACTCTAACCCCCCTCTCTTCTTTTATTCTTTGCCACATCAGCATGTTTGCTAGTATTCTCGTGTGCATGATACCAGCTAAGATACCACCATTATGGCCAGCCTTAATCATCGCATGCACCTTGAAATATGAACATGTGAGGGGCGTGTATGTTTTTAATGACTTGAGACTATACCTAGCCCGACATGCAAGATGACTTATTATGCACCGTTCCCCATACCTGCAGGAAGCCCGTTCGTCTCCAAATCTTTTCTTCTCCGTGTGTGGAAACAATATGCCTGTCAAACTCTCCTTCTCCCTCCGGCGGTCCCACCACTCCACCCCGTGTGAAAAAATCTGCATGCATGACTCTCCTCCCCCCACGCTCGTCCAATCCGTTGTGACCAGCAATATTTCCACCCCTTCGCTCCCCCGTAATTTACTCCAACAAATATGCCCACGTAGTTGTTACTTAACCGCAGGTGCTTTGGGTCACTGACATATGGGCCCAATAGGAGTTCGGCCCACATGTCAGTGATGCAACTGGACCTGCAGTTAAGTCAGTGCAGCTCAGTCCATATCTTACGTAGGTGTGCCATTGCTTGCTATAAATATTGCGCCTCCCACGACATCGCTATCTCCTCCCCCTCATGTTCACGTTCGTCGCTATCTCCTCCCCCTCCCTCTCACGTCGACCACCATGGCATCGGCCCTCCCAAGCCCTAGGAGCCCCTCCCTGCACCGCGCGGACGGTCACGCGTCGCCATTCCGTTCCTCGCCGCCACTAGTCGAGTAGGACGCGTCGGTGTTCCGCTCCTCGCCGCTACGCGACGCGTCGCCGTTCTGTTCCTCGCCGCCACTAGTCGAGGAGGACGCGTCGGCATTCCGCTCCTCGCCGCGACGCGACGCGTCGCCGTTCCGTTCCTCGCCGCCATTAGTCGAGGAGGACGCGTCGGCGTTCCGCTCCTCGCTGCGACGCGTCGAGGTGGACGCGTCGGCGTTCCCAATCTCGCCACCACGAGTGTCGGAGGATGCGTCGGCTCCCCGCTACGAGGAGAAACCCGCGCTGCCCGCCGAGCCCCCCAGCATTGAGGAGCTTTGGAAAGAAATGGATGTCGCCTTGTGTGAGGCTTTGCCTCTAGCAGAGCGCGCCAAAATAGAGGCGGAGAAGAAGGCCGAGGAAGAGAAGCGCACCGCGGAACAAGCTGCCTGGGAGGCCTATGTCAGGTTCGAGAGAGTCAGGCAATTGGCTCTTTGGCATAAGGCTCGTGCGAGGGCCGTGAGGGTGGCGGAGGACACCCGTGCCGATGCCCTGAGTGCAGTCGGGTTCAAGCGCCTCATCTACGCTTGGCGGTACGTGGACCGAGTGTACGCTTCCAGCGAGGCGGAGTACCTGTTGGCGCCGGATCACCACACCGGTGATATCGCTCTCGCCCTCCGGCAAGCCACCAATCAGCACCTCGCGAGTTGCGAGGCTGAGGAAGAGGCGTTGTGTGGCGGCTGGGAAGCGGCAGCGCACGGGGCACTCGTGGCGCGCCGCAAGTGCTCCTGCAAGCGCCGTGGCTTTTAGGAGGAGTATAATTTTTTGTTTAGTGAGGCGATCTCATTAGTTTTGGGACGCAAATGATAAATCGAGCGTTCAGGAATTTTACCGTCCTTAATTAAGTATGTAAAAGGGAAAGTTTGGAAACCTTGTGTATTCGTACGCATTTTGCAAGTACGTGCATATAGCACAAACTTTACTATATACTATCACACTACACGTCTCTCTCGATATATGCTTGCAGAATGTGCTACTCCCTCCGTCCAGGTCAATAAGTCATCTTTGGTTGTGCACCATAACCAAGGAGGGTAGACTTGTACACCTAGACGGAGGGAGTACTACTATTAATTATGTACGTGCAAATGCACGTTTTAACATAACGATGCGGTTTTTGTAAAAGTAGAAAAACTGCACTAGTCAAGCTTGTGAAACGATTCAATGCAAAACAAATGCAAAAATGCTCATTTGATTGTTTACTTTTAGCTTCCTTCTCTGTCGTTATTTCTCTGTTGTACCTTGTACGGAGTATCTCACTGGTTTGAAAGGCATGCAAATTCCCAAACCGCTTCCAACACCCTGTATCGAATTTTTTTGCCTAACAAGTTGTGCCGTGCAATTGGAATTCCAACTTGAATACTACTACTAGTAGGAGTACCAGGGGCCAGTTCTTTTAGGCTTCTAGATTAGTAATCCCATAACTACTACCTCCGTCCTGGTTTATTGGTCCCCATTGTAATCTATGTCAAACTTTGATCATAAATGTAACTAATGAAATGTTAGTGCATGTCACATGCACTACTCCATCCGTCTAGGTGAGTAAGTCATCTTAGGCTGTGCATCGTGACCAAGGAGGAGGAGAAAACGAGAAACATTAATGTTTCTTTGCTAAATCTTTGGTCAAAATTTAGCACAAATTAAAATGGTGAGGAATAAACCAGGACGGGGTAGTAGTTTAGAAGCCCAAATAAATGAGTGAGGCGCCTTATTGTTACTCTCCACTGTGACTAGTCTTGTGGGAAATGCTGGGGAAGCCGCCAAAAGAACTGGCCCTAGGAATAGTAGCTAGGGATCGAGTGTCTTGAGATGAACAGGAGAAAGTAAATCTGAGAGATATGAAATGCAAAAAGATGGAGGGATGTGATGGTTGCTTGTCCGTTTATTTTACCAGGCCACTTATTCTTTGGGAGTGGTTGGGTTTTGTGATATGATGACTTCTCGCTGCACCACGAGCGGGGTGAGAGGTGAGACTCCGTCAGCGCCGCCCTCTACACTTGTACTACATCGGTCGTGGTTTATTAGTCCCCATTGAATTTGGTGAAGATTTAATCGACAAAATGTTAGTGCATGTCAACAAAAACTATATCGTTGGATTCAGTATTTGAACATAGTTTTGAATGATATAATTTTAGGTGACATGCATCAGTATTTATAGTACTATATATAATGTTAGTTCAATTTTGGTCGTACTAATCTATAGTAGTAAGGTGCCCGTCGTTGCACAAGAGTGAAATGCATTGATCGGGAGTTGTTTATTTTGACAAAGGATGTGGGGTCATCTCATGTGTAACGGTATCTATAGGTTTCTTGGATATTATCTCATCTCTAGAGCTCACAAACATCCGGGTGAAATTGATAAAAGGTATCTTTTGCAAATAAAAGCGTTCAACTGTTCAACTTGCATCCAAAACTTGTGAAGAAATAACACTTATTGTGCTTTGCAAGAAATGATCTTTAAAATTAGTTTTTGAGTATCATTGTTATACATGTTGGCTCTGAGATGGCATGGCACTTTCTTATAGTCAACAGTTGGCTATACTATTAATTAATATTAACCATGCCCTTATACACCTAGGCGGACGGATTAAATCAGGATGACTTGCAAGGGGCGAGAGGAGATGTAAGAAATGGTTCATCGTAAGTCTTTCACCAAGATCTTGTAGTAAAATCCATACATGGAAGATTCTAGACTAAACCATAAACGGATACACTTTTATTCATGCGCGATACTCCAATAGAGCAAGATCCTGCATGGAAGTCTCCACATGCTTAGACAACGGATTACATTGAGCAAAAACTAATGATCAACATTTAACTTGATAATGCGTAAATTTTTTTAGAAGAACAGGGAGGCTCCTCCCCGGTTCCATTATCAAATGAAACCCAAAGTGTCTTACATCAGCTCACTGAGAGGAGCAGTTCAAAGGAAAGACTACGGCGAAAGCCACTCAAGTTTAACGACAAGCTTACAGAATCAAAAGCGGCAAAGACATGGGCCATAAGCGCCCACACACACACTACATGTTTTCTAAGTGCACTTGATAATGCGTATGTCCAAGTGAACCTCCTTGGAGTCCCCGTGCACCGCGTCGGCGGGTAAAGGATGCCATGGGTTTTCCAAGTCCACATTGGCGGGATAGTCCCAGCTCCCCAGAGTCCAAGTTCGTCCGATGAGGCCGGTCTCGCCGCCCACGTGACCCGGAGGGGTAGTAACAGTGATCACGCACTATACATCTGCCTCGTGTCAGTGTCAGCGTCAGCGGCGACGCCCCTGACACACATTACAGAGACGGGGCGACGGCCTGCGCGGGCCTCTCCGGTGCCCACGATCAAGAGGAAGACGCTACCGTCCTCCTCCGAGACTAGCAGGCGGCGGTGATCCTCCAGCGACTCCGGCATGGTGAACCGGTAGCACGTGTCGTACTTGATGTTCTCCGCCAAGGGCCAGCAGTGACCGCTGCACGCATCCGTGAGGTGATGCACAATGTCCGCCGGCGAGCCACAAAATGGCATCGGGCACTCATAGCAGTCGACGAAGGGCTCCTTGGAGGCATCGACCAGGCCGTCCATGAAACGGGAGTGGCTATAGGGGACGTTGTGCCAGTTGAATATATGAGCAAGTTACTACGAGATTTAATCCGAATAAGCACAAAATAAATCATGACGGCTATAATAGAGATGAAACTAATCATGTGGACTAGCATAGTAGTAGGATACAGAGTAGAAACATGAATTCTACCACGATTTTGAACAGGAAGGACAGAAACACATACGGTGCAACGGGAGAAGCACCGTTGGCGTTGAGGTTGTCGCCCATGTCGTTGAGGAAGAGGTTGCCAAGGTCGGGGAAGAAGTCGTCGTCGGTGAAGTCGTGGCTGCCAGCAGTCGCGAGACTGCACTCCCCAGATTTCAACAGCGCCCGCAGAATGGAGAGTAGGAGGGGTGGCTGTAGGGGATGTTGCGGCCGCCGAATGGAGCGCAGGAGTAGCACACAAAGCCGTAGATGGTGTCCTTACTAGTACCCCCTAGTCTCTATCTATCTATATCTATATATATATATATCTGTCGGATTTCGGGTTCCGGCAGACCCTTAAGGTTCGAACTCTAGGGTGCGCGCGGAGATCCAACCCTCCACCATCTCGCACTTCGCCGAATCGCAGGGACCTAAACTACTAAACAGAACAGCACAAGAGACACGAGATTTATACTAGTTCAGGCCACCGTTGTGGTGTAATACCCTACTCTAGTTTGTGGTGTGGTGGATTGCCTCTTGGGCTGATGAAGAACAGTACAGGGAAGAACAGCCTCATGAGGGTGCATTCTTGGTGGGTGTGATGAACTGCTAGGTGGTGTTCCGTCGCTCTAGCTTGAGGATCGGGTCTCTATCTCTCTCTGGATTCCAAATGCCCACCCTCTCTACTATGGTGGCTAGCTCTACTTATATAGACGAAGGCCCTGGGCCTCTTCCCAAATATTGAGCGGGAAGGGCGCCAACAATTGGCCATTTTGAAGGGGAACAGCGGGTACACTTATCCCGACTAAAGTCGGTCCTCGCCGCCAAAGGCTCTGGTGATGACCTTTGCTTGGGCTCCACGATGACTCCCTTCCAGCCGTTGGAGCTGGTCTTGGTCTTGTTGCATTTGAAGCGGATGCCTTTGCTTGATGCTCTTGCTGCGCTTGCTCCTTTGCACCAAAGAGGAAAGGAGGGCGCTGACTGCCAGCTGGCGCCAGATGGCGCCCTTGGTCGTCATGGCTTGCATCATGGGCACCTCGCGAGGTACCCTGCCTTGAACTCTCCGCCTCCTCATGAGCCAACTGGACGAGGCCGTGCACGAGAAGCTCACAGTGGTCGTCCGCCCATGATCTTGCCCCTCGCGAGGTCTTGAGCTTGTGTTGATGAAGATGGGTTGTCCTAGGCCTCCTTTGAGCCACGCCCGCGGGCATGCAGCGAGCAAGTCTGGGACCCCGTTCCCAGAACATGACAGATAGCCCTGGGCCACGCGCCTTGAACTTGGCAGTGGAGGCGAAAGGGTAAGTCTGAAGCATCGTGGGTCTGCAGAACCCAAGGGAAAAAAGGCTTAGGTGGCAAATGGTAAAACCAAGGTTGGGCCTTCTTTGGAGGAGTCTTATTCAAAGCGAACTGTCAAGGGGTCCCATAAATCACCCAACAGCGTTAGGGACGCAAAAATCCGGGAACATAACACGGTATGGCGGAAACTAGGGCGGCAAGAGTGGAACAAAACACCGGGCATAAGGCCGAGCCTTCCACCCTTTACCAAGTATATAGATGCATTAATTAAATAAGATATATGTGATATCCCAACAAGTAAACATGTTCCAACAAGGAACAACATCTCCATGTTCCAACAAGGAACAAACTTCATCTTCACCGCAACTAAAAGCGCTATAAGAGGGCTGAGCAAAGCGGTAACATAGCCAAACAACGGTTTGCTAGGAAAGGATGGTTAGAGGCTTGACATGGCAATGTGGGAGGCATGATAAGCAAGTGGTAGGCATCGTAGCATAGGCATAGCAAAAGAGCGAGCATCTAGCAAGCAAAGATAGAAGTGATTTCGAGGGTATGGTCATCTTGCACGAAATCCATAAGGAAGAAGAACGGGTCCATGAAGAAGACAAGCGGACGAAGTCGAGCGAATCCTCACAACTCCGGAGCGAAACCAAAGCTAACGAGAGAAACAACCCGGAAAGAAGCAAACAACATAGTAAACAACCATCACATAAACATGGCATGATGCATAAACAAGTATGATGCATGCCGGTTTAAATAGCATGGCATGGCAATATGCACAAACAAAACTACAAGTTAAATGGAGCCCAATATGCAGCGAGTTGCATATTAATGGCTTCCACATCAATTATTTAGTTCACTCCGATTAGGTACTCAACAATATTAAATATTGGTTAACATGGCAAGAGGTGAAGCATAACAAAACTATACCATCTAAACAATTTAAATGGGGCCGGATATAACAAACAACAAATCCGGTAAATCCCCATATGCATTTAGCAAATTAATGGAAACAACAAATATAAACATTTAAATGTTTTTATCATGATGCGGATGACATATGCAAGTTTTAAGCAATTTTATGAAAATGTTGACATGAGCATGTTATGAAGCATTTGGTCACCATGGCGGAACGAAAGGGTGCCACGGCGGCGAAACGAAAATGCTGCCACGGAAACATTCCGGTCCTGGTAACTTGATTGAGATGTCGGTGCAAAAGAAAGTGTGGAGAGCGTGCCATGCAAGATGGTGGGGTGATCCCGGTTACCGGGTTCCGACGTGCCGACGGCAAGGCAATGAGGAACGCGCAAGGAACAACTCGGACATGGTGCAAACACGGGCATCTCATACAACCCACATTCGTTCTCTGAAGGTCGTCTCGGGGTTATACCTTCGAAGCGTGCATCTCCGGAGCGGATTGGGTTCGATGCGGTGTAGGGGAAGTAGACGTTCTCGTGATGTAGTGGAAGTAGTTGTTCTCGCGACGGTAGTGGAAGTAGTGGTACACGGCGGCGGCGGTAGTTGTACACGTTTCGTAGATGAAGTAGTTGTTCATGATCCGTAGATGTTCGGGGTCGTCGGGGTCTTCGAGGGTCGACGGTAGTGGTACATCTCGTAGTGGAAGTAGTTGTTCACGGCGACGGTAGTGGTACACGGGTCGAAGAGGAACTTCACGGTTTATTGTGTAGTCGTACACGGGTCCTTGCCGAAGATGGTCACACACGCACGTAGATGAACCATTCATCGACCTCCTCGTACTTGGCAAAAATCTCGAAGATGGCCCTGGCGTTCCTGGTTACCGGGTCTTGTCGGTCCAAAACGAAGGAACACCAGGGCCTCGATTGGCAGCAGCAAGGAGGCGATGGAACAACAGGCTGAGGAAGATGTGGCGCTGGGTTGGGCCTTGGCGTGCTAAGGCTGCTGGTAGCCTGAGCGAGCGACACAGAGGAGGGCTCAAAGGGAAGCAGGGGCAGACGAAGGGGATGGCCGAGACGAGGAGGACCCGGTCCCTAGGCCTCGGACCTAGCCGGAGACGGGCGAGGGAAGGAGCGGTCGAGGCGGCGGCGAGGGCACGACAGGCTCTGGAGGAGGAGACGCGCGGGCGAGGAGGCGCGCGGGTGAGGAGTAGCACGACAGCAGTGGGGCAAGCACAGAGGAGGCAGAGGCGCTCTGGCAGAGGCCGAGGCACGACAGGGGAGGACCCTGGCGAGGCACAGCCAGATCCGGGGGCGATGGCAGCGGGCTCTGGTGGTGGCGAAAGGGCGTGACGGCGATGGGGCCGCCGGAGTTGGCCAGCGAGGGGGGGTTGCGCGGGATCTGGAGGAACGGGTCGAGGGGGCTCACGACGGAGGAGAAGGACGAGGGGATCGGGTCGAAGCGGCAGGAGGGAGGGACGAAGGAGAGATGGGGATCGGGCAGGGAAGAGGGTTAGGGTTAGATAGACGTGGCTGGGCTTAGGAGGGTTAGTTGGGCCGCTGGGATGGATGGGCCGGCCTGGGCTGGCTCTCTTCTCTCTCCCTCTAATTTTCTAGCAGAAAAGAAATAGAGAGAGGAAAAGAAAGAGAGGGTTAGGGAAAGATTAGCGCCTGGGGATAATTTTCCCGGAATCGCAAAAATATGCTCGTTCCAAGAAAAATAGAAGGCCAAGATTGAAAGATTTAAATTCAAACTCATTTGAATTTAATTCAAATGGGTTTGAACTAGGACTTGATAAAAGGAAGGTCCAAAAATGTTCGGATTTTTGGTGGAGCTCCGGAAAATGACGAAATAATTTATGGGCAAGGTTGGAGACCAAGAAATGAGATAACAAAGGCATGGAGAATTATTTGCAAGTGTGTTATGGTGATACCGAAACAATGGAATAATTTTATTATAGCTCCCTAATAATATTGAGAGGCTTTAATATGTTATAAAGAGAAATCACCATGTGAATCCCTCGATTTAAATGGATCAAAGATCCATGCCATTTATTTAGTTGAGTTTTTAAAATTAATGATATGATGGCATGATGACGTAATGCAATGCACATGATGCAGAGATGAATGCACGAACCAAACAAAATCACACAACGAATCTCGGAAACCCTGGAAGGCATCTGAAGCTCCGGTCTTGGGGCGTCACAGCACTCCACCACTACAAGAGGATCTCGTCCCGAGATCTAGGATGGCACCGGATAGAAAAACGGAAGAAGAAAGAGGTAAAACTAAGTTGCTTCTTTGACAAAAGAGTGAAACCAACGAACCATGAGAGGTTGACAAAATTGAAAGAAAAAATACAATGAAGATGACGAGATTGCAAACACTCCGTAAGATAAGAAGAACATGGGATACAATGAGAACCATGAGGTTAAGTGACAAGATAGATATTGACACCTCTCCGGTTAAAACAAGATAGAGAAGGTATAAGAATGATATAATTTGGGCAGCACTCCGACTGAAAATGGAAGGAATTGAACATGAACTTGAGAAGATGGGATGATACTTGATGAAATCAACAACACACTGCCTCCGAAACTACTGAAAGAATGGCACAAGGGGTAAGAAGGATTTCAGACAGCATTAGGTTGAGGAAGCAGGCAAAACTTGATAAGATGAGAGAACTCGAATGAAAACATGACACTCTGGTTAAATGGATAAGCAAGGAAAATAACATGATCTCCAAAACGAGATGATGGGTCGAAGAAAACATCACAATGCCTTCGGGACAAATGAAAGAGTGGAATCAAGAGAACAGAGAAGAGAACAACAACTTCTATCACAATTGAATTTGAAAGAGGCTCCTTGCAAGAAGGTTAGAATAGAGTTGTTGGAAGACCAACAACGAAAAGAATAAGTTTGTAGTGGGCTTATGGAAATATCTCAACATTATGAGGTGACAACCGACCACTAAAGGAAACAATTGCTTGCTTTAGATCGACGAAGAGATGAACACTTCTTCACCAAGATGATAAAGAGATAACTTGGATCATTGACAAGCACCACAAATAGCAACATTCCTTAGGGAAGGCTTTAGGTGAAATATGACCCAAGATAACTCCAACAAAGGATTGATGGATTTAAAATACCTCATTCTTGACAACAATATGAATCATGAAACATGAAGGAAATTGTCAAGAGTGACATAACACCACCTCAAAAGATAAGGTAGAAAGAATTGCACTTTGGAATGCAAGATGAAGAATACTTGAGCTCCTCCAAACAAAACATGTGTTGAACACCATGCTTATTTTAGAGTATAGCTTGGCGGATCTTAACTCCGAGAGAAAAATCTTGAAGAACAATTGAAGAATGAAAAGAATCCTTGACGAACCATCATGTAGAGCCTCCATGAAGAACTCCGGTAAACAAAAGGATGATAGAAAGAAAGAGAAGTTGACAACACAAGGTGAAGGCTTGCAGTGATAAGATGAAGCTTTGAAATGATATAACCGAGAAAACTTTGAACTCAGGAAAGAAAGATGAACAAATGAAATAAAGAATTTTGATGATCCTCCGGAATAAGGAATTGAATTTACTCGATGAAACAAGAATAAGAATTACATTATGCTGATCCTTCACCAATTAAATTGATGGCAAGCAATGGATGAGGCATACTACTTATTCTCGTTGAAAAAGGATTGAAGAGATATATTGCTCAACTTGGGAAGGTCTTCAACAATCCGCCGGTAGGATTTGGAAACAACAAACGAATTGATATGATAATGAAGGAAGTGAAATCTTGAACGAACCACCGTAAGAATTGAGAATGAACGTAGCAAAGGCACAATTCACCGGGAAGAATTGGAAAACGAATGAAGATATTTGAGGGGATTTAGATACAAGTGAACGAAGAGATCAAGAGCTGACTAGAGGATACTTGAGCGATTCACGGTAAGATTTGGAGAGCGAGAGCTGAAAGCTGGAATGAATGATTCTGCGATGATGTCTTGAGAAGAATCAAACTGAAAAGACTCTGAATTGCTCGGATGGGTGAAAAGAATTCTCACAATCAAAACAATTATGAGGATGGCACGAAGCTAGAACCATGAATCTTGAAGAGAATGGAGCAAGATTAAAGAGAAACTCTTCTTCGGTCTTCAAATGTTGAGAATGATGATGAGAACCACCATGACAATTGTTGAGGCACTCCGGAATGAAGAATAGAAAGGTTGAATTAACAATGAAAGAACTTGAAAGATCTTGGAGAAAGACATCTGACTGATGAAAATTCATTCTTACGTCAAACTTGAAAAGAATTTGAGAATAACTTTGGAAAGAATTAGCAGAGTCAGGTAAGATCCTGGAAAAAGACCTGTGGGTTAGGGCCCACTCAAAAGAACCACTGTTGAACGATTGCTTGAAAAGTGAGATTGCACCGGTTGAATTAAATGGCTTGAATGAGATAGCATCCTCAAAAGAACTTGAGTGAATTGAGAATGGAAACTTGAATCTTCTGAGATATCTTCATCACTCCCAACCAAATGAATAGCGAGAAGTGAATGATTAAGAGGTGCATCGGCAAGAGAAAGCATTTGCAACAAGGAAAGGAATATGATCAACACTGAAAGCTTGAGTTAAATCCACCGGAAAAGAATACAAGGATGAAGAATGATGAACTTGGAGCTGTTAAGCATCTTCATGAGGGATCACTAGATCAGAACATTGATTGAAAAGAGTGAAGAAACTTCACATGAATAAATGGATGCTTGATTAAAATATATAAGTCCTTGAAGAAAAGGGTGGGAGGGCGGGAAAACAAAGACAACTAGGGACGGATGAAACAAACACCGTTGCAAAAAACTAAGAATTGATCTCGCGAATGGGGAGAATGATGGGATCATCTTGAAGAGAAGCGCACCGGTGAGAAGAAATTGAGATGACAAACTCGATGATCAAGAAGGATTAGTATTCACATAGAAATATGAGAACACCATTTAGGAAAGGTATGGAATCAACACTTGACATTGAAGCAACTCGAATACCACAAAACGGAACAAAAACAAAGGATTTGGCTTGCAGAATAAGTCGGAAACAAACATACGATAGATCCCATATCATATCATGTGTCTGTTGGAAAGATATCCTACGAGATACTTGAATTCCCACTTATAAACTCCCGAAACTTTCTGGTTATGCAATCATGTGTTGGGGATACAGGGGACACAAATATATCACCCAAACTAACAATACCTAGATCCAGCTGTATCCATCCTTCAACACATAACCAAGAAACCTTCAGAAATCGTTTACCTCGACCTTCGAAAAGCATCCGTTATACGAGTTATGGCAATACTCCCGAACTCGCCCCAGTACTGGGTTATCGGGGTTATCTCACCAACAACAGCATAAAAGAGATTTTCGATGTTGGCAAAGCTCAGGTATTCCAGAACTGCAACGATAAAATTGTGACGACAACACCTCGGAGCTTAACTCCCCGGGACACTGCCACAACCCCTAAATATCAGGAGGCACCAAGAACAATGTTCTCGTCACAAAACCATCGGAACTATTCCAAGATACCCGCGTGATCCTAAAAAAAATTAGTGAAATTTGAGGAGAGAAGAGTCAAAACTTCTCGTCGGAGACCTCACCAGAGCGATGAAGGGACCGAGGTAAAAGAATCCTACTCTCCGATATATATAATCCTAAGACTCAAAACATTTTTGTTCTAGACTCAACAAAGTCAGCGATTCAATCAAGCAGGGGGCTCCTAAGTCGGGGATGGCTCTGATTACCAACTTATAACGCCCTCGATGCGGCTATATCTCCCACGTGTCGAAGCACGACTTAGAGGCATAACCGCATTGAAAGCAATGTTGCAAGTGAGGTAATCTTCACACAACCCATGTAATACATAAGGGAAAGAGATACATAGTTGGCTTACAATCGCCACTTCACACAATACATGAGCAAAGCATTACATCATCTGAGATACAATCAAGGTCCGACTACGGAACCAAAATAAAAGAAGACTACCCCAAATGCTACACAGATCCCGATCGTCCCAACTGGGCTCCACTCTGATCAATTGAAGCGAAACAACACAATGAACAAGATCTTCATCGAGCTCCTCCTTGAGCTCGGATCGTCACCGCACGATTTCATCGGCACCGCAAACTGGTTTTGGAAGTATCACATGAGTCACGGGACTCAGCAATCTCACACCAGCGAGATCAAGACTATTTAAGCTTAAAGGTAGGACAGAGTTGTGAGGTGGAGCTGCAGCAAGCGACTAGCATATATGGTGGCTACATTACATAAAGAGAGCGAGAAGAGAAGCAAGGCACGGTCGAACAACTATGATCAAGAAGTGATCCTAGAACAACCTCGTCAAACATAACTCCAACACCGTGTTCACTTCCGGACTCCGAGAAGAGACCATCACGGTTACACACACGGTTGGTGTATTTTAATTAAGATCAACTTCGGGTTTTCTACAACCGACATTAACAAATTCCCATCTGCCTCATAACCGTGGGCACGGCTTTCAAAAGATAATACCTGCGGGGTGTCACAACAGCCCATTATAAGCTCTCACGGTCAACGAAGGATATTCCTTCTACGGGAAGACCCGATCGATCTCGGAATCCCGGACTACAAGACATTTCGACAATGGTAAAACAAGACCAGCAAGACCACCCATTGTGCCGACAAATCCCGATAGGAGTTGCACATATCTCGTTCTCGGGGCACACCGGATAAGCTAAGCGTCTGATTACCGGCGTAATCCAAGTTGCCAAGGAATGGTCCCATACGGTGCTCTAGTTTGGACCAACACTCGGAGGAGCACCGGCCGGGGGTAAAATAAAGATGACCCTTGAGTCTGCAGAACCCAAGGGAAAAAGGCTTAGGTGGCAAATGGTAAAACCAAGGTTGGGCCTTCTTTGGAGGAGTCTTATTCAAAGCGAACTGTCAAGGGGTCCCATAAATCACACAACCGCGTTAGGGGCGCAAAATCCGGAACATAACACCGGTATGGCGGAAACTAGAAGCGGCAAGAGTGGAACAAAACACCGGGCATAAGGCCGAGCCTTCCACCCTTTACCAAGTATATTGATGCATTAATTAAATAAGATATATTATGATATCCCAACAAGTAAACATGTTCCAACAAGGAACAACATCTCCATGTTCAACAAGGAACAAACTTCATCTTCACCGCAACTAACAACGCTATAAGAGGGCTGAGCAAAGCGGTAACATAGCCAAACAACGGTTTGCTAGGAAAGGATGGTTAGAGGCTTGACATGGCAATGTGGGAGGAATGATAAGCAAGTGGTAGGCATCGTAGCATAGGCATAGCAAAAGAGCGAGCATCTAGCAAGCAAAGATAGAAGTGATTTCGAGGTATGGTCATCTTGCACGAAATCCATAAGGAAGAAGAACGAGTCCATGAAGAAGACAAGCGGACGAAGTCGAGCGAATCCTCACAACTCCGGAGCGAAACTGAAGCTAACGAGAGAAACAACCGGAAGAAGGAAACAACATAGTAAACAACCATCACATAAACATGGCATGATGCATAAACAAGTATGATGCATGCCGGTTTAAATAGCATGGCATGGAAATATGCACAAACAAAACTACAAGTTAAATGGAGCCCAATATGCAGCGAGTTGCATATTAATGGCTACCACATCAATTGTTTAGTTCACTCCCGATTAGGTACTCAACAATATTAAATATTGGTTAACATGGCAAGAGGTGAAGCATAACAAAACTATACCATATAAACAATTTAAATGGGGCCGGATATAACAAACAAACAAATCCGGTAAATCCCCATATGCATTTAGCAAATTAATGGAAACAACAAATATAAACATTTAAATGTTGTTATCATGATCTGGATGACATATGCAAGTTTTAAGCAATTTTATGAAAATGTTGACATGAGCATGTTATGAAGCATTTGGTCACCATGGCGGAGCGAAAGGGTGCCACGGCGGCGAAAGCGAAAATGGTGCCACGGCAACATTCGGTCCCGTAACTTGATTGAGATGTCGGTGCAAAAGAAAGTATGGAGAGCGTGCCATGCAAGATGGTGGGTGATCCCGATTACGGGTTCCCGCGTATCGACGGCAAGGCAATGAGGAACGCGCAAGGAACAACTCGGACATGGTGCAAACACGGGCATCTCATACAACCCACATTCGTTCTCGGAAGGTCGTCTCGGGGTTATACCTTCGAAGCGTGCATCTCCGGAGCGGATTGGGTTCGAGACGGTGTAGGGGAAGTAGACGTTCTCGTGATGTAGTGGAAGTAGTTGTTCTCGCGACGGTAGTGGAAGTAGTGGTACACGGCGGCGGTAGTTGTACACGTTTAGTAGATGAAGTAGTTGTTCATGATCCGTAGATGTTAAAGGGTCGTCGGGGTCTTGGTCGACGGTAGTGGTACATCTCGTAGTGGAAGTAGTTGTTCCGGCGATGGTAGTGGTACGAATCGAAGAGGAACTTCACGGTTTGTTGTGTAGCCGTACGGGTCCTTGCGAAGATGGTCACACACGCGTAGATGAACCATTCATCGACCTCCTCGTACTTGGCGAAAATGTCGAAGATGGCCTTGGCTTTCCTGGTTACCGGGTCTTGCCGGTCCAAAGCGAAGGAACACGGGGCCTCGATTGGCAGCAACAAGGAGGCGATGGAATAGCGAGGCTGAGGAAGATGCGGCGCTGGGTTGGGCCTTGGCGTGCTAAGGCTCTTTGGTAGCTGAGCGGCGGCGATAGGAGGGCTCGAAGGAAGCGGGGGGCAGCGGGGATGGCGAGGCGAGGAGGACCCGGTCCCTAGGCCTCGGACCTAGCCGGAGGCAGGCGAGGAAGAGCGGTTAGGCGGCGGACGGGCACTGACAGGCTCTTGGAGGAGGAGATCTTGTGAGGCGAGGAGGCGCTGCAGTGCGGAATGTAGCACGGCAGCATGGGGCAAGCACAAAGAAGGCAGAGGCGCTCTGGCAGGGGCCGAGGCACGACATGGGAGGACCCTGGCGAGGCACAGCCAGATCCGGGGGCGATGGCAGCGGGCTCTGGTGGTGGCGAAAGGGCGTGACGGCGATGGGGCCGCCGGAGTTGGCCGACGAGGGGGGGTTGCGCGGGATCAGGAGGAACGGGTCGAGGGGGCTCACGACGGAGGAGAAGGACGAGGGGATCGGGTCGAAGCGGCAGGAGGGAGGGACGAATGAGAGATGGGGATCGGGCAGGGAAGAGGGTTAGGGTTAGATAGACGCGGCTGGGCTTAGGAGGGTTAGTTGGGCCGCTGGGATGGATGGGCCGGCCTGGGCTGGCTCTCTTCTCTCTCCCTCTAATTTTCTAGCAGAAAAGAAATAGAGAGAGGAAAAGAAAGAGAGGGTTAGGGAAAGATTTGCGCCTGGGGATAATCTTCCCGGACTCGCAAAAATATGCTCGTTCCAAGAAAAATAGAAGGCCAAGATTGAAAGATTTAAATTCAAACTCATTTGAATTTAATTCAAATGGGTTTGAACTAGGACTTGATAAAGGAAGGTCCAAAATGTTGGATTTTGGTGGAGCTCGGAAAATGACGAAATAATTTATGGGCAAGGTTGGAGACCAAGAAATGAGATAACAAAGGCATGGAGAATTATTTGCAAGTGTGTTATGGTGATACGAAACAATGGAATAATTTTATTATAGCTCCCTAATAATATTGAGAGGCTTTAATATGTTATAAAGAGGAATCACCATGTGAATCCCTCGATTTAAATGGATCAAAGATCCATGCCATTTATTTAGTTGAGTTTTTAAAATTAATGATATGATGGCATGATGACGTAATGCAATGCACATGATGCAGAGATGAATGCACGAACCAAACAAAATCACACAACGAATCTCGGAAACCCTGGAAGGCATCTGAAGCTCCGGTCTTGGGGCCTCACATTCTTCTCCGTCCTCCGACACTACAACATCCAAGCTCTGCACCTCCATCCCAACTCCGTCCTTCTTCTGGCAATCTTCGCCTACTATTTTGAGGCCCATGTTGGGGTGAAGCCCTCGGTGGCCTTGCTGCGCCACTACTTCTTCCTCCGAACCTCCCGTGGTTCCGCCTCCCGTCTTGTGAGCTTAAGTCGCATCTGGCGGTGCCATCGCCATTTAAACCCAGGAAGCGGATTGAGGGCTTGAGGAGCAAGTGGGTCTTGGTGGATCTTGGGCGGATCCACCTCGGCTGATCCTTCCCACGGAGCCCGCCGAGTTCAACGACTGTTCCCGAGCGAAGCTTGGGATCCATGTGGCTAGTCTTTGGAGAAGATGGATGCAGATCTGAAGCGGACGACGGCCGGGCGGCGAGGCTGACCGGTCTTGTCGCTCTTGAGGAGTTCTGGGCACCAGCTGCTCCGCTTGCCGATGCTAATTTCCGATGTGGAGGCCTCACCCGAGCCCGTGTACAGCCAGCGAGGATCTGGCGACAGTCCTCCAGTCCTTGGTTGGGGGCGATGTGGCGAGACGGAGGTGCCCCGCGCCCTGTTCCTTCACGAGGATTGGGAGCAGGTTGTGGGGCCCATGCCCGTCTTCAATGGGGATGGGCCCGTGCCCGTGGAGAGCTCCGGAGGACTGGTGGGCGTGTCCTCTTCCAACTCCAGCGAAGAGGTGGAGGAAAGAGAGCCGGAGAGGGGTTGATTGGGCGGAGTCAAGGCTCCTCCCTGCGGCGCAGCCCGCTTTCTCCGCCTCCCAAGGCGGCGGCAGCGAGATGAGGTGAGTGGGGAGGCGAAGCATGCCCCGATCCCAAGAAGGACGGATCTGGCTGGTCCCAGCAGGTCCGCCCGGCCCAGGGCGATCATGAGCAGCGCCTCCGGCTCCTGATCCCTTGAAGCTGATCCTGCAGCCGGCTCTCGGGCTTCAAGTATGGCCGGAGGCTGCTCGAGTCCACCAGCGACGACACAGTAAGTGCATGCTTCCGTCTTGATCATTGCTCATCAGAGATCTAATGTCCGTGTTCTTGGCCAGTGGCGCTTCATGGTGAAAAAGTTGAAGGGGCTCTGAGGCCCCATCCGTGGTGGTGCCTCTGCCGAAAGGAAGATGATCCCGCCCTTGGCCTCTCCTGCCCGGGCGTCCTCGCGAGGCTGGCTGAGGCCGGCTGGGCGACTCAGCCCCTTGACCCGGCGACTCGAGGTGGCCTTGCTTGGCGCTACCTCCACCGTTGCCGTGGCGCTGCTGGTTCCGCCTCAAGCGCGATGGCTCTGCCGCCGCCATCTCCTCCTACTCCGCCAACTGTTGTCTCTCGACTCCTCCCATGTCTGGATCGTCTTGCCGCTGAGCTGGACCGGCTGCGGCAGAGGATCTTCAGGCGCCGACCCTCGCTTGGTGGCGGCGCTTAGAGCTGGCCTCTGGCTGGATTCAGCGCCGATGCTTGATTCGGGCGGCGCTGGTCCAGGCCGGCGGCTGCTGCGAGGAGAAGCAGGTTGTTCGTGGCGAAGGCAGCTGCGATGCTGCCACAGGGGAGGCAGCCAGCATCAAGGTCGCTGTGAGGCGCTGGAGGCGAGCTGAAGGGCATCTGAGAACCAGCTCGCCGAGGAGGCCCGCCTCCTCCGGGAGCAGGAGGAAAGCATGAAGGCTCATGGGCCCGTCAGGACCGGGAGGCCAAGCTGAAGAAGCGCCCGCGACCGCTGGCGCGCTGGAGTAGGAGCTAGGGCGAGGAAGGTCGAGCTGGGCGACAAAGCGCGGGTTCTTGCGAAGATCGCGTGGCCTTCATGGATATGGAGGTGAAGGCTCGCTCTGCTGAGGGAGCTTTATGATAGCGGCTGGAGAGCCCAGCGGGCGGCGCGAGGGCGGCCCGCCAAGCTGCTTCCCTTCTGATCCGCTCTTGAAGATGTCTCCTTGGTCTTGGCCCCACGGAGGCCGGTAGCGTGTCTTGTCTTCTTTGGCAGCGGCGGATCCTCACCCACATCTATCTTAGCGATCCCAGCGTCGACATGGACAGCCTGCTTTGGAGCCGGCAGCGGCGAGCATGCAGCTGCCGCTGCCGAGGCTGTGAAAGGTCCTGTGGAGGCTCTGTTGGGAAGTTCCGGACCTTGACACCAAGCCAAGGCGGCGCTGCCGGCCCTACTGTTTCACGAGGCAAGCCCACTCCACGCTGCTCCACCGCCGACAAGTGACTCCGTTGTGGCTCCTGTCTTGCTTTTAATTCCTACACATGTATCATGCCTCGGGGAGGAGTTTAAACTTGTGTTTGGTATTGCGATAACAGTGTGGACTGTAATATTTGCTTTTGAATTCCTTGAAATTTTGCTTCCTACTTGCTTATGTTCTCTGTGTGAGAGCCATTGCCTTGCCTCTCTCAGCCGCCGTTAGCCCGACCGGAAGCAGGGGCGGGACCAAGGAGTGAGGGGCTACGTGACAAGTTAGGCTCTGAGTCGCGATGCTCGAGAGTCCCCTTAGCGCCACGAACATCATGTAGGGAGGTGAGGCAGGCGGATCCACCGTTCTCGTCTGCGAGCTGGCCCGCGCATACCTCAACCGCCGTTAGCCTTTGGAACTAAGGGGTGAGGGCTATGTGACCAGATTAGGCTCTGAGTCGCGATGCTCAGAGTCCCCTTGGCGCTCAAGCGGCATGCGTACCTTACCTCCGCTCGGGGAGTGGCGTCACGACGAACCAGGCCGAGGGCTGGCTGGAGTGGCGTCGCGTCAGGCGTGACCAGGCGCAACCCGTGCCCAGCCCCTCATGGCGCTCCCGAGGGAGGCGTTGCGACGAGGCCGAGACACTAAGCTCTGGGCTCCACGAGGTTGATCGACCGGAGGCCACCTCGGTTGTTTATCACCAGCGGAGAGCATAAGCGCTTCCGCATGCGTCTGAGCATAGCCGCTCCTCGGCGATGTCGTCGGCCAGCCGCGAGCATGGTGCTTCCACTGGAACATGGGAGGGCTCCCCTCGGGAGGAGCCCCAGGCGTATCTGACCCACCACGACATGTGGCTAGCACGGTAGGGCTGGGCCGAGGTGTATCTGGGCACCCGTGAGCCAGCAGCAGGGACTCACGAGGCCCTACCTCAAGGTGGGTTGCGCTGGCTCTGGGCCTTATCTTGAGTGTGTTCACTGCAAATTTGGCGGATGCCGGTGCTCTCGTCTTTGGGTCCGGCTCTCGGGCTGGTCTCGGCCGTCGCCGGCAAGCCGGTCGCTAACAAGACCCGGAGGGTGAGGGCTGGAGGCAGTAGGAGCCCAGTCGCGATGCTCGGGCACCCCCCCTTTAGCAGCATAAGCTGGATTAGATGGCGCAACTCTATGTCCTCGGGTCCGGCTCTCGGGCTGGTCTTAGCCGTCGCTGGCAAGCCGGTCGCGATGCCATGGACAAGACCAGAGGGTGAGGGCGGAGGCGGTAGGAGCCACTGAGTCGCGATGCTCGGGCACCCTCCCCCTTTAGCAGCAAGCTGGGTCGACGCAGCAACTCGTCCTCGGATCCGGCTCTCGGGCTGCTCTCAGCCGTCGCTAGCAAGCCAGGTCGCGATGCCATGGACAAGACCCGAGGGTGAGAGCGGGAGGCGGTAGGAGCCTTGGTCGCGATGCTCAGGCACCCCCCCTTTAACGCACAAGCTGGATTGGATGGCGAAACTCTCGTCCTCGGGTCCCGGCTCTCGGGCTGGTCCCGGCCTGGCTTTGGCAAGCCGGTCGCGATGCCATGGACAAAACCAGAGGTGAGGGCGGAGAGCCGGTAGGAGCCACTGAGTCGCGATGCTCAGGCACCCCCTTTTAGCAAGATTCCGCCACCCGGGAAAAGGCACAAATAACAAGCATGGTGGAGCGAGAGCATAATCCTAAGGAAAAGCGGGAAGGATCTGAGGCCACTGGGGTGGCCCGGCGGCTTGGGGATGATGCAGCCGAAGGTGCCCCAGAGGATAAGCTAATGACATGAAGTAAAGGGATACATGCAGCGATGATGGACCCACAGCGGCTGGGAATAATGCAGCCACGAAGGCACTCCCAGTAGGAAATAAAACTTAAAGATGTCACTGGTGATGTTGGGGATGAAGGGGTGTTGGTGTAGCAGACTCGGTGGGCTGCGGGGCCGATCCTCACGAGCCCCGGACCCGGGGGCCTCGGGAGGCTCGGGAGGCATGGCGGCTCCTCGGGGGCCATCTCCATCTCCGCCCGGGGCTGCAGGCGTGCTTGACCTCTTGAGCCTCGGGATGGTCCTCATGAGGCAGCTGGTGTGCGGCAGCCCGCGTTTGGCAGCCATAAGGCATGCGTCACGTGGCTGTGGGCGGACCTCGCAAAGTCCCACTCGCGAGGGCAGGCGCTCTTGAGATGCGGCTCGGTTGAGCCTGGTATGTCGATGCAAGCGGCCCACCATCCTCGCTGGATGGGGGCCACAGCCAAAGTGGCGGCGGCTGCCCCTCATGACCCTTGACTCCTGTAGCTCTTGAATGGCCTTCTTGCGAACTCTTGAGGTTACGCCCTTACGGTTTTGCTCTGATTGCAGGAAGCGTGCTTGAAACACGCCTCCACGTGGTGCCCAAGCACCTCCCTCGTGACCTTAGCGATGTCGGCGGCCCTCGAGAGAGCCCCGAGCCTGCTGAGGAGGGCGGCAAGCGCTTTACTATGCAATGGAAGGAGGCTCCCCACGGCCCGATCACGGGCCTGAGAACCTATCTCTTGAGGAGTCGGGCGGTCGATGTCTTCTTCTTCTTGGAGTGCGGCAGGGAGGCCTCCTGCTGCTGTGGTGCAGGTCTTCGGTGATGCGGCTGAAAGGCTCGCTCCAGGAGCACTTGCGTCTCTTTCTTCCGCGAGGGCACCGTGATGACCCGCCGCTTCTGGCATCTTGAGGGCGTTGTAGCCATGGTGGAGTTCTGACCATGAATTTATGCTAGCGCTGGGTACCGAAGGACGGTGTTGTACGGCAGGCGAATGTGGGCGACGTCAAAGTCGATGAGCTCGGTGTGGTAGTTGTCGCGGGCCCCGAAGGTGACAGGAAGGCGGACCTGCCCGATCGAGACCGTGGAGCCGTCGGTGACTCCGGAGAAAGGCTTGGTTGGCTGAAGCTAACTGTAAGGCACTTGAAGATTGTTGAATGTCTCCTCGGACAGGATGTTGAGCCCTGCTCCGCCGTCAATGAGGGTCTTGGTGACCAGCACATCGCTGATGATTGGGGAGCAAAGCATCGGGAGAACTCCGGCTGTGGCTGCGCACTTGAGCTGATCCGCTGAGCTGAGCGTGATGGCGCCGCCGACCACCCGAGAGGCGTGTGGCCTCGAGCTTGGGAGGACTGCATTCACTTGCGGCGAATTGCTTGAAGATCTTGCTGAGAGGCTGGGGCTTGAGCTCCGCCCGGGATCTGACGATCGCCTGCGCTTCTGGTAGCCCCGGCCCCTCGTCGATGGCGGTTTCAATTCTCCTTGGCGGCGGCAGCGGAGGGAGCCTGCGTTCCCCTCAGGCGATCCTCGCGAGGCTGATCCTCCAGCCCCCCTCGCGAGGTGGGTCTTGCCAGCGGTCCTCGCGAGGTTGGTCGCGCCACCCTTGGCGCGGGCCGCGGTCTTCCCAGCATCCTGCATTCCTTCCTCCTCCTCGGCCGTAGCCCCGGTCGCTGCGCTTGGGGCGTCTGCCGACCCTTCCTTCGCGCACGGCCCGGTGCTCTTGACATTCATTGGTGTTGTGGGTGTGGAGGTCGTGGTACACGCGATGCAGCTGCCCTTGGAGGACTCGGGCTGATCTCTGCCTCGCTTGGTGTCTGGCTCGGCTGCGAGCACGGCAGCCCCCTTGCGCTTCATGTCCTCGGCCTTGGACTTCTTCTCTTCGGGATCCGCGGCAAGCAGCTCGAGGAGGGAGAGGTGCCCCTCCTCAGCCCTGGCGCACTTAGTCGCCAAGTTGAACAGCTCCAGGAATGTGCACAGATCTTCATGCATCGCCAGCTCCTCCTTCATCTTGACGTCGCGCACCTGGCCAGGGAAGCAGCGCAGGGTCTTGACGTCTTTGGGCGGGGCGCTTCGGGCAGCTTCTTGCGGGCGAGAACTTCTTGGCAGCTCTGCTCTTGCAGCGCCCGGCACTGGCGGAACAGGTTCCGCCAGGGACAGCGCCCCTTAGAACGGCGCCCGTATTGAGGAGGCGGTGGCGCCGGGAGCTTCATCGCCCAGCGAAGCGCGGTGCGTGTGCATCGAGGCAGGCGGCGCGGGTGCGCCTCCTGCAGCCTTGAGCGAGCTCGGCGACTTCGGTCGAGCCATTCTTCGTGAAACGTCGTCGGCAAGGCGATGCGCGAGCTTCGTTAGCCCGCGATGAGTGCAGCTCGGGCCTCCATGGCGCCTTGAAGCGCGTGGCGAAAAACCAGCGAGGTGGCGGCGTGGCGGTGCGGCCGTCCGCCTCATGGACGAGTCTTGGGGCGATGCTTGCTGCTCGTTCCCGTCGGGCGGTGGCGGCGTTGATGGCGGTGACGAGGAACAACGAGGCGCCCGGCGGGAACCGTCTGGGCGACATGGGAGGCGAAGCGGCTCGGCGCTTCAGCGAACCCGACGAGTGTCGGAACATGGTTGCGGTGGTCGAGGAAAAACGAGGCGATGAAAGGCGATTCAGGCGCACCTACAGGGCGCGCCAAATGTCGGTTCGGGTTCCGCAGACCCTTAAGGTTCGAACTACGGGGTGTGCGCGTGGAGATCCAACCCAACACCGTCTCGCGCTTCGCCAGTGCGAGGACCTAAACTACTAAACAAAACAGCACAAGACCACGAGATTTATACTAGTTCGGACCACCGTTGTGGTGTAATACCCTACTCTAGTTTGTGGTGTGGTGGATTGCCTCTTGGGCTGATGAAGAAACGATCTGGGGAAGAACAGCCTCGTGAGGGCCTGTTCTTGGTGGGTGTGATGAACTGCTAGGTGGTGTTCTGTCGCTCTAGCTTGAGGATCGGGTCTCGATCTCTCTCTGGATTCCAAATGCCCACCCTCTCTACTATGGTGGCTAGCTCTACTTATATAGGCGAAGGCCTGGGCCTCTTCCCAAATATTGGCGGGAAGGGCACCAACAATTAGCCATTTGAAGGGGAACAGCGGGTACACTTATCGACTAAAGTTGGTCCTCGCTTGCCAAAGGCTCTGGTGATGGCGCTTGCTTGGGCTCCACGATGACTCCCTTCCGGCCGTTGGGGCTGGTCTTGGCCTTGTTGCACCAAAGCGGATGCCTTTGCTTGATGCTCTTACTGCGCTTGCTCCCTTTGCACCAAAGAGGAAAGGAGGGCTGCTGCTGGGCTGGCGCCCGTGGCGCCCTTGGTCGTCATGGCTGCGTCATGGGCACCTCGCGAGTACCCAGCCTTGAACTCTCCGCCTCCTCATGAGCCAACTTTGGCGAGGCCGTGCACGAGAAGCTCCTGGTCGTCCGCCCAGAATCTGGCCCCTCGCGAGGTCTTGAGCTTGTGTTGATGAAGATCGCTGTCACAGGGCCTCCTTTGAGCCACGCCGCAGGCGCGCATGAGCGAGCAAGTCTGGGGACCCACGTTCCCAGAACGCCGACAATATCTACTCTTATAGAAAACCGAGTTGGTGATGATGGTATGTGTTGGGGATATTACTACTGGGCGTAAACCGGCCTATCTGGGCCGGGTTAACTTCATCAGTAGTTCAACGGTGTAAAAGCCCAAGCATGAAAGTAAGGGCCCAAGGCACGTAGTCGGTTTAGAACTCATTTGCCGTAAACCGGCTGGTATGTAAACTTGTATTGTAAGTTAGGAATAGAGAGACCAACCCGGATCAGTATGAACCGGAGATTGGGACTAGCTGAACCGACAGGCGTCACCCGTGTATATAAGGGGCGACCGGGCGGTTCAGGGCAGAACAACAACAACTTCGAGGCCTAGGCGAAGCTTATTTGCTCCTAGTCGCCGAGACCACATCAATCCCATCACAACTAGACGTAGGCTTTTACCATCATCGAAGGGGCCGACCTAGTATAACTCTTGTGTCCTTGCGTCCGCTTTAACCCCTTCAAGTTAACCCGTAGAGATGGCCCCACGACTAAGTCCTTTCACGAGGACATCTGCCATGACAAAACCACGATAGTTGGCGCCCACCGTGGGGCTGTCGCACGATGGTTTGATGATCTTGGAGGGTAAGTTCGAAGGACTCGAAGGCTATGCAGTGGGCAGGATGACCAAGAGTCATCGCGGCAAGCTCTACATCGACGATGCTGTTTGGGGCCCGAGGCGGCTCGATTGAGTCTGGTGCAGGGTCCCCTTTGGTGGCATACTGCGTTTTCATCGGCAAGATTGGTGAACCAGGGCTGGCGGACATCTTCACCGACCTCGTCGAGAGCGGCTCAGCGTCTGAGATCTGCCCGAGTTAAATCGGCCGTGAAGCGTGCCTTTGTGGGAGTCATCCACGGAGGAAGTTATGAGGGCGGATCGAGTGCGGTGGCGAGACCGTCGTCTACTCGACGACGAGTCATCAACCGGAGAAACTGAATCTCTATATCAGCTACAAGATGGCCGGATTGGGGGTTGTTCCGATGGTGACGATATTCGGACCCTCGATCTTCCCAATCGGGTTGGAATATTCATGGCGGTACACAAGCGGTGCTTCACTCTTGACCGTTGCGGCAATGATTGCGGTTCAACGGCGGCGGCGGCTGCCGGGCTGGAGGCCTGTCGCCCGCCGCTCAAGTTTTATCGAATCATTCGATCGTTGGCTGAGCTCATGGCGAAGGTTAACCCGGCGGATCGGGGCGCTCATAGCGGAGATTGCGAAGGTGAAGGAACAAATCACTCGAGCTAAAGCGGATCTAGCAGCTGCGAGCGCCAGATGATGGCGAGCGGGCGCTTTAGATCTGTGAGCTTATAGGCTCATGTTGGATCGAGCGCGTCACATGAAGTCATGAAGAGAAATCTGAGATCCGTTTGCCTTGAGTTTTGAAGGAAGAGACCTCTTCAACACCCGGGCGCGGAACCAGAAATCCGCCGGTGGTAAACCGAGCGGAAGCACACAGGGCGGCGCGCGCGGTCCAGCCCGCAATAGATCTACCTCGCCATAATGCCGGTCGCCTCGGGCTGTGCAAACACCTCGGGTCACTACTCCAACCCGATGGATAACCTTGTTGTAGCTGCGGCGCGGCTGGAGCTATTCAATTGAAGGTGATTCACCACATGCGGTGAGAGAGCGCGGGTCAAGGAGCTCCTTAGGGCGGCTTTGGTCCAACGAAGCGTATTAAATGCAGCCGTGACGGATCCACTCTACCCCCGCCCAAGCCGGAGCTATAGCGGCGCGTGGATGAACCGGCCGTATCAAGTAATGCCTGGCGTGGTGCGCCCGTGGCAACAACTTTGGCAGGTGGCATCGATAACGCCCGAGGTGGTGGACCGGACCGGCGCGGCCTTGAGGCCGAGTTAGCGGCCTGACATCGGGCTTATCGACTTCGCGGTTCGTCAACCATCTCGGTCGAGCACTGGGGTTACCTCTAGCTCTTTGGGGTGCCTTGCCTCGTCCCGCTTTACGCAATGTGCGCTTGCCCAAAGACTTCAAGGGTCGCGCAAGGTGCCAAATTACTGCCGATTTAGCTCGAAGCATGGATAGAAAGTTATGAGATGGCCATGGAGATCTTTGGATGTGGATGAGGCGGCGTGTGCAAAGTACTTCACCATGATGCTCGAAGGCACGGCCCGTACTTGGTTGAAGAGCTTGCCACCCAATTCTATCAATTCATGGGCCCGATTGCGGACCCGTTTATCCAAATTTCAAAGATACATAAACAGCCCATGTCCGTAGTGGACTTGGCGGCTTGTGTCAAGGGAAGGGAGTCAACAACCCATTAGAGTGCGCGCGTTTGAAATCTTGCACTCGTCGGACGGATCAACGCTGACTCGCAATCTTAACCACGGAGGGCAACTGCGGTTTAAGCCTTTAAAATTGAAGTTGGGCGCGTGAAGCGATTTTGTAATGACATGGGCACTCTCATGGGCACTTTAGTGAAGTATGCTGATTACGATAGTACCAAGGATCCCGAGTCGGCGATGAAGAGACGAGGGAAGGAAGGAAGAACAGCAACTCAAGGGCCGACAACATCACTCGGCGGTAATGGTGGCGGAGGCAAGCGTAAGCGAATGGCAAAATGGACTTCGTAGCTAACACCAGCAGCGGGGACAAGGGCCAGCGGCGCAAGAGGTAAACAACCGAATCGAAGTGGAGCGCCTAATCCCAATCCGGACCGCTTGAACTATCTATTGAATCAACCCTGTCCGAAGCATGAGACGAAAGAGACGCGAGCAAACCACCTCTAGAAAGATTGCTACATTATGCAGGAGTTCAAGATTTCTAATGCTTTCCGGTATGATCATGGTTCTGGCGGCGGTTCAGGATCCGGGCAGATTCTGGTGGAGAAATTCGGTTCAGGATTTAATGGTAATCCGAGCGGACATAACAATCGAACAATCGAAATAGCCAAGGTGGTTACAACCAGCAGCAGCAACGATCGGGTTATCGAGCAACCCAGCGGTTGAATAGTGGGCAGTACCATGTCTTCACCACCAGCTTAGACAAGCGAGACCGGAAGCTTGAGCGGGCGGTCAATCTTGTTGAACGGCCGTGCCCGATTACCTCGCTGGTCGGAGCAGCCCATTATATGGAGTAGAGAGGATCATCCTCCCGGTCGACAATCCGGGTCAGCTAGCCCTGGTGGTGGCACCTCAGGTGGGAGGTTATAAGTTCACCAAGGTACTCATGGATGGAGGGAGTAGCATTAACATCCTATACTATGAGACCTTCCGTCGTATGGGTTAACAGATAAACATCTCAAACCGTCCAATACAGTGTTCCATGGTGTGGTACCTGGCAAGTCAGCATATCCTGTTGGTAAAATAGCTCTGGAAGTGGCCTTTGGTGATGAATATGACTCCAGATCGGAAACATTGACGTTTGAAGTGGTAAAAATCCAGAGTCCATATCATGCCCTGTTCGGGCGGCCGGCATATGCCAAGTTCATGGCACGACCTTGTTATATCTATTTGCAGCTCAAGATGCCGGGTCACAAGGGGACAATAACGGTTCATGGGAGCCGCAAGATCACTTTGGAATGTGAGGAAGGTGATGCGGCTTACGCAGAGTCGGTTTGTTCCACCGAGGAGCTGAAGTATTATAGGGACAATGTTGATCCGGCGGACATGACTCCATTGAAGAAGCCAACTACAGAGCATGATCCGGCCCAGAAATTCAAATCGGCAGCTGAGACTAAGCTTGTTGACTTCGTGCCTAGTGATTCGTCCAAGCAGTTCAGCATCAGTGCCAACTTGTATCCGAAATAGGAAAGCGCGCTCATCGAGTTCATCCGTGAGAATCGGGACATTTTTGCATGGAAGCCTTCTGACATGCCAGGTGTACCGAGGCAACTCGCTGAGCACACTCTTAATGTGGATCCCAAGTACAAACCGGTGAAGCAGTTTCTCCGTCGGTTTAACGAAGAAAGGCGCAAGGCCATTGGAGAGGAGGTGGCGGGCTCTTAGCGGCTGGTTTTATCGTTGAATTCTTCCATCGAGTGGCTTGCTAATCCGGTCTGGTTCTTAAGAAAAGCGGCACTTGGAGCATGTGTGTGGATTACAGATCTTAACAAGGCTTGTCCAGCGAGATCCTTTGTCCTCCCGCATTGACCAGATAATTGATGCTCTGCGGGTTGTGGCGCTTGAGCTTTTAGGATGCGTATTCGGGTATCATCGGATCAAGATGGCGATTAAGGACCAGGAGAAGACAGCGTTTATCACTCCCTTTGGAGCCTTACGCTATGTATCTATGCCTTTTGGGCTCAAGGCGCCCAAGCAACATATCAACGCTGTGAGAATTGCTGCATAAATAGATCGGCCGTAATGTACACGCTTATGTCGATGATATTGTGGTCAAGTCAAGGAGAAGGAGACACCGATTGGCGATTTGAAGAAACCTTTGACAACCTCGGGTTTACAAGATGATGCTCAACCCGGCCAAATGTGTCTTTGGTGTCGGCGAATAAGTTATTGGGTTTTCGTGTCCAACGGGAATTGAAGCTAATCCGGAGAAGATTACGGCTATTACCTCCTGGCTAAACTGAAGTGTATTAACGATGTCCAGCGTTTGGCGGGCGGATTGCCTTGAGAGCGGTTTATCGGCCGCCTCGGAGAAAGGCCATCCTTTGTACCAGATCTTTGAAAAAACGAGATCAATTTATGCAGAGTCCAGCCGCCGATGAAGCGTTGGAGGACTTAAAGCGGCAATTAGCCAACCGCTTTGTGATCGCCGCTCCCATTGATAAGGCAACGCTACGCTATATGTTGTTTGCTAACGCCGAGCGGTCAGCGTAGCCATTGTGGTGGAGCGGAAGGAGGCGAGGAAGGAGCATCGGTTCAACGTCCGGTTTATTATATCGGTGAGGTACTTATCGAATCTAAGCAAAGGTATCCGCATTGGCGAAGCTGGTATATGGAGTTTTATGGCAAGCGGAAGCTGAAGCGATATTCCAAGGCACCCCATCACGGTGGTCGATTCTGCTCCCTTAGGCGATATCATAAAGAACCGGAAGCGGCGGCGGATTGCCAAGTGGGCTATAGAGCTTGGGCCGCACGATCTGAAATGCGTGCCTCGGACGGCGGTGAAGTCTCAAGCACTTGTAGATTTCATTAATGATTGGGCGGAGTTGCAAGCACTGAAGAAAAGTCGGATCACACATATTGGACCATCCATTTGGCGGATCCGAGCAATTGGAGGCTCGGGGGCTGAGTCGTATTAACTTCCCCACGAGGTGACAAGTTACATTACGTTCTCCGCTTAATGTTCCTTTGTACTAATAATGCAGCTAAGTATGAAGCCTTGCTTCATGGTCTCCGGATGGCTAAGGAGATGAATTTAAGCCGGGTTAAGTGCTTCGGTGACTCGGACCTAGTGGCTCAACAGGTGTTTGGCACTTGGGATTCAACGGACCCACTCATGGCTGCATATCATCGTGAGGTGGATATCGTTGCAGGTCACTTCAAGGGCTGCTCGGGTGGACCACGTGGACCGTCGGAAGAATGAAGCGGCGGGCGCTTTAAGCGGTTGGGCTCTCAACGTAAACGGTCCGCCCAATGTTTTTCTGGACGTGCTGCACAACCCGTCGGTCAAGCTCCCTGGTGAAGCGGATTTAGCTATTCCTGATCCGGACGCTTCCTTATCTTGCGTACATGAATCGGGGCGAGTTACCAGAAGATGAGACGTTGGCCCGGCAGATAGTCCGGCGATCTAAGTCTATGACCATTGTTAATGGCGAATTGCATCATTGCAGCGTGTCATGGGCGTTTCAACATTGTGTGTCCCCTGCGGAAGGCTGTGAAATATTGCGTGAGATCCACGAAGGAGATTGTGGTCACCACGCCGGTTCAAAATCCTTGGTGGCTAAAGCGTTCCGCCACGGTTTCTATTGGTTGACTGCTCATCTTGATCACGGAAGATCTGGTTAGGCGATGTGATGGTTGCCAAAAGTTTTCGGGCGTGCTCATGTATCGGCCCAAGAATTGAGGATGATTCCAATTACTTGGTGGTTTGCAACCTGGGGCTGGATATGGTTGGGCCTTTCAAAGGTCCAAGGACAAGAAGACCCACCTCTTGGTGGCGGTCGACAAGTTTACAAAATGGGTAGAGGCAGAACCTGTTAGCAAGTGTGACGCAGCCATGGCGGTTCGGTTCATCAAAAAGGTGATTTTCCAGTTTGGCTTTCCACACAGTATCATCACAGATAATGGTACCAATTTGTCCAAAGGTGCCATGAAGGATTTCTGCGAACGTGAGCACATCCGGCTTGACATTTCTTCAGTAGCTCACCCACAGTCCAATGGTCAAGCGGAAAGGGCTAATCAAGAGATCTTGAGAGGCATCAAGCCCCGGCTTATGGTCCCTTTGCAGAGGACACCGGGTTGTTGGGTAGAAGAGCTACCATATGTGTTATGGAGTATCAACACTACGCCCATCAGATCCACAGGATACACACCGTTTTTTATGGTCTATGGAGCGGAGGCGGTTCTCCCCAGTGACATCCGTCATGATTCACCTCGTGTGGCAGCTTATGTTGAAGCGGACAACGAGACGGCACGGCAAGACGCTTTGGACCGGTTGGATGAGGAGCATGATATTGCAGCTGCCCGCTCGGCGATTTACCAACAGGATCTTCGTCGTTACCATAGTCGCCGGGTCAGAACCAGAACTTTTCAAGAAGGAGATTTGGTGCTTCGGCTCATCCAAGACCAGACGGATATGCACAAGTTATCCCCACCTTGGGAGGGACCTTTCGTGGTCGCAGAATCTCACTGTGGGTCGTACTATCGATCGATATTCGAGAGCATAAAGACTCATGCGCGTCGAGGAGGAGACCAACAGGCCTTGGAACATAGCTCATCTTCGGCCTTATTATACCTGAGCCGTCGGCTCTACTCATGTACATATTATGACGGTGTATATATTATGAATAAAGTAATAAACGGAGCCTCGGCTAAGCGGGGCATCTATTACTGTTACATCATGCGTGGTTACATGGAGTTGTTACATTTTAAAGCGGCCTCGGTTTACCCCTGAGTTTGCTTTTCAAAAGCTTTATGATATCACTTGGGGGCTTGGTCATGTCCGAACCAATGCAACACCTTTTGATAGGCGAGAGCCACCAGATCACTTGGGGACATGGTCAAGTCTGAACCATCACGCCTCTTGATCGGCCTAAGGCCATAGAGTCACTTGGGGCTTGGTCAACCGAACCATTGCCACGCCACTTGATCGCATAATGCCACGGTTTGATTGGGGACTGGCTGACTTGAACCATGGCTACACCTTATTGGGAGCTTGGTGGTGTCCGACCATGGTAACACCATCGATCAGTTCGATAAAGCCTCTTTTTGCAAACGGTTTTATCATTACCTTTGCTTCCATATTTTTTCATAAGCTGTTATTTGATTTTGTTGCGTTTCTTAAACCGATAACATTTTAAACCGGTTCAAACTGTCAATTGACGAATTCGGTCCATTTTAAGCCGAGATAATTCTTCGGTTTGACTTTTCTGTTAACATCCATTATGGAGTAACAGGGGCTTGTCATGATCCGCACGGTTTACATAGTAAACCGGCATTATAAACTCTGAGAGCTATTTTCTCCTTTGGCGGTAATGGTTTATACAACCTCCGCTTCAAGATTGGCTAAGCCAACTTCATGCCCAGCGATGGCAGGTATTTTTTATCACAAATTTTGATTATATACCTCAATATTTCATTTCATATATATATATGAATGTCACAAACCGGCTGGCGGCACAAACCGCCGTGGCAGTTTAAGATTTTGTATTGCAGCGGTATAAATTGAAGGTTTCGATCATTCAATCAAAGGTGTCGACACCATTGCATGAAGGCATATTAAAAACAAAAGTGTTGGCTATCCTATTACAAGGCATTGAGGCCCAAAATTTGGAATTGCTTCATAGCGGGCAGTTTACGATGCATCAACCGGCTTGACGGATTAAGCTTCATTGCGGGTTGGCGTGAAGAAGATGGGTCGTCGGCGTCGGTTCAACTTCTTCCTCCTCACCATCCAATGGCGGAAGTCATTGGTGGTCCAATCAATCGGGTTAAAGCACGAAAGACAGCCTCTTCACTTATAAGCTTAGCGGCATAAGTGTGCTTACGGGTTGGTGGAACAAGGTTACGCACTTCCGAATAACAGCTTCAACCCGTCATTGTTCGCGTCGTAGAAGGAAGCGGTGAACCGTCGAGTTGACCTCTTCGCCGATTGACTTCGCTAGAGGATGCATCTCCTTGTTACCCGTTTGAGAGCATCATTATCAAATGCTTCGCCATTTTCTTGAGCACTTTGGGAAGCCTTTGGCTATGTCGGCCGGATCAAGGTCAGCTATCCATGCTTTGGCACGAGTTAGTGCCAATAAGGTGCCAGCCCGGGCAGCGGATCGTTTCAATTCTTCTATCTGTGCTGGTATCATAGATAGTCGGTCTAGTGTGTCCTTGATCAATGTCGGAGTGGCATTATCGTAATAAGTGGCGCAAATAACTCGCTGGGTGCCGGTATACAGCTGTTCAATTAGCGTATACGCGGCCTTGAGTTTCTTCCGCATGTCAGAGCCCAGATGAGCAATGCGCCTACCTATACCAGTTTAAGAAAGTTCAGGTTAAACCGGAGGAAATTTCAAAACGGAATATTCATCACAACCTTGGTGAAACATTGCTTACCAAATATTGCAGAGGTCATGGCATTGATTTGGCGCTTTAATCCAGTGAGCTCTTCCGTCACCGGTTTAATAGCTGCTTCAGCATCTTCCGCCCATTTTAGCAAGCCCGCCTTTTCTGTATCCCAGCTGGTCCGCTCAGAATTAAACCACTCCTTGAGCTGCTCCATGGTAGTCAAGGCGGTTTTCAGCTCATCCTTGGCCTTGGAGGTTTCTGCTTGTTGAGATTTCAGATTTTCTTGAAGATCATTGATTTGTGAGGTTTGTTGGCGTATCTCACTCTGCAACAAAAAGGGAGCATGTTAATATCTTCATTACAAGTCCCAAGCGCATAACCAGTCATACACTTGGCACTTGGGGGCTAATGCATATTTGATCTTCATCTGCCAATAAAATCACAAAGTCCCAAGCTCAATGCAGGTATTCAACTTGGCACTTGGGGGCTAATGGCTATTTGCTCGAACATGTTCTGATGCAGCGATATAAATTACAGTCCCGGTTTAACTATACTAAGTTGAACCGGCCCTTGGGGGCTACATCAGTGAATTATGAAGCATTGAGTTTTATGTTAAGTCCCGATTTAACTATACTAAGTTGAACCGGCCCTTGGGGGCTACAACAGTGGATTCTGAAAGTATTGAGTTCTATATCAAGTCCCGATTTGAAAGAAGATTACAAACAGGCCCTTGGGGGCTACTATGCAATGAAGGTACAAGAGAAAGGCACAACTGTTTACCTCATAGCGTTCCTTCATAAGATTTACTAAACCGGCTTCAAAATCACGGCTTGTGTAGAGCCGGTTCAGGAAGGCAGAATGAAGGTCTTGGGCAGAGAAATTGTTATAAGCTGACAGATCAGTTTTCTCCTTCCCTTTGCTCATGGCAGTAAATTCTTCCTTGGCACTGTGCTTTGATAGAGCAACGGATTGCCGGGGCGTTATATCGGTGCCCGTAACTTCTGACGTCATCATCTTTGGTCGGGCTGGCCGGATTAGCATTTTCAACTGGGCTTGGCGCTTTCATACCCGAGCTTGGCGGATCAGCAGTTGAGTCCCATTGTTCTGCTGCAGGACTCGGAGGAGCAGGAGGATATGAAGTCTCAACTTGTACATCCGGTTCAACCTCTGGCGGATTAGCATTGGCATCTTGATTTTCCCCAGCAGAGTTGTCTTTAGCAACTTCGGGATTTTCACCATGATGCTCTGGAGTTTTCTCGGATCAACATCCTGATGAGGGTCGAGGTCTTGGCCTTTTACTAAGTCGATCCTTGGTGCTACAACATCAAGGGTTAGAATATGATAAACCGACAAATACAAGGAACAAATTAAAGAGTAATATACTTACCCAGCAGCAACTTTGAGAGGAGGCAGCTGAGTGGTTGATGAACCGCCAGACGAGTTGGAAGAAGCCTGGTAATTCAGGTCAGACGGATTGAGAGGGCATCGGAAGAAACCTTTCAAAGGATAACGCTTTTCAGGAGAACAAGTCACCTCTGGACGACGTTTCCGGGTTGGTGTGTCAGCTAAACCGGACGACGTAATTTGTTGACTGCTATGCCGGGTCGTCTGGCGTTCTTCAGTTCTTGTGTCTTCAAAGAAAGTTTTGGATTCAAATGAGCACAAGAGTGAGATTGTTTCGCTTTCCGTCTTGTCTGGTAATTCTTTTAACGGTACAAGATCGAAGAAAGAAGAAAGAAGGATTACCTCAACAGGTTCTGCATGGCTGGCCTCGGCGTCATCCTGGGAATTGTAACTGTCGGTAAAATGAATGAAAAAAGAACCAAGTGAGTCAAGCTCTACCTCAGCATCTGATTCTTCATCTTCTGGCGGTTCAGCAGACTCGGCGGTTTTCCTGTTGCCAGCTTTCTTGGTGGTCTTGGTCTTTACACGAGGAACCCGGGCTGGTTTAGTTCGTTTCCAAAAGGAGCTGTTGGCCTGAGAATTAATACAGAGGGATTAATACAATCAATATGGAATCAAAGTCAGTAGAGCAATGAGAGGAACCTTACCGCGGGCGGTTTGTTGTAGACGCAGAACGGGGCCAACCCGGTTTGGCTGCATGCGGAGATCGGTTCATCGAGCATTTTCTTCACTGTTTCGGTAACTCCAAGCTCAGTTATTGATAGCTCGTGATGTCATTGAGGATCTTTGACGTCACCAGTGTATTCGTGCATCAATCCGGGGCGGCGGCTTAATGGCAAGATGCCCCAAGAGACCCAACAGCGGACAAGGTCAATACCAGTTAAACCGTTGGCCATCAGAGCCCGAAGCTTGGTAATTTGAGATGCAAAGTTCTTCCGTTCCGCGGCGGTAAAGCGCAAAGGCAATGGGTGGTTGTTGCTAAGCCGGTGAGGGCGATAACCCGGCAAGGGATTTTCACCGTTAGGAGCAGTGTTCCGGCAATAGAACCAGGTTTGATTCCAATCTTTAGGATGGATATGATGTTTGGCGTGAGGGAAGTCCACTTCTTTCCTTTTTTGGATTGAAGCATACCACCAAGTTACGTGTTAGGACCGTCCGAGAACTCTGTCGGCGGTTCAAATGAAAGAAATCTCGGAATAACTCCACGGTTGGTTCTTCTTGAAGATAGACTTGCAGAATACTTGAAAGTTGCATATATTGGACACGAGTTCGGACCAATATCTTGTGGATGGAGTTGGAAGCTTGCGAGGACATCCGGAAAATTTTGATCCGGCGGGCTGAATCCCGGTCTAGGTGTTGCATAAAAACAATCACCTCTCCTTCTTGAGGTTCAGGCGGACATTCCGATTCCGGAACTCGCCAGTGGAGAACATTTTTTGAGGCTAAAGCGCGAGAGGTGACGTAGCCGTTGAGCTGTGTTTCCGTGATCCGGGACGGAACCCAATTGCAAGAAGAAAATTGTTTCGCCATTCCGAAAGGAGGGAGCTGAAAGAAAATCAAACAGGTGCCGGTTCACTGTCTACGGTTTGTAAGTGAAAAATTCAGTATTAAACCGGTGAAATTACAATGCAAGGTACAGTTGGCGGTTTAAGAGAGGGCTAATGACATATGGCGGATTGGCTATCAAGGATTAAACCGCCCATGGGCAGAAAGGCCTAGATTCAAGATTTCTGCTAAGTGTTGACAGAAACAGGTTTCACACAATGTTCAAATGTATTTGGATCTACCGCACATCTATAAAGCAGTTTTTACTGCGTTCTTTAAAAGGCGTTCAAGAAAAACGGAGAAGGATGTATACTCTACCAGAAGAAAAGGAAGGGCTGCTAGTATTAAAAACAGATGTGGAATGACTACCGCTGGAGATCTATACCGTTTTTGGATTAAAACTACCACGGCAGAAGGTAGGAAGAAGAGTAAAAATGGAGGACTGTGCGGATGAGCTTGCAAAAACTTAATGCAGATCTAAGGACAAAGAACAGAAGAAGTTTACCGCTGCAGATTACGGCGGAGGGGGGCGATGAGTCTCTGATCTAACTCAGGTTGATGCAGTGGCCTTGGTTGGTGCAGTTCTCGAAGGTCATGGACGGTGGCGGAGCTTCAGAGCTGAGGTCGTCACGAGGAAGAAGAAGATGCAGAAGAGGAAGATAAAAGGGGGGCCCTCGGGCTTTATTTATAAGGGAAAGAGTAAAAGGCAGGCGCGAGAATCAAGGCGTCCGAAGCGGCCGAGTGGGCGTGCCTGACGCCTCGATTTTTGAGATAATCATTAATGAGAAGGGAATATTTTTGATCCTTTTTATGCAGAGATGATGTCATGACGGACCGTTGCGGTGCTCTGAAGATGACGTTACGGCGGTTTACAAAAACTCACAGGAGAAGTCAATACGGCGGTTTACAGCAACCAGAGAAGGGGACATCACGGCGGTTCAACAATTACAAGAAGATGTTGAAGTTGAAGATTTTTTATCAAGGATTGACATGAACCTGTTCAAATCAATCTGGGGCCTAATGTTGGGATATTACTACTGGGCGTAAACCGGCCTATCTGGGCCGGGTTAACTTCATCAGTAGTTCAACGGTGTAAAGCCCAAGCATGAAAGTAAGGGCCCAAGGCCTGTAGTCGGTTTAGAACCTGTAACCGTAAACCGGCCTGGTATGTAAACTTGTATTGGAAGTTAGGAATAGAGAGAGACCAACCCGGATACGAGCATGAACCGGAGATTGGGACTATCTGAACCGACGGGCGTCACCCGTGTATATAAGGGGACAACCCGGGGCGGTTCAAGGACAGACAACAACAACTCGAGGCCTAGGCGAAGCTTATTTGCTCCCTAGTCATCGAGACCACATCAATCCCATCACAACTAGACGTAGGCTTTTACCTTCATCGAAGGGGCCAAACTAGTGTAACTCTTGTGTCCTTGCGTCCGCTTTAACCCCTTCAAGTTAACCCGTAGCGATGGCCCCACGACTAAGTCCTTTCACGAGGACATCTGCCGTGACAAAACCACGACAGTATGTCTGCCATCTTGTAATATAGACCGTCCGATCTATATCTGACGGATAGAAAGCCAACTATGAAAATTTTACAAAAGATACCCGCACCTCTCTCCACATATACAGATAAGGCCTTCCCTCGTTCATCCTTATCTCCCACAACCTCGTGCTCCTTCCTATGTCTCTATCTCTACTACTCTTCTTTACTTTTTATAACAAATCTAATAGTGCTGCACCGTCCGCTGCACGCCCGGCTGAACACGCCTCCTCGCCTCCATCATCACCAACTGGGTCTTTTATAGGAGTAGGAGTAGAGAAAAAACCGAGTTGGTGATGATGGTGTGTCGTGCAATGCACGGGCATCTTGCTTTTTTTTGCATATAAGTCCAAACACCACGTAGACACGGTCTTTGAGCATGGTTCGTAGTCGTTCCACGCTCGGGCATTGAAGTTTGTAACTATTTTAGATTAGAATATACTACTCCTCCGGTGCTAGTAGTAGAGAAGAGTCCTACTCTACTACTCTACTCTAGCAAGCTAGGGCATAGTACTGTAGTAGGTACTGTAGGGAGTACCAGTACTATGATCACTCAAGCAAGTTGTCCGCATCGATATGACCCTCGCCCGCTGGTATGTGTCTCGTAAGTCAAGCGGCGTGTTGTAGTCATCATCACCTGACCACTTCCCGCAGCACATATTCACTTCTCCATCTTTGTCCGCACATAATCTCGTCCAAGCTTCCATCCCCGCTAAGGCGCCTCCCCCCCTCGTCCGAAACCCAAGCACTAACAATGGTCGAACCGAGCAGCGTCCGCCGAAAGAGTGGCTGGAATTCGCTCCCCACAGAGGTAATCAAGCTCATTGTTTCGCGTGTGGACAATCTCAATAGCATGCCGCTCGCCGCGTGCTCGTCGGGGCTGTACCGTTTACTCAAAGCCCTCAGGCCGGAGCTTTTTAAGCCAGCTCCTTGCTTGTTGATGCCGCCTGATCTTTAGAAACAGCGTGTCATGCGGCATAACGATCATAGTGTGGCGAGCATCAACCCCCTTCACTGCGATCCGATCCCCGTCAGCCTCAGCTACATTAACGGTATGTACTGGGTCGGCATGAACACGTCTTGGATGGTGCTCGTCGACGGTCGCGGCAGCTGGATGCTCGTGGAGGTCTACACCCGGCGATTGATCCCCCTTCCTTCGATTAACACTGCATTGCTTTGGCACCACGGCCCAGAATACTCGGAGTCTCACAGTAGCCAACATGATACCAAGTTTGATTTGCTCAATGTTGTAATCTGCCAAGTGCCCACAAGATCTGCGAATTATAAAGATTTCAGGCTAATTGCGTTCTTCAACTGCGGTCTCGCCTATCTGACAGGTCACTGCGGTAAGTGGATAAATCTGCCCGTCCATCGCAGGATCATACATCCTCCATGGTTCTCTGATGCCATTGAACACAAGGGCTTCATTTACGCTGTCGACTGCTTCTATGGCTGGACCTATTGCTGGCCTACTCCAGTCATCGCTACAAACGGCTGTTACAACAGTATGTTACTTTCCAATGATATCATGATGGCTTGCTTATATTACTGTCAACATTTACTGAAAAAATATTCATGCTCATAACATGCTGTTCTTAAGATTGACTAAATCAAGAGCCCTTTTTATTTGACTCCAACTTGATATGATGTTGTAGGCCGCCTGGTGTCCCTACCCTTCCTAATCCCAGAACCTTTCAAAGAAAAGCGGCATGGCAGTTGCAGGTGGTTCTTGGCTTGATCAGACGACGGCGAAAGATTGATGATTGTTCGCACATACCGAACGTGTTGTTTCACGGAATACAGTCACAGTCACTGCAAGGTCTTTGAGCAGGATCGCAGCTTCTTAGGGCCTTCGGGAATTTTTGACTGGAGGCTCGTAAGTAGCCTTGGTGCACGCTCTCTGTTTGTCGGACTGAATTATCCGATTAACCAGGAGATAACCGACAGCAAGGATCATGATGGCAGCGCGGTTTCGTTCATCAGGCAAAACTATGTGTACACAGCATACCATGCGTCTCTACATGCACCATACCATGATATGTGCTGCCACGCTCTGCAGCCCAAAGTAGGAGAGAGGGTCGCAAGTATCAGACTTCGACCTGCTGGCTGGAGTTTCCCCCGTCAGGCACCCATCTGGTTCAAGTCGTTAGCCAATCTCCACAGCTTAATAAATAGTAACGTCTAACTGAGCCAGTTACTTAGATGCGTACACTTGGTGTAGTAGGATCTTTATTTAGTTTGATGCATACACTTGTTCTTTTTTGGTAGCCCTTTTGTAATGATGGCTGATGTTTGGTTTGGAAGAGAGAGCTGCGTCTTCACTCTTCTGTCCTGCTTACTGCTTCTGTTGCACCCCCAGCCCTGGTTGCTGCTGCTGCTGTTTTCAATGTACAATCAGTAGTATATTTCGTCTGTTGGTTGAATAAATGTGTTGTTAGAACAACAAACACAATGTTTTGGAAGTCGTTGCACGGTTCGATCCTTTAGTGCCCCGTACCGTACGTAGCTCATACTATTTTTCATACGGAACACATTTTCCACTTGTTGATAAGATGCAGCCCACTGATGAAGGCCCAATAGAGAAGCCCATAATTAACTGGAAGGGAGGCTGATGCGGAGCATCCTACGGTCATCACCATGTCAAGAGTCCGTTTGGCAAGTGACACGTGCGACCTCTACTTCCCATACCTAAAGGTGAATCTTCTCCTTTACACGTGTTCACTTGACCCCTTCGAGGATGGTATACTACTTGACACTCCACTCGGGTGCATGCATAGGTATGACCGGAGCTTCACGGACGACGAGGAGGAGTGCAAGCGTCAAGGAACACCTACACCATCCGCGAGGGAAGCCTGGAAGAGAAGACGGAAAAAGACGGAGCTGCAGAGTCCCCAGCGGCCGGACGACCGGAAGACTCCGGACGTCCGACACTCTCCCAGGACACGGACGTCCGACGCCCTCCGGACGTCCGGAACTTCGTCACCCGAACCAGATCTACGGACGACCGGAGCTGCCCGGACGTCCGGACGACAATCACCGAGCAAAACTACGGACGATCGACGGCCTCCGGACGTCCGGACCCTCCTGAAGCCAGGGCGACCGCCCCCCTACGGACGACCGACACGCCTCTGGCAGAAAGAATCGACAGACGACCGGCGGGTCCGGACGGCGGACCTTCCGAGCCTCCGGACGTCCGACGCCTTCCGGACGTCCGACGCCTGATGCGGGCTGAAGCCCATGTACCCCTTAGTTTTGACTTCCATTTGCACTCATACTATAAATAGGACCCTCCCATCTCCTAGTGGAGGTTAGCAAGGGATTAGCTCATGTTTAGGTGAGAGAGCCTTTGCTCATCCACTTGGCTACTTCTCCTCGGAGATCAGGACCTCTACGGAGAAGATCCCCAAGCGGATTCAAGACCCCCATCTAGGGTGGACCCATCAAGACCTCCTCTCGGAGAAGAACGGCTACTCGTGTATCCTTACCTTTGTTGATCTCGAATCTTGTATCACTCTATGCATTCGATAATCTAGCACTTGTGTGATTGGTTTCTTGTCGGTTGAGTGAATTCTCTCTCGTTTTTCCCGTGTTTCCCTCTTGTTCTTCCGCGCGTTCTTCGTGTTCCTCGTAGGGATCCCCTCCAAACGTGAAAGATCGTCCACATAGGGTTCCGCCCTACATCATATGGTATCATGAGCCACGTTCAGCACGTTTTTGGAGCCCCTACCCCGTGTTTTCTAGCTTGATTTTGTTGTGTTCTTGCCTAAATCCGAATATCCCCACCAAAAATAGCCCCAAAATTTTTTGTGATTTGTTGGTTAGATGAAGTTTTGTTGATTTTGATCCATGGATTTGCTTGGTTTCAAGTGGATCTAGCATTTCCCCAAGTTTCCCCATCTTTCATCCACGAAATCTCCTCAATTTTGACCCCAAAATCCCAAAATTCCGCCCAAAATCGCGTCCCGGATCTCAATTTTCGAGTTGACCCCGACCCACCGGACGACCGGAGTTTTACGGACGTCCGGAGCCCCTGGAACGGCCGGACGTCCGACCTTTTCCGGACGACCGGAACCCCTAACCCGAACTGAATTTACGGATGTCCGACCATTTCCGGACGTCCGTAACCTGTAGTTTCAGACTTCGGCTGATTTTTGTTTTGTCCATAACTAATTCATCCGAACTCCGATTTTGACGTTCTTTAGCTCGTTTTGAAGCTATTGACATCCCCCTTCCAACAAAAATACCACCAACACAATTTGACTCCATCAAATTTTTGAAAATTTGGCAAGTTTGCCTAGGCCTTCCACCATATCATCCGCATAGCCACCACCGACCTCCGCAACCTAACCCATTTTGTTCCCCATAGAATTTGAGGTTATTTGAGTAGTGACTTGAGTCTCCTAAGGTGTTTAGGCTACTTAGGGACGATTGCCTCTTCATCAACCACTACCACCATTTCCACATAGCCCTGCCCACCATACACTTCCAACAACCCAACCTAACCCAATTTTGTTTGAGCTTATGTGAGTTGTGGTTTGTGTCTCCTAAGGTGTTTCGGCTACTTAGGGACGGCAACTACAACATTGACTCGCATAACCCACCATTCCACTTCCGCATTGCCAAGTGCAAACCACCACCGCATTCCCGCTACCACCATTTTGACATTTGACGTTTGAGATTTTGAGTTCGCGGTTTTTCCGTTTCTTAAGGTGTTTCGGCTACTTAGGGACGAGTCTCCATCATCTTGGTATCTACATCAAGAACACCGCTACTCATCATCGCCGGACGGTAGCCTCCATATCATCTTGGTATCGTGGTATCCCTCCATTGTATATTCCCCTTGCCATTGCATTGTTAACCCCTAGCCTTACTTTTGCGTTACTTGCCTATCGAGACTAGCCATTTGAGTATTGCCGGCAACGTTACTTGTGCACACTAGTGATCATTGATCTACACAATCCATTGCATACATACCATATAATATTGTGTCTCAAGTTTGTTCCCGCATATACACAATTGCTATCTTGGTTTGTGCATTGTGCAAAGTGGCCATACATAGAAAAAAAAAGAGAGAATAAGATTTTAAGCAAAGAAAAAGAGTGAGCAAAGAGCTTGTAAGCAATAGCCATAGCATCAAATATATCATATGATATCATACTTGATCATCTTGGATCATTGTGTGAGAAACACCGGGAACCATACATACATAGCATACTTGGGATATAAATTTATCCATTTTGCATCTTATAGGTTGTGCACAAGTGTCGTATCCGCCTATTGAGCAACCGTGCTAGCGTCTCTCTTGAGTTGTGCAACACGAGCGTTTTGGTGGATTCCACATTTTGAGCTCATTCCTTGGTTGCACGGCCCCATTTATCTATCCGTGTGTGTGTTTCCGTGTGCCTCATATTGCTATTGGTCCATTTGTTTCATTTGCGAATTTGTGAATCTCTTTCAACATTATTGACTCTTGCTAACATTTTGCATTAAATTTTTGTGCCACTATCCTCACCGAGCTCCTCCATAAGCTTTACTTGTGTAGGTGTGAGAACCGACAAGGATTGGTACCAATAGTGCTATTTCATTGTCCGCATTTGAGTGAACTTGATTCATTTTCAACATCGGTCAAGGTACATTGGTATAAGTTCTTCTCTTTCTCCCACTCATATTTGCTCGAGTCTTGTGATGGATAGGCAAGGCATTTCATCTTCGGTCTACAACAACAACGACGAGTTCGATGCCATGGAAAACAACTACGACGCCAAGATGCAAGCTAAAATGATGGAGATCAAATCCCTCATCAAGTCCTACAAGCGATCTTCCTCATCTTCGAGAAGACGCTCAAGAGCACATGCTTCCGTGCTACCATCTCCGGCAAGATCACATCGGCATCGACACCATCACCACCAAGAACGTGAAGGTCATGAGCTCAACACCAACAACCGCTCAATGACTTCACCATCTCCCTTGGCATCTTCGCCAAGCGACTTCAAGGCATCTTCGCCTATGGACATACGACATCTTCGCCAACAAGAACCTCAAGACTACGCTCAAGAGAAGCTCCCCAAGCTCAAGTCCGCGACTTCCACGAGCTACTACGACCTCGACATCGACCACGAGATTCCTTTTATGGGACTCAAGAACCCGAGGAGTACCTTGAGTGGGGCGTTTGATGGACGACTACCTCAAGCTACATCAAGTTCCTCCCAAGATCAAGTGAAGTGCGCCACAAGAAACTTCCACGACTACGCCTCGACATGGTGGCTTCACACACCTTCGGAGTGCTACGAGATGAGTTGGCCCAAGATGAAGAGAGCTTTGCGGCGAGAGTTCGTGCCTCCAACCTACACGGAACAACTTCGACGCCAATTGGAGAACACCATCCAAGGATCCAAGTCCATCGACGCGTACTTCAAGGAGATGAAGATTGCCTTGCGACGAGCCGGCCTGGACGACCCCATGTTAATGAAGTTCCACTTCATGATGGGATTGAACAACGACATCTCCAAGACTATCTTCCTCGAGAACTACGAGTCCATCGACGACTACTACATTGGTGCTCTCAAGGCGGAACAAGAACTCATGAAGGCCAAGGCTTCTCCACCCCAAGCACACTTCGAGGTGACCAAGCTCTACGACAAGCATGAGGCTAGTACCACCAGAAAGTCCAAGACCGATAAGCTCCAAGACGATGCTCCCAAGTGCGACTTCACCGCCATCCCTCTTTGTGGCATTGATGATGCCGAGTCTACCTTGACTCTTTTTCAAGATGGTGCGGCGACAAGTACGACTACGGAGACCTTCAAGGACCAAGCTTTGGAGGCAAGCGACAAGGTGGCGAGCAAGGATGATGCTTCCATCTTAGGAGGTGAGAGTGATGTTGTGCCATCTTCGGCCTTCATCCACGGCAGCGATGACGAGATGATCGAGCATGGGATTTTCCCTTCGGTCATGGAGGAGAGTGATGATGTGCCATCTTCGGCCTTCATCGATGGCGACAGCGATGAGATGGTTGAGTATTTCACCTCGACCACGACGACGTATGATGACTTGAGTGACTTGAGCCACCATATTGAGAGTGAGAGTGACTTCACCACTAGCCCCATATATGTGTTGCCCCAATTCCCATGTGAGGAGAGCCACAACCCCCACCACTTGAGTGAGATGAGTGACTCCACCATACGTGAGTTTGGGTGCACTTATTTTGAGGGAGTGAGTGAACCACCACATAGAGAGAGTGAGATAGTTGATAGGTCTAGTGAGGCCATTTCCATTTCTAACAACTTGACCTCTACCTCTATTGTGTCTTCTCATTTGGTGCTAGGTCCCATTTATGATGATGCGCCGATCCTCGACGACTTCGTCCTCCCTTTGGACAAGACGATGGCCATGGTGGAATATGATGCACCCCCCACATGGTTCCATCAAGATGAAGATGACCACCATTTGGTCTTCCCCACCTCACCTACACCACTTGAGTGGAATGACAAAGGTAACAAAGGTGACGGTGATGCTCTCGTCCCACTAGTGGACTATTTTGACATTGATTGCTTGCATGATGTTGATCACCCTATTGACATGCTTCATTCTAGTATGATTTCCCCATGTGATGATTTGCCCATTTATGATGAGTATGATGATTCTCATGTGGAGTCTATTAGTTGTGATGCCATGTTACATAGGATTTCTTGTGACAATTCTTTAGGTCACATCATGTTTGCTAATCCGCTTGACTTGTCATTTGCTATGCATGAGATCAACCATATGTCTTATTTGCAATCTCTTCATAGTGACTATGCATATGCCATTAAAATGAACCCAATTTGCACATATGGCATAGATGACAAGCCCATGGTTATTGGCATTTGTTTTTCTTGTGATGATATTGATATGCTTCCTTTGCATCATTTATCTCATATGCCATGCCATGACCACCTAGCTTCGGATATGCATTGTTTTGGATGTTGTCCATTTTCTCCATGTGATGTTTCCGATATTGCTCATGAGGAGACCCCCATAGTTTCCTCATACATTTTAGGAGATTTTGATTCATCCTATCCATTGCATGATCCCAATACTTGTGTGCACCATATGCTCCCCATGAATAAACATGATATTGATGTGCCATATACTTGCATTCTTAATTTGCATCCCCATCGTGCCATACACAATAACTATTCTTTCATGATGGATGACATGTTCTTATACCATGCATCAAATTTCTTTGAGCAATGCTTATCTTGTGCTAACTCACACGTGCACATACACATCATGATGGATGATGTGTACATTTACCACGCACACAATTTCTTTGGTTTGTGTCTCTTTTGTGTAGGTACCTATGAATACTTGTCAAACTCGCAATCCCACGAGTTGACAAAACGAGCTCTAGAGAGCAACGATGATTTGGGATCTCATGGATTGTCTTTCCCACCGCTCTCTTCGCGCATAGACGTCGCAAGATTCATTCTACATGGCCCTCACTTGGCTATGGGTTATTGTTCATTACATATCATATGCCCATCTTGCCATGTTCACTTTGTATCATATGCTCATTCCTATGCCTTTGACATGCATTTGTGACCCATGCTTTGCATTACACGTGATGATTGATTCTAGTAGTTGTATGTGTAGTTGCAAGCTTGGTGGAGATATTGCTTGTTCTTGCCATGTTCATTATGTGCACCATTCCTATGATGATACTTTCATCTTGCTTTGTGTTCGTGCTTGCGATATGTCATGTGCACCCCCTATGCCTATTATTTGCTCACATGACATGATTGCCATGATTTATTCTAGTGTGTTGCATCTTCGCTCCACTAGTTTGCACGACTTGATTACTATGTTTGCTTGCCTTGTTGCATCACCAATGACTCATACTTGCTCATTTCATGCGGTTGATGACAACCATCTACATGCTTTGCACACGATTGTTGTTGTTCCTTGTCATATCTCTCTATGTGTTGCCTCTCTCATGCTAGATTTGCCATGCATTGAGTGCAACAATGATTCTCTTCTTGCTCATGAGATTGCCCCCATAGCATTCTCGCATATATTTGGAGATTTTGACATAATTCTTGTGAAGCATGCTTGTCTTACTTCTTTGCACCATATACCTAGTGCCATGAATATTGCCATTGTCGCATCATATTATTCATGCACTTGTGCTTCTAATGGTTATGTGCAAACGATGAGAACCATCATGATGGATGATGAGTTCATCTACCATGCGCATACATTCTTTGTTTTGTTTTGTGAATGTGTAGGATACTTGGACTTTGTGTCGACTTCCACTTCACGTGAGTTGACCATTCGAGCTCTTGAGAGCGAGCCTCATACATTCTACCACGACTCGCTTCTACACCATATTTGCTTCCACTTCGGCATTATGAAGAATGCACAAGGACACACTTTCAAGGTGACATCCTTCTTGAGCTTGGATATTGTGGATCATACTTCATGCGTTGCTTGCACCATTTGCCCGCATGTTCGAGATAATGCTTGCACCAATGATTATCACATTCCCATGCATCATGATATATGTACCTTGTGTGTTGCATCCAATTCTTGGATTACTTGCTCCTCTCATATGTTTGGTTGCAACAGTGTCATTACTTCACATATGCCATGTCCCATTGATTGCTACATGCTTGACTTGATTGCCTCACACATGATGAACAATTGCTCTTTCTATTGTGTTGAGTGCCATACTATCTTCACTACACCCTATGCATATTATGCTTGGATTGTCTTGCACTTGACCCATGTGTTTAGACATCTCATCTTATTTGGTGTTGTGAATGATTCCTATGCCTACCATCGACCATTTGTCGAGCGCTTTATGCATGATTGCTATGCTCTTGAGGTAGATGCTTATTCTCTTGTCACACATATTTGCATCACTACCTCACATTTACATGCTTGTTTCCATGATGACCTTGATTTTGCTCAATTCATATGCTTACATGCCATGTCACAATCCTTTGTCACACCCTGTGCTATGCTCGATGACAACACTTGTTTGGTGAATCACCTCTTGAATGCTTGGTTTTGCACTAACGCTAACCACATTTGTTTTTCCAAGTGTTTGTTCTATTTACTCCTTTTGAAGGAATCACAAGATGGCGCGACATTGGAGAGTGCCCATTTCGAGCTTCAAGATGACGAGAGCTTGGTGATCGACCACTTTGACACGGCACCGCCATCTCTTTCCCATGGTGATTTGGTTTTCGATCCGAGGTCGGATCTTTTCCAAGGGGGAGGGGATGATGCGGAGCATCCTACGGTCATCACCATGTCAAGAGTCCGTTTGGCAAGTGACACGTGCGACCTCTACTTCCCATACCTAAAGGTGAATCTTCTCCTTTACACGTGTTCACTTGACCCCTTCGAGGATGGTATACTACTTGACACTCCACTCGGGTGCATGCATAGGTATGACCGGAGCTTCACGGACGACGAGGAGGAGTGCAAGCGTCAAGGAACACCTACACCATCCGCGAGGGAAGCCTGGAAGAGAAGACGGAAAAAGACGGAGCTGCAGAGTCCCCAGCGGCCGGACGACCGGAAGACTCCGGACGTCCGACACTCTCCCAGGACACGGACGTCCGACGCCCTCCGGACGTCCGGAACTTCGTCACCCGAACCAGATCTACGGACGACCGGAGCTGCCCGGACGTCCGGACGACAATCACCCGAGCCAAAACTACGGACGACCGACGGCCTCCGGACGTCCGGACCCTCCTGAAGCCCCGGACGACCGGCCCCCCTACGGACGACCGACACGCCTACGGCAGAGAAGAATCGACGGACGACCGAGCGGGTCCGGACGACCGGACCTTCCCGAGCCTCCGGACGTCCGACGCCTTCCGGACGTCCGACGCCTGATGCGGGCTGAAGCCCATGTACCCCTTCGTTTTGACTTCCATTTGCACTCATACTATAAATAGGACCCTCCCATCTCCTAGTGGAGGTTAGCAAGGGATTAGCTCATGTTTAGGTGAGAGAGCCTTTGCTCATCCACTTGGCTACTTCTCCTCGGAGATCAGGACCTCTACGGAGAAGATCCCCAAGCGGATTCAAGACCCCCATCTAGGGTGGACCCATCAAGACCTCCTCTCGGAGAAGAACGGCTACTCGTGTATCCTTACCTTTGTTGATCTCGAATCTTGTATCACTCTATGAATTCGATAATCTAGCACTTGTGTGATTGGTTTCTTGTCGGTTGAGTGAATTCTCTCTCGTTTTTCCCGTGTTTCCCTCTTGTTCTTCCGCGCGTTCTTCGTGTTCCTCGTAGGGATCCCCTCCAAACGTGAAAGATCGTCCACATAGGGTTTCTCACATGAATCCGGCCCAGGTACATGCTCATGGTCCCCTAAACATAAATAAGTAAATAAATAAATAAAGCTAAATGCTCATGCACCAGTTCTTTGCGAAAATAGGTAGCCCAGTATTTCTTTTTGAAGAATACCGAAGCTAGGCCTATTTGTTTTCTCCGTATTACTGGGCTGCAAATCTTTCAAGACAAGGAGGGATGCATTCCGTCCTGGCCAAAGAGTATGGTCAATGTCAGTTAAAAGTAATATCAAAAGGGGTTGAATATTCCAAAAAAATTATAGAAAATGGGATATTAGTTGTTTTTGTTTTTGTTCTTCATTGATATCTTATACGTATTTCATTGGATTTAACATGACATAGTACTAATTTATTTTTAAATTATGGCTATTAATTTTTGTATTAAGAATATTTCGTTCCCCAGCAAAAATTTGCGAATTTTCAAAATTTCCCGCATATTTAGTTAATTTTTTGACACTGGTACTGACCAGAAAATGGCCAGCAATTCTAAAAATGGAAAACAGGCTGCAATAAATTCCATATGAATTAGAAAATGAGTAAAAATTATAAAAATAATAGCAAATGGCTGACTTGTTTACGCAAGGCTTTGTTAGTGAACACACGATTCTAGCAGCAATGACTGTTGGATGTCCATCCAACGGCCGACGTGCCTCTTCAATCTCCGATCTTCCTGCTCCAGCCGCCTAAACTAGCGCCAAGGGACTGCTCTGCCCTCCTCTTGTGGCCCGCTGTGATGCCGCAGCAGGCTTCCTCGGCCCACCCTACTCCCTCCGCTGGCCTGGCGCACGCAATCAACTGCCTCCTTATTACGCGAAAAAAATGATTCCTCCCACTGACATCTGGGCCGCACCGGTTGGGAGGCTGACCTGTGGGCCTACTACGTTGACGTGTACGCAGGGCTTGTCAACTTAGTCAACAAACGATTCTAGCAGTAGTAACCGTTGGATTTGAATCGAACGGTCCTACTGCTTCTTCAATCGCTGCTCTTCTTGCACCAGCCGCCCAAACCAGCGCCGGGGAGACCGCCTGCTCCTTCCTCCAGTGGTCGGCTGTGCTGCCGTTGTGGCCTCATCGCCCCCTACTACTCCCACCGCTAGCCAGGCCATGCGGCGATGACAGCCTCACACCGCAGCCGAACCAGTGAACCCTCGTACTCCTCTCCGCATGGGCATCCACTGCCGCGCCTTCCCCGGCTCCGCGTCGTCCCCTTCCTAGGCCTCGCCGTCGTCCACCACCTTGGTGCTCTCGGCGTGGCGTGGTCAATGTGGTCAACGACATTCCATCGGAAGAGTACTGTACGTGGATAGGCTGACAGCTGGGTCCACAGCCACAGCCCAGTTTTTTTGTGATTTGCCAAGTAAGTCGCTTTGTCAGGCCTGTTGGGCTGCAAATCTTTCAAGACGAGGAGAGCTTTCTTTCGGCTGGCCGAGAAAATGGCCCATCAGTAATGAGAAATGGGATGTACATTTTTAAAACACATCAAACCGGCAATTACTTTCAAATATCTTTTTTTTATTTCGAGATTTTAAATTACATTAATTTTTATGCGTGGAGAATTTGTTGGATTTTATATTGATATACATTTATTTTTAAATCAGTTTGAATGTGAGTCGAAATTTCGGGATTAAAACAGTTCGGACCGCACCAAATATGCAAAATTTCGATAGTTTTTTAACCGTGGCCACAATATGGGCTGTAATGCTAAAAAAAGAATATGGGCTCCAAAAAACCTTAAGAATTAGCAAATGGGCTGTAAATTATTAGAAATAATGGCAGATGGGTTGTATGCTGTTTTCCACAGATTTGAGGCTTTCCTAAAAAGGTTGACCTTGAAGCGTGGATCGTTGGATGGCCATCCAACAGCCGTCGTCTTCTTCAATCTCTGCTCTTCTGCTCCACCCGCTCAAACAAGCGCCAAGGGACTACTCTGCTCCTCCTCCCGTGGCGGCTGTCTGGTTGCCACAGCCTCACCGCCCCACCGTACTCCCATCGCTGGCCTAGCCATCCCTCTACTCACCCACACCTGCTGTTATTCTCCGGCAACGGCAGACAAACTAGTAAACCCTCGTACAGTCGTACTCCCCTCCGCGTGGGAAACAACTGTCAAGTCTTCCCTGCCTCGGTGTCGTCCCCTTCCTAGGCCTCGCCATCGTCCACCGCCGTGGTGCTCTCGGCACGGCGTGGTCAATGTGGTCAGCGACCGGCTTCCATCGGAAGAGTACTGTGCGTGGAGACGCTGACAGTTGGGTCCACGGCCGCAGCAAGGAAGTGCCTCCTTATTACGCGCAAAATAATTATTCCTCCACCTGACAGTGGGGACCCACCGAACGGGCCACCGTATTTCACGAAAAAAACGTTTCCCCCCTGACTGCTGGGACCCACCAGCTACACCTTCGCACGCAAGGAAGTGCGTCCGGGCAAAAAAAAACAAAACAATTTGCCCCCTTGACTGCTGGGACCCACCAGCTACATCTTCGCACGCAAGGAAGTGTGTCCGGGCAAAAAAAACGATTCACCCCCTGACTGCTGGGACCCACCAGCTACATCTTCGCACGCAAGGAAGTGCCTGACAGTCGGGACCCACCTGGTCGAAGCGTACGTAGCGTTGTCATTATGGTTGCGAACGTACGTACATACCGGTCGCTGTAGAGGCGCCGACGAAGTCATAGTAGAGGCGCCGCACGTAGCATGTACACGTACGTACAGCGGCCAGGGTGCAAGAAAGAAAATACGGCCACGTATGTGTACATACGGGCGGGGTCTCGAACGCCTACTCGCGCATACGTACGGTCAGGGTTCGTGTACATGGCTGGGTCGGAATGGAGAAACAGCATCGTCGTCCTGTTCATGGGGAGGCAACGGAGTGTGTCGTGTTCATGGGGAGGCAACGGAATGCGTCGTGTTCATCGGGAGGCAACGAAACGCGTGGGAGCCAACCGGCTGGGTCGGAACGGAATGCGTGGTCGTGTTCATCGGGAGGGCTTGGACGGAACAGGCGATGGAATCGAGCCTGGTGTACTGCACAATTGAGGAAACGGACCTCCTACGTTCGGAACGGGGTCCTGTTGATCGGGAGGGGTGTGGCGTATCGCAAAACGGAGGAAACGGACCTCCTACGGTCGAAACGGGGGTCCTGTTGATCGGGAGGGTGTGGCGTGCCGCAAAACGGATTTAAACGGACCTCCTACGGTCAAACGGGGTGGAGGGTGTGGCGTATCGCAAAACGGACGAAAAGGACTTGTGTTGGAGCGCTACGGTCGAAACGGGGGTCCTGTTCATCGGGAGGGTGTGGCGTGCATCGCAAATGGGACTCCACGGATACTGTTCATCTCCACCGTCGACCTCCTCCATCCTCCACGGGCTACCGTCGACCTCCTCCAGCCTCCACGGGCTCCTGCTCACCCAGCCTCCACCGCGCTACTCCACGGCTCTTTGTTCAACCACCCCTCCACCGCTCACTGCTCATCTAGCCCTCCACACCACGGGTCCTATTCAACCACCCTCCACGGGCACCCTCCACCGCTCACTGCTCATCCAGCCCTCCACCACACCACGGGTCCTGTTCATCCAGAGGCAATGCCACCGCCACTTTGGTCATCCAAACCCCCGCAACGCTCCTGCTCATCCCAGAGGCAGCATCGATCGGCTTCATTAGCAGCAGAGCGGCGAATCGCCGATCGGGTTCGCCAACGCCATCGATTGATCGCCGGGTTTAGTAAGGCGTAGCTCGCAGTTCTGTCGCCGGGTTCGCTAGATCCCAACGCCTCGCTTCGGGTTCGCTAGAGCCAACACCTCACACACACGCGCAGTGTACGAGAAAGCGCGATCGCCGCCCCCGACCTCCCATCAGTAACCGGGAACTCCCCGAAATTTTCCTCCCCTCACTTCTACCACGGTTTTTTCCGTCATGGACGGCCCAAAGAATGTCATGCAGCTGCGTCTCCAGCCCACCCAGGAAAAAAAGCCCATTTTCTGTCATGATTTTTTGTCATAGAAGTAGGAGCCCACCAATCTATGATGATACCGGTTTTTGTCACAATTATCATCATAGAAGTGTCATATGTATGACAGAAAAAATTTCGTTCGGCCCAAAATGTCACGGATGTGTCTTTTTTTGTAGTGAAACCCCCTCAAAACCATTTAAGTCTATTGCCAAACATGTCCAAATGCTCTCAAACTAGGTTGTAAACCTTAGATCTATCTACTATTTGATGCTGTTAAATCTCATGGCAAGGAGTTTTCATTTACTTGTCGAAAACATCATCAAACACCTTCTGTAATTTTACCAAAACCAATGTTTTTACCCCTTCCACTCTTCTCCATGAGCTCAAATTTTTATCACCTCTGACCCTGGTCATCTTCTACCTCCAGTAATTCTTGCAAGGTCATGGACCAAAAATTGGTGGGTGCAAACCCCACTTTCTCTACACAACATTGTTTTCTCTCTCTCTCTACCCCTCTCTCACTCCAGAGGTCTCCTAGATCATCCAATACAAATTATCACTTGTTTATAATCCCCTAGAGCTTATGGATACAAGTGGCCGCGCTCATTGCACCCAGGGCAAGCCATGGCATGCCAATGGCACGCTATGAGCACGCTACAGTGCACCCATGCACTGTCTCCCGAGGTTGCCTCGACATCCTCTACACACCTAGTTGTTGTGCCCTTCCTCCCTCGACCTCCTCTGCCCCCTTTCGAGCTCACCCGAGCGCCGCCCGAGCTCACCAGTCGTTGCACTCATGCGGGACCTCCTTGATCTTGCTCTGCTTCATCTCTCCCCTCCCTGGACCCTACTGCATCCCCACCAACGCCAGAGAGGGATCCAGGACCCCTCCCCCGACCGCCATGGCGATTTCCGCGGGCACACGTGAGTGTGACGCCCGGATAATTAAGCTACAGTAATCCCATGTTAACGATGCCACGTCACCTCCGTTACTGTTGCTAATCTCGCGTTAGTTCGAAACTGATTCAAATTCAAATTCAAAATCAAGCAAACCATAAAAGTTTTCAAATAATAAAACTAAAATGTTCGGAGTGAACCAAATATTACATATGTAATTTTGGTGAAGAAACCACACTTTTATAAAAGTGTAAAATACTCAAAAATGTTTTAAAATGTAGCAAAAACAATTAGTTGAATGCCTTTTACAATAAATAAAATATTAAACTATGTTAACTAGTTGCCCAAACTTATGTGGCAGTAGCCTATTTATTAACACTAAAGTAGGGACTACTTTTATAGTTTATAGAACTAAGATAAAGTGAAACTAAAAATAAAACAGTAATAGAAAGATTAAGAAAATGATCCTGATCTGGACTGGGACCCCACCGCCCCGACGTCCCGACGCGCGCCATCGCTGACTGCCGACGCCCGCTCGCCTTCCCGACCCCGAGGCGGCGCCCCGCCACCTCGACATCGTCGCCCAGGGACTCGTCGCCCCGTCCGCAACCGCGTCGTTGCCGGATCCCGCTGGACTGCCTCGTCCCGGTCACTCGCGCCCCCGCCTCCTCACTGGCTCGGCTACATCGAGCCTCGCCGGCGTACACCTACAACGGCGGTGAGAACCCCCATCTTCCCCTTCCCTTTGTGTCACGCATCACCCGATGCTCGTGCCTGCATCCCTATTGTGCCCCTGTCCCGCCCTCGCGCATGCCGCTCCTGCCCGGGACGCGTTCAGGCCAACCCTCCCGCACCCCCTGCATACACGCGTGTGACGTGCACCTCTGCTCGCCCGCACCCTCCCCTGCCTCCCCGCACGCATCCGCCGCACAGGTGCTGCCAGCTCCGCCATGGCCCTCCTCCCTTCACCCTACGGCCTCCCTCTGATCCTTCTGGAACCGCGCGAGGCGAGCTCGCCCCCGGTGGCCACCACGACTCGACTCGCCGCCCATAGCGGCCATCCGGCATGCCTCCACCGTGGCTGAAAGCCACCGGCGTTTAGTCGCCGACCTAATAGGCCATTAGCGCTAATTGCGCTACCAACCCCCCCTGATGAGCCACTAACACATGGGGCCAACCACCTGGAACGGTAAGAAAAAGAATTAATAATAATAACATTAATATTAATTAACTAATTAAAGAATTAATTAAGTTAATTAATCCTGATTAGATTAACCTAATCACTAATTAAACTAATTAACCTGTTTAGTTAATCTCAGTCAATGACATGCGGACCCACACGTCAGTTTGACCCACTCAACACCTCTGTTGACTGCTGACGTCATGCTGATGCATTAATTAGTTTTTGAATTAATTTAATTTATTTAATCCAGAAAATTGATTAAAAATTAAAAATTAATATAAAATAATCAGTAACTCGGATGAAAATACTTTGTACATGAAAGTTGCTCAGAACGACGAGACGAATCCGGATACGTAGCCCATTCGTCTGCCACACATCCGTAGCATAGCGAACACGCAACTTTCCCTCTCCGGTTCATCTGTCCGAAAACGTGAAATACCGGGGATACTTTTCCGGATGTTTCCCCCCTTCGCCGGTATCACCTACTACCGCGTTAGGGCACACCTAGCGCCGTTACTTGTCATGTCATGCATCGCCATGCATATGTTTGCATTATATTTATTGTTTCTTCCCCCTCTTCTATCGTTAGACACCGTGACCGACGCCGCTGCTACCCAGTACAACTACGATGTTGACGACCCCTCCTTGCCAGAGCAACCAGGCAAGCCCCCCCCCTTGATCACTAGATATCGCCTATTCTTTCTCTCTACTACTTGCATTAGAGTAGTGTAGCATGTTACTACTTTTGGTTAATCCTATTCTACTGCATAGCATGTCATTGTTGCTACACTTGTTACCCTTACCTGCAATCCTAAATGCTTAGTATAGGATGCTAGTATTCCATTAGTGGCCCTACATTCTTGTCCGTCTGACATGCTATACTATCGGGCCGTGATCACTCGGGAGGTAAACACGGTTATATACTTATATACATAATGTATGATACTTGTGGTGACTAAAGTCGGGTCGGCTCGTAGAGTACCCGCGAGTGATTCACGGATTGGGGGCTAAAAGGACCTTTGTCCCGACGGCCCTCTGGGTGGATCTTTGTGGCGAAGCGACAGGGCAGGTTGAGACCACCTAGGAGAGAGGTGGGCCTGGCCCTGGTCGGCGTCCGCGGTTACTTCATAATAACACGCTTAACAAGATCTTGGTATTTGATCTGAGTTGGGTCGTTAACCTTATACGCACTAACCGCCATGTGGGACAAGATATGGGCAACCGGAGTCGTGGTATCAACCGAAGCTCTTTTTGACGTCAGCGACTGAGCGGCGCACGCCGGGTTGGACTGGAACGCCTGCTCTTGTATAAGGGAGGCTAGGTCTGCTCATCGGCCGCGTACGCAACGTGCAGGTGTGCAATGGTCGATGGGCCCAGACACCTGCGTGCATAGGATTTAGACCGGAGTGCTGACCTCTCTGTTGAGCCTAGGTGGGGCTGCGACGTGTTGATCTCTCGAGGCCAGACATGACCCAGGAAAGTGTGCCCGCCAGAGGGATTGAGCATGTCGGGTAATGTGGTGCACCCCTGCAGGGAAGTTGATCTATTCGAATTGTCGTGTCCACGGTAACAGGCGACCCGGAGTTGTACCTTGACCTTATAAAAACTAGAACCGGATACTTAATAAAACACACCCTTCCAAGTGCCAGATATAACCCGATGATCGCTTCTCACATGTATGCGAGGGAGGATCGCCGGTAGGATTATGCTATGCGATGATACTTGGTGAACTTACCATCTACTCTCTTCTACATGCTGCAAGATGGAGGCTCCCAGAAGCGTAGTCTTCGACAGGACTAGCTATCCCCCTCTTATTCTGGCATTCTGCAGTTCAGTCCACCGATATTGCCCCATTACACAAATACCCATGCATATGTAGTCTAGATCCTTGCTTGCGAGTACTTTGGATGAGTACTCACGGCTGCTTTGCTCCCCCTTTTCCCCTTTTCCTTTCTTCCTCGTTGTCGCAACCAGATGCTGGAGCCCAGGAGCCTGGCGCCACCAAAAACGACGACTCCTACTATACCTGAGGTGCCTAGTACTACGTGCAGGCCACTTACGACGACCAGGAGTAGTTTAGGAGGATCCCAGGCAGGAGGCATGCACCTCTTTCGATCTGTATCCTAGTTTGTGCTAGCCTTCTTAAGGCAAACTTGTTTAAGTTATGTCTGTACTCAGATATTGTTGCTTCCTTCGACTGCCTATGATCAAGCACTTGTATTCGAGCCCTCGAGGCCCCTGGCTTGTATTATGATGCTTATATGACTTATTTATGTTTTTAGAGTTGTGTTGTGATATCTTCCCATGAGTCCCTGATCTTGATCGTACACGTTTGCGTGCAAGATTAGTTTACGATTGAATCGGGGGCGTCACAAGTTGGTATCAGAGCCGACTGCCTGTAGGAATCCCCCTTCCACACTCCTTGGCTGAAGTCGAGTCTAGACATTGCAAAACTTTTACTAACATGGTTGTGTGCCTTATGGGCCCACGTCGCCATTGGGTGGTATTAGGATCTTTTACTCCTCGCTCTATACTCGGGACTCGATCTCTTCTATTCGGGTTAAATGATTTTACTAAATCTGACTCTAGGTTCTCGTAACTACTTTCTCCCAGAGAGCCCCTAATCACAGATGATCGCCTACTGCGTCAGAAGATTTTGGAGATACTATAGGATCTTCTCCCGAGACACGTGTTCCCACCGCCTTTGCAAATTCCCTACCACTGTTATATCCATATGGATAACTGCATGCACCTGCCATTCTTACATTCGGTCCCATTGAGCTTGTTATTACAAGGTGCAATGAACTGCTCTTTGTTGTTCCGAGAATCCTTTGAGCTTACTGCCTTACAGCTCTTCGCCACAAGAATACCCATACGGATAATTCCTTGCACTTATCGAGTATCCGCGCCTTGTCAGTTGTTCAGGTGTTTCACATAAGCCTTCGAAATACTATTTGATCTTTCGAAAATCCTCAACTGCCTGTTGTTCTTGAAATTCTTGCTTGCTTGCATTATGGTTAATCCCATAAGCATAATAATCTTATTGGCATCCTTTGTCACTATCATTTTTGAGTCCATTGATTCTATAAGTTATGAATGTTCACAATCATCAGTCGAATCCTAGGATTATCCTTCCGGCTCAGACTCATTTGGGCATGGGCTGGTTCTTGACCAATCAATGCCTTGAGCGGTTGTGCTTCTAAGTCTATTGAACTTATTCATTTTCGATCAGAATGATTGCTTCTGATCCCTTAATTTGGAAATCATAAAATTCTTTGCATTAAGCTTTGAATTAGTCAGTTGTTTCTATAATCTGATGCCTTGGCATTCCTTCTTCCTCTGACTGAGTACCGATACTCACATCAGCCCTGCTAGGACCGCCATACCTATTGTCAAGTTATTATCCGACAAAGTCCTTCACAACCAAAATTTTATGAGTTCTTTACCCGATACATAATGCCTTTGGTAAATTGTATCCTCTACTTTTGTCAACCGTGTTCTACTTTTGAGCTTGTGTTATTTACTCTCAAGTTCATGGTATATGTTCTAAGAAGCCCGATGGGTTGAACCTATGCCTTCCTTAATCTGTGTGAACTCGAAAGTTTTCACGAGTCATACTCCTCTGGTAATTCACCAGGTAGGTTTTGACACTGAAATCATTTTATCTAGAGCAGTGAATGAAAGGTTATGCATCGAAGAAGTGGGAGTCGACCATGAACTTTGTGTTCATGCCCATGGACACGATGTAGATCCTATCATGGAAGCTTCTTGTAATAATAACTATTTCCTTTATAAATATCATCTGGTATCTGTGAATTGATCCTTTGCAACCGTGGTTCCGACCATGATTGTTCTCCTTTGATTCTATTTCTCTGACAAGTTAAAGTACTTGCCTTCTGCAAATCAGTACGCCTTCCCGACCTCTATTTTGTTCTACCTCCGAGTATTACCCCCTGGTATCTTGAGGATATCAACCCATTGCACTTCATCTTATGAATTTATGATGAAGTAGTACATTTCCCCATCATAGTCACTCCACGGGTTCTGGGTTGTCGTCAACTGAGAACACCGATTTGTGAATCGAATCAACACTGAGATTCGGTACTCCCAGTACTTTGTTGTTGAGAAGTTTAATACTCCATCACGTCACACCTAGCCTGATTGGCTACATCATTATCGTGCTAATTTTAACTATGCTACCGGGTCCTTAATTCCGAAGCGCAACTTTTGATGATGAGCTAAGCTAACGCCGATTTTCTCGTCTTATCGTTCCACCTTGAACGACAAGCTTGAATTCGAGTTTGTGTCGTACTCATGGTCCTAAGAACATTTGCTTCATAATTCCTTTGACTTGATGTCATCGCCGACTGATTACATCTCCATGAAACCTCTCGACAAAATTTGTCATGATCATCATCAACATTCCGAGTTCCTCCAGGAAATCAATTGAATTCATGATGAGAAATACCATCCTTGCCCCTCAATGATTTGTGTTATCATCGGCAACATTCTTTCTTTCCCTTCAACACAAACTTGTTCATGTTTTGTGTTGTACCTTGAGATCCTTGCTATCCAACTTATGTTATGTTCTACCTTGGAGTATTGCTATCTTTTATGTCAAGAATGTCATGGGAAATTCACCACCCTTAAGAATTCTTGATACAAGTGATAATTATTAACATCACCATTCTTTTCTTGGTCCCCGTGTTGTTTCTAATCGGAATATCGACAAATGGTATGTGATGTGTAAATTCTAAACTTCTAGCAACCCTATTGCTTTGAAGTTATTGGTCTATAGTTTCATTCTACGTCTATGGCTTATTGAATCATCACTCGAACTTTGATCGTGCTACCTAGCCCATATTTCGGGTGCACATTTCAACCAATGTTTACTCATGGATGTTCTCCTCGAGCATACGTCGTTATATCTTTTGACCTAACCAATGTTATCTCCTTGTTCACATAATTGCGGAAATCCATCTTGTTGGAATTCTTGATGAATTGTCGCTGAGTCCATCAACCACCTCCTCATCCTCTCCTTGGTTAAATGATGAACTCTTGTTTTGGAACTCGCTTACATAGTTCAGCTCCCGAGAATCTTACAATGTCATCTTGACAATTTGTATTGCACCTTTCTTCTCAGGCATCCTAAGTTAGAGTTATCCTAACACCAATTAGATCTGAATCTCGGTTGGATATGATGGTTGGAACATATTTCCAAGAGTTATACCATTGGTCTTTATGTGACCCGGTAAGGTGATGTCGTGCCTAACACACCTGGCCGGTGCTCCTATTGTTATAGCTTCCTTTTTAGCAAGGATATCCATTCTTCCATGAGGAAATTGTACAACTTATTCTACAAGTTGTTCCTGATGGATCCTTCGTGCATCCAAATTATGAACCTTACTTGTTGACCATGTCAATGCTAACTCGAAGCATGTTTGTGGTACTCTAATCATCGATAAGAACATTTTGAAGCACCATGCTAAATTTCTTTATCAATTATCCAAACACCGTTGTATGGGTAATGTTATGAAATTCCTCTCCCCTTACCTAAATGGTTTTCTACTTTCTATCCTGTCATGGATGTCATGCTCTTCTTGTCCTTGGGAAGGATATACCCTTGAAATATGTGTTTAAACACATTTTACTTTCCATTGTTCTGTTTAATCTGATAACCATATTTTCCTTTCCATTGGTTGCTTTAACGTTTCTTGTGATCTATATGATATAAGCAGTTATATTCTCCTGCATATGTAAACACCTCGGTGTACAATTCTGTCAACGAGGCCCTGTTACTATTGTTGATGATATTCCGGTAGCCACCGATGGACGAGAACATTGCCTAATGATCCGCCTCATTCAACGAGCAGGAAAATGGTTCTCTTCATCCCTCGCCCTAGGTATCGATGTTGTTGCCGACATAACCGACAGACTATCCTCTGACATGCCTTGCTTACGTGATCGTGCAAGACGTCACCGCCCTTCCTACTTTTAACCCACATGGTGGGCCCATAACCCACAGTTCCACAGGATCGAAACCTGACTCTCCTGTACATCACTGTTCCCAAGGTTATTGCTCACGCTTGGCTACATATGAAATTCATGGGCCACCGTCCTAGTGATCTATTCTGGTAATAGATGCAATACTCAATCTCGTTGCTCTGGACCCCTTTCACACGGTCTTTCAGGCTTCGAACGATTGCCTACCCACTTGAAACTTCTCATGGTACTTCCTTACTTTGCTCTCGGTATTTTCTTAAGTTTCAGTTCGAGAGGTACTTTCCGCCACCTTCACCGATGTTAGCTACCAGATAGTCAACCTTGCAGGCCCTTTCTCCCGTACCCACCCTTTATTCTTTCGTAAGTACGATGGAAATTCCCGGAGAAATAATGTTGTCTTCATCACATCAACGTAATGGATCGGCCTCTTCGAGAAGAGCAACCAAGACCGAGAAGATCCGTTAGATTTTTCGTAACCCAATCCAGCCCTTACTCCCCTCCTAAATCTCGGGACGAGATTCCTTGTCGTGGAGGAGAATTGTGACGCCTGGATAATTAAGCTACAGTAATCGCACGTTAACGATGCCACGTCACCTCCGTTACTGTTGCTAATCTCGCATTAGTTCGAAACCGATTCAAATTCAAATTCAAAATCAAGAAGACCATAAAAGTTTTCAAATAATAAAACTAAAATGTTCGGAGTGAACCAAATATTGCATAGGTAATTTTGGTGAAGAAACCACACTTTTATGAAAGTGTAAAATACTAAAAAATGTTTTAAAAAGTAGAAAAAATAATTAGTTGAATGCCTTTCACAATAAATAAAATATTAAACTATGTTAATTAGTTGCCCAAACTTATGTGGCAGTAGCCTATTTATTAACACTAACGTAGGGACTACTTTTATAGTTTATAAAACTAAGATAAAGTGATAAAAATAAAGCAGTAATAGAAAGATTAAGAAAAACAAAATAACAAAAAAAGATAAAAAGAGAACACCCCCCCAGCTAGCGCCTACAGCACCCCCTGGGGCGACCGAACCCTAGCGGTCCCTCCCCACTTCCCACACGTACCCCCACTCCCCCTCTCGGTCCACTCCTCCCTTCCCCCGTTTCACTCCTCCCATGATCCCGGTCTGGATCAGGACCCCGCCGCCCCGACGCCCGCCGTCGCTGACCGCCGACGCTCGTCGCCTCTCCAACCCCGAGGCGGCGCCCTGCCACCTCGACGTCATCGCCAAGGGCCTCGCCGCTCCGTCCGCGATCGCGTCGTTGCCGGATCTCGCTGGACTACCTCGTCCCCGTCACTCGCGCCCCCGCCTCCTCACCGGCTCGGCTACATCGAGCCTCGCCAACGTACACCTACAACGGGGGTGAGAACCCCATCTTCCCCTTCCTCTCAGGTCACGCGTCACCCGTGCTCGTGCTCGATCCTCAAGTGCCCCAGGCCCCCCTCACAGATGCCGCTCCTGCCTGGGACGCGTTCAGGCCAACCCTCCCGCGCCCAGATACACCAGCGCGACGCCAGATCGCTGCCTTTGTTCTGCTGTGGCCGCCTCCGCCGCCTGTCCTCCCTCGCCTCCCTGACGATCGCCCGCGCGCCTGGCCGCCAGCTCCACCATGGCCTCCTCCCTTCACCTCGCGGCCTCCCTCGCTTTTTCGAATCACATGAGCGAAGCTCGCCTCGGCCATCATGACTTCGACTCACCCGCCCATAGCGGCCATCCGGCATGCCTCCGCCGTGGCTGAAAGCCACCAGCGTTTAATCGCCGGCCTAATAGGACATTAGCGCTAATTGCGCTTCCAACCCCCGTGATGAGCCACTCACACGTGGGGCCAACCCCCTGGAACGGTAAAAAAATGAATTAAAAAAGGAATTAATAATAATATTAATATTAATACTAATAGTAATTAACTAATTAAAGAATTAATTAAGTTAATTAATCCTAATTAGATTAACCTAATCACTAATTAAACTAATTAACCTGTTTTGTTAATCTCGGTCAATGACATGCGGGCCCACACGTCAGTTTGACCCAGTCAACACCTCTGTTGACTGCTGACGTCATGCTGATGTATTAATTAGTTTTCGAATTAAATTAATATAAAATAATATGTAACTCGGATGAAAATACTTTGTACATGAAAGTTGCTCAGAACGGCGAGACGAATCCGGATACGTAGCACGTTTGTCCGCCACACATCCGTAGCATAAAGAACATGCAACTTTCCCACTGCGGTTCATCTGTCCGAAAACGTGAAACACCGAGGATACTTTTCCGGATGTTTCCCCCCTTCGCTAGTATCACCTACTATCGCGTTAGGGCACTGCTAGCGCTGTTACTTGTCATCTCATGCATCATCATGCATATGTTTGCATTATATTTATTGTTTCTTCCCCCTCTTCTCTCGTTAGACACCGAGACCGACGCCGCTGCTACCCAGTATGACTACGGTGTTGATTTAATTCTCCTTGCCGAGCAACCAGCAAGCCCCCGATCACCAGATATCGCCTATTCTTTCTCTCTACTGCTTGCATTAGAGTAGTGTGGCATGTTACTACTTTCGGTTAATCCTATTCTACTGCATAGCCTGTCATTGTTGATACAGTTGTTACCCTTACCTGCAATCCTAAATGCTTAATATAAGATGCTAGTATTCCATCAGTGGCCCTACATTCTTGTCCGTCTGCCATGCTATACTATCGGGCAATGATCACTCGGGAGGTGATCACGGGTATATACTTATCTACATAATGTATTATACTTGTGGTGACTAAAGACGGGTCAGCTCGTACAGTACCCGCTAGTGATTCACGGATTGGGGGCTAAAAGGACCTTTGTCCCGACAGCCCTCTGGGTGGATCTTTGTGGCGGAGCGACAGGGCGGGTTGAGACCACCAAGGAGAGAGGTGGGCCTGGCCCTGGTGGGCGTCCGTGGTTACTTCATAATAACACGCTTAACGAGATCTTGGTATTTGATCTGAGTTGGGTCGTTGACCTTATACGCACTAACCGCCACGTGGGACAAGATATGGGCACCGGCGCCGTGGTATCACCAAGCTCTTTTGACGTCGATGGAGCGGCGCGCGCCGGGTTGGACTGAACGCCGCTCTTGTATAAGGTAGGCTAGGTCTGATCACCGTCACAGACGCAACGCAGGTGTGCAATGGGCGATGGGCCTGCTCTGCACGCATAGGATTTAGACCGAGGCCGACCTCTCTGCTGAGCCTAGGTGGGGCTGCGATGTGTTGATCTCCCGAGGCCGGACATGACCCAGGAAAGTGTGGCCGGCCAGAGGGATCGAGCGTGTTGGGCAATGTGGTGCACCCCTACAGGGAAGTTGATCTTTCGAATAGCCGTGTCCACAGTAACAGGCGACCCGGAGTTGTACCTTGACCTTATGACAACTAAAACCGGATACTTAATAAAACACACCCTTCCAAGTGCCAGATATAACCCAAGATCGCTCTCACACAGGGCAACGAGGGGAGGATCGCCGGTTAGGATTATGCTATGCGATGATACTTGGTGAACTTACCATCTACTCTCTTCTTCATGCTACAAGATGGAGGCTGCCAGAAGCATAGTCTTCGACAGGCCTAGCTATCCCCCTCTTATTCTGGCATTCTGCAGTTCAGTCCACCGATATTGCCCCTTTACATAAATGCATATGTAGTGTAGATCCTTGCTTGCGAGTACTTTGGATGAGTACTCACGGTTGCTTTGCTCCCCTTTTCCCTTTTCCTTTCTTCCTGGTTGTCGCAACCAGATGTCGGAGCCTGTGAGCCTAACGCCACCATCGATTTACTTACTCCTACTATACCGGAGGTGCCTACTATTACATGCAGGCAATGATTTACCACTGTGAGTAGTTTAGGAGGATCCTGTGCAGGAGGCTTGCGCCTCTTCGATATGTATCCTAGTTTGTGCTAGCCTTCTTAAGGCAAACTTATTTAACTTATGTCTGTACTCAGATATTGTTCGTTTCGCTGACTCGTCTATTATCGAGCACTTGTATTCGAGCCCTCGAGGCCCCTGGCTTGTATTACGATGCTTGTATGACTTATTTATGTTTTTAGAGTTGTGTTGTGATATCTTCCCGTGTCCCTGATCTTGATCGTACACGTTTGCGTGCATGATTAGTGTATGATTGAATCGAGGGCATCACAGTGAGCTCGGCTCCCGGTGAAATCTCCTTTTTTTGACTATGTACATGTTGGGGAACGCAGTATTTCAAAAAAATTCCTGCGATCGCGCAAGATCTATCTAGGAGATGCAAAGCAACGAGCGAGGGGAGTGTGTCTACGTACCCTCGTGGACCGAAAGCGGAAGCGTTTAGTACCGCGGTTGATGTAGTCGAACGACTTCGCGATCCAACTGATCAAGTACCGAACGCACGGCACCTCCGCGATCTGTGCACGTTCATCTCGGTGACGTCCCTCGAACTCTAGATCTAGCTGAGGCAGAGGGAGAGTTTCATCAGCACGACGGCGTGGTGACGGTGATGATGAAGTTACCGACGTTGGGCTTCGCCTAAGCACTACGACAATATGACCGAGGTGGAAAACTGTGGAGGGGGGCACCGCACACGGCTAAAGATCAACTTGTGTGTCTATGGGGTGCCCCCTGGCCATGTATATAAAGGAGGGGAGGGAAGAGGTGGCCGGCCCTAGGGGGCGCGCCAGGTGTGGGGAATCCTACTAGGACTCCCTAGTCCAAGTAGGATTCCCCTCCTCTTTCCTATTCCTAGTAGGAAAAGGAGGGAAGGAGGAGGAGGGGAGAAGGAAGGAGGGGGGCGCCGCCCCCTCCTAGTCCAATTCGGACCAGCCCATGGGGGGCCCGCGGCCATACCATGAGGCCATTCTCTCCTTTCCCGTATGGCCCATTAAGGGCCAATACTTCCCCCGGCGAATTCCCGTAACTCTCCGGTAGTCTGAAAAATACCCGAATCACTCGGAACCTTTCCGATATTCGAATATAGCCTTCCAATATATCGATCTTTACGTCTCGACCATTTCGAGACTCCTCGTCATGTCCGTGATCTCATCAGACTACGAACAACCTTCGGTACATCAAATCACATAACTCATAATACAAATAATCATCAAACGTTAAGCGTGCAGACCCTACGAGTTCGAGAACTATGTAGACATGACCGAGACATGTCTCCGGTCAATAACCAATAGCGGAACCTGGATGCTCATATTGGCTCCTACATATTCTACGAAGATCTTTATCGGTCAAACCGCATAACAACATAATGCTGTTCCTTTGTCATCGGTATGTTACTTGCCCGAGATTCGATCGTCGGTATCAACATACCTAGTTCTATCTCGCTACCAGAAGTCTCTTTACTCGCCCAGAATGCATCATCCCGCAACTAACTCATTAGTCACATTGCTTGCAAGGCTTATTGTGATGTGCATTACCGAGAGGGCCCAGAGATACCGTCCGACAATCGGAGTGACAAATCCTAATCTCGATCTATGCCAACTCAACAAACACCATCGGAGACACCTGTAGAGCATCTTTATAATCACCCAGTTACGTTGTGACATTTGATAGCACACTAAGTGTACCTCCCGTATTCGGGAGTTGCATAATCTCATAGTCAGAGGAACATGTATAAGTCATGAAGAAAGCAATAGCGATAAACTAGACGATCATAGTGCTAAGCTAATGGATGGGTCTTGTCCATCACATCATTCTCTAATGATGTGATCCCGTTCATCAAATGACAACACATGTCTATGGTTAGGAAACTTAACCATCTTTGATTAACGAGGTAGTCTAGTAGAGGCATACTAGGGACACTCTGTTTGTCAATGTATTCACACATAAACTAAGTTTTCGGTTAATACAATTCTAGCATGAATAATAAACATTTATCATGATATAAGGAAATATAAATAACAACTTTATTATTGCCTCTTGGGCATTTTTCCTTCAATACAGTAGGGTAAAACACCACCTACTAACTAACTAACTAAGTAATTAACCTAAAAATAACTAACTAACTAATTAACCTAAAAACAGCAAGAAAAAAAGAAAGAAAAAGGGAAGAAACCTCACCTGTAGGTGGCGGAGCGGGCGGGGGGGAGCGTGCGGGCGCGAGGACGGGCGGCTGGTCGGCGGGCGGCTCGAGCGGCGGGCGGCTGGGCGCCTGGGGCTGGTGGTGGTGGTGGGGCGGAGCGGGCGACGGCGACGGGCGCCAAGGCCCTGAGCGACGAGGCGGGGGGCGGCCGGGAGGTTGTGGTCAGGGGTGGTGGCGGTCGGCGGCAGGGGCGGCGAGCATGAAGGCGGCGCGGGTGAGGTGAGGGAGATAGAGAGGGGAGAGAGAGATGGGTGGGGTGCGGGGCCGAGCGTTTTTGGTTAGGTTTAATTTCTTTGCTGTCTGCTAGCAGACGGCACAGAGCATACCTAGTGGGGTGGTGTCGGTGTCAAAACCGGCGAATCTCGGGTAGGGGGTCCCGAACTATGCGTCTAGGCGGATGGTAACAGGAGACAAGGGACACGATGTTTTACCCAGTTCGGTCCTCGCGATGGAGGTAATACCCTACCCTTCTTGATTAATATTGATGATATGGGTAGTACAAGAGTAGATCTACCACGAGATCGTAGAGGCTAAACCCTAGAAGCTAGCCTATGGTATGATTGTTGTTCGCCCCACGGACTAAAACCCTTCGGTTTATATAGACACCGAATAGGGTTAGGGTTACACAGAGTCGGTTACAATGGTAGGAAATCTACATATCCAGACGCCAAGCTTGCCTTCCACGCCAAGGAAAGTCCTATCCTGACACGGGACGAAGTCTTCAATCTTGTATCTTCATAGTCTAGGAGTCCGCCAAAGATGATAGTTCGCTATCCGGACACCCCTAGTCCAGACTCCTCAAGAGCTCCCTGAACCAGGCTTCAATGACGACGAGTCCGGCGCATATTGTCTTCGGCATTGCAAGGCGGGTTCCTCCTCCAATATTTCATAGAAGGTTTTGAACACAGGATAGTGTCCGCTCGCAAAACAAGTTCCACATACCACCGTAGAGAGAATAATTTTTCATAGATCTGCCGACGTATTCCGCGGGCGTGACATCACACCACGGCCAAGCCTTTACTGCTCCACCTTAGCGCGCTTAGCGAGGCGGTTTCTTGGCACGCCTTATCAAAGCGGAGATCGTGCCCACTTATTCCGGATTCCCATCAATACGGACATGGTAACCCAACTGCGTTCGCTGGCACGCCTCTCTATCGGCGAGTCCCAATCGACCACGGGAGGGCTCTAGGTATTCAACCTCTTTATAATGAGACCAATGCCCTCTTCTTTTTCCACCTCCATCGAGTTCGCCAAGGCTCGAAGTTCTAACACCCAAAGCTTCAGATTTATGCGCCTCGGACCTTCGACGATGTCCGCTCCGACCAGCTCGGCCGATGGATGTCTTCTTCCGCACGAAGAAGATGTGCTAAAGCTGCGAGACGCCAGGTATCTAACCAGCGAGATCTCGCATAGGCTGCCTGCTCCAGGGCAGGTCATTCCCACTCCCGAGCCCGGCGAGAGTGTGGTGTTCTTGTCTCACTTTCTTCGGGGTTTAGGCTTCCCGACGGATCCCTTTGTGCGGGGGCTCATGTTTTATTATGGGCTGGATTTCCATGACTTGAACCGAGTCCATCCTCCATATCTCGTCATTCATTGTCGATGTGAAGCCTTCCTCCATATTACCCTCACTTTGGATTGTGGCTCAAGACCTTCAAGGTGGAGCCAAGATGATCGAGGGCAACAAACAGAAAAGCGGAGGGCGGTCATAAGCAAGTGTGTCGATGTCTGTGGGCCCGAGGGCTCTTTTCAAGAGGAGCTTGGTTTGTGGCAACGGGAGTGGTTTTATATCACCGCCCCTGGGGGCACCAAATGGGTGGCGCCACCCGCCTTCCGCTCCGGTCCACCACAGCGGCTGGCCTCATGGGTCAACCGGGCTCGACTGGGCCGCCCAAGGATGTTCCTCTGTGTCGGGCCGATTCGAGACCTCCAGGAAAGAGATCAATCTGGTCGTGGCGGTGCAAGTTATGCTGATTCGGCGCCTTCGCCTGCAAACATCGCCCCTCCGTCTGGGAGTTTAACTGAGGGACCACGAGCTCTCCAACATTTTATGGGCGCGACGCCCAAGGAGATGTACAAACTGTTCTTCGGATCACAAGAGAAGTGTTCGGACTTGACCGAGGACGCAGGTCTAAGCTGCAATCACCCAGATACTCAAGTAAGTAACCTCAGAATCGGACAGGCTGTTCATTCATTTATCATATATATGCCCTTTAAGGAGCCGCTTGAACAGGAGTGGATAGCCAAGGCAAAGTTGATAAGGTGTCCGGCTCCCCTCCCAGAGACCATGTCGGATCCCATGCTGACCAAGATGTTGAAGGCCGCGCCTTTTAAAGAAGGCGAAGGGGAGAGCAGGGAAGGAACTGCCTCTGCGAAGGAGGCTTTCAAGGAAGAGGAGATCAGGGATCCTCCTCCAAGGGGAGAAGAGGACCGCTCAAGACCCGGAAGCCAAGGCCTCAAAACAGGGAAAGAAGTCTTCGCCGAAAGTCCGCCACGGGAAGCACCCCAGCCTCACTATTTCCCCAAGGGATCAGCCTCCAATGAGCCGTAAGTAAAAAGAAGGGGTCCTGTGAATAAAGAACATCCTGTATTTATTTCAAGATAACCAAATTGTACCTTGTAGTTCGGATCTCAGCCCTTCTCAGCAGAGCTCGCTTGGGGATCTTCGTCCGAGATGATAGAGAGCGCCGCCCACCTATCGCGCCGTGTGGAGGCGGGCGACCTGAAGTGTCGTCATGGAGAGTTTCACCGAGTCCGGAGGGGCCGGACGGTCCGGCGCCAACTGGCGTGCGGTCGGAGGAGCTGAAGGACCTGCTCGGGCGAGTGTATATCTCAGAAGATCACCGTGCGCTAATGGATACGGTAATTGAAAGAATTGCATCCGCTGAGAGCGGATTGCATGAAGCCGCCAGAAGTTTACTGACGGGGTTTGAGGTACGAAAAAAATGATGTACCTTCTGACAGTTAGGAATATAGAATGCGCTCAGATAGATAGTAGCCTCGAGACTCGGTATGCTGTCACAACCGACAGCGTGCGAGGATCATAATCTCAGTACTAACATGTCGACGCTCCTATGTAGGTGGCGGGCATCCGGTGGCTAGTCGATCGATGGATTTGCCGAACTAAAGCGGCAACTTGACGAGGCGGATGCGGACATCGCTGGTCAATAAACGGTTTGACGAGTCACAAGGTATGCGATTTCTCCGCGACACCGGTAAGGGAGCTTGACGCCCATGCCTTACTACTTGTATGCTTTGATGCAGACGGTGCCTTGCTGTGGAGAGGCTGCGGCGGAACTTGCCCGAGCTAAAGAGCAAGCCCTAAAGAGTACGCGGCGCTTTAAAGGCGGTCAAGAGCTGAAAGCCGAACGGCTGCTCATCGCCAAGAAAGAGGAAATGGCCGACGGCCTCAAATCGAAGAATACTACCGACCGCTGCGCAGGTTCTTGAAAAGAACGCTGCGGAGCAAGAGGACTGAAAAGGCCAGCGCCAATCCAAGGATGCCTGCTCCGCTATGAGAGCTGCCAAGGAGGAGCTGAGTCGCCGGGATATTCCGCCGAAAACCGCTTTCGCTATGGAGGAAATATACGGATCCAAAGTATGCTCGCTGGACAAGCTGTGGAGTTTGGAGGATGCTTATCTAGACTTAGCGGCGAAGCGCCATGGACGCGATTGAGCGCTTCAAGGCCGTAAGGGGCACATAAGGGAAGAGCTATTTTGGTCGCAATTCCATAGTCCGGAGCGCCCTCTTCCGCTGACCGATCGGTTGGCCGAATGGGCCGAGCTGAATCGATTATCCGGACTTGCCATGAAGCATGCCATGACTCATTTGTGGCCAGCGGACCCCAAATTAAGAGTTATTTTGGCTTAGTGCAGCAGCCTTTGGTGCGGTACCGCAGACGACGCAATGAAGAGGTCGGCGTGTATTGAGGGGGGCGGATGGCTCTTGCCCGTGTCAAGGCATACTGGGCTGAGATGAAGGCCACCGATATTATAGCCCCTGACTCAAGCGGCAGCCGAGTACCAATGAGCGCTATTTTGAGGAAGTTCTTCCGGCGCTTGTTTAATAGAGACACAGGTTTCAAGGATGTTATGTTTGAATGACATGTATAATTTTATGAAACAACGCTTCAATTTAATGTAAGAGATTTTTATACTTGGGCCTTCAAGTAGCAACTACCTCATGTGCGGCCGCTGACGATATATGTATATAACTCGAAGATGGCAGTCTTTGGTTTCAGCCCCACGCACATAGTGCGGGGTGTTTGCAAAGAAGTCGCTTTCACACTTAATCCAACGCCTTGGTCCTATAAAGGAGGTGGTGGCGAGCAAACTAGGCAACCGGACTATAATGCTTTATCACTTTCACTTAGCCATAGGATTTCATGGTGGGGCTACTATATAGCCCTGGGTACCGCACTCTCCCGAATTGAGTGCGATGTGCCTGACCGAAAACGGTCCTTTGTTAATGCGAAGGAATTCTAAACATTCCGTGAGTCATCGAGTGGTTGACCAGCCTCGCCATATCATGACACTCGGCTTTCGCCTTCTCATCGAGGTGCTCGCCCGCCGAACTGGGCACAATCGCAGAGTTCTCCTGGTGTCGTGTTAGCCGATAGAACGAAACGTAAGGCAGCAAAACACAGGAGCTGGGCAAACACAACATTTGACCAAAGACATGATTCAGAGCTGATGCATATAAGGCCTAACTCGAGACGCCAACACTCCCTAAGGTATTCGGTCTTTTATAAAGCGGGCGAACAATGCCCTTGGTAACAAGCCCCCGGTGTCCAGTATCGCAAACTTCGACGCGCCGATGCTAAAACGCCACCTCCTCCTCGGTTATAATAAGAGACCGGGGATGAGTAACAACAAGAGACAAGAGAAAGGTTTACGCAGGTCTTAATCAAAAGATTCCTTGCAACGGGTCCCCGCCGCACGCCTGCGCTGTGTTCCGTGCAGCCGTATCCTCGACGGGTATAACACGACGTTCATCTGTAAAAGAGAGGAACTTAGTTTGAAAAAGATCGCGCTAAAATGTAATTGGAAATAAAATAGAGTATGATTCAAAGATGAGTAAAATTTGAGCTTTATTGTCTCTTGTTGTACATGCGTGGAGCCCCTTGTAAGGGGGGAACGCGGCTAGTAAGCATCATGTTTATTTATGCCGGACTCGCCTAACCGTGTCCGAGGTCTGAACGACCTGCTTTAGTCGCTTTTGGCCAGCAAGGCCGTATTAGTGTGAGGCTGTTAAGGCATTCTCACATTCTTTCCTTGAGGGACACGTGCAGCTTCCCTTCAATGAAATGATGCCTCGTGGACCGGGCATTTTAAGTTTAAGAGATGCATAATGAGGTATTATGCTAAAATGGGCGAAAGCTTCAGGTCCCAAAGAGTGCTTGATGGCTACTTTTAAATGGGGCGATGTGGAAGACCAACTTTTCCCGATTTAAAGTTGTCGGGTGAGCCTAACATAACTTCCAATAGTAGGGAGCCCGCATAATGGGAATATGTGCTCGCATTATTCCTTGAAGGAAGTGTTGATGTGGCTAATCCTGTTTGGGTTTATGCCCATGTTATGGATTGTGTCCCGATATAGCAGGTTTAAATCATCGCCGCTGTCCATTAGGACTTGCGTAAATTGAAGACCGTCGATTATTGGTTCTAGTATCAAGGCAGTCCATCCTGTGTTCCTGATACTTTCGAGTAGTCCCGATGGTCGAAGGTAATTGGTTTTGACAACCAGTGTTGGGACTCATTGGGTAGATTGTGCGTAGCGTAATTCAATGGGTGCCGCTTCTGCTTTCCCCTTTGTTACTTGAAGTAAGTTTACTGTTTTGACCTCTTGTGGGAAATTCTTTTGTTTTCCGGGCTCGCTTGTGGTGCTCGCCATCATCCTCACTTGGTGTG